>CM027869.1:36075719-36675719 GCA_016097605.1 Eucalyptus guilfoylei
GTGCTCTGGCGTGATACCAAATAGATAGACGCCTGTTCAATTCACATCTTTCGCTGCATGGATCAGTTATTTTACTTAATTTGCCGGTTATGCACGATGATGGGGTTTTGAGGGGATGAAAAGTAAATGGTCATCAGCGTGTTAGTAGTGTGCATTTTCTGCTAAAACAGCATTCTTCTCGTTCACAAACTCCTAGCAGCGTCTCGAGTCATTTCGAGTTTCTCAGAAGTTCTCTTCTTTTTGCCATCTCGAATGGATTTGCGACTTTTCAACCCCAAAAATGACTGGACTGGAAGCCATCTGATCCTGATGAATCGCCCCTCCAAGGATGCTTTAGTGCTTTATGATAATTGAAGAATCCTGCGAACCAAAATCGGGATGACCACATAAATAATTGGGGCCATGGACAATAATAAATCTGGACGTGGGAAGCACTCAAACATATGATCAATTCTAATATGACAAACCGTGTAAATCTTCGGTGTAGGGTCCTTTATTATTCCCCATTCATTTTCCTAGCAATTTCGCATCAATTTGATTTGCAAGGTCCCCGTCCAAGCCCCGCTCTGTTGATTTCATATCCATATTTGTAAACGCGATCGCGTAACTCTAGGCCAAAACAACGTTTCAGGATTGCTTTTGCACCTATAAATAATGACCTTGCTTAGTCCTTTATTTCACCGCTCCCCTCTCCATTGCGTAGTCCCGTCGGCTTCCGCTTGTTGATTTCATATCCATATTTGTAAACGCGATTGCATAGTCCTAGGCCAAAACAACGTTTCAGGATTGCTTTTGCACCTATAAATAATGACCTTGCTTAGTCCTTTTATTTCACCGCTCCCCTCTCCATTGCGTAGTCCCGTCAGCTTCCACTTCTGTTGATTTCATATCCATATTTGTAAACGCGATCGCGTAGTCCTAGGCCAAAACAACGCTTTCAGGATTGCTTTTGCACCTATAAACAATTGACCTTGCTTAGTCCTTTTATTTCACCGCTCCTCTCCATTGCGTAGTCCCGGCCAGCTTCCGCTGTTGATTTCATATCCATATTTGTAAAACGCGATTGCATAGTCCTAGGCCAAAACAACGCTTCAGGATTGCTTTTGCACCTATAAATAATGACCTTGCTTAGTCCTTTTATTTCACCGCTCCCCTCTCCATTGCGTAGTCCCGTCAGCTTCCACTTCTGTTGATTTCATATCCATATTTGTAAACGCGATCGCGTAGTCCTAGGCCAAAACAACGTTTCAGTATTGCTTTTGCACCTATAAACAATTGACCTTGCTTAGTCCTTTTTATTTCACCGCTCCCCTCTCCATTGCGTAGTCCCGCGTCAGCTTCCGCTTCTGTGATTTCATATCCATATTTGTAAACGCTTTGCGTAGTCCTAGGCCAAACAACGTTTCCAGGATTGCTTTTGCACCTATAAATAATGACCTTGCTCAGTCCTTTTATTTCACCGCTCCCTTCTCCAGCCAGTCGAGTTACTTGCGTACCTTTCAGTCTTCAAACCTCTTGCTCAGCCCTTTTTATTTCACCGCTCCCCTCTCCAACCAGTCGAGTTACTTGCGTACCTTTCAGTCTTCAAACCTCTACCCCGATAATATGGCTTTCCATTTTACTTTCGTTTATGTGTGTTATCTTGTGATAGGTTCACAAGTTGGTATTTCAAGCTCCCTTCAACTCGTGCAGGGCCTCTCATGGTCTTTCTACGAGAAGACCTGCCCAGAGGCTGAGTCCATCATCAGAGAACATCTCAAGCAGGTGTTTCAGGAGGACATTGGCCAAGCTGCTGGGCTATTACGTCTCCATTTCCACGACTGTTTCGTTCAGGTAGGTTTTTATTGATTTAAATTTACATCGGTTCACGCTCGTTTTACATGCGATGACTGATGCAGGGATGCGATGCTTCGGTGTTGCTGGATGGATCAGCGAGCGAACCAAGCGAGCAGGACGCCCCACCGAATCGGAGCTTGAGACGCACAGCGCTCCAAATCATCGATGACCTCCGCGACCTCGTGGAGAAGAAGTGTATCGGGTAGTCTCGTGTGCTGACATCGCCACCATCGCCGCTCGTGATTCCATTTTCCTGGTAAACCCCTTATGTTCATTCAAGTTGGATTTCTTTTATCGGGGATAAATTGTAAATAATGTGACCATGCATAATTCACCGTGTGCAGTCGGGCGGACCTGAGTATGACGTGCCATTGGGAAGGCGGGACGGACTCACTTCTGCGTCTCTAAACGAGACCAAAGATAATTTACCTTCACCGCCTCTTGGCGCCAGCCAAATTCTCGCTGCCCTAGCCAAGAAAAGCTTCGACGCCACCAATGTAGTGGCACTCTCCGGAGCCCACACCATCGGGCTTGGGCACTGCGGCAGCTTCAAATCGACCGGCTCTACCCGACCCCAGACCCCACCATGGAGAAAAGCTTCGCCCGTGATCTCAAGGGCGTGTGCCCTACTGCAAACTCCACGAACACCACAGTCCTGGACATCCGATCGCCCAACCGATTCGACAACAGGTACTTTGTCAATTTGGTGAACCGCCAAGGCCTGTTCACGTCGGACCAAGATCTGTATGAGGACCCCACAACGAGGGACATCGTTACTAGCTTCGCCGAGGACCTGGAATTGTTCTTCGAGAGGTTTGTCCTCGCTATGACCAAGATGGGGCAGCTTGGCGTGTTGAGTGGGACGAAAGGAGAAATCCGAGCCCCGCTGCTCGGTCAGGAATTCCTAAACGCTTTCTCTTGATGGCCCCGAATATCTATATCCTTCTAAATAATTTAAGAAGGTATTGAAAGTAGACTGTATCGTCCGAGAATACATTTGAATACAAATATATATCTTTCTATTAATTGTTCCACATTTATTCAAATTATGAGCACGAGCAAGCAGACAGCTCAAGGCAAAATGAACATTAAGAATCCGATAGCTGAAATTTGTTGATTGGCCTCAATATGTTGAATCCGAAGGTTGTAAAAGAAGAGATGTACATCACCGACGTATGAAATGAATCTTAGAGTGCTCGCATTAATAAATTGCCAACAAATCTCAATGCAAAATATGATGAATTTAACAAAAGATCAATTCAACAATGACACCTAAAGTCATAGAAGTTAGCTATTAACTTGAATAGTGATTCCATGTATCCCTAAATGTGATGATTTCACATATTCAACTTTTATCAGATACTAAAAACCAAATGGGAACATGATAAACATATGTAATGATGTATATGCAATTATGCATGCACATTATCATAGTAGCACTTTGCCGCAAAAATATGATAAAATTTTCCCTAAACTATCAACAGCTCGGTATTCTCTGGATATGAATCTCTATCCACCCAAATGAATCACCTTATGTTAAATGGTGCGAATTTTTTTATCCTCTTCCTGGACTCGTGATAATTTCATAAACAGTATTTTTTTTTTTTTGGGGGGTCGGTCATAAACAGTAGTTGACTTGAGCGAATAGAAGTAGGAAAAATTTTAGTCGATACAGTGCATGTGAATATGCCCTACTAAATGAGGTGAGCTGCACGCACACGTGATCTCGGTAGATGTGAGCCTGCTCACATGGTCTAAGTGCTCCCAATAATTGCTGATAGATTGTTTCAAAAGCAATTGAAAATCCTCAATAAAATGGATTTTTTTTTTTTTTTTTATTGAATCGCATGAAATTGAAGAAGAGAATCAAATCCTTTTATCTCCTTTGGGGCATTGTGATAGTGTTCTAGTAGGAGGCACTCTAACGAATAAGGAAAAAAAAAATAGAAAAAGAGGACTCATGAGTTGTGCAACGTGGTGTAGTTTAGTGTGTGTTCCAAAAAGTCCAAAATCTATTGTATGACGGCGGATTTAGTCATAAACTTTTCAATTATGTCAATTGAATTCTAAATCTTTTGACGTCAAAAAATTTAGAATTCAACTGTCAAATCAACAAAAGGTTTGGACTAAATTTGCACAATTGAAATTCTTAGATTGAATTAGCTGATATACAATAGGTTTAAGATTTTTTAGATAATTTTTCTGTGAATTAGATTTTTCTATATGGGAAAAAGGAAAAGAACACGAACAAAGCCTTAGAAAGCTGTGTAAGAACTAACTTAAGAAACATCCAATGAACTAGCTGAACACCGAAGCATGGTTTTAATGATAGATTCTACAAGTACTTGCTGCTGTTGATTGCACCATCTGTCATATCATGTCTTTCTCAATCCATAACAGAGGCATAAAGATTCAAATGTCTTCTTCAAGTTAGTTGTTACTTCTCAAATTCAAGACGGAGATTACCATGCTAATTATTTGGAGTATGTTTGTGGCCCAGTAATCTAATTAGGTGCTAGGTACTGCATTTCTTGGTGGTGGTTGATCCTCTAACATGCAGGCCTCGGCAATGCTTTGCATCCTTTCATGTGGTTTGCTTGATACCCACAGTTTCCTTAGATGCGATGGTGTTCTTGTGTGACGAGCCACATCCCTTAGGATTAGGTTCTTTATTTTTATTTTTTTCTTTTCTCTATGAAACCACGTAACTAAGTTCACCACTGAAAGTTCTATTGACAACAACTGCTGACAATTTGTTGTGTCGAATTAAAGTTTTTTTATCAAGCTTGCTGCTGAATTTGAGGGAAGTGATCTTGCTGATTGCTTGTTAGCAATGACAATTGGTCCACATTCATCAACGATCATTTAGATCTGTCTCTTGTTGGCAGAAACACATCGTGATTCAATTAGACAGTGGAAGGAAACTGTATCTGTCTCTTGGTGACATCCAACGACTTTAGAACGCTGTAGAGAATCCTATTTGTTGTCCCGATTTCAGTATATCGTATTATCTTCCCGCGCCCATGAGTCAAAATGCTTGAGTTGACCATAACTGATTAGCAAATTGCTAACCCATTTCAGTGTAAATGAAGTCATCTGCTCGAGAACTCTCTAAAAATAGGATTATTATACGCGTGAACTATGTCGATCCATTCTTGAAAGAAGCATTGGAGATTGCAAGGAGTAAAGAATAAGGCTTAGAAATTCTTTAATCGTGCCAAATCCTTTTGTCATGCCTTTTACTTTGAACGTAGGAGTCCAGTTGTAATTTATACGTAGAGTTTTCTTGTAAATAACGCACTCATGATGAACTCCATCCACTATGATGCAAAATTGCCCATATCACCAATTTCACATAGGAGGCATTTTGAGAAACAGGTTCCCGTCCAATGGCAGCTACTTCCTTGCTTTAAGAAGATAAACCACTCAGATAAATTTAAGAAAATTGGCCTGATTGATTGAATAAGCTTTCTTTTTTATAATGTAGTGGGAAGAGTGTTAAGACCCAACTACTTAAAAATTCATGGAACACTTTACAAGTCGGTTAAGTCTCAACTTTTTGCTTGTCCAGATAATCATGATTAAAAGCAATTTCATCGAAAAGGCCAGTATGATTAGACCAAAGAGTCAATAATGGTCGTCGGAAATATGAATCGGTTTTCCGTTTGGGTCTGGTCTTGTCGTAGCGCATGTTTGAATCTCTTTTAACTCTTATCCCCGGCCACACGAATTTGAGGAAGTGATCTCTGCCTCCGTCGTATTTGCAAGACTTCAATAGTCTATTAATATATTAGATACATACGACGATGACCAACTCGTGGACGACATATTTTATTATTTCCCGCACTCATGATATGATTTTTTCTTTTTAATTTATCTTACAATTAAATATTACACCCCGAATCCTAGCAGAATGACATTGCCGTCTTTCCACCCGAAAGACACAACTATTAACCACCCAAAATCCAACTCCCAAAAGTCCCCTCGCCGCTATGCTCTTATAGTACTCATCGCTAGCTAAAAAACATGAAAAGATTAGAAAATAGAGGAGTGAATAACTACAACTCAGTAAGTAATGCATCTTTTCCAAGTGGATCGAACATTCACTCTGCACATTTACAAACACGATATCACCATTTATCAAACCCCAAAGCTCGGAATACTATATACGCAAAATATCAAAAGTAGATAACATCTTTCCAACAAACCCCTTTACGTATAAGTCAATAACAATATTAGTTTACAATAACAAACTAACTATCAATGGTCCATTCCATCGACCTAACTCAAATCATATATTAATGGTTCACTCCATTGACCAAACTTATGCTCAAGTATCTACTCATGCTAATATATACTACTATGACAAGACGACCAAGATTCTCCTACAGTTAGGTTTCCATCTATTATTAACCGTGGCTCGGTTTACAAAAATAACGTAAACTAATATGTGCATACCCACAAACCCTTTATTGGGCTCACAGCAATATTCAGCATTCAACCGTCATCCTCAAATACGAAAAATCAAATCCATAAACAATTCCACGTATCAAAATGCATTTCACAAATTAATCACCAATAGCTTTTATAACTCAACTCATCCACCAGAGATGCTTTTCATAAAACATTCTCAAACCATTTCAAGACTCGTCTCATAAACAAGTTTTACAAATCGAATCAGATCAATTCATGTCATAAAGCATTTCACAAACTGATATATATAACATTCTATGAACCATACTTAAAGAGCTTTTTGTAAAAAGGTTTCGCAAACCCAAAATATATGATATTTCTCAACTTCATTCATCAAACAGAATATATATTTTCACCGAACAGTTCTCACACCATTCACAAATACTAAAACATAGTAAATGCCCGATCCAAATTTTATGCAATAAATATGCGTATTCATAACTTATAATACATCAAATATATATTATTTTGAAAGCATAAGTTTATAAATTCTTAGAAGAGATAGCACCACTTATCTAGGAAAATTGAAAGCAGCCTATGGCGGTTACTCGAGCCAATGCCCTCATATTCCTATCAATTAATCGACAACGATATCACCAACAAGTAATATGTTACTCTAACTAACGATTCGACTAAACTATACTTATTCATCAATAAAACGATACCTACGTGCCAAAAAAAATCACATATCCAAAGTAATTATTCAAGTCGTCCGCAACAGCAAACTTGAGCATGGAACTTGGTCACCCCATAACACTTTCCACCGAAAGCCGTTTCAAACGTTTTTATAGTCAATAGAAAGCTCTTTCAAATACTCCAAGAAACCCAATTTAGCCATCCCAAAATTAAGCCGAAAATCAACGAAATATGGCCCCAAAATTGCTGGATGCACACTGTTCATCACGCTTGAAAAACTTCAAAATTTTGTTTTGTCAAACCGCAAAATCAAATCAAGTTCCGTAAAATCCTATGGCTCCATGACCCCCTATCATCATTTCTATATATACACGTAACTCAACGACTCAAAATCGAATTTCACCACTCGAATCTCCAATAATTATGAACTCTAAGCCCTAAAATCAAAACTACTCCGCTTGAACGAACGAGGGCCACGAGCACTTACCAGGCATTATGATACGAAGTCGAATCAGCTTGATGAGACCCCTGAGGCGTGTGTAGAAGACCGCCCCCCCCCCCCTCTTTTTCCCTTCTTCCTTCCTTCTTCCTTCCTTTCTTCTTTTTCCTCTCCGCGCAAGCTCTCTGTCCAAAATGTACGCAGCCCTCGCTTCCCCTCTTTGACTTTTCAACACTTGAGTTTTATCTTCTTCTTGTATCTTTTCTTTTTTTGTCTTTCACTTTCGATCGAGTCAAAATCCAGATATTTCCTTAAATGCCGTTTAGAATACGTTGATTAGTGATCTTACGTGTATTTCCTCATACCTCAGTTCACCCTTTTCCCGGATACAAATACAATTTGCAAAGAAGCACATTGGATTCGTCCGTTGTAGATTTAAAAAATATACTGGTTCGATGTTCAATTGTGCTTCGAGAACCTTCTTGGAGAACATGGTTCTTCACATCCTGAATTGCTATTTTTAAACTTTGCTCGATGAATTATATATACACATACATACATGCGGAGGGGCGCGCGCGCATGTGTGTGTGTGTATATATGAACCTGTCCTATATAAGATGTACTTTACAGAAACTCTACCATCTCACTCTCCTTCTCCTTTTCCTTAGCTCTCTTGTTCACTCATCTTAGCAACAAAGGAATGATTGTCGTCGAGTCTGCAGTTTCTCAAACCACGTAGAGACAAGAGAGTCAAAACACACGCCAATCTGGATTCGCAAAAATGAATCATCATATTTTCTCTCATCTTTTATAGATTTGATTCCTTCGATTTCACTGAGCTCTAATTAAGTTATCTGCATTCATGTTGTATTTGTGCTCTCTCTCCTGCTACAAATGGCATTCTTAAGAAAATTGTTCAAAAAATCCTAAACCTATTATACTTTTGTCAATTCAATCATAAACCTTTCAATTTTATCAATTGAGTATATCCAGTCAATTTTTGTTAGAAATTGCTAACGTAGATGACCAGCGCTGATGTGGCATTTTTTAAATAATATTTTGAAATTATATGGGTTTTTTCTTCTTCTTTTTAATGGTTTTGGAGTTAGAGCCGTCGAGGGTGGCCGGCCGACCCTTGCCGACCTTGGGCAAGGGCCTCACACCCTCGCTAGCTCTAGGCGAGGGCTGCGGCGCCCTAATCGAATCTAGCCAGGCAACGCCCTCGCCAAATCTAGCTAGGCGAGGGGCGCGCCTCACTCAGGGTCGACAAGTGCTGCCAAGCCCTTGTCGATTCTAGGAAGGGGCTCGCGCGCCCTTGCTTTGGCCGACACAGGGCGCAACGCCCTCACCCAAGGGCGGCGAGGATCGATCGGCCGCCCTCCGTAGCCGTCTCTCCAAAAGCCTAAGAAAAAAAAAAACAAAGAAAAGGAAAAAAATCATAAACATAAAATATTATTTAAAAAGTGTCGTGTCAATGGCAATCGTCCACGTCAGCAATTTCTAATCAAAATTGGTTGGATGGACTCAATTAATAAAATGTGAAAAGATTTAGGATTCAATTAACAAAATTGAAATGCTTATGACTGAATTGGTAAAAGTATAATAGGTTTAGGACTTTTTTGGATATTTTCCCATCATTCTCTAGCTAATCTATATTATCTTAATCGATTCTATGGTTCTCGAAATTGCAAGAAGCTCCTTTGCTGCTTAAGATTTTTAGTCCATTAATAGTGTCATGCTACTTAATTGGTATTAGGAGTTTGGGTTGAGAGAGGTGAGAGCAAGACTGAAATGAGCTCCCTTGCTCATTTGCTCATTGCTGTTTTCCGTTTTCCTTGATTTGCACCGTATAATCACGACAAAAACTTTTACTTGTACACATGATGATTTCATAACAATCTTTCCTTTCTATTCCAAACTAGGCTTCTCTTCCTTGCGGCATATATAGTATGAATATTATTTAGGGAAAATTTTTAAATAAAGTTCTGAAGTTTTATCATTTTCTCAAATAGGGGCTTAAAATAGATATTGTTTCAAATAAGGGTCTCAAGTGGTCATAGACTCATATCGTCTCAATTAAGAGCTTAAAGTGAAACTTGTTTCAAATAAGGGCCTGAAGTAGCCATATTAGTTTAAAAAAAGAGCCTGACCTCTCTTGTCGAATAGCATTTTTATCTTTTATTTTTTCAATTTTTTTCCTTTTTTCTTTTTTTTTTCAATTTTTTTTTTTTTTTTTTCTTTTATTTTTCTTTTTCCCTCTTCCCCCGCTGGCCATGGCGGAGGGAAGCCGACTTAGGTGAGGGTCGCCGCACCGGGCGGGCGAGGCGAGAATGCCTAGTGTTGGGCAAGGGCGTTCCTCGCCGTATTCGACAAGGGTAACCGTCACCTACCCAAGCAAGGGCAACCCTTGCCTGCCCCTAGCGAGGCTACCCTCGCTGCCCAAGTGAGCCAACAGAAGGGGAAAAAAGAATTAAAAAAGAGAGGAAAAAAAACAACTAAAAATAAAGTAGGTAAAAGTTTCGAGAGGGATTTTTACTATCTTTATTTGTGAACTTTTATATTCATTTATGCTAATTTGCTGTTCATACTGAACAATGTACGTGATATAATGTGAATATATCTAACTTTATCACTGTAATTTACCGGATACTAAATAGGATATAACAAAATCGTTGGATTTAATAATATTCTATCAAATCCTATTTTGGTTAGAAATCCATTTGATCAAAGGTTACCTAAGTAGATTTACAAATTAGGGAAACAAAGAATCCGAAACAAGCAAAGTTATATTGTAGCAAGTGGTAACCTAATCCTCTCGACAATAATTACTCCATTTGCCGATTTGTAGTTGGCTCCAGATTTCTCTGCAATGTTTTTCCCTACACAGAGAGCACAACATTGCCTTTCCTTCAACCCAAATTACAGAACGAACAGAACCCCTCAAGAGAAAAAGAGAGAAAATGGGAAGCAAAACGTCGAATCGCCAATTGGCTCCTAAAGTTCTCTTCTTCTTGTTCATCATGTTCATGAGTTCGAACCCAGTGAGCTCAATAACATGTCAGGAGGCCTTGGGATATGCAGCTCCCTGTAAAAAATATGCTGCGGGCGCGGCTCCGTTTCCACCTAGTCCCGAGTGTTGTTCGGGTGTGAACTTCTTGGCGCAAGAGCTGATCTATGACAACAAAGCACGCAGGGTTCTGTGCAAATGTTACCAGGACATTCCGCCTTCCGTAGGGGTCAAGTCCGAGCTTACCCAAAAGATCGTTCGGGATTGCGGATTTTATCTTAATTTCCCAACTGACCCTGGTGTTGATTGCAACAGGTGAAACTTCTCTATCTCTATATGATAACTCTTGATTGCCTCCTTCACATTACCTAGCCTCCAGTTTTCTCTATATGAGATGAGATGATATCCCAACCCAAGATTTATCTACATAAAATTCCATATTTGTGCGTCGCCTCCTTCTTGTACATACAGAATGATCTAACTCTGAAATTTACTCCACTGAAGCAACAAACAAATCCTACGCTTCAATTGTAATTGACAATAGGACCGTCTATCTTGTCCTCCTTTCTAGCTTGGATTTATTTGGTAATGACATGAATGCTCTATTAGCTGTTCGTATCATTTTGTTTTATTTTTTTATCTAAGAATAAGAACAGAAGTTGTTCTTTGGCAAATTCTAGGGATCGAAATGAGGCTTATGATTGTATGTACCTAATCAACTTCCGAGCATTTTCTGAGGAGCCTATTTATGATGACCGCGTCATCGCTTGTAAAATGCATGTTTTCCATAAAAGCCATATATTTGCAGATGCAGACATGTTTTAGCATGTCGTGCCATATGTGTTTATATGCTATGATTCGATGCTTGTCCATTCTTTAGTTATGGAAGACCTTCAATTCATTATGTATTAAGGGCTGTATTATTGGTATGATAATCGATCAATTGATGCTTGGATATACACTCATATTTCCTTGCTTTGGTTCCTTGATTGAAGCGTCTGAAGGAGTAAATCGTCAGATGGGTCGTGATTTTCAAATCAAGGCGTTTGAGGAGACAGCAGAGTTTGATGCATTGCCAATGTCCCTACTATATTTTCCTGTAATAATCGAATAAGCAATGTGAATGAACGTTTCGAAAATTTCTCACTTTTTTGGCATTGTATTTTGTTTCTGATAATTAATCCGCAAATTTTATCAGCGGACTTCCCTTGTTAAAGGAACACAAACTAGATGTCAGAAACTTGTTTGGTGAGCAACGTAGTAAAATGGGAAGCTTATAAAATAGAAAAGGGATTAGTGTATCAGTCTAATAATTTATTACAAAATATAATTGAATCATAAATTTTTCAGAAAGTGCAACTCAGTCCGTGTAAACTTATCAAATTTATTTAATTTCGTCCGATTTAACTAACAAAAAATGATCGACCTTACTTTCTTATCACTTTCTCAATACACGTGCCACTGATGTGGCGCCTACTCAGTGCCAAATCAGGAAAAAAAATTTAAAAGAAAAAGATGACAAGATAAATTAAATAAAAAAAGAGCAAGAAAAAGACGTTAGGATTTCAGGCCGCATGCATATCTCCGTCGATCGCAAGCTTTTCTTCGAATTCGAGCCGTATTCTTCACTCCCTCCGTCAATCCTTACTACCGGAACAATTCCCGCTGCAATAGGACTGGTTGAAGTCGACCAATAACACTCGAAAGACTCCATTAATTTTTCTCCATCTTCCCGGCTGAACAATTCGCGGAAAACTTTCTCTATGCCACCAAGCTGAAGAACTCTTGCCCCGAAGCTCAATTAGCCCTCACTGTCGCTGTGATTCCGGACTCGATCTCACTGCAGTTCCAGAAAAAAAAAATGGAGGGACAACTGTTTTAGCATATCTTAGAGAAGTGCTTTAACTGAGGGAAACTGAGGGAATTGTACTCGTGCTTGTTCTCTCCTTTCGTCTTTCCTTTGCACAGATTAATGGCCCGAGTTGTTAATATGCATGACTGCAACTCGTGTACGGATCTCGTCAGTGACAATAAACGACAGAAATCTTATCCTCTTCGTGATTCTTAGAAGTAAATGATCTAGCCCATTTCAAGCAGGCCATGGTAGAACCATTGAGGATTGCCCGATCAATCGATGATTCAAATAACTCAAAGTGATTCTGGCAAACTAGAACTACAGTACGGCGCACCCCATGGAACAACCCACTTTGGTTCATCTGAGCAGACAGAATCCGAAAAGCTCAAGAGAAGATTTCTAGGTTGAAATGCAGAGGAAAACGAAAAGAGAAGATGGCGAAGAAAAGCACATGACGGGACAAGGTCTCGGAGACTCCCCTTCACCGGAGCAGCGCCTGTCACCGGAGGAGCCTAGGCGATTGGACGTAATCACACCAATAATGCAGGAAATCCGTACGTTCTTTTCCGCAAGGGTGACAATAGCCAGCCGACCATTTTTTCAACATCTTCATTCCTAATTTACAAACCAAACAGGTTTTTCGTCAAAATGAAAAATTATGTAATATAAAAAACTGTACACAAACTGCAAGTAAATTCTAATCTAAAAGGCACCAACGTCAAATTGCTTGCCATATCAACCCTCAACTCAAATTCAAAAGAATTTCAATCTCAAATCATAATTCGATTGACCCAAATTTAAAAATATGGGATAATGACACCAATGATCCCTAAATTTTGACTTAATGTGCAAGGTGGTCTACAAACTTCTAATTTATTAAATGTGGTCCATGAACTTTAGCTTAATATGTAATGTGGTCCCTAAACTTTTTACTTTTTCATTTTGATCTCTCGATGTCTGTTGTCTATCCAACGTAATCCCTAAACTATATGAGAACGTTGAATATTGACATTTAATTAATTCAATACCAAAGACAATATTGAATATTTTCATATAATTTGGGGACTAAATTGAAATATACTAAAAATCCAGAGATTATATTAGTTAAATAAAAAATTCAAGGAACACATTGCCCATTGAGCTAAAATTCATTAATCATATTAAATAAATTTAAAGTTTATGGACCACATTACATATTGAGCCAAAATTCATGGACCGTTTATATCTTTTTCCCTTTAAATAAACATCGTACGAATTCATTTTATAGACAAAATAGTCAATGGAACCACTTAGAGGAAAGGAAACCCAATTAAAAGAACAATTTTTTTTTTTTTTTTAGTAGCATTGCAACTTTCAATCAAAGAAAACGGAACAAGATAGAAACTATAATAAATTTGTGAAAATCCATATATATTTTTGCAATTTCCCCAATTAAATAATCAGTCATCAAAACGAAAAAAAGAAAATGAAATATTAGATATGCTGGACCGACATCCGATTCCGAGATCTTTGACTCGGGTTTTGGTCGCAAACCGGAACCGACCTGAAAAACACGATTTGACTTTCATCGTGCACCTTGTGGTGAGAACACTGATTCCAATCTCCGCAAAGAAACCACAACCATCCAACACATTGGCTGCAAAATCTTTATCCATGCCCACAAAGAAGCAAGCAATGTCAAGGAATATATCCCTTCTCTTGGTCGTCATCAAGTGCATCAAACTTACTCGGACTTGTGTCACGACCTCTCTTTTTCCGTCCGGGGGAAAAGGAAGAAAGGTTTAGGGGTATTTGCCTAAAGAAGCGGACCAATGGCCCTAAATTAGGCGCGGGCTCTCCCAAGCCCATACCTCGCGTGACGTTGGATTTTATTTTTTAGTTCTTAACAACCTAAATATTTCTAGGAGTCGCCACTAGCCTATTGTGATCGGCTAGAAACCAATCGAGACACGGGAGTGTTGTCTCGATTCCTACGCAACCAGAGATTTCTATGAACGGGGACTTGTTTACGCCAATGTTTCTATTAGCACTTTGCGGTACCACTAACTTGAAAAGTTGCTTATCTAAATGGCCACACAATCTTGATTTCCAATTATAATCTTTATGAAACCACTAAGTGTCCATGCAAATGTTTTTGTATTTTTTTTTTAATCTCTAGACTAATCCTAACATAATTTAGAAAAAGAAATTTACACTCAAATTATTGAAAAACGGTGCGATAAATAACATCCAAGAAAGTAATGCGGAAAAGAAAGACTCGATACAAGTCGGGCAAATAATATTACATAGCCTTGTTATCACGCCCCGGGACAGGACCCCCGTGAGCAAAATGAGAATTTAAATATGCATGAAATTACTCTAGATGCATGAAATTACTCTAATTAATTTTAATCTACGCGAAATAGATTATTTACAAAAATGGTTATAAAATACCAAAATATCATTAAATTAAGAAAATGACCTTTTAAAATTAGGAAACTTTCCTAGATGTCATTTCTATCATAATTTGATATCATCCATCATTTTTATAATTTTTTTTGAAATTTTCATATTTTTTTCATATTTTTTAATTTTTTATTTAAAATTAATTCCCTAACCGATATATGCCGATTTACACTAATATGGGACTGCCCAGTATATGAATATAACAAGAACCGAGCTCAAATCGACCATTTCAAGATCGAAACTTGGTTTGCGCATTTCATCGAACACTTGGTTGGCGTGCATTAAATCACCCCAAAACAGCCTCGCCGGGCCATGTTTGCGGCCTTCAATCTCAACCCATAAGCAATCTCACATGGAACTAAAGTATCAAGATTATACTACCACATGCAAGGAGCAAGATTAGATAGAAATCACAGCTTAAAACACACGAAAACCACGCTGGAATCATCATCAAATATGCGGGTTTGAGCTGATTTTGCAAATCTGGGTTTGAACCCAAGTCAAGCAAACAGGTTGAATGCTCATATTCAAGCCCCAACACTCATCACATACGAGATCTAAGGGAAACACTACTTGATCCGAGTGAAAGTAGGTAACACGAGCTTTCAAATGCAATAAACATCATAGAGAATGACCCCCCGAACAACATCAAAACGACCTCTCCAAGGAGCAGACATGCAAAACTCTTGGAGAGATTTCAAACACTAGAGAAAAATTTCACCTTAGAAATCAGTTTTCCAGGCTGGTTTTCCTCTTGATTTTCATGATCAAAACATGCTCAAACTCGAAAAAAAAAAAAAAAAAATATCTAGGATGCTTAAATTGCTTCCTAGTTTCCCTTTCAAGTGATTTTTGGCCAAAGAAACCAAGAAATTATCCTCGGGACCCGTGGGAGTTGGCTCCTTCAACTGGGAATGAGGTCTCGTGCAGAAAAAAGAACTGACAATGAAGGTTTTTGTTGATCTCTAAAATTAAACTTCAAAAGCTCTTTTGTTGGAAAAATTAACACCAAACCAAACTATATGTATTGTAGTTTGGGGTATAGGTCAAGCTTTTCCTCATTTGCCTCTCAATTTTCTCCAAAAAACTCGCTTTCCTTCACCCGTGACCAACCAGTCTCAACACCTTAGAAATTTTCAGACTTTCTTGGCCCGCTAGAGGGTACTGTTTCGGGGGCTTTAGGAGGCCTTCCCGATCTCCACTTGGGACGTACGACCTATGGTTAGAAATATATTTGAGTGAAGTTTCACTCTCTAGTTGAAGGTTTTGGCTAATTTTGGCTGCAAGTTTGCGAAAATTTCACTTCTCTCTCTCGAAGGTTGATCTGGAATTTCTGGGTTTTGTTTTTTTGAGTTGCTTCGAGAGCTTCTTTTGGAACGATTCCGAGCTCTCCCCCTCCCTCTCGTCCCTCTCTCTCCTCCCCTGAAAGAAGCTCATTTCGTAGATCTTATCCCCTGAATTAGAGGATTTTTGGTCACCATTTTGTCCACCTACCAAGCCCGTCAACGGGCTACTTCACCCACTCTCCCGACTTAGCCAATTTTTTTAATTCTGCAGCTGTTGAGTGTGCAGACTTTGCTGCGATTTTCCCATGCTTTCAGCAGCTTATCCCTAGCCAAATTTCGTCCACTTGCAGTACTATATACGGTCTTCCATCACGTGCAAAGATCGGGCTGGTTGGGCGCCCGAGGAGGATATGGTGGGGCCACCAAATTGCTTACTCAAAGAACCGAGTTTTGGTCATGATTTGAGTGCTTTAATCCACTAATTTGGCTGCGTTTTTTGATCAATTAGAAAGCTCATGTATATTAGTTTAAAGATCTTGACCATTTTTCGCGATTGTCTCCACCCAATTTTGCAAGAAAGTCCTCAAAGTTGGCCATTTTCTTGCCCGAAAATGCCAAATTCAATGCAATTAGGTCCTTTTTGCCCGATTCGATTAATTAGACCTGACCCAAGTTCAATTTCAACTCAATTGGGGGCCAAGATAATGATTTAAGGGTTTGGGCAAAATTTTGCAAATTTTGCAAATTGGTCCCTCAACTTTTGGAAATTGCATTTTGGCCACAACTTGCCGTTTTAATTACAATTTGATCTCCTGGGCTTGGCTAGTCACATTCAGATCATTGGCCCCAACTTGCTTCTTCTTCTTTTTTTCTTTTTTAGGAAAAACATATTCCATTAAAAAAACTATTCGAAACACCTAGATAACCTAATATGCAATAATTTTTTTTTTTAGGTGTCAACAACTTGTGCCCGTATGTGGAAGTGTGGAATTCTTATTTTCTCCAGTGCACTTTTCCATTCAACTTTACTCCGATCGAGCAGAAACGAGCCGAGGACTTCCGAGAGCTAATGGTATTCCTTTGGAACGATTTCTTTTGAGAGTACGATGAATTCTTTTTAGGATGAGGATTACCAAATGCGCGCCAACTAAAAAGCTGAAGAGAATCCTCATTATTCAGTTCCTCTACCATATACGCGTCATCCACATTTATCACCTTCAGCAAACTTTCGTCTGTCCGGTGGTTATTACAATTCTATCGCCGAACCGAACCAATCACCTTCTCTCGCTAATGTCTCTAGTTGGGTAAGACTGGTCACATCGTCAAGCACAATAAGTACCCTTCCGCTGCGTAATCTTTCCTTAATGACGCTGATTTCCCCACGAGCATCGCTTAGTTTTATTTTTTCATGCTTCAGAATATCGAGAGAAGTTGCTCTTGCAAGCGAACTCGGTCATTAGATTGCTTGGAATTTTCTCCCACGTAAGTGAGAAGGTTTTTCACCTTCGAAACAGTGAAAGAACCGGTTATAGACGGCTTCAGCCATCATCATCTTACCGATCCCTCCCATCCGCCAAATTCCTATGAAGAGCACATCATCGGAGCCGACCTGTAGCCATGACACAACTTCCTCTAAGCATGGATCAAGCCCCACTAGGAATTTTGCGACATTTAGGTAAGTGTCCTTCAATTAATTCAATACCACGCCAATGATTTTCCCGATAAACTTCCTTTCATGCCCGTAATGTCAAAACTTGTTATAGGATTGAACGCACAAGACTGTACGGGCATGTAACAGATTATTGACAAGTTCATCAAAATCTCTCTAGCCATTACTTTTGACAACAAAAGCATAAAAATGCCTAAACTGAATTTCTAGCTGTTAAATTATTGATCCAATTTTCTAGAAACTTCAAGATAAATATGAGCTAGAAAATTCAAGAAAAATTCTAGAAGACTCTATGGAATTATCTCTGAAAATGGCAGAGATATTTGTATTAAAAAAGTCTATTGTGGAAGAAAAAAAAAATTGTAAAAGAAAGTACTAGAAGATGGGCCAAGTCGGTGGAGCACAACTATAAATAGGAAAGGGGGGGAGCGCAGCAGATGGTAGAGCAAAAAAGGTAAGCTCCTCCCCTTCCCTTTGTACTACAATAAACAATAAATAAAAGTTCCTTTTCTTTGTACTTCTCTTCCACTCTCTTTTACTTTGTCCTTGCCCACTTTGTTTTTAGTTCATTTGCTCTCTTGATAATTCACACATAAAACACACACTTGCACACACATTAAATACACGCTTCCGCAAAACTACCAACAAAGTGGTATCAGAGCCACGTTCTTTGGTTGGTATTGGGCGTTTGTCCTACCTACCCACTCCTAAAACTATCCTTTCCAAATACCCACTAACTAAACCATGGCCAACTCTACCTCATCCTCATTTCCCATTCCCATTTTTGATGGGAACAACTATGACTTTTGGAGCATAAAAATGACTACATTCTTGATGGCCCAAGACTTATGGGACATCGTAGAAAAAGGTTGCGAGGCTCCGTCAGAAGGTACAAGTGTTTCGAAGGATCAACTACAAAAGGATGCAAGGACGCTATATTTTATCCAGCAAGCACTCTCGGAAACCGTATTTCCAAGAATTATTGGAGCAAGGACTGCAAAAGAGGCTTGGGATATTCTACGAGAAGAATTTCAAGGATCGGAAAAGGTACGCACTATTCACCTTCAAACTCTGAGAAGAGATTTTGAGAATTCTAAAATGAAAAATTATGAGACCGTACAAGAATATTGTGGAAAATTAAAGGAACTCGTTAATCAAATGAGAGCCTACGGAGATGGGATAACCGATCAAAGGGTTGTTGAGAAAATATTGGTGTCACTTACCAAAAAATACAACTCCATAGTCACAACTATAGAAGGAACTAAAGACTTGACGACCCTATCAATAAGTGAATTAATTGGCTCTCTAGAAGCATATGAGAAAAGACTAATGGCACAAGATGAAGATTCAGTTGAAAGTGCCTTTCAGTCTAAAGTAAATTGTCGCGACCAATTTTCGAGGTGATTCACCTAGGATTTTGCTAATGGATTGTTAAGCTTAGACTTAACTCGGGCTCTCCAAAGCCCATACCAATACGCGACTTAGGTTCAAGTTCTTAATATGCAATTGATTTTTCAATTAGGAGTCGCCACCGATCTATTTTTGGTGGGTCGATTAGAAACCCAAGTAAAGTAACGGGAGTTTTACTTTACTCCTACGAACCAGAGATCATGGGTACGGGACTTGGTTACACTAGATTTCTCTAATGCCCTTTCGGTACCATTCTTTTTTTTTCCAAAAAAATGTTTTTGCAGGCAGCTTAAATTGATCTTAAATCTATTTTCCTAACATGTGATGTCATCATGCGAGTGTGCAAACCACCAATTAAACACCCAAGTAAAGCAATAAATAAATTGCAAAAATTACCTTAAAACAACGAAAGCATCTCGTAATGTTAGACCAGAATTCACATCAACAATCCTTGATATGATTTCTAATTAACACACAAACATTTAATTATTGTTTTCATTTTATTTAATGAGAATCTAATCTATATGCAATGCAATGTTACTAACCTAACATGAAATGACATGGCATAAAAATATGACTTAAACTATATGACATGAGTAAAGTAATTTCCAAAGAAATGCAATGATTAAATATGCAATCTAAATTAATCAAATGACCTAACTCTAATGACAAGGAAGTTCAAATTAAATGAACCTAGTAATTACTAAATGACGTGCATTTCATGAACCTAATTATGTATGACGTGCACATGATTTTTTATTTTCTTAATAAGCATGCAATCTATCTTAATATGCAATGACGTACAAAGAATGCGTTAATTCTAATTTTTCTTTTTGTTTTCATGAAATTCGAAATTAAAATTGCCAAATAATTATACGTACAATTCAAATTTAAAAAAAAAAAAAACCTAACATCCTAAACGAATGCATTTTTTTTTGGATTTTTCATTTTTTCAAAAATTCGAAATAAATAAATTTCCTATTCTAAACATGCAAGATAACCCTAAAACGATGAATATTCTAAGACAAACCTAATCTAACTCAGATTTTTTGGATTTTTCCTTTCTTTTACGGGAGCAATCAAAATAAGATATCAAGAACAGCACGGCAACAAATCAAGCAAGATATCATCCATGTCCATTTTGGAAATAAATTGACAAATCGTATCTCGCGCATGAGATCGGATTGACCAATTTCAAATAAAATCGCGAATCGTATCTCGAGCGTGAGATCGGATTGGCGATTTTTCCGTGCGATTGTGAGTCGTATTTCGAGCGTGAAATCGGACTGTCAATCATACGCACGTTGCAAAATTAGGAAAATTTCCTAATTCATGAGGGATCAAGAGATCTTTTGGATATGACAATATCGATCAAACATTCAAAGAAATATTGCGATATTACGAATTAGGAAGCGAGATATATGAAAATCAAATTAATCGAGAGTCTTACCTAATTCACGATGTCACGCGGGTGATGTCTCCAAATTCGGATGGATGATGGGTCACGGAAATCACGGTGAGGAAGGCCGCGATCGTAGCATGCACGGTTGCTCGGTAATCGTCGGATTCTATCCGAGAACTTCAGCTTCTTTTCACTTTGCTATCGAAGCTTCGCCTTTTAAAAAGCTCGAGCAAAACAGGACAAATTTCACCGCTTCTTTGCATTGGAAACGCCCTTATGTGCCCATTGAAGAATCTGGTGTAAGTTGAGTTGTTCAGAGAATCGTCAAAGCGCCGCGGGTTCAAGACTTGCTAATGGATGACTCGATTAATTGCCTCTAGATGGACGTCGGGCGGCCGTGGGAGATGACCGATGCTCACGGAGACACCCGCAAACACGAATACCGTGAATTCAAGGAACGACGACGCTTGGCTTGTGGTAAAACTCGCTGGCTACCGGGGCGGTGATTGGATTCGGTCAAGGAAGACCTGCAATAATAAAAATTCAAACGAGAGCAAAATAACCGGATCGGTGGAGGTCTCGGGCACGTCAAGGACGCTGGAAAATTTTCTCTCATTCCATGTTGATCTCCAAGCATCGCCAAGTGGAGCTTTGTGAGAGCCGCCAAAATCTGAACGTCGTGAGCTTTCGACTTTCGTCATCGGAGGCTCCTTGGCATGTGATCATCGTCGAAGGTCGCACCTCGGCTGGACAGCAAATCGTCATGGGTTCTCGGTGGTGAAGGCTTCTCGACAAGGAAGAGTTGACTATTTATTTTCTGAAATTTGTACGGCGCCACGGACCAAACTCTTCGCGTTATCCTTGCCCAAAAATATCCCTTTGCTTGCATGAAATAAACTCACAAAAATCTCACTTCTGGACAACACCCGTAAGAAGACAAATCCACCACTTGGGCTTATTTCACCAAAATCTTGGTACTTGTTTTGCCTACGGACTTCGGGGCAACGAGAGATGCAGCTCGGACTTCAGGCTCGCGAGCGGTGGCCACAAAAATCTGGCGTGACTTTCACGTATGTGGAGAGATATTGGCCTTGCTGGACATCGGCGAATCCATCGGGCATAGATGGAACTCCACAGAGTCTCGGTGGCTCTAAAATATGATGAAAGTGACTCGAGACGATCCTGAGTTGTGTTGGTGAGGAGCTTGCCGAGACCGCTGGACACTCCTGGGAGCTCGACCTGAAGTGCATTGCTGGTAGCAGGACTCTTGATGGATCAGCAAAAGCGACGTGAGGGTAGGCGTAGTGGTGAGGCTACGTGAGGATTGCAGAGATAACAAGGTCACGGCCGCGAAAGGGACTTGGCCGTGACTTCTCGTCTCTCCTTTTCTCGGTGTGTGTGCGAAGCCTCCCTACATACGGCCGTGTGTATCGATATATGTGGCCTCCCTTTGTTGTACACGCACAACACATTATATAATGGAAGAACTTTAGATCTTTGTGGCATATTTTGTTTCCAATTTCGCTTGTGCATAATACCTCTAGATATACTATTAAAATATATGCACATCGCGCAATACTTTTTTTTATATTTTCTCAAATATTTCATCCGAAAATTTCCTTTCCGCTAAAAATATGTCACCCCAGTGTATATTAGTTGAATATGTGAAAATCCCACTTAAATCAATGCTCGCCGTCGGTCCAATGCTAAATGCAAAAAAAACTGCAAATTAAAAAATAAATGCACCTAAAACTATATGCTATGCAATTAACTATTTTTTTCAAGGATAAAATTAACCCCTGATTTTTAATGCGATAAATAACTAAACGAGTCGCCAAAATTTAGGTGTCAACAGCTGCCCCTCTTTGAAGGTGAGCTCGAAGAGGTTGCCTTTAAAGATAAATTGAGACCTAAATTTTGACTATACAAATGCAATGAATGATTATTATTTTTTGTTGGAAAATGAATTCCATTTTTTAATGCAATTTATATGATGCATGGAAACACAAATGATAAATGAACCTACTTGGAATAACTTACCTTCAAGGAGGATAGTAATTCGAGATAGTTGGTGTTACATGTATAGGACCCGTACCATTCTACGGTCGCCTTGAATGTAACATGACTTTACAAAGAGACTGCTTTCCCAGGACCCGTACCATTCTACGGTCGCCCAGTATAGCAGTGTTTGGTTGTGTCTAGGACTCGTACCATTCTACGGTCGCCTAAATGGAGATTCATTTTTCAGGACCTATACCATTTTACGGTCGCCTGAATGAGGAAATAGGTGTTGTCTAGGACCCGTACCATTCTATGGTCGCCTTGACGAAGAAAATTGTTTTCTAGGACCTGTACCATTTTACGGTCGCCCGAATGGGGAGATTGCTTTTCCAGGACCCGTACCATTCTGCGGTCGCCTGTTAGAGCAATTAATGTTGTTTAGGACCCGTACCATTCTACGGTCGCCTAAACAGAGGTTTTGCTTGGCTAGGACCCGAACCATTCTTCGGTCGCCCAGTGTTGCAATCTGGAGAAAAATCTTTGGGGACAACTCAATTGAGTGTCAATGTATTCAAAAGGGGAATACCTGTGCAACGACAAGTATTTAAGGTATGGATAGGGATATACTTACCTAGTGATATCTCTGATTCTTGGGGATATATCTTCTGGAATTTAGATATCCTGTAGAGGTCTTTCACCTCCTGGTAGAAATAAATTTTGGGAACATCAAGGATGCACCTTGAATGTTCATGAAGGCTTCTCATCTCCTAATATCATGAGGTATTCTGAAAGGAACTTGAATGTCATGAGATCTTGGGTCTTTGAAAAAGCATTACCTGTCAGACATGATTAGAGCAAAAATGCATTTACCAAAGAAATAAGCAATTAAGGCTATTCTGGAATGCACACTTCAAAATCCACTGAAGTTTTTATTAATTCAATCGGGATTTATGCATAATGACTTTACCATATTTGCATCACCCAAATTTCCACTGGAGGCAATTGTCGTTCAAGACAACGACATGGATTTTTCAAGAATACTAAATGAGAGACTTTCAGTTAGAAAGGACTTTCACTCACTCTCATTTAGAAGGCTATTTTATGAGAATCACTCAATCTCACCATATCGACAAGGGTCCGAGTATTCTCGCAAGCGATACGATCTTACCAATTTGAGAGGTCTTTGACAGGGGACCGTAATGTGGGCTTGGTCAATGGCTTAACAAAGGGGACTCTTTGATTCAAGGCAATTGAAAGAACAGCTTCGCAATCATCTCCGGGTTTACAAGTCAAGAACCCTGCAAAATGAGAAAGAAATAATTTTGCTCGCACTTCTTCGAGCGATGCTTATAAACATATGAACTCCCATGTTAATTCAAGTGCCATAATCTAAAGAGACTTTGTAAGGGACGTAACGTAGGCTGGGTTCATGGGTTGAGAAATGAAATGATCATTAGGCTCAAAATGTGTGTGAATGGTGAGAGTTGGTGATCATCTTGGCATTGCCACTAGTTTTCTTTTTCATCATCGGGGATTGTCTTCATGAAATGCCCCATTGATTGTAAAAACTCAACTTTTGAGTTCTTTGAGTATTGCTCCATCGGATTCAATTCTTGCAATTGACAGTCATCTTATCTTGACTCTTTTTTTCATCTATGGGCATTGGCCTTGCTTTTACCGGGCACATCGCTTTTCATGCCCCTAGTTCTTATTCATTTTTTTCATGGGCATTGGCCTTGCTTTTACCGGGCACATCGCTTTTCATGCCCCTAGTTCTTATTCATTTTTTTCATGGGCATTGGCCTTGCTTTTACCAGGCACATTGCTTTTTCATGCCCCTTAGTTCTATTTTGATTTCTATGCATGCGTCAAACAATGACACTCAAACTTTCAAGGGTCTTCATCTGCCTTTTGCCTTGCCCCAGTATGGGGGATGATCATCAACTGGGTTTAAAGAAACGAAATTGCAGGCTCAAGTGGGCTATGCAAAGGATATAAGTATGTAGGATAGAGAAAGAAATGCTCTTCGTCATCCTAAGGCACTTAAATTACCACATGAATTCAACGTAATAGCATGACTAGAAGATTGATGCAAGTGAGAACAAGAAAATTTCTTTTCATTTTCCTCATCTCATGATGTTGTCTTACCTCCAACTTGCCCTGATGTGGGGTGGTTCTTGACAGGATAAATTTGAAAAGAATCTCCACAAGTGTATAAGGCTCAAATGGGTTAAGCAATGGATCATATGTAGTGTTTGGGATAGAGAAATGAATTGCCTCTCATCATTTCGATCATCGTACCTTTGCGAGAGAACTCTTTACCTTACGGATATGAAACTTCCTATACTCATCTCACAAGTGTATAAGTAGGGGACTGTGTGTATAGGATATGGCTTGCCTTTCATCAACCTGATACGTCTCATTCAGCATTCTTAAATATTGATGTCACTCCATTGAGTTGTCTATCTTGACAAATCTCCACATGAAATTGGTGAGCTAAATCAATATGAAAATTCTCTTTTCAAAAGAGTCCAGCAACTCTAAGCATGAAAAGCGTTCGTGACTTCAAAACAAATAATTTATTGCACTCAAAACATGGTTTTAAGCATTCATTCAGGGAATTACTCCACAAATGGATTATCTCAGCAATTGATGTCCTCGGATTGTCTCTATTAATCAAAAGTGAAAATCCGCTTTTGCCCCTGCATAAGAGAATGTGCACGAATAGGATACTATGCAACATCAAAGTAAATTCAAATTGCATATCCGTTTTGGCTCGGATCGAGATTTTATCCCAGTCATGTCACTACTAGAATCTGTAGTGCTCCAATTCGTCATCTGCAAGGAAAAGAACAGAGTGTCAATTCCAAAATTAATTATATTCATGAATGCAATGTATCCATTTTATCCAAAATGGATGATCCTCTTTTGACTTCTTCCATCATTCTCTCATGGAAATGAGAAACTTCATGACATCTCACACAAATTGTAATGAGATGTGCCACACGTCACACTTTGGAATCTAGATGATCTTCTTTTGACTTGCTCGCAGTTTCTTATTGATGTGCAAGGAAATCGCTCGGGACAAGTAAGAGGATAAGTAGTGTTTAATGTCTTCTTTACTCTTGGGAGATGTCATCAAGATCAGCTAGGAAATGATCCCTTGCCCCCATGCCTATTTTTCCTTCGGATGTATGTTCCCAAATCAATGGGCCCGTTATCACTGGAAATTGACGCGTTATTTTCAAACGCCTCTGTTATGCTCTGAGACATGAAGTAAATGAGTTAGAAAAACAAACAAGGCTAACCTAATGCATGCTCTTGGAAATGACTTGAAAAATGATTTTTTATTTTCTTTTTTATTTTTGGAATTTTTTTGATGAGAAAGCATGAAGAAGCCCAGTCCTCAGATTTTCTCCATGGATGATATTTTCTTTTCATTGTTGGATATCGTCACCGGGCTGGTTTGGTGTACCTCATCATGCCCTCAAAACAAAACTTGTAATTTTATTGATTATCATCAATCGAATTACATTTATTGGAATGTGATGTTCAAGCACAGAAGAAATTGAAATCAATCCCTAAAAAGTTATCAAGAATTCCCATGCAGAGGAAGGTGCATGCCCCTAATTAAATAAGGAAATCGAACTACTTAGGACCATGAGTCATGTGTACTTGAATTCTTCATCCTCCTTGATCTTGTGATGCGAACCCTTCAGGTGAGATATTTTTTCCTCTAGATATGCCATTAGTCTCTTCATGATGACATCAAATTCGGCTACCTCAGGAAATGAGACGGTTCAAAAATTCTTCTTGGCTCTCTCATTGGAGTCGCAATTTCTCATCGAAGATAGATCGCAACACTTTTGCTTGACGAGATTAGCTCTTTTGATCCGTCATTTTAGCTCTCGATCATGAACGGATGGGTGAGCAGGATCGCTCCATAATCACCTAATTCAAATGAACGGGAACATATGAGCATGAGGGTAAATAGAAAGTCAATCCATGACAATGATCTAATTGATTTTTCCCTTTTTTTTTTTCATTTATTCATGAAAAGTTCATACAAGAAGGGCATTTCCTAAAAATGGACTAGGAAAATGAAGATAGACACCCTAACAAGACCAAATTTCCCAGACATGAATTGAAAACAAATTCTCCAAATTATTTTGTTATTTTTCAAATGATTCATTGCATGACAATTTCCTCATTTCATTTCTAATTGACAGATGAATTAAATCAAAGATTGACCTAGATTGTCATGGATGGACCAAGAGTATGACAAAGTAAGTAAATTGCATTAGTATAGGGATAGAGGACTTACTTCACCAAGACAAATCGACGGCAATCACATAGACATGCGCATGGTAAGTGGTTCGATTTCTAGTCTATAAGGCTTATCAAGGTGGAGCCACAAGGATGATCGACTAGCCACGGGCTTGTGGACTATGTCGGGTCCTCATGACTCCGGCTTGGTCAAAGAGCCGACCCGGGTCGCGAGCTTGCAGACCAAGGTGGGTACTCTTGACACCATGAAAGAAACTTCGGGATTGAGATGGGCGACTCGTACCGCGAGCATGCGGTCGGAGTGGTATCCATCTCAATACCATCCTCAATGATCCTATGCGGCCCAGTCCGGCGGCAGTTGTGTGTGCAAGAGTGTAGTGCAAATGCAAGGCATGCACAATAGTTTAAATCACACAACACTTCAATAACTTAAATTTAAAACATTCATCCTTAACTCCAACCTGCAAGATAAGGGTTAATAATCACTACTCCCCTTATACCTCATATTCTGCAAAAACATTTAACACCTTAAAGGTTAGGGACGTACACTGGATCCTCGCTGCCAAACAAAAACATTTTTCAAAAAAGAAAATTGGCCTAAGTCCACTAAGAGTTTCAACTCAAGTCCCAAAGGAGTCGCCAAGCTGTCGCGACCAATTTTCGAGGTGATTCACCTAGGATTTTGCTAATGGATTGTTAAGCTTAGACTTAACTCGGGCTCTCCCAAGCCCATACCAATACGCGACTTAGGTTCAAGTTCTTAATATGCAATTGATTTTTCAATTAGGAGTCGCCACCGATCTATTTTTGGTGGGTCGATTAGAAACCCAAGTAAAGTAACGGGAGTTTTACTTTACTCCTACGAACCAGAGATCATGGGTACGGGGACTTGGTTACACTAGATTTCTCTAATGCCCTTTCGGTACCATTCTTTTTTTTTCCCAAAAAAAATGTTTTTGCAGGCAGCTTAAATTGATCTTAAATCTATTTTCCTAACATGTGATGTCATCATGCGAGTGTGCAAACCACCAATTAAACACCCAAGTAAAGCAATAAATAAATTGCAAAAATTACCTTAAAACAACGAAAGCATCTGTAATGTTAGACCAGAATTCACATCAACAATCCTTGATATGATTTCTAATTAACACACAAACATTTAATTATTGTTTTCATTTTATTTAATGAGAATCTAATCTATATGCAATGCAATGTTACTAACCTAACATGAAATGACATGGCATAAAAATATGACTTAAACTATATGACATGAGTAAAGTAATTTCCAAAGAAATGCAATGATTAAATATGCAATCTAAATTAATCAAATGACCTAACTCTAATGACAAGGAAGTTCAAATTAAATGAACCTAGTAATTACTAAATGACGTGCATTTCATGAACCTAATTATGTATGACGTGCACATGATTTTTTATTTTCTTAATAAGCATGCAATCTATCTTAATATGCAATGACGTACAAAGAATGCGTTAATTCTAATTTTTCTTTTTGTTTTCATGAAATTCGAAATTAAAATTGCCAAATAATTATACGTACAATTCAAATTTAAAAAAAAAAAAAAAAACCTAACATCCTAAACGAATGCATTTTTTTTTGGATTTTTCATTTTTTCAAAAATTCGAAATAAATAAATTTCCTATTCTAAACATGCAAGATAACCCTAAAACGATGAATATTCTAAGACAAACCTAATCTAACTCAGATTTTTTGGATTTTTCCTTTCTTTTACGGGAGCAATCAAAATAAGATATCAAGAACAGCACGGCAACAAATCAAGCAAGATATCATCCATGTCCATTTTGGAAATAAATTGACAAATCGTATCTCGCGCATGAGATCGGATTGACCAATTTCAAATAAAATCGCGAATCGTATCTCGAGCGTGAGATCGGATTGGCGATTTTTCCGTGCGATTGTGAGTCGTATTTCGAGCGTGAAATCGGACTGTCAATCATACGCACGTTGCAAAATTAGGAAAATTTCCTAATTCATGAGGGATCAAGAGATCTTTTGGATATGACAATATCGATCAAACATTCAAAGAAATATTGCGATATTACGAATTAGGAAGCGAGATATATGAAAATCAAATTAATCGAGAGTCTTACCTAATTCACGATGTCACGCGGGTGATGTCTCCAAATTCGGATGGATGATGGGTCACGGAAATCACGGTGAGGAAGGCCGGCGATCAAGTAGCATGCACGGTTGCTCGGTAATCGTCGGATTCTATCCGAGAACTTCAGCTTCTTTTCACTTTGCTATCGAGCTTCGCCTTTTAAAAAAGCTCGAGCAAAACAGGACAAATTTCACCGCTTCTTTTGCATTGGAAACGCCCTTATGTGCCCATTGAAGAATCTGGTGTAAGTTGAGTTGTTCAGAGAATCGTCAAAGCAGTCGCGGCGGGTTCAAGACTTGCTAATGGATGACTCGATTAATTGCCTCTAGATGGACGTCGGGGCGGCCGTGGGAGATGACCGATGCTCACGGAGACACCTGCAAACACGAATACTGTGAATTCAAGGAACGACGACGCTTGGCTTGTGGTAAAACTCGCTGGCTACCGGGGCGGTGATTGGATTCGGTCAAGGAAGACCTGCAATAATAAAAATTCAAACGAGAGCAAAATAACTGGATCGGTGGAGGTCTCGGGCACGTCAAGGACGCTGGAAAATTTTCTCTCATTCCATGTTGATCTCCAAGCATCGCCAAGTGGAGCTTTGTGAGAGCCGCCAAAATCTGAACGTCGTGAGCTTTCGACTTTCGTCATCGGAGGCTCCTTGGCATGTGATCATCGTCGAAGGTCGCACCTCGGCTGGACAGCAAATCGTCATGGGTTCTCGGTGGTGAAGGCTTCTCGACAAGGAAGAGTTGACTATTTATTTTCTGAAATTTGTACGGCGCCACGGACCAAACTCTTCGCGTTATCCTTGCCCAAAAATATCCCTTTGCTTGCATGAAATAAACTCACAAAAATCTCACTTCTGGACAACACCCAGAAGAAGACAAATCCACCACTTGGGCTTATTTCACCAAAATCTTGGTACTTGTTTTGCCTACGGACTTCGGGGCAACGAGAGATGCAGCTCGGACTTCAGGCTCGCGAGCGGTGGCCACAAAAATCTGGCGTGACTTTCACGTATGTGGAGAGATATTGGCCTTGCTGGACATCGGCGAATCCATCGGGCATAGATGGAACTCCACAGGAGTCTCGGTGGCTCTAAAATATGATGAAAGTGACTCAGACGATCCTGAGTTGTGTTGGTGAGGAGCTTGCCGAGACCGCTGGACACTCCTGGGAGCTCGACCTGAAGTGCATTGCTGGTAGCAGGACTCTTGATGGATCAGCAAAAGCGACGTGAGGGTAGGCGTAGTGGTGAGGCTACGTGAGGATTGCAGAGATAACAAGGTCACGGCCGCGAAAGGGACTTGGCCGTGACTTCTCGTCTCTCCTTTTCTCAGTGTGTGTGCGAAGCCTCCCCCTACATACGGCCGTGTGTATCGATATATGTGGCCTCCCTTTGTTGTACACGCACAACACATTATATAATGGAAGAACTTTAGATCTTTGTGGCATATTTTGTTTCCAATTTCGCTTGTGCATAATACCTCTAGATATACTATTAAAATATATGCACATCGCGCAATACTTTTTTTTATATTTTCTCAAATATTTCATCCGAAAATTTCCTTTCCGCTAAAAATATGTCACCCCAGTGTATATTAGTTGAATATGTGAAAATCCCACTTAAATCAATGCTCGCCGTCGGTCCAATGCTAAATGCAAAAAAAACTGCAAATTAAAAAATAAATGCACCTAAAACTATATGCTATGCAATTAACTATTTTTTTCAAGGATAAAATTAACCCCTGATTTTTAATGCGATAAATAACTAAACGAGTCGCCAAAATTTAGGTGTCAACATAAATATACGGTCTCATCAAACTAAAAATGGTGGAAGGAGCTCATGGAAAAACAAAAGAGGAGGAGAAACTATAAAAAAGGAAACTTATCCACCTTGTGGTATTTGCAAGAAAACAAATCATTTGGAGAAGGATTGTTGGTTTAAAAATAAAAAACAATGCCGCTTTTGTAAAAGATATGGCCACGTAGAAAAAGATTGTCGCTCAAAAACAAATAACCAAGCAAACTATGTAGAAAAAAAAGAAAGTGAAGAGAATACATTCTACGCGGGCCAAGCGGCAAATGACAATAAAAGTGAAACATGGTACATCGATAGTGGGTGTAGCAATCACATGACGGGGGACGAATCTATATTCACTGATATTGACAAGTCGGTGAAATCCCAAGTAAAGCTGGGCAATGGTGCATTAGTAGATGTCAAAGGAAAAGGCACCATCGCCGTGGAAACGAATAAAGGCCCAAAATATATACATAATGTATATCTAGTCCCTCATCTTGCACAAAATCTTTTAAGTGTGGGCCAAATGATGCAAAGTGGGTATTCTCTATATTTTAATAGAGATACCTGCATTATCTATGATAAATATAAAAATATCATTGCCTCTGTTAAGATGAAAAATAACAATTTTCCTATTCAATGGAAATATGTCAAAGATATAGCCATGAAAGCTCAACTTGATGATTCATGGCTATGGCATCGAAGATTTGGCCACTTCAATTTTGCTGGGCTAAAAATTCTCCATCAGAAAAATATGATAAGAGATTTTCCAGCCATCACAGAAATTTCAGATGTTTGTGAAGGCTGTCTTCTTGGAAAGCAACAGAGACAGTCCTTCCCATCTGGAGGCACATGGAAAGCTAAGAAGCCATTAGAACTTGTCCACACGGACGTGTGTGGTCCGATGAGGACACCTACACCCAGTCAAAATAAATATTTCATCCTATTCATTGATGACTACACAAGAATGACGTGGGTATACTTTCTTCGAGAAAGATCTGAGGTTTTCTCTATCTTCAAAAAATTCAAGAACCACGTCGAGAATCAAAGTGGCCAAAGAATCAAAGTCCTAAGGAGTGACAGAGGCACAGAATACAATTCAAAGGAGTTTAATAAATTTTGTGAAGATGAAGGAGTCCATCATCAACTAACTGTTGGCTACGCCCCAGAACAAAATGGAGTAGCTGAAAGAAAAAATAGAACCGTCATGGAGATGGCAAGGTCTATGCTAAAGGAGAAAGGCCTTCCCAACACTTTTTGGGCAGAAGCAGTTTATACAGCAGTATACCTGTTAAACAGGTGTCCAACTAAAGCTGTTCAAAATAAAACACCAGTCGAAGCATGGAGTGGACGGAAGCCTTCAGCAAAGCATCTCAAAGTATTTGGATGCATTTGCTACGTCCACATCCCTGCTCAGAAAAGGAGTAAGCTAGATGAAAAGACAGAAAAGGGAATATTCCTTGGCTACAGTGACCAATCAAAAGGCTATCGGATTTACAACCTAAGAACTAAGAAGCTTATGATTAGTCGAGACGTCGAGTTCGACGAGAATGCTGCCTGGAATTGGGAGGACGAGAAGATTGAGAAGAAGTACATCACCTTGCCAGTCATACCACCCGCTCAAGAGGAGTCAACGTCACAAGAAGAAGGAGAAGTACCAGATTCTACCACTCATGACATAACTCCACCAAGCTCTCCAAGAGTGACGCAAGAAGAATCTACTCCGAGTCTCCGGTACTAAGGGTAAAAGCCCTTAGAAGAATTTACGACACATGCAACTTCGCTATTTTGGAACCGAGAATTACGAACAAGCATCCAAAGATGAAGTCTGGATAAAAGCCATGGAGGAAGAGATCAAGATGATCGAGAAAAATGAAACTTGGGAGCTTGTCAATCGACCCGAAGACAAAGAGATCATTGGCGTCAAGTGGGTCTACAAGACAAAGCTCAACGCAGATGGATCAATCCAGAAGCATAAAGCAAGGCTTGTGGCGAAAGGATACTTGCAACAACCAGGTATCGACTATACTGAAACTTTTGCTCATGTCGCTCGCCTTGATACTATTCGAGCACTCATAGCCCTAGCGGCACAAAAAGAATGGAAGATCTATCAACTAGATGTAAAATCAGCATTCCTAAATGGATATCTTCAAGAAGAAATATACATAGAACAACCACAAGGCTTTATCCTCAAAGGTCAAGAAGAAAAAGTTCTCAAACTCAAAAAGCCTTGTATGGGTTAAAACAAGCACCACGTGCGTGGTATAGTAGAATCGATGAATACTTTATCAAGCAAGGATTCAGGAGGAGTATGAGTGAGCCGACACTCTACATCAAGACCCAAGGTAAGTCCGACACTCTCATTGTCTCTCTATATGTAGATGATCTCATATATACAGGAAACAATGAGACAATGATCCAAGAGTTCAAAGAAGAAATGATGAAGACATTTGAGATGACAGACTTGGGCTTGATGCATTACTTCCTTGGCATCGAGATCGACCAAAACGAAGGAGTGTTTATCTCGCAGAAAAAATATACTGAGAACCTCCTGAAGAAATTCAAGATGAACTATTGCAAAGCAATTTCAACTCCGCTCATGACAAATGAGAAACTATTGAAGGAAGATGGAGCAGAAAAAGCTGATGACTCCCTCTACGTAAGTCGATTGGCGAGTCCTGTATATCTCACTGCTACACGACCGGATATTATGTATGCGACAAGTCTACTATCACGATTCATGCAAAGTCCGAGTCAAATTCACTTTAGAGCTGCCAAGAGAATTCTCAGATATTTACGAGGAACTATAGATTACGGCATTTGGTATCGGCCAAGTGCAAATACCAAGCTCATTGGCTATACTGATAGCGACTGGGCTGGTTTAGCTGATGATAGGAGAAGTACTACTGGTTATGCCTTCACACTGGGTTCTGGAATATTCTCATGGGCATCCAAAAAACAAGACTCAGTGGCACAGTCTACTGCCGAAGCTAAATACATCGCAGCTGCTACGACTGCCAGTCAAACAATATGGCTTCGAAGAATTTTAGAAGACATTGGAGAAGCACAGATGGAAGCAACTCCAATACTTTGCGATAATAAGTCCGCAATCGCTATATCAAAGAATCCAGTATTCCATGGAAGAACCAAACATATCGACATCAAATATCACTTCATACGAGAGGCGCAAAATAACAAAGAGATCGAGCTGAAATATTGCAAAACCGAGGAACAAGTAGCGGACATCTTCACTAAAGCACTATCGCGAACCAAGTTCGAGACATTGCGGAAATGCTTGGAGTAACACAAAATTGGATCAAGGAGGAGTGTTAAATTATTGATCCAATTTTCTAGAAACTTCAAGATAAATATGAGCTAGAAAATTCAAGAAAAATTCTAGAAGACTCTATGGAATTATCTCTGAAAATGGCAGAGATATTTGTATTAAAAAAATCTATTGTGGAAGAAAAAAAAATTGTAAAAGAAAGTACTAGAAGATGGGCCAAGTCGGTGGAGCACAACTATAAATAGGAAAGGGGGGGAGCGCAGCAGATGGTAGAGCAAAAAAGGTAAGCTCCTCCCCTTCCCTTTGTACTACAATAAACAATAAATAAAAGTTCCTTTTTCTTTGTACTTCTCTTCCACTCTCTTTTACTTTGTCCTTGCCCACTTTGTTTTTAGTTCATTTGCTCTCTTGATAATTCACACATAAAACACACACTTGCACACACATTAAACACACGCTTCCGCAAAACTACCAACACTAGCGATTAGGTAGTCTAGATTTCATGTACCTTGCTTTCTTTGATCTTGGTCTGAAGATATCAAGGCTAATTACGCCAAATCAAGGACTGCCGTAGTCCCTCGTTCTACATTATGCCTTTGAAAGTTCTGTCAAAATCACATCAACTGATGATTCCAAAAATGTATCGGATATTACTTTCTTGACGTTATATAAGAATCAATTCTAATCTCAAACTGTAGTCAAATTCTTATGTGATTGAGAGACTAGGATATAATATTCCTGAACCTAATTTACAAAGGCCATACCCATCTGCAAACTTTCTGAGATCCCAGCCTGACAAATTTCTTGCTTGTGTGAGAGCCGCCTTCCACCGAGCAACTTTGTCCTTCTCAGCCTTGAATCGCTCTCCGTGATAAGCAAATGCCTCCGCCAAACTGCCTGTCTGTTTCCGCACGTCCGAAGGATTGATGTCATAGAACATGGGAAGAACCACCTGTCGCAACTCCTGCCTGCACTCCATTTTCTTCACGAGCTCCTCAAGACACCATCTCGATTGAGCGTAGTTCCTCAAGAAAACAACCACTGATATCCTTGACCCTTGTATGGCTTTTAAAAGTTCAGAAGACATCTCTTTTCCTCTGGGAAGCGCATCAGTCGTCTCTGAACGTGTTGACTCCGGATCTCTAAGGGCGTGATAAAGGTGGTCGGTGAAGTTTTTTCAGGTGTCTGCACCTCTAAAACTCAAGAAAACATCCTACGTCCATGGACGAGAAGTAGAGAGACCGGAAGATGAACCTTCCATCGACTAGAAGAAGAAATTACAGATTGCTCTTAAGTCGAGTAAGAAGACACTGGAGATGTAGAATGTGTGCATCGGAGAAGATGATTGCTAGGCAACGAGACGAAACTGATATTCAAACCCGGCCAGCTCTCAGAGTTTTGTTTTTTCAGCAGAAGTCCTAGGAAACTCCTATGCTTTGCGTTTCTTCTGCATGACGGATCATCGACAACTATTAGCAAGATAGATAGTAATTCAGTGGAAACTTCTCTGCCTGTTTCTTACTTGAGGAGACTGTTGCGCGTTGTGTCTACCGTTTAGAATAAAAATAACGAACTCCCGGTCTACTGTTGCACGTTGTGCCTGTTTCGAGACAAAGCATGCTATCCTTGACAGGTCGGGATGCAAAGTCAACTCCAAATACTCACCCTAGCATGAATATGGAGACGTTTTGCTAAGGAACTGGATATAATTATGAGGGATCCTGCTCTGGTGTGCTACCAATTGAATCGATTAGAGAACAAGATCTCCACTTCTTTCACTGTATAAAGTACCTGTTTACCGTTTCTTGGTTAATTTGCTGCTCCTATGGGACGTTTTCAGGGCCGTGTAAATCGCTTTATAAGTACTTGTCCGAGGACGAAAAGTAACTGTTCATCATGGCATGTGAAAGTCATCCATTGTCCGACAAAACAGCATCTTTATCTCATGTACAAAACTTTCTCGAACCATTTCAGGTTTTGCATTTCCATTCTTCTGTCATCTCGAATGGATTTGAAACTTCTCGACCAACAAAGTTGGACTCGAAGCTATTTGTCGTTGAGATTGCCCTCAGAAGGTTGAGGAATCCCATGAACCCGAAATTCAAGTCATCAACCGTAAGAGAATATGCATGTACTTCTGCGATGGCCTCTCCACTTTCTCAATTACTTTTGCCGCCTTAATCTTTCCTAGCGATAACTTCACTTGAATCGAAGTACAACGTTGAAATTGATCAAGCTGTTGGCAAGCATCTGACAATAGAGAAAACAATCACTGATCCTTGACCATGTATGGCTTTCACGTGCTCGGATGAGATTTCTCCTCCTCCTGGAAGCACGTTGTCGTCTCTGAAAGTGTTGACTCTGGCATCTCTTTAAGGGGGTGATAAAGGTGGTCGGTGAAGTTTCTTTAAGTGTCTTTGGTTCTAAAACTCAAGGACACACCATATGTCGTCCACCCTTGCAGAAGTGGCAGAAACCTGAAGATAAACCTCCCATGGCTGAAAAACAGGAATGTTAGATTGTTCTTAGGTCAAGAAGACCTTGTAGAATGTATGAACTGGGGAAGACTATTAGGCAAAGAGGTGAAACTCTCAAGGGAAAATCGTTCTCAACCCCAACTGGCTTGCAGCTTTTTGTTTTTCTTTTATTATCATTAATAGCTTCCAAGTATCAGGAATGTAAATTTGGTTTTTCATTTATTCTCACCAAGCGGAATAGAAATTTAATGGAAACTTGGCAACCTGTTTGTTACCCGTGAAGATATTCTGCTGCCCCCTGTATCCTCTCTGTTTTGCCTTTTGGAAGGAAAAAAGCAACCCGTGTGAACTCATTACTTGGAGAAATCGATCATATACTAATGCGAAACTCAGGCTCGATAAAGAAAACACCTTTGAATAAAATATTGATGCCAAAGTTTTCTTCCGAGACGGGTTGGAAGAGGCAAAGTCAACTTCAAAGCTCAAACGCTCACATCCTCGTATGGATATGAAGACGTTCTGTCGGAGAAACTGAATTTTTTTATAGGAGAGAGATCGTGCTCTGGCGTGATACCAAATAGATAGACGCCTGTTCAATTCACATCTTTCGCTGCATGGATCAGTTATTTTACTTAATTTGCCGGTTATGCACGATGATGGGGTTTTAGGGGATGAAAAGTAAATGGTCATCAGCGTGTTAGTAGTGGTGCATTTTCTGCTAAAACAGCATTCTTCTCGTTCACAAAACTCCTAGCAGCGTCTCGAGTCATTTCGAGTTTCTCACAGAAGTTCTCTTCTTTTTGCCATCTCGAATGGATTTGCGACTTTTCAACCCCAAAAATGACTGGACTGGAAGCCATCTGATCCTGATGAATCGCCCCTCCAAGGATGCTTTAGTGCTTTATGATAATTGAAGAATCCTGCGAACCAAAATCGGGATGACCACATAAATAATTGGGGCCATGGACAATAATAAATCTGGACGTGGGAAGCACTCAAACATATGATCAATTCTAGCTATGACAAACCGTGTAAATCTTCGGTGTAGGGTCCTTTTATTATTCCCCATTCATTTTCCTAGCAATTTCGCATCAATTTGATTTGCAAGGTCCCCGTCAGCTTCCGCTTCTGTTGATTTCATATCCATATTTGTAAACGCGATCGCGTAGTCCTAGGCCAAAACAACGTTTCAGGATTGCTTTTGCACCTATAAATAATGACCTTGCTTAGTCCTTTTATTTCACCGCTCCCCTCTCCATTGCGTAGTCCCGTCAGCTTCCGCTTCTGTTGATTTCATATCCATATTTGTAAACGCGATTGCATAGTCCTAGGCCAAAACAACGTTTCAGGATTGCTTTTGCACCTATAAATAATGACCTTGCTTAGTCCTTTTATTTCACCGCTCCCCTCTCCATTGCGTAGTCCCGTCAGCTTCCACTTCTGTTGATTTCATATCCATATTTGTAAACGCGATCGCGTAGTCCTAGGCCAAAACAACGTTTCAGGATTGCTTTTGCACCTATAAACAATTGACCTTGCTTAGTCCTTTTATTTCACCGCTCCCCTCTCCATTGCGTAGTCCCGTCGCTTCCGCTTCGTTGATTTCATATCCATATTTGTAAACGCGATTGCATAGTCCTAGGCCAAAACAACGTTTCAGGATTGCTTTTGCACCTATAAATAATGACCTTGCTTAGTCCTTTTATTTCACCGCTCCCCTCTCCATTGCGTAGTCCCGTCAGCTTCCACTTCTGTTGATTTCATATCCATATTTGTAAACGCGATCGCGTAGTCCTAGGCCAAAACAACGTTTCAGTATTGCTTTTGCACCTATAAACAATTGACCTTGCTTAGTCCTTTTATTTCACCGCTCCCCTCTCCATTGCGTAGTCCCGTCAGCTTCCGCTTCTGTTGATTTCATATCCATATTTGTAAACGCGTTTGCGTAGTCCTAGGCCAAAACAACGTTTCAGGATTGCTTTTGCACCTATAAATAATGACCTTGCTCAGTCCTTTTATTTCACCGCTCCCTTCTCCAGCCAGTCGAGTTACTTGCGTACCTTTCAGTCTTCAAACCTCTTGCTCAGCCCTTTTTATTTCACCGCTCCCCTCTCCAACCAGTCGAGTTACTTGCGTACCTTTCAGTCTTCAAACCTCTACCCCGATAATATGGCTTTCCATTTTACTTTCGTTTATGTGTGTTATCTTGTGATAGGTTCACAAGTTGGTATTTCAAGCTCCCTTCAACTCGTGCAGGGCCTCTCATGGTCTTTCTACGAGAAGACCTGCCCAGAGGCTGAGTCCATCATCAGAGAACATCTCAAGCAGGTGTTTCAGGAGGACATTGGCCAAGCTGCTGGGCTATTACGTCTCCATTTCCACGACTGTTTCGTTCAGGTAGGTTTTTATTGATTTAAATTTACATCGGTTCACGCTCGTTTTTTACATGCGATGACTGATGCAGGGATGCGATGCTTCGGTGTTGCTGGATGGATCAGCGAGCGAACCAAGCGAGCAGGACGCCCCACCGAATCGGAGCTTGAGACGCACAGCGCTCCAAATCATCGATGACCTCCGCGACCTCGTGGAGAAGAAGTGTGGTCGGGTAGTCTCGTGTGCTGACATCGCCACCATCGCCGCTCGTGATTCCATTTTCCTGGTAAACCCCTTATGTTCATTCAAGTTGGATTTCTTTTATCGGGGATAAATTGTAAATAATGTGACCATGCATAATTCACCGTGTGCAGTCGGGCGGACCTGAGTATGACGTGCCATTGGGAAGGCGGGACGGACTCACTTCTGCGTCTCTAAACGAGACCAAAGATAATTTACCTTCACCGGCTCTTGGCGCCAGCCAAATTCTCGCTGCCCTAGCCAAGAAAAGCTTCGACGCCACCGATGTAGTGGCACTCTCCGGAGCCCACACCATCGGGCTTGGGCACTGCGGCAGCTTCACCGACCGGCTCTACCCGACCCCAGACCCCACCATGGAGAAAAGCTTCGCCCGTGATCTCAAGGGCGTGTGCCCTACTGCAAACTCCACGAACACCACAGTCCTGGACATCCGATCGCCCAACCGATTCGACAACAGGTACTTTGTCAATTTGGTGAACCGCCAAGGCCTGTTCACGTCGGACCAAGATCTGTATGAGGACCCCACAACGAGGGACATCGTTACTAGCTTCGCCGAGGACCTGGAATTGTTCTTCGAGAGGTTTGTCCTCGCTATGACCAAGATGGGGCAGCTTGGCGTGTTGAGTGGGACGAAAGGAGAAATCCGAGCCCGCTGCTCGGTCAGGAATTCCTAAACGCTTTCTCTTGATGGCCCCGAATATCTATATCCTTCTAAATAATTTAAGAAGGTATTGAAAGTAGACTGTATCGTCCGAGAATACATTTGAATACAAATATATATCTTTCTATTAATTGTTCCACATTTATTCAAATTATGAGCACGAGCGCAAGCAGACAGCTCAAGGCAAAATGAACATTAAGAATCCGATAGCTGAAATTTGTTGATTGGCCTCGAATATGTTGAATCCGAAGGTTGTAAAAGAAGAGATGTACATCACCGACGTATGAAATGAATCTTAGGAGTGCTCGCATTAATAAATTGCCAACAAATCTCAATGCAAAATATGATGAATTTAACAAAAGATCAATTCAACAATGACACCTAAAGTCATAGAAGTTAGCTATTAACTTGAATAGTGATTCCATGTATCCCTAAATGTGATGATTTCACATATTCAACTTTTATCAGATACTAAAAACCAAATGGGAACATGATAAACATATGTAATGATGTATATGCAATTATGCATGCACATTATCATAGTAGCACTTTGCCGCAAAAATATGATAAAATTTTCCCTAAACTATCAACAGCTCGGTATTCTCTGGATATGAATCTCTATCCACCCAAATGAATCACCTTATGTTAAATGGTGCGAATTTTTTTATCCTCTTCCTGGACTCGTGATAATTTCATAAACAGTATTTTTTTTTTTTTTGGGGGGTCGGTCATAAACAGTAGTTGACTTGAGCGAATAGAAGTAGGAAAAATTTTAGTCGATACAGTGCATGTGAATATGCCCTACTAAATGAGGTGAGCTGCACGCACACGTGATCTCGGTAGATGTGAGCCTGCTCACATGGTCTAAGTGCTCCCAATAATTGCTGATAGATTGTTTCAAAAGCAATTGAAAATCCCTCAATAAAATGGATTTTTTTTTTTTTTTATTGAATCGCATGAAATTGAAGAAGAGAATCAAATCCTTTTATCTCCTTTGGGGCATTGTGATAGTGTTCTAGTAGGAGGCACTCTAACGAATAAGGAAAAAAAAAATAGAAAAAGAGGACTCATGAGTTGTGCAACGTGGTGTAGTTTAGTGTGTGTTCCAAAAAGTCCAAAATCTATTGTATGACGGTAAGATTTAGTCATAAACTTTTCAATTATGTCAATTGAATTCTAAATCTTTTGACGTCAAAAAATTTAGAATTCAACTGTCAAATCAACAAAAGGTTTGGACTAAATTTGCACAATTGAAATTCTTAGGATTGAATTAGCTGATATACAATAGGTTTAAGATTTTTTAGATAATTTTTCTGTGAATTAGATTTTTTCTATATGGGAAAAAGGGAAAAGAACACGAACAAAGCCTTAGAAAGCTGTGTAAGAACTAACTTAAGAAACATCCAATGAACTAGCTGAACACCGAAGCATGGTTTTAATGATAGATTCTACAAGTACTTGCTGCTGTTGATTGCACCATCTGTCATATCATGTCTTTCTCAATCCATAACAGAGGCATAAAGATTCAAATGTCTTCTTCAAGTTAGTTGTTACTTCTCAAATTCAAGACGGAGATTACCATGCTAATTATTTGGAGTATGTTTGTGGCCCAGTAATCTAATTAGGTGCTAGGTACTGCATTTCTTGGTGGTGGTTGATCCTCTAACATGCAGGCCTCGGCAATGCTTTGCATCCTTTCATGTGGTTTGCTTGATACCCACAGTTTCCTTAGATGCGATGGTGTTCTTGTGTGACGAGCCACATCCCTTAGGATTAGGTTCTTTATTTTTATTTTTTTCTTTTCTCTATGAAACCACGTAACTAAGTTCACCACTGAAAGTTCTATTGACAACAACTGCTGACAATTTGTTGTGTCGAATTAAAGTTTTTTTATCAAGCTTGCTGCTGAATTTGAGGGAAGTGATCTTGCTGATTGCTTGTTAGCAATGACAATTGGTCCACATTCATCAACGATCATTTAGATCTGTCTCTTGTTGGCAGAAACACATCGTGATTCAATTAGACAGTGGAAGGAAACTGTATCTGTCTCTTGGTGACATCCAACGACTTTAGAACGCTGTAGAGAATCCTATTTGTTGTCCCGATTTCAGTATATCGTATTATCTTCCCGCGCCCATGAGTCAAAATGCTTGAGTTGACCATAACTGATTAGCAAATTGCTAACCCATTTCAGTGTAAATGAAGTCATCTGCTCGAGAACTCTCTAAAAATAGGATTATTATACGCGTGAACTATGTCGATCCATTCTTGAAAGAAGCATTGGAGATTGCAAGGAGTAAAGAATAAGGCTTAGAAATTCTTTAATCGTGCCAAATCCTTTTGTCATGCCTTTTACTCTTGAACGTAGGAGTCCAGTTGTAATTTATACGTAGAGTTTTCTTGTAAATAACGCACTCATGATGAACTCCATCCACTATGATGCAAAATTGCCCATATCACCAATTTCACATAGGAGGCATTTTGAGAAACAGGTTCCCGTCCAATGGCAGCTACTTCCTTGCTTTAAGAAGATAAACCACTCAGATAAATTTAAGAAAATTGGCCTGATTGATTGAATAAGCTTTCTTTTTTATAATGTAGTGGGAAGAGTGTTAAGACCCAACTACTTAAAAATTCATGGAACACTTTACAAGTCGGTTAAGTCTCAACTTTTTGCTTGTCCAGATAATCATGATTAAAAGCAATTTCATCGAAAAGGCCAGTATGATTAGACCAAAGAGTCAATAATGGTCGTCGGAAATATGAATCGGTTTTCCGTTTGGGTCTGGTCTTGTCGTAGCGCATGTTTGAATCTCTTTTAACTCTTATCCCCGGCCACACGAATTTGAGGGAAGTGATCTCTGCCTCCGTCGTATTTGCAAGACTTCAATAGTCTATTAATATATTAGATACATACGACGATGACCAACTCGTGGACGACATATTTTATTATTTCCCGCACTCATGATATGATTTTTTCTTTTTAATTTATCTTACAATTAAATATTACACCCCGAATCCTAGCAGAATGACATTGCCGTCTTTCCACCCGAAAGACACAACTATTAACCACCCAAAATCCAACTCCCAAAAGTCCCCTCGTCGCTATGCTCTTATAGTACTCATCGCTAGCTAAAAAACATGAAAAGATTAGAAAATAGAGGAGTGAATAACGACAACTCAGTAAGTAATGCATCTTTTCCAAGTGGATCGAACATTCACTCTGCACATTTACAAACACGATATCACCATTTATCAAACCCCAAAGCTCGAATACTATATACGCAAAATATCAAAAGTAGATAACATCTTTCCAACAAACCCCTTTTACGTATAAGTCAATAACAATATTAGTTTACAATAACAAACTAACTATCAATGGTCCATTCCATCGACCTAACTCAAATCATATATTAATGGTTCACTCCATTGACCAAACTTATGCTCAAGTATCTACTCATGCTAATATATACTACTATGACAAGACGACCAAGATTCTCCTACAGTTAGGTTTCCATCTATTATTAACCGGTGGCTCGGTTTACAAAAATAACGTAAACTAATATGTGCATACCCACAAACCCTTTATTGGGCTCACAGCAATATTCAGCATTCAACCGTCATCCTCAAATACGAAAAATCAAATCCATAAACAATTCCACGTATCAAAATGCATTTCACAAATTAATCACCAATAGCTTTTATAACTCAACTCATCCACCAGAGATGCTTTTCATAAAACATTCTCAAACCATTTCAAGACTCGTCTCATAAACAAGTTTTACAAATCGAATCAGATCAATTCATGTCATAAAGCATTTCACAAACTGATATATATAACATTCTATGAACCATACTTAAAGAGCTTTTTGTAAAAAGGTTTCGCAAACCCAAAATATATGATATTTCTCAACTTCATTCATCAAACAGAATATATATTTTCACCGAACAGTTCTCACACCATTCACAAATACTAAAACATAGTAAATGCCCGATCCAAATTTTATGCAATAAATATGCGTATTCATAACTTATAATACATCAAATATATATTATTTTGAAAGCATAAGTTTATAAATTCTTAGAAGAGATAGCACCACTTATCTAGGAAAATTGAAAGCAGCCTATGGCGGTTACTCGAGCCAATGCCCTCATATTCCTATCAATTAATCGACAACGATATCACCAACAAGTAATATGTTACTCTAACTAACGATTCGACTAAACTATACTTATTCATCAATAAAACGATACCTACGTGCCAAAAAAAAATCACATATCCAAAGTAATTATTCAAGTCGTCCGCAACAGCAAACTTGAGCATGGAACTTGGTCACCCCATAACACTTTCCACCGAAAGCCGTTTCAAACGTTTTTATAGTCAATAGAAAGCTCTTTCAAATACTCCAAGAAACCCAATTTAGCCATCCCAAAATTAAGCCGAAAATCAACGAAATATGGCCCCAAAATTGCTGGATGCACACTGTTCATCACGCTTGAAAAACTTCAAAATTTTGTTTTGTCAAACCGCAAAATCAAATCAAGTTCCGTAAAATCCTATGGCTCCATGACCCCCTATCATCATTTCTATATATACACGTAACTCAACGACTCAAAAATCGAATTTCACCACTCGAATCTCCAATAATTATGAACTCTAAGCCCTAAAATCAAAACTACTCCGCTTGAACGAACGAGGGCCACGAGCACTTACCAGGCATTATGATACGAAGTCGAATCAGCTTGATGAGACCCCTGAGGCGTGTGTAGAAGACCGCCCCCCCCCTTCTCTTTTCCCTTCTTCCTTCCTTCTTCCTTCCTTTCTTCTTTTTCCCTCTCCGCGCAAGCTCTCTGTCCAAAATGTACGCAGCCCTCGCTTCCCCTCTTTGACTTTTCAACACTTGAGTTTTATCTTCTTCTTGTATCTTTTCTTTTTTTGTCTTTCACTTTCGATCGAGTCAAAATCCAGATATTTCCTTAAATGCCGTTTAGAATACGTTGATTAGTGATCTTACGTGTATTTCCTCATACCTCAGTTCACCCTTTTCCCGGATACAAATACAATTTGCAAAGAAGCACATTGGATTCGTCCGTTGTAGATTTAAAAAATATACTGGTTCGATGTTCAATTGTGCTTCGAGAACCTTCTTGGAGAACATGGTTCTTCACATCCTGAATTGCTATTTTTAAACTTTGCTCGATGAATTATATATACACATACATACATGCGGAGGGGCGCGCGCGCGCATGTGTGTGTGTGTGTATATATGAACCTGTCCTATATAAGATGTACTTTACAGAAACTCTACCATCTCACTCTCCTTCTCCTTTTCCTTAGCTCTCTTGTTCACTCATCTTAGCAACAAAGGAATGATTGTCGTCGAGTCTGCAGTTTCTCAAACCACGTAGAGACAAGAGAGTCAAAACACACGCCAATCTGGATTCGCAAAAATGAATCATCATATTTTCTCTCATCTTTTATAGATTTGATTCCTTCGATTTCACTGAGCTCTAATTAAGTTATCTGCATTCATGTTGTATTTGTGCTCTCTCTCCTGCTACAAATGGCATTCTTAAGAAAATTGTTCAAAAAATCCTAAACCTATTATACTTTTGTCAATTCAATCATAAACCTTTCAATTTTATCAATTGAGTATATCCAGTCAATTTTTGTTAGAAATTGCTAACGTAGATGACCAGCGCTGATGTGGCATTTTTTAAATAATATTTTGAAATTATATGGGTTTTTTCTTCTTCTTTTTTAATGGTTTTGGAGTTAGAGCCGTCGAGGGTGGCCGGCCGACCCTTGCCGACCTTGGGCAAGGGCCTCACACCCCTCGCTAGCTCTAGGCGAGGGCTGCGGCGCCCTAATCGAATCTAGCCAGGCAACGCCCTCGCCAAATCTAGCTAGGCGAGGGGCGCGCCTCACTCAGGGTCGACAAGTGCTGCCAAGCCCTTGTCGATTCTAGGGAAGGGCTCGCGCGCCCTTGCTTTGGCCGACACAGGGCGCAACGCCCTCACCCAAGGGCGGCGAGGATCGATCGGCCGCCCTCCGTAGCCGTCTCTCCAAAAGCCTAAGAAAAAAAAAACAAAGAAAAGGAAAAAAATCATAAACATAAAATATTATTTAAAAAGTGTCGTGTCAATGGCAATCGTCCACGTCAGCAATTTCTAATCAAAATTGGTTGGATGGACTCAATTAATAAAATGTGAAAAGATTTAGGATTCAATTAACAAAATTGAAATGCTTATGACTGAATTGGTAAAAGTATAATAGGTTTAGGACTTTTTGGATATTTTCCCATCATTCTCTAGCTAATCTATATTATCTTAATCGATTCTATGGTTCTCGAAATTGCAAGAAGCTCCTTTGCTGCTTAAGATTTTTAGTCCATTAATAGTGTCATGCTACTTAATTGGTATTAGGAGTTTGGGTTGAGAGAGGTGAGAGCAAGACTGAAATGAGCTCCCTTGCTCATTTGCTCATTGCTGTTTTCCGTTTTCCTTGATTTGCACCGTATAATCACGACAAAAACTTTTACTTGTACACATGATGATTTCATAACAATCTTTCCTTTCTATTCCAAACTAGGCTTCTCTTCCTTGCGGCATATATAGTATGAATATTATTTAGGGAAAATTTTTAAATAAAGTTCTGAAGTTTTATCATTTTCTCAAATAGGGGCTTAAAATAGATATTGTTTCAAATAAGGGTCTCAAGTGGTCATAGACTCATATCGTCTCAATTAAGAGCTTAAAGTGAAACTTGTTTCAAATAAGGGCCTGAAGTAGCCATATTAGTTTAAAAAAAGAGCCTGACCTCTCTTGTCGAATAGCATTTTTATCTTTTATTTTTTCAATTTTTTTCCTTTTTTTCTTTTTTCAATTTTTTTTTTTGCTTTTTCTTTTATTTTTTCTTTTTCCCTCTTCCCCCGCTGGCCATGGCAGAGGGAAGCCGACTTAGGTGAGGGTCGCCTGCACCTGGGCGGGCGAGGGCGAGAATGCCTAGTGTTGGGCAAGGGCGTTCCTCGCCATTCGACAAGGGTAACCGTCACCTACCCAAGCAAGGGCAACCCTTGCCTGCCCCTAGCGAGGCTACCCTCGCTGCCCAAGTGAGCCAACAGAAGGGGAAAAAAGAATTAAAAAAGAGAGGAAAAAAACAACTAAAAATAAAGTAGGTAAAAGTTTCGAGAGGGATTTTTACTATCTTTATTTGTGAACTTTTATATTCATTTATGCTAATTTGCTGTTCATACTGAACAATGTACGTGATATAATGTGAATATATCTAACTTTATCACTGTAATTTACCGGATACTAAATAGGATATAACAAAATCGTTGGATTTAATAATATTCTATCAAATCCTATTTTGGTTAGAAATCCATTTGATCAAAGGTTACCTAAGTAGATTTACAAATTAGGGAAACAAAGAATCCGAAACAAGCAAAGTTATATTGTAGCAAGTGGTAACCTAATCCTCTCGACAATAATTACTCCATTTGCCGATTTGTAGTTGGCTCCAGATTTCTCTGCAATGTTTTTCCCTACACAGAGAGCACAACATTGCCTTTCCTTCAACCCAAATTACAGAACGAACAGAACCCCTCAAGAGAAAAAGAGAGAAAATGGGAAGCAAAACGTCGAATCGCCAATTGGCTCCTAAAGTTCTCTTCTTCTTGTTCATCATGTTCATGAGTTCGAACCCAGTGAGCTCAATAACATGTCAGGAGGCCTTGGGATATGCAGCTCCCTGTAAAAAATATGCTGCGGGCGCGGCTCCGTTTCCACCTAGTCCCGAGTGTTGTTCGGGTGTGAACTTCTTGGCGCAAGAGCTGATCTATGACAACAAAGCACGCAGGGTTCTGTGCAAATGTTACCAGGACATTCCGCCTTCCGTAGGGGTCAAGTCCGAGCTTACCCAAAAGATCGTTCGGGATTGCGGATTTTATCTTAATTTCCCAACTGACCCTGGTGTTGATTGCAACAGGTGAAACTTCTCTATCTCTATATGATAACTCTTGATTGCCTCCTTCACATTACCTAGCCTCCAGTTTTCTCTATATGAGATGAGATGATATCCCAACCCAAGATTTATCTACATAAAATTCCATATTTGTGCGTCGCCTCCTTCTTGTACATACAGAATGATCTAACTCTGAAATTTACTCCACTGAAGCAACAAACAAATCCTACGCTTCAATTGTAATTGACAATAGGACCGTCTATCTTGTCCTCCTTTCTAGCTTGGATTTATTTGGTAATGACATGAATGCTCTATTAGCTGTTCGTATCATTTTGTTTTATTTTTTTATCTAAGAATAAGAACAGAAGTTGTTCTTTGGCAAATTCTAGGGATCGAAATGAGGCTTATGATTGTATGTACCTAATCAACTTCCGAGCATTTTCTGAGGAGCCTATTTATGATGACCGCGTCATCGCTTGTAAAATGCATGTTTTCCATAAAAGCCATATATTTGCAGATGCAGACATGTTTTAGCATGTCGTGCCATATGTGTTTATATGCTATGATTCGATGCTTGTCCATTCTTTAGTTATGGAAGACCTTCAATTCATTATGTATTAAGGGCTGTATTATTGGTATGATAATCGATCAATTGATGCTTGGATATACACTCATATTTCCTTGCTTTGGTTCCTTGATTGAAGCGTCTGAAGGAGTAAATCGTCAGATGGGTCGTGATTTTCAAATCAAGGCGTTTGAGGAGACAGCAGAGTTTGATGCATTGCCAATGTCCCTACTATATTTTCCTGTAATAATCGAATAAGCAATGTGAATGAACGTTTCGAAAATTTCTCACTTTTTTGGCATTGTATTTTGTTTCTGATAATTAATCCGCAAATTTTATCAGCGGACTTCCCCTTGTTAAAGGAACACAAACTAGATGTCAGAAACTTGTTTGGTGAGCAACGTAGTAAAATGGGAAGCTTATAAAATAGAAAAGGGATTAGTGTATCAGTCTAATAATTTATTACAAAATATAATTGAATCATAAATTTTTCAGAAAGTGCAACTCAGTCCGTGTAAACTTATCAAATTTATTTAATTTCGTCCGATTTAACTAACAAAAAATGATCGACCTTACTTTCTTATCACTTTCTCAATACACGTGCCACTGATGTGGCGCCTACTCAGTGCCAAATCAGGAAAAAAAATTTAAAAGAAAAAGATGACAAGATAAATTAAATAAAAAAAGAGCAAGAAAAAGACGTTAGGATTTCAGGCCGCATGCATATCTCCGTCGATCGCAAGCTTTTCTTCGAATTCGAGCCGTATTCTTCACTCCCTCCGTCAATCCTTACTACCGGAACAATTCCCGCTGCAATAGGACTGGTTGAAGTCGACCAATAACACTCGAAAGACTCCATTAATTTTTCTCCATCTTCCCGGCTGAACAATTCGCGGAAAACTTTCTCTATGCCACCAAGCTGAAGAACTCTTGCCCCGAAGCTCAATTAGCCCCTCACTGTCGCTGTGATTCCGGACTCGATCTCACTGCAGTTCCAGAAAAAAAAAATGGAGGGACAACTGTTTTAGCATATCTTAGAGAAGTGCTTTAACTGAGGGAAACTGAGGGAATTGTACTCCGTGCTTGTTCTCTCCTTTCGTCTTTCCTTTGCACAGATTAATGGCCCGAGTTGTTAATATGCATGACTGCAACTCGTGTACGGATCTCGTCAGTGACAATAAACGACAGAAATCTTATCCTCTTCGTGATTCTTAGAAGTAAATGATCTAGCCCATTTCAAGCAGGCCATGGTAGAACCATTGAGGATTGCCCGATCAATCGATGATTCAAATAACTCAAAGTGATTCTGGCAAACTAGAACTACAGTACGGCGCACCCCATGGAACAACCCACTTTGGTTCATCTGAGCAGACAGAATCCGAAAAGCTCAAGAGAAGATTTCTAGGTTGAAATGCAGAGGAAAACGAAAAGAGAAGATGGCGAAGAAAAGCACATGACGGGACAAGGTCTCGGAGACTCCCCTTCACCGGAGCAGCGCCTGTCACCGGAGGAGCCTAGGCGATTGGACGTAATCACACCAATAATGCAGGAAATCCGTACGTTCTTTTCCGCAAGGGTGACAATAGCCAGCCGACCATTTTTTCAACATCTTCATTCCTAATTTACAAACCAAACAGGTTTTTCGTCAAAATGAAAAATTATGTAATATAAAAAACTGTACACAAACTGCAAGTAAATTCTAATCTAAAAGGCACCAACGTCAAATTGCTTGCCATATCAACCCTCAACTCAAATTCAAAAGAATTTCAATCTCAAATCATAATTCGATTGACCCAAATTTAAAAATATGGGATAATGACACCAATGATCCCTAAATTTTGACTTAATGTGCAAGGTGGTCTACAAACTTCTAATTTATTAAATGTGGTCCATGAACTTTAGCTTAATATGTAATGTGGTCCCTAAACTTTTTACTTTTTCATTTTGATCTCTCGATGTCTGTTGTCTATCCAACGTAATCCCTAAACTATATGAGAACGTTGAATATTGACATTTAATTAATTCAATACCAAAGACAATATTGAATATTTTCATATAATTTGGGGACTAAATTGAAATATACTAAAAATCCAGAGATTATATTAGTTAAATAAAAAACTCAAGGAACACATTGCCCATTGAGCTAAAATTCATTAATCATATTAAATAAATTTAAAGTTTATGGACCACATTACATATTGAGCCAAAATTCATGGACCGTTTATATCTTTTTCCCTTTAAATAAACATCGTACGAATTCATTTTATAGACAAAATAGTCAATGGAACCACTTAGAGGAAAGGAAACCCAATTAAAAGAACAATTTTTTTTTTTTTTTAGTAGCATTGCAACTTTCAATCAAAGAAAACGGAACAAGATAGAAACTATAATAAATTTGTGAAAATCCATATATATTTTTGCAATTTCCCCAATTAAATAATCAGTCATCAAAACGAAAAAAAAGAAAATGAAATATTAGATATGCTGGACCGACATCCGATTCCGAGATCTTTGACTCGGGTTTTGGTCGCAAACCGGAACCGACCTGAAAAACACGATTCGACTTTCATCAGGCACCTTGTGGTGAGAACACTGATTCCAATCTCCGCAAAGAAACCACAACCATCCAACACATTGGCTGCAAAATCTTTATCCATGCCCACAAAGAAGCAAGCAATGTCAAGGAATATATCCCTTCTCTTGGTCGTCATCAAGTGCATCAAACTTACTCGGACTTGTGTCACGACCTCTCTTTTTTTCCGTCCGGGGGAAAAGGAAGAAAGGTTTAGGGGTATTTGCCTAAAGAAGCGGACCAATGGCCCTAAATTAGGCGCGGGCTCTCCCAAGCCCATACCTCGCGTGACGTTGGATTTTATTTTTTAGTTCTTAACAACCTAAATATTTCTAGGAGTCGCCACTAGCCTATTGTGATCGGCTAGAAACCAATCGAGACACGGGAGTGTTGTCTCGATTCCTACGCAACCAGAGATTTCTATGAACGGGGACTTGTTTACGCCAATGTTTCTATTAGCACCCTTGCGGTACCACTAACTTGAAAAGTTGCTTATCTAAATGGCCACACAATCTTGATTTCCAATTATAATCTTTATGAAACCACTAAGTGTCCATGCAAATGTTTTTGTATTTTTTTTTTAATCTCTAGACTAATCCTAACATAATTTAGAAAAAGAAATTTACACTCAAATTATTGAAAAACGGTGCGATAAATAACATCCAAGAAAGTAATGCGGAAAAGAAAGACTCGATACAAGTCGGGCAAATAATATTACATAGCCTTGTTATCACGCCCGGGACAGGACCCCGTGAGCAAAATGAGAATTTAAATATGCATGAAATTACTCTAGATGCATGAAATTACTCTAATTAATTTTAATCTACGCGAAATAGATTATTTACAAAAATGGTTATAAAATACCAAAATATCATTAAATTAAGAAAATGACCTTTTAAAATTAGGAAACTTTCCTAGATGTCATTTCTATCATAATTTGATATCATCCATCATTTTTATAATTTTTTTTGAAATTTTCATATTTTTTTCATATTTTTTAATTTTTTATTTAAAATTAATTCCCTAACCGATATATGCCGATTTACACTAATATGGGACTGCCCAGTATATGAATATAACAAGAACCGAGCTCAAATCGACCATTTCAAGATCGAAACTTGGTTTGCGCATTTCATCGAACACTTGGTTGGCGTGCATTAAATCACCCCAAAACAGCCTCGCCGGGCCATGTTTGCGGCCTTCAATCTCAACCCATAAGCAATCTCACATGGAACTAAAGTATCAAGATTATACTACCACATGCAAGGAGCAAGATTAGATAGAAATCACAGCTTAAAACACACGAAAACCACGCTGGAATCATCATCAAATATGCGGGTTTGAGCTGATTTTGCAAATCTGGGTTTGAACCCAAGTCAAGCAAACAGGTTGAATGCTCATATTCAAGCCCCAACACTCATCACATACGAGATCTAAGGGAAACACTACTTGATCCGAGTGAAAGTAGGTAACACGAGCTTTCAAATGCAATAAACATCATAGAGAATGACCCCCCGAACAACATCAAAACGACCTCTCCAAGGAGCAGACATGCAAAACTCTTGGAGAGATTTCAAACACTAGAGAAAAATTTCACCTTAGAAATCAGTTTTCCAGGCTGGTTTTCCTCTTGATTTTCATGATCAAAACATGCTCAAACTCGAAAAAAAAAAAAAATATCTAGGATGCTTAAATTGCTTCCTAGTTTCCCTTTCAAGTGATTTTTGGCCAAAGAAACCAAGAAATTATCCTCGGGGACCCGTGGGAGTTGGCTCCTTCAACTGGGAATGAGGTCTGCAGAAAAAAGAACTGACAATGAAGGTTTTTGTTGATCTCTAAAATTAAACTTCAAAAGCTCTTTTGTTGGAAAAATTAACACCAAACCAAACTATATGTATTGTAGTTTGGGGTATAGGTCAAGCTTTTCCTCATTTGCCTCTCAATTTTCTCCAAAAAACTCGCTTTCCTTCACCCGTGACCAACCAGTCTCAACACCTTAGAAATTTTCGGACTTTCTTGGCCCGCTAGGAGGGCACTGTTTCGGGGGGCTTTAGGAGGCCTTCCCGATCTCCATTTGGGACGTGCAACCTATGGTTAGAAATATATTTGAGTGAAGTTTCACTCTCTAGTTGAAGGTTTTGGCTAATTTTGGCTGCAAGTTTGCGAAAATTTCACTTCTCTCTCTGAAGGTTGATCTGGAATTTCTGGGTTTTGTTTTTTTGAGTTGCTTCGAGAGCTTCTTTTGGGAACGATTCCGAGCTCTCCCCCCTCCCTCTCGTCCCTCTCTCTCCTCCCCTGAAAGAAGCTCATTTCGTAGATCTTATCCCCTGAATTAGAGGATTTTTGGTCACCATTTTGTCCACCTACCAAGCCTGTCAACAGGCTACTTCACCCACTCTCTAACTTAGCCAATTTTTTTAATTCTGCAGCTGTTGAGTGTGCAGACTTTGCTGCGATTTTCCCGTGCTTTCAGCAGCTTATCCCTAGCCAAATTTCGTCCACTTGCAGTACTATATACGGTCTTCCATCACGTGCAAAGATCGGGCTGGTTGGGCGTCGAGGAGGATATGGTGGGGCCACCAAATTGCTTACTCAGCAACTGAGTTTTGGCTGCTGATTTGAGTGCTTTAATCCACTAATTTGGCTGCGTTTTTTGATCAATTAGAAAGCTCATGTATATTAGTTTAAAGATCTTGACCATTTTTCGCGATTGTCTCCACCCAATTTTGCAAGAAAGTCCCTCAAAGTTGGCCATTTTCTTGCCCGAAAATGCCAAATTCAATGCAATTAGGTCCTTTTTGCCCGATTCGATTAATTAGACCTGACCCAAGTTCAATTTCAACTCAATTGGGGGCCAAGATAATGATTTAAGGGTTTGGGCAAAATTTTGCAAATTTTGCAAATTGATCCCTCAACTTTTGGAAATTGCATTTTGGCCACAACTTGCCGTTTTAATTACAATTTGATCTCCTGGGCTTGGCTAGTCACATTCAGATCATTGGCCCCAACTTGCTTCTTCTTCTTTTTTTTCTTTTTTAGGAAAAACATATTCCATTAAAAAAACTATTCGAAACACCTAGATAACCTAATATGCAATAATTTTTTTTTTTAGGTGTCAACAACTTGTGCCTGTATGTGGAAGTGTGGAATTCTTATTTTCTCCAAGTGCACTTTTCCATTCAACTTTACTCCGATCGAGCAGAAACGAGCCGAGGACTTCCGAGAGCTAATGGTATTCCTTTGGAACGATTTCTTTTGAGAGTACGATGAATTCTTTTTTAGGATGAGGATTACCAAATGCGCGCCAACTAAAAAGCTGAAGAGAATCCTCATTATTCAGTTCCTCTACCATATACGCGTCATCCACATTTATCACCTTCAGCAAACTTTCGTCTGTCCGGTGGTTATTACAATTCTACTGCCTGAACCGAACCAATCACCTTCTCTCGCTAATGTCTCTAGTTGGGTAAGACTGGTCACATCGTCAAGCACAATAAGTACCCTTCCGCTGCGTAATCTTTCCTTAATGACGCTGATTTCCCCACGAGCATCGCTTAGTTTTATTTTTTCATGCTTCAGAATATCAGAGAGAAGTTGCTCTTGCAAGCGAACTCGGTCATTAGATTGCTTGGAATTTTCTCCCACGTAAGTGAGAAGGTTTTTCACCTTCGAAACAGTGAAAGAACCGGTTATAGACGGCTTCAGCCATCATCATCTTACCGATCCCTCCCATCCGCCAAATTCCTATGAAGAGCACATCATCGGAGCCGACCTGTAGCCATGACACAACTTCCTCTAAGCATGGATCAAGCCCCACTAGGAATTTTGCGACATTTAGGTAAGTGTCCTTCAATTAATTCAATACCACGCCAATGATTTTCCTGATAAACTTCCTTTCATGCCTGTAATGTCAAAACTTGTTATAGGATTGAACGCACAAGACTGTACGGGCATGTAACAGATTATTGACAAGTTCATCAAAATCTCTCTAGCCATTACTTTTGACAACAAAAGCATAAAAATGCCTAAACTGAATTTCTAGCTGTTAAATTATTGATCCAATTTTCTAGAAACTTCAAGATAAATATGAGCTAGAAAATTCAAGAAAAATTCTAGAAGACTCTATGGAATTATCTCTGAAAATGGCAGAGATATTTGTATTAAAAAGTCTATTGTGGAAGAAAAAAAAAATTGTAAAAGAAAGTACTAGAAGATGGGCCAAGTCGGTGGAGCACAACTATAAATAGGAAAGGGGGAGCGCAGCAAATGGTAGAGCAAAAAGGTAAGCTCCTCCCCTTCCCTTTGTACTACAATAAACAATAAATAAAAGTTCCTTTTTCTTTGTACTTCTCTTCCACTCTCTTTTACTTTGTCCTTGCCCACTTTGTTTTTAGTTCATTTGCTCTCTTGATAATTCACACATAAAACACACACTTGCACACACATTAAATACACGCTTCCGCAAAACTACCAACAGTGGTATCAGAGCCACGTTCTTTGGTTGGTATTGGGCGTTTGTCCTACCTACCCACTCCTAAAACTATCCTTTCCAAATACCCACTAACTAAACCATGGCCAACTCTACCTCATCCTCATTTCCCATTCCCATTTTTGATGGGAACAACTATGACTTTTGGAGCATAAAAATGACTACATTCTTGATGGCCCAAGACTTATGGGACATCGTAGAAAAGGTTGCGAGGCTCCGTCAGAAGGTACAAGTGTTTCGAAGGATCAACTACAAAAGGATGCAAGGACGCTATATTTTATCCAGCAAGCACTCTCGGAAACCGTATTTCCAAGAATTATTGGAGCAAGGACTGCAAAAGAGGCTTGGGATATTCTACGAGAAGAATTTCAAGGATCGGAAAAGGTACGCACTATTCGCCTTCAAACTCTGAGAAGAGATTTTGAGAATTCTAAAATGAAAAATTATGAGACCGTACAAGAATATTGTGGAAAATTAAAGGAACTCGTTAATCAAATGAGAGCCTACGGAGATGGGATAACCGATCAAAGGGTTGTTGAGAAAATATTGGTGTCACTTACCAAAAAATACAACTCCATAGTCACAACTATAGAAGGAACTAAAGACTTGACGACCCTATCAATAAGTGAATTAATTGGCTCTCTAGAAGCATATGAGAAAAGACTAATGGCACAAGATGAAGATTCAGTTGAAAGTGCCTTTCAGTCTAAAGTAAATATACGGTCTCATCAAACTAAAAATGGTGGAAGGAGCTCATGGAAAAACAAAAGAGGAGGAGAAACTATAAAAAAGGAAAATTATCCACCTTGTGGTATTTGCAAGAAAACAAATCATTTGGAGAAGGATTGTTGGTTTAAAAATAAAAAACAATGCCGCTTTTGTAAAAGATATGGCCACGTAGAAAAAGATTGTCGCTCAAAAACAAATAACCAAGCAAACTATGTAGAAAAAAAAGAAAGTGAAGAGAATACATTCTACGCAGGCCAAGCGGCAAATGACAATAAAAGTGAAACATGGTACATCGATAGTGGGTGTAGCAATCACATGACGGGGGACGAATCTATATTCACTGATATTGACAAGTCGATGAAATCCCAAGTAAAGCTGGGCAATGGTGCATTAGTAGATGTCAAAGGAAAAGGCACCATCGCCGTGGAAACGAATAAAGGCCCAAAATATATACATAATGTATATCTAGTCCCTCATCTTGCACAAAATCTTTTAAGTGTGGGCCAAATGATGCAAAGTGGGTATTCTCTATATTTTAATAGAGATACCTGCATTATCTATGATAAATATAAAAATATCATTGCCTCTGTTAAGATGAAAAATAACAATTTTCCTATTCAATGGAAATATGTCAAAGATATAGCCATGAAAGCTCAACTTGATGATTCATGGCTATGGCATCGAAGATTTGGCCACTTCAATTTTGCTGGGCTAAAAATTCTCCATCAGAAAAATATGATAAGAGATTTTCCAGCCATCACAGAAATTTCAGATGTTTGTGAAGGCTGTCTTCTTGGAAAGCAACAGAGACAGTCCTTCCCATCCGGAGGCACATGGAAAGCTAAGAAGCCATTAGAACTTGTCCACACGGACGTGTGTGGTCCGATGAGGACACCTACACCCAGTCAAAATAAATATTTCATCCTATTCATTGATGACTACACAAGAATGACGTGGGTATACTTTCTTCGAGAAAGATCTGAGGTTTTCTCTATCTTCAAAAAATTCAAGAACCACGTCGAGAATCAAAGTGGCCAAAGAATCAAAGTCCTAAGGAGTGACAGAGGCACAGAATACAATTCAAAGGAGTTTAATAAATTTTGTGAAGATGAAGGAGTCCATCATCAACTAACTGTTGGCTACGCCCCAGAACAAAATGGAGTAGCTGAAAGAAAAAATAGAACCGTCATGGAGATGGCAAGGTCTATGCTAAAGGAGAAAGGCCTTCCCAACACTTTTTGGGCAGAAGCAGTTTATACAGCAGTATACCTGTTAAACAGGTGTCCAACTAAAGTTGTTCAAAATAAAACACCAGTCGAAGCATGGAGTGGACGGAAGCCTTCAGCAAAGCATCTCAAAGTATTTGGATGCATTTGCTACGTCCACATCCCTGCTCAGAAAAGGAGTAAGCTAGATGAAAAGACAGAAAAGGGAATATTCCTTGGCTACAGTGACCAATCAAAAGGCTATCGGATTTACAACCTAAGAACTAAGAAGCTTATGATTAGTCGAGACGTCGAGTTCGACGAGAATGCTGCCTGGAATTGGGAGGACGAGAAGATTGAGAAGAAGTACATCACCTTGCCAGTCATACCACCTGCTCAAGAGGAGTCAACGTCACAAGAAGAAGGAGAAGTACCAGATTCTACCACTCATGACATAACTCCACCAAGCTCTCCAAGAGTGACGCAAGAAGAATCTACTCCAGAGTCTCCAGTACTAAGGGTAAAAGCCCTTAGAAGAATTTACGACACATGCAACTTCGCTATTTTGGAACCAGAGAATTACGAACAAGCATCCAAAGATGAAGTCTGGATAAAAGCCATGGAGGAAGAGATCAAGATGATCGAGAAAAATGAAACTTGGGAGCTTGTCAATCGACCCGAAGACAAAGAGATCATTGGCGTCAAGTGGGTCTACAAGACAAAGCTCAACGCAGATGGATCAATCCAGAAGCATAAAGCAAGGCTTGTGGCGAAAGGATACTTGCAACAACCAGGTATCGACTATACTGAAACTTTTGCTCATGTCGCTCGCCTTGATACTATTCGAGCACTCATAGCCCTAGCGGCACAAAAAGAATGGAAGATCTATCAACTAGATGTAAAATCAGCATTCCTAAATGGATATCTTCAAGAAGAAATATACATAGAACAACCACAAGGCTTTATCCTCAAAGGTCAAGAAGAAAAAGTTCTCAAACTCAAAAAGCCTTGTATGGGTTAAAACAAGCACCACGTGCGTGGTATAGTAGAATCGATGAATACTTTATCAAGCAAGGATTCAGGAGGAGTATGAGTGAGCCGACACTCTACATCAAGACCCAAGGTAAGTCCGACACTCTCATTGTCTCTCTATATGTAGATGATCTCATATATACAGGAAACAATGAGACAATGATCCAAGAGTTCAAAGAAGAAATGATGAAGACATTTGAGATGACAGACTTGGGCTTGATGCATTACTTCCTTGGCATCGAGATCGACCAAAACGAAGGAGTGTTTATCTCGCAGAAAAAATATACTGAGAACCTCCTGAAGAAATTCAAGATGAACTATTGCAAAGCAATTTCAACTCCGCTCATGACAAATGAGAAACTATTGAAGGAAGATGGAGCAGAAAAAGCTGATGACTCCCTCTGATCGATTGGCAGTCTGTTATATCTCACTGCTACACGACCGGATATTATGTATGCGACAAGTCTACTATCACGATTCATGCAAAGTCCGAGTCAAATTCACTTTAGAGCTGCCAAGAGAATTCTCAGATATTTACGAGGAACTATAGATTACGGCATTTGGTATCGGCCAAGTGCAAATACCAAGCTCATTGGCTATCTTGATAGCGATCGGGGCTGGTTCAAATGATGATAGGAGAAGTACTACTGGTTATGCCTTCACACCGGGTTCTGGAATATTCTCATGGGCATCCAAAAACAAGACTCGGTGGCACGATCTACTCGCCGAAGCTAAATACATCGCAGCTGCTACGACGCCGACCAAACAATATGGCTTCGAAGAATTTTAGAAGACATTGGAGAAGCACATGGAAGCAACTCCAATACTTTGCGATAATAAGTCCGCAATCGCTATATCAAAGAATCCAGTATTCCATGGAAGAACCAAACATATCGACATCAAATATCACTTCATACGAGAGGCGCAAAATAACAAAGAGATCGAGCTGAAATATTGCAAAACCGAGGAACAAGTAGCGGACATCTTCACTAAAGCACTATCGCGAACCAAGTTCGAGACATTGCGGGAAATGCTTGGAGTAACACAAAATTGGATCAAGGAGGAGTGTTAAATTATTGATCCAATTTTCTAGAAACTTCAAGATAAATATGAGCTAGAAAATTCAAGAAAAATTCTAGAAGACTCTATGGAATTATCTCTGAAAATGGCAGAGATATTTGTATTAAAAAAATCTATTGTGGAAGAAAAAAAAAATTGTAAAAGAAAGTACTAGAAGATGGGCCAAGTCGGTGGAGCACAACTATAAATAGGAAAGGGGGGGAGCGCAGCAGATGGTAGAGCAAAAAAGGTAAGCTCCTCCCCTTCCCTTTGTACTACAATAAACAATAAATAAAAGTTCCTTTTTCTTTGTACTTCTCTTCCACTCTCTTTTACTTTGTCCTTGCCCACTTTGTTTTTAGTTCATTTGCTCTCTTGATAATTCACACATAAAACACACACTTGCACACACATTAAATACACGCTTCCGCAAAACTACCAACACTAGCGATTAGGTAGTCTAGATTTCATGTACCTTGCTTTCTTTGATCTTGGTCTGAAGATATCAAGGCTAATTACGCCAAATCAAGGACTGCCGTAGTCCCTCGTTCTACATTATGCCTTTGAAAGTTCTGTCAAAATCACATCAACTGATGATTCCAAAAATGTATCGGATATTACTTTCTTGACGTTATATAAGAATCAATTCTAATCTCAAACTGTAGTCAAATTCTTATGTGATTGAGAGACTAGGATATAATATTCCTGAACCTAATTTACAAAGGCCATACCCATCTGCAAACTTTCTGAGATCCCAGCCTGACAAATTTCTTGCTTGTGTGAGAGCCGCCTTCCACCGAGCAACTTTGTCCTTCTCAGCCTTGAATCGCTCTCCGTGATAAGCAAATGCCTCCGCCAAACTGCCTGTCTGTTTCCGCACGTCCGAAGGATTGATGTCATAGAACATGGGAAGAACCACCTGTCGCAACTCCTGCCTGCACTCCATTTTCTTCACGAGCTCCTCAAGACACCATCTCGATTGAGCGTAGTTCCTCAAGAAAACAACCACTGATATCCTTGACCCTTGTATGGCTTTTAAAAGTTCAGAAGACATCTCTTTTCCTCTGGGAAGCGCATCAGTCGTCTCTGAACGTGTTGACTCCGGATCTCTAAGGGCGTGATAAAGGTGGTCGGTGGAGTTTTTTCAGGTGTCTGCACCTCTAAAACTCAAGAAAACATCCTACGTCCATGGACGAGAAGTAGAGAGACCGGAAGATGAACCTTCCATCGACTAGAAGAAGAAATTACAGATTGCTCTTAAGTCGAGTAAGAAGACACTGGAGATGTAGAATGTGTGCATCGGAGAAGATGATTGCTAGGCAACGAGACGAAACTGATATTCAAACCCGGCCAGCTCTCAGAGTTTTGTTTTTTCAGCAGAAGTCCTAGGAAACTCCTATGCTTTGCGTTTCTTCTGCATGACGGATCATCGACAACTATTAGCAAGATAGATAGTAATTCAGTGGAAACTTCTCTGCCTGTTTCTTACTTGAGGAGACTGTTGCGCGTTGTGTCTACCGTTTAGAATAAAAATAACGAACTCCCGGTCTACTGTTGCACGTTGTGCCTGTTTCGAGACAAAGCATGCTATCCTTGACAGGTCGGGATGCAAAGTCAACTCCAAATACTCACCCTAGCATGAATATGGAGACGTTTTGCTAAGGAACTGGATATAATTATGAGGGATCCTGCTCTGGTGTGCTACCAATTGAATCGATTAGAGAACAAGATCTCCACTTCTTTCACTGTATAAAGTACCTGTTTACCGTTTCTTGGTTAATTTGCTGCTCCTATGGGACGTTTTCAGGGCCGTGTAAATCGCTTTATAAGTACTTGTCCGAGGACGAAAAGTAACTGTTCATCATGGCATGTGAAAGTCATCCATTGTCCGACAAAACAGCATCTTTATCTCATGTACAAAACTTTCTCGAACCATTTCAGGTTTTGCATTTCCATTCTTCTGTCATCTCGAATGGATTTGAAACTTCTCGACCAACAAAGTTGGACTCGAAGCTATTTGTCGTTGAGATTGCCCTCAGAAGGTTGAGGAATCCCATGAACCCGAAATTCAAGTCATCAACCGTAAGAGAATATGCATGTACTTCTGCGATGGCCTCTCCACTTTCTCAATTACTTTTGCCGCCTTAATCTTTCCTAGCGATAACTTCACTTGAATCGAAGTACAACGTTGAAATTGATCAAGCTGTTGGCAAGCATCTGACAATAGAGAAAACAATCACTGATCCTTGACCATGTATGGCTTTCACGTGCTCGGATGAGATTTCTCCTCCTCCTGGAAGCACGTTGTCGTCTCTGAAAGTGTTGACTCTGGCATCTCTTTAAGGGGGTGATAAAGGTGGTCGGTGAAGTTTCTTTAAGTGTCTTTGGTTCTAAAACTCAAGGACACACCATATGTCGTCCACCCTTGCAGAAGTGGCAGAAACCTGAAGATAAACCTCCCATGGCTGAAAAACAGGAATGTTAGATTGTTCTTAGGTCAAGAAGACCTTGTAGAATGTATGAACTGGGGAAGACTATTAGGCAAAGAGGTGAAACTCTCAAGGGAAAATCGTTCTCAACCCCAACTGGCTTGCAGCTTTTTGTTTTTCTTTTATTATCATTAATAGCTTCCAAGTATCAGGAATGTAAATTTGGTTTTTCATTTATTCTCACCAAGCGGAATAGAAATTTAATGGAAACTTGGCAACCTGTTTGTTACCCGTGAAGATATTCTGCTGCCCCCTGTATCCTCTCTGTTTTGCCTTTTGGAAGGAAAAAAAGCAACCCGTGTGAACTCATTACTTGGAGAAATCGATCATATACTAATGCGAAACTCAGGCTCGATAAAGAAAACACCTTTGAATAAAATATTGATGCCAAAGTTTTCTTCCGAGACGGGTTGGAAGAGGCAAAGTCAACTTCAAAGCTCAAACGCTCACATCCTCGTATGGATATGAAGACGTTCTGTCGGAGAAACTGAATTTTTTTATAGGAGAGAGATCGTGCTCTGGCGTGATACCAAATAGATAGACGCCTGTTCAATTCACATCTTTCGCTGCATGGATCAGTTATTTTACTTAATTTGCCGGTTATGCACGATGATGGGGTTTTAGGGGATGAAAAGTAAATGGTCATCAGCGTGTTAGTAGTGGTGCATTTTCTGCTAAAACAGCATTCTTCTCGTTCACAAAACTCCTAGCAGCGTCTCGAGTCATTTCGAGTTTCTCACAGAAGTTCTCTTCTTTTTGCCATCTCGAATGGATTTGCGACTTTTCAACCCCAAAAAATGACTGGACTGGAAGCCATCTGATCCTGATGAATCGCCCCTCCAAGGATGCTTTAGTGCTTTATGATAATTGAAGAATCCTGCGAACCAAAATCGGGATGACCACATAAATAATTGGGGCCATGGACAATAATAAATCTGGACGTGGGAAGCACTCAAACATATGATCAATTCTAGCTATGACAAACCGTGTAAATCTTCGGTGTAGGGTCCTTTTATTATTCCCCATTCATTTTCCTAGCAATTTCGCATCAATTTGATTTGCAAGGTCCCCGTCAGCTTCCGCTTCTGTTGATTTCATATCCATATTTGTAAACGCGATCGCGTAGTCCTAGGCCAAAACAACGTTTCAGGATTGCTTTTGCACCTATAAATAATGACCTTGCTTAGTCCTTTTATTTCACCGCTCCCCTCTCCATTGCGTAGTCCCGTCAGCTTCCGCTTCTGTTGATTTCATATCCATATTTGTAAACGCGATTGCATAGTCCTAGGCCAAAACAACGTTTCAGGATTGCTTTTGCACCTATAAATAATGACCTTGCTTAGTCCTTTTATTTCACCGCTCCCCTCTCCATTGCGTAGTCCCGTCAGCTTCCACTTCTGTTGATTTCATATCCATATTTGTAAACGCGATCGCGTAGTCCTAGGCCAAAACAACGTTTCAGGATTGCTTTTGCACCTATAAACAATTGACCTTGCTTAGTCCTTTTATTTCACCGCTCCCCTCTCCATTGCGTAGTCCCGTCAGCTTCCGCTTCTGTTGATTTCATATCCATATTTGTAAACGCGATTGCATAGTCCTAGGCCAAAACAACGTTTCAGGATTGCTTTTGCACCTATAAATAATGACCTTGCTTAGTCCTTTTATTTCACCGCTCCCCTCTCCATTGCGTAGTCCCGTCAGCTTCCACTTCTGTTGATTTCATATCCATATTTGTAAACGCGATCGCGTAGTCCTAGGCCAAAACAACGTTTCAGTATTGCTTTTGCACCTATAAACAATTGACCTTGCTTAGTCCTTTTATTTCACCGCTCCCCTCTCCATTGCGTAGTCCCGTCAGCTTCCGCTTCTGTTGATTTCATATCCATATTTGTAAACGCGTTTGCGTAGTCCTAGGCCAAAACAACGTTTCAGGATTGCTTTTGCACCTATAAATAATGACCTTGCTCAGTCCTTTTATTTCACCGCTCCCTTCTCCAGCCAGTCGAGTTACTTGCGTACCTTTCAGTCTTCAAACCTCTTGCTCAGCCCTTTTTATTTCACCGCTCCCCTCTCCAACCAGTCGAGTTACTTGCGTACCTTTCAGTCTTCAAACCTCTACCCCGATAATATGGCTTTCCATTTTACTTTCGTTTATGTGTGTTATCTTGTGATAGGTTCACAAGTTGGTATTTCAAGCTCCCTTCAACTCGTGCAGGGCCTCTCATGGTCTTTCTACGAGAAGACCTGCCCAGAGGCTGAGTCCATCATCAGAGAACATCTCAAGCAGGTGTTTCAGGAGGACATTGGCCAAGCTGCTGGGCTATTACGTCTCCATTTCCACGACTGTTTCGTTCAGGTAGGTTTTTATTGATTTAAATTTACATCGGTTCACGCTCGTTTTTTACATGCGATGACTGATGCAGGGATGCGATGCTTCGGTGTTGCTGGATGGATCAGCGAGCGAACCAAGCGAGCAGGACGCCCCACCGAATCGGAGCTTGAGACGCACAGCGCTCCAAATCATCGATGACCTCCGCGACCTCGTGGAGAAGAAGTGTGGTCGGGTAGTCTCGTGTGCTGACATCGCCACCATCGCCGCTCGTGATTCCATTTTCCTGGTAAACCCCTTATGTTCATTCAAGTTGGATTTCTTTTATCGGGGATAAATTGTAAATAATGTGACCATGCATAATTCACCGTGTGCAGTCGGGCGGACCTGAGTATGACGTGCCATTGGGAAGGCGGGACGGACTCACTTCTGCGTCTCTAAACGAGACCAAAGATAATTTACCTTCACCGGCTCTTGGCGCCAGCCAAATTCTCGCTGCCCTAGCCAAGAAAAGCTTCGACGCCACCGATGTAGTGGCACTCTCCGGAGCCCACACCATCGGGCTTGGGCACTGCGGCAGCTTCACCGACCGGCTCTACCCGACCCCAGACCCCACCATGGAGAAAAGCTTCGCCCGTGATCTCAAGGGCGTGTGCCCTACTGCAAACTCCACGAACACCACAGTCCTGGACATCCGATCGCCCAACCGATTCGACAACAGGTACTTTGTCAATTTGGTGAACCGCCAAGGCCTGTTCACGTCGGACCAAGATCTGTATGAGGACCCCACAACGAGGGACATCGTTACTAGCTTCGCCGAGGACCTGGAATTGTTCTTCGAGAGGTTTGTCCTCGCTATGACCAAGATGGGGCAGCTTGGCGTGTTGAGTGGGACGAAAGGAGAAATCCGAGCCCGCTGCTCGGTCAGGAATTCCTAAACGCTTTCTCTTGATGGCCCCGAATATCTATATCCTTCTAAATAATTTAAGAAGGTATTGAAAGTAGACTGTATCGTCCGAGAATACATTTGAATACAAATATATATCTTTCTATTAATTGTTCCACATTTATTCAAATTATGAGCACGAGCGCAAGCAGACAGCTCAAGGCAAAATGAACATTAAGAATCCGATAGCTGAAATTTGTTGATTGGCCTCGAATATGTTGAATCCGAAGGTTGTAAAAGAAGAGATGTACATCACCGACGTATGAAATGAATCTTAGGAGTGCTCGCATTAATAAATTGCCAACAAATCTCAATGCAAAATATGATGAATTTAACAAAAGATCAATTCAACAATGACACCTAAAGTCATAGAAGTTAGCTATTAACTTGAATAGTGATTCCATGTATCCCTAAATGTGATGATTTCACATATTCAACTTTTATCAGATACTAAAAACCAAATGGGAACATGATAAACATATGTAATGATGTATATGCAATTATGCATGCACATTATCATAGTAGCACTTTGCCGCAAAAATATGATAAAATTTTCCCTAAACTATCAACAGCTCGGTATTCTCTGGATATGAATCTCTATCCACCCAAATGAATCACCTTATGTTAAATGGTGCGAATTTTTTTATCCTCTTCCTGGACTCGTGATAATTTCATAAACAGTATTTTTTTTTTTTTTGGGGGGTCGGTCATAAACAGTAGTTGACTTGAGCGAATAGAAGTAGGAAAAATTTTAGTCGATACAGTGCATGTGAATATGCCCTACTAAATGAGGTGAGCTGCACGCACACGTGATCTCGGTAGATGTGAGCCTGCTCACATGGTCTAAGTGCTCCCAATAATTGCTGATAGATTGTTTCAAAAGCAATTGAAAATCCCTCAATAAAATGGATTTTTTTTTTTATTGAATCGCATGAAATTGAAGAAGAGAATCAAATCCTTTTATCTCCTTTGGGGCATTGTGATAGTGTTCTAGTAGGAGGCACTCTAACGAATAAGGAAAAAAAAAAAAAAATAGAAAAAGAGGACTCATGAGTTGTGCAACGTGGTGTAGTTTAGTGTGTGTTCCAAAAAGTCCAAAATCTATTGTATGACGGCGGATTTAGTCATAAACTTTTCAATTATGTCAATTGAATTCTAAATCTTTTGACGTCAAAAAATTTAGAATTCAACTGTCAAATCAACAAAAGGTTTGGACTAAATTTGCACAATTGAAATTCTTAGGATTGAATTAGCTGATATACAATAGGTTTAAGATTTTTTAGATAATTTTTCTGTGAATTAGATTTTTTCTATATGGGAAAAAGGGAAAAGAACACGAACAAAGCCTTAGAAAGCTGTGTAAGAACTAACTTAAGAAACATCCAATGAACTAGCTGAACACCGAAGCATGGTTTTAATGATAGATTCTACAAGTACTTGCTGCTGTTGATCGCACCATCTGTCATATCATGTCTTTCTCAATCCATAACAGAGGCATAAAGATTCAAATGTCTTCTTCAAGTTAGTTGTTACTTCTCAAATTCAAGACGGAGATTACCATGCTAATTATTTGGAGTATGTTTGTGGCCCAGTAATCTAATTAGGTGCTAGGTACTGCATTTCTTGGTGGTGGTTGATCCTCTAACATGCAGGCCTCGGCAATGCTTTGCATCCTTTCATGTGGTTTGCTTGATACCCACAGTTTCCTTAGATGCGATGGTGTTCTTGTGTGACGAGCCACATCCCTTAGGATTAGGTTCTTTATTTTTATTTTTTTCTTTTCTCTATGAAACCACGTAACTAAGTTCACCACTGAAAGTTCTATTGACAACAACTGCTGACAATTTGTTGTGTCGAATTAAAGTTTTTTTATCAAGCTTGCTGCTGAATTTGAGGGAAGTGATCTTGCTGATTGCTTGTTAGCAATGACAATTGGTCCACATTCATCAACGATCATTTAGATCTGTCTCTTGTTGGCAGAAACACATCGTGATTCAATTAGACAGTTGAAGGAAACTGTATCTGTCTCTTGGTGACATCCAACGACTTTAGAACGCTGTAGAGAATCCTATTTGTTGTCCCGATTTCAGTATATCGTATTATCTTCCCGCGCCCATGAGTCAAAATGCTTGAGTTGACCATAACTGATTAGCAAATTGCTAACCCATTTCAGTGTAAATGAAGTCATCTGCTCGAGAACTCTCTAAAAATAGGATTATTATACGCGTGAACTATGTCGATCCATTCTTGAAAGAAGCATTGGAGATTGCAAGGAGTAAAGAATAAGGCTTAGAAATTCTTTAATCGTGCCAAATCCTTTTGTCATGCCTTTTACTCTTGAACGTAGGAGTCCAGTTGTAATTTATACGTAGAGTTTTCTTGTAAATAACGCACTCATGATGAACTCCATCCACTATGATGCAAAATTGCCCATATCACCAATTTCACATAGGAGGCATTTTGAGAAACAGGTTCCCGTCCAATGGCAGCTACTTCCTTGCTTTAAGAAGATAAACCACTCAGATAAATTTAAGAAAATTGGCCTGATTGATTGAATAAGCTTTCTTTTTTATAATGTAGTGGGAAGAGTGTTAAGACCCAACTAATTAAAAATTCATGGAACACTTTACAAGTCGGTTAAGTCTCAACTTTTTGCTTGTCCAGATAATCATGATTAAAAGCAATTTCATCGAAAAGGCCAGTATGATTAGACCAAAGAGTCAATAATGGTCGTCGGAAATATGAATCGGTTTTCCGTTTGGGTCTGGTCTTGTCGTAGCGCATGTTTGAATCTCTTTTAACTCTTATCCCCGGCCACACGAATTTGAGGGAAGTGATCTCTGCCTCCGTCGTATTTGCAAGACTTCAATAGTCTATTAATATATTAGATACATACGACGATGACCAACTCGTGGACGACATATTTTATTATTTCCCGCACTCATGATATGATTTTTTCTTTTTAATTTATCTTACAATTAAATATTACACCCGAATCCTAGCAGAATGACATTGCCGTCTTTCCACCCGAAAGACACAACTATTAACCACCCAAAATCCAACTCCCAAAAGTCCCCTCGTCGCTATGCTCTTATAGTACTCATCGCTAGCTAAAAAACATGAAAAGATTAGAAAATAGAGGAGTGAATAACGACAACTCAGTAAGTAATGCATCTTTTCCAAGTGGATCGAACATTCACTCTGCACATTTACAAACACGATATCACCATTTATCAAACCCCAAAGCTCGAATACTATATACGCAAAATATCAAAAGTAGATAACATCTTTCCAACAAACCCCTTTTACGTATAAGTCAATAACAATATTAGTTTACAATAACAAACTAACTATCAATGGTCCATTCCATCGACCTAACTCAAATCATATATTAATGGTTCACTCCATTGACCAAACTTATGCTCAAGTATCTACTCATGCTAATATATACTACTATGACAAGACGACCAAGATTCTCCTACAGTTAGGTTTCCATCTATTATTAACCGGTGGCTCGGTTTACAAAAATAACGTAAACTAATATGTGCATACCCACAAACCCTTTATTGGGCTCACAGCAATATTCAGCATTCAACCGTCATCCTCAAATACGAAAAATCAAATCCATAAACAATTCCACGTATCAAAATGCATTTCACAAATTAATCACCAATAGCTTTTATAACTCAACTCATCCACCAGAGATGCTTTTCATAAAACATTCTCAAACCATTTCAAGACTCGTCTCATAAACAAGTTTTACAAATCGAATCAGATCAATTCATGTCATAAAGCATTTCACAAACTGATATATATAACATTCTATGAACCATACTTAAAGAGCTTTTTGTAAAAAGGTTTCGCAAACCCAAAATATATGATATTTCTCAACTTCATTCATCAAACAGAATATATATTTTCACCGAACAGTTCTCACACCATTCACAAATACTAAAACATAGTAAATGCCCGATCCAAATTTTATGCAATAAATATGCGTATTCATAACTTATAATACATCAAATATATATTATTTTGAAAGCATAAGTTTATAAATTCTTAGAAGAGATAGCACCACTTATCTAGGAAAATTGAAAGCAGCCTATGGCGGTTACTCGAGCCAATGCCCTCATATTCCTATCAATTAATCGACAACGATATCACCAACAAGTAATATGTTACTCTAACTAACGATTCGACTAAACTATACTTATTCATCAATAAAACGATACCTACGTGCCAAAAAAATCACATATCCAAAGTAATTATTCAAGTCGTCCGCAACAGGAAACTTGAGCATGGAACTTGGTCACCCCATAACACTTTCCACCGAAAGCCGTTTCAAACGTTTTTATAGTCAATAGAAAGCTCTTTCAAATACTCCAAGAAACCCAATTTAGCCATCCCAAAATTAAGCCGAAAATCAACGAAATATGGCCCCAAAATTGCTGGATGCACACTGTTCATCACGCTTGAAAAACTTCAAAATTTTGTTTTGTCAAACCGCAAAATCAAATCAAGTTCCGTAAAATCCTATGGCTCCATGACCCCCTATCATCATTTCTATATATACACGTAACTCAACGACTCAAAAATCGAATTTCACCACTCGAATCTCCAATAATTATGAACTCTAAGCCCTAAAATCGAAACTACTCCGCTTGAACGAACGAGGGCCACGAGCACTTACCAGGCATTATGATACGAAGTCGAATCAGCTTGATGAGACCCCTGAGGCGTGTGTAGAAGACCGCCCCCCCCTTCTCTTTTCCCTTCTTCCTTCCTTCTTCCTTCCTTTCTTCTTTTTCCCTCTCCGCGCAAGCTCTCTGTCCAAAATGTACGCAGCCCTCGCTTCCCCTCTTTGACTTTTCAACACTTGAGTTTTATCTTCTTCTTTTATCTTTTCTTTTTTTGTCTTTCACTTTCGATCGAGTCAAAATCCAGATATTTCCTTAAATGCCGTTTAGAATACGTTGATTAGTGATCTTACGTGTATTTCCTCATACCTCAGTTCACCCTTTTCCCGGATACAAATACAATTTGCAAAGAAGCACATTGGATTCGTCCGTTGTAGATTTAAAAAATATACTGGTTCGATGTTCAATTGTGCTTCGAGAACCTTCTTGGAGAACATGGTTCTTCACATCCTGAATTGCTATTTTTAAACTTTGCTCGATGAATTATATATACACATACATACATGCGGAGGGGCGCGCGCGCGCATGTGTGTGTGTGTGTATATATGAACCTGTCCTATATAAGATGTACTTTACAGAAACTCTACCATCTCACTCTCCTTCTCCTTTTCCTTAGCTCTCTTGTTCACTCATCATAGCAACAAAGGAATGATTGTCGTCGAGTCTGCAGTTTCTCAAACCACGTAGAGACAAGAGAGTCAAAACACACGCCAATCTGGATTCGCAAAAATGAATCATCATATTTTCTCTCATCTTTTATAGATTTGATTCCTTCGATTTCACTGAGCTCTAATTAAGTTATCTGCATTCATGTTGTATTTGTGCTCTCTCTCCTGCTACAAATGGCATTCTTAAGAAAATTGTTCAAAAAATCCTAAACCTATTATACTTTTGTCAATTCAATCATAAACCTTTCAATTTTATCAATTGAGTATATCCAGTCAATTTTTGTTAGAAATTGCTAACGTAGATGACCAGCGCTGATGTGGCATTTTTTAAATAATATTTTGAAATTATATGGGTTTTTTCTTCTTCTTTTTTAATGGTTTTGGAGTTAGAGCCGTCGAGGGTGGCCGGCCGACCCTTGCCGACCTTGGGCAAGGGCCTCACACCCCTCGCTAGCTCTAGGCGAGGGCTGCGGCGCCCTCATCGAATCTAGCCAGGCAACGCCCTCGCCAAATCTAGCTAGGCGAGGGGCGCGCCTCACTCAGGGTCGACAAGTGCTGCCAAGCCCTTGTCGATTCTAGGGAAGGGCTCGCGCGCCCTTGCTTTGGCCGACACAGGGCGCAACGCCCTCACCCAAGGGCGGCGAGGATCGATCGGCCGCCCTCCGTAGCCGTCTCTCCAAAAGCCTAAGAAAAAAAAAAACAAAGAAAAGGAAAAAAAATCATAAACATAAAATATTATTTAAAAAGTGTCGTGTCAATGGCAATCGTCCACGTCAGCAATTTCTAATCAAAATTGGTTGGATGGACTCAATTAATAAAATGTGAAAAGATTTAGGATTCAATTAACAAAATTGAAATGCTTATGACTGAATTGGTAAAAGTATAATAGGTTTAGGACTTTTTGGATATTTTCCCATCATTCTCTAGCTAATCTATATTATCTTAATCGATTCTATGGTTCTCGAAATTGCAAGAAGCTCCTTTGCTGCTTAAGATTTTTAGTCCATTAATAGTGTCATGCTACTTAATTGGTATTAGGAGTTTGGGTTGAGAGAGGTGAGAGCAAGACTGAAATGAGCTCCCTTGCTCATTTGCTCATTGCTGTTTTCCGTTTTCCTTGATTTGCACCGTATAATCACGACAAAAACTTTTACTTGTACACATGATGATTTCATAACAATCTTTCCTTTCTATTCCAAACTAGGCTTCTCTTCCTTGCGGCATATATAGTATGAATATTATTTAGGGAAAATTTTTAAATAAAGTTCTGAAGTTTTATCATTTTCTCAAATAGGGGCTTAAAATAGATATTGTTTCAAATAAGGGTCTCAAGTGGTCATAGACTCATATCGTCTCAATTAAGAGCTTAAAGTGAAACTTGTTTCAAATAAGGGCCTGAAGTAGCCATATTAGTTTAAAAAAAGAGCCTGACCTCTCTTGTCGAATAGCATTTTTATCTTTTATTTTTTCAATTTTTTTCCTTTTTTTCTTTTTTCAATTTTTTTTTTGCTTTTTCTTTTATTTTTTCTTTTTCCCTCTTCCCCCCGCTGGCCATGGCAGAGGGAAGCCGACTTAGGTGAGGGTCGCCTGCACCTGGGCGGGCGAGGGCGAGAATGCCTAGTGTTGGGCAAGGGCGTTCCTCGCCAGATTCGACAAGGGTAACCGTCACCTACCCAAGCAAGGGCAACCCTTGCCTGCCCCTAGCGAGGCTACCCTCGCTGCCCAAGTGAGCCAACAGAAGGGGAAAAAGAATTAAAAAAGAGAGGAAAAAAACAACTAAAAATAAAGTAGGTAAAAGTTTCGAGAGGGATTTTTACTATCTTTATTTGTGAACTTTTATATTCATTTATGCTAATTTGCTGTTCATACTGAACAATGTACGTGATATAATGTGAATATATCTAACTTTATCACTGTAATTTACCGGATACTAAATAGGATATAACAAAATCGTTGGATTTAATAATATTCTATCAAATCCTATTTTGGTTAGAAATCCATTTGATCAAAGGTTACCTAAGTAGATTTACAAATTAGGGAAACAAAGAATCCGAAACAAGCAAAGTTATATTGTAGCAAGTGGTAACCTAATCCTCTCGACAATAATTACTCCATTTGCCGATTTGTAGTTGGCTCCAGATTTCTCTGCAATGTTTTTCCCTACACAGAGAGCACAACATTGCCTTTCCTTCAACCCAAATTACAGAACGAACAGAACCCCTCAAGAGAAAAAGAGAGAAAATGGGAAGCAAAACGTCGAATCGCCAATTGGCTCCTAAAGTTCTCTTCTTCTTGTTCATCATGTTCATGAGTTCGAACCCAGTGAGCTCAATAACATGTCAGGAGGCCTTGGGATATGCAGCTCCCTGTAAAAAATATGCTGCGGGCGCGGCTCCGTTTCCACCTAGTCCCGAGTGTTGTTCGGGTGTGAACTTCTTGGCGCAAGAGCTGATCTATGACAACAAAGCACGCAGGGTTCTGTGCAAATGTTACCAGGACATTCCGCCTTCCGTAGGGGTCAAGTCCGAGCTTACCCAAAAGATCGTTCGGGATTGCGGATTTTATCTTAATTTCCCAACTGACCCTGGTGTTGATTGCAACAGGTGAAACTTCTCTATCTCTATATGATAACTCTTGATTGCCTCCTTCACATTACCTAGCCTCCAGTTTTCTCTATATGAGATGAGATGATATCCCAACCCAAGATTTATCTACATAAAATTCCATATTTGTGCGTCGCCTCCTTCTTGTACATACAGAATGATCTAACTCTGAAATTTACTCCACTGAAGCAACAAACAAATCCTACGCTTCAATTGTAATTGACAATAGGACCGTCTATCTTGTCCTCCTTTCTAGCTTGGATTTATTTGGTAATGACATGAATGCTCTATTAGCTGTTCGTATCATTTTGTTTTATTTTTTTATCTAAGAATAAGAACAGAAGTTGTTCTTTGGCAAATTCTAGGGATCGAAATGAGGCTTATGATTGTATGTACCTAATCAACTTCCGAGCATTTTCTGAGGAGCCTATTTATGATGACCGCGTCATCGCTTGTAAAATGCATGTTTTCCATAAAAGCCATATATTTGCAGATGCAGAAATGTTTTAGCATGTCGTGCCATATGTGTTTATATGCTATGATTCGATGCTTGTCCATTCTTTAGTTATGGAAGACCTTCAATTCATTATGTATTAAGGGCTGTATTATTGGTATGATAATCGATCAATTGATGCTTGGATATACACTCATATTTCCTTGCTTTGGTTCCTTGATTGAAGCGTCTGAAGGAGTAAATCGTCAGATGGGTCGTGATTTTCAAATCAAGGCGTTTGAGGAGACAGCAGAGTTTGATGCATTGCCAATGTCCCTACTATATTTTCCTGTAATAATCGAATAAGCAATGTGAATGAACGTTTCGAAAATTTCTCACTTTTTTGGCATTGTATTTTGTTTCTGATAATTAATCCGCAAATTTTATCAGCGGACTTCCCCTTGTTAAAGGAACACAAACTAGATGTCAGAAACTTGTTTGGTGAGCAACGTAGTAAAATGGGAAGCTTATAAAATAGAAAAGGGATTAGTGTATCAGTCTAATAATTTATTACAAAATATAATTGAATCATAAATTTTTCAGAAAGTGCAACTCAGTCCGTGTAAACTTATCAAATTTATTTAATTTCGTCCGATTTAACTAACAAAAAATGATCGACCTTACTTTCTTATCACTTTCTCAATACACGTGCCACTGATGTGGCGCCTACTCAGTGCCAAATCAGGAAAAAAAATTTAAAAGAAAAAGATGACAAGATAAATTAAATAAAAAAAGAGCAAGAAAAAGACGTTAGGATTTCAGGCCGCATGCATATCTCCGTCGATCGCAAGCTTTTCTTCGAATTCGAGCCGTATTCTTCACTCCCTCCGTCAATCCTTACTACCGGAACAATTCCCGCTGCAATAGGACTGGTTGAAGTCGACCAATAACACTCGAAAGACTCCATTAATTTTTCTCCATCTTCCCGGCTGAACAATTCGCGGAAAACTTTCTCTATGCCACCAAGCTGAAGAACTCTTGCCCCGAAGCTCAATTAGCCCCTCACTGTCGCTGTGATTCCGGACTCGATCTCACTGCAGTTCCAGAAAAAAAAAAATGGAGGGACAACTGTTTTAGCATATCTTAGAGAAGTGCTTTAACTGAGGGAAACTGAGGGAATTGTACTCCGTGCTTGTTCTCTCCTTTCGTCTTTCCTTTGCACAGATTAATGGCCCGAGTTGTTAATATGCATGACTGCAACTCGTGTACGGATCTCGTCAGTGACAATAAACGACAGAAATCTTATCCTCTTCGTGATTCTTAGAAGTAAATGATCTAGCCCATTTCAAGCAGGCCATGGTAGAACCATTGAGGATTGCCCGATCAATCGATGATTCAAATAACTCAAAGTGATTCTGGCAAACTAGAACTACAGTACGGCGCACCCCATGGAACAACCCACTTTGGTTCATCTGAGCAGACAGAATCCGAAAAGCTCAAGAGAAGATTTCTAGGTTGAAATGCAGAGGAAAACGAAAAGAGAAGATGGCGAAGAAAAGCACATGACGGGACAAGGTCTCGGAGACTCCCCTTCACCGGAGCAGCGCCTGTCACCGGAGGAGCCTAGGCGATTGGACGTAATCACACCAATAATGCAGGAAATCCGTACGTTCTTTTCCGCAAGGGTGACAATAGCCAGCCGACCATTTTTTCAACATCTTCATTCCTAATTTACAAACCAAACAGGTTTTTCGTCAAAATGAAAAATTATGTAATATAAAAAACTGTACACAAACTGCAAGTAAATTCTAATCTAAAAGGCACCAACGTCAAATTGCTTGCCATATCAACCCTCAACTCAAATTCAAAAGAATTTCAATCTCAAATCATAATTCGATTGACCCAAATTTAAAAATATGGGATAATGACACCAATGATCCCTAAATTTTGACTTAATGTGCAAGGTGGTCTACAAACTTCTAATTTATTAAATGTGGTCCATGAACTTTAGCTTAATATGTAATGTGGTCCCTAAACTTTTTACTTTTTCATTTTGATCTCTCGATGTCTGTTGTCTATCCAACGTAATCCCTAAACTATATGAGAACGTTGAATATTGACATTTAATTAATTCAATACCAAAGACAATATTGAATATTTTCATATAATTTGGGGACTAAATTGAAATATACTAAAAATCCAAAGATTATATTAGTTAAATAAAAAATTCAAGGAACACATTGCCCATTGAGCTAAAATTCATTAATCATATTAAATAAATTTAAAGTTTATGGACCACATTACATATTGAGCCAAAATTCATGGACCGTTTATATCTTTTTCCCTTTAAATAAACATCGTACGAATTCATTTTATAGACAAAATAGTCAATGGAACCACTTAGAGGAAAGGAAACCCAATTAAAAGAACAATTTTTTTTTTTTTTAGTAGCATTGCAACTTTCAATCAAAGAAAACGGAACAAGATAGAAACTATAATAAATTTGTGAAAATCCATATATATTTTTGCAATTTCCCCAATTAAATAATCAGTCATCAAAACGAAAAAAAGAAAATGAAATATTAGATATGCTGGACCGACATCCGATTCCGAGATCTTTGACTCGGGTTTTGGTCGCAAACCGGAACCGACCTGAAAAACACGATTCGACTTTCATCAGGCACCTTGTGGTGAGAACACTGATTCCAATCTCCGCAAAGAAACCACAACCATCCAACACATTGGCTGCAAAATCTTTATCCATGCCCACAAAGAAGCAAGCAATGTCAAGGAATATATCCCTTCTCTTGGTCGTCATCAAGTGCATCAAACTTACTCGGACTTGTGTCACGACCTCTCTTTTTTCCGTCCGGGGAAAAGGAAGAAAGGTTTAGGGGTATTTGCCTAAAGAAGCGGACCAATGGCCCTAAATTAGGCGCGGGCTCTCCCAAGCCCATACCTCGCGTGACGTTGGATTTTATTTTTTAGTTCTTAACAACCTAAATATTTCTAGGAGTCGCCACTAGCCTATTGTGATCGGCTAGAAACCAATCGAGACACGGGAGTGTTGTCTCGATTCCTACGCAACCAGAGATTTCTATGAACGGGGACTTGTTTACGCCAATGTTTCTATTAGCACCCTTTGCGGTACCACTAACTTGAAAAGTTGCTTATCTAAATGGCCACACAATCTTGATTTCCAATTATAATCTTTATGAAACCACTAAGTGTCCATGCAAATGTTTTTGTATTTTTTTTTTAATCTCTAGACTAATCCTAACATAATTTAGAAAAAGAAATTTACACTCAAATTATTGAAAAACGGTGCGATAAATAACATCCAAGAAAGTAATGCGGAAAGAAAGACTCGATACAAGTCGGGCAAATAATATTACATAGCCTTGTTATCACGCCCCGGGACAGGACCCCCGTGAGCAAAATGAGAATTTAAATATGCATGAAATTACTCTAGATGCATGAAATTACTCTAATTAATTTTAATCTACGCGAAATAGATTATTTACAAAAATGGTTATAAAATACCAAAATATCATTAAATTAAGAAAATGACCTTTTAAAATTAGGAAACTTTCCTAGATGTCATTTCTATCATAATTTGATATCATCCATCATTTTTATAATTTTTTTTGAAATTTTCATATTTTTTCATATTTTTTAATTTTTTATTTAAAATTAATTCCCTAAACCGATATATGCCGATTTACACTAATATGGGACTGCCCAGTATATGAATATAACAAGAACCGAGCTCAAATGGACCATTTCAAGATCGAAACTTGGTTTGCGCATTTCATCGAACACTTGGCGTGCATTAAATCACTCCAAAACAGCTTCGTCGGGCCATGTTTGTGGCCTTCAATCTCAACCCATAAGCAATCTCACATGGAACTAAAGTATCAAGATTATACTACCACATGCAAGGAGCAAGATTAGATAGAAATCACAGCTTAAAACACACGAAAACCACGCTGGAATCATCATCAAATATGCGGGTTTGAGCTGATTTTGCAAATCTGGGTTTGAACCCAAGTCAAGCAAACAGGTTGAATGCTCATATTCAAGCCCCAACACTCATCACATACGAGATCTAAGGGAAACACTACTTGATCCGAGTGAAAGTAGGTAACACGAGCTTTCAAATGCAATAAACATCATAGAGAATGACCCTTGAACAACATCAAAACAACCTCTCCAAGGAGCAGACATGCAAAACTCTTGGAGAGATTTCAAACACGAGAGAAAAATTTCAGCCTCAGAAATCAGTTTTCCAGGCTGGTTTTCCTCTTGATTTTCATGATCAAAACATGCTCAAACTCGAAAAAAAAAATATCTAGGATGCTTAAATTGCTTCCTAGTTTCCCTTTCAAGTGGTTTTTGGCCCAAGAAATTATCCTCGGGGACCCGTGGGAGTTGGCTCCTTCAACTGGGAATGAGATCTGCAGAAAAAAGAACTAACAATGAAGTTTTTTGTTGATCTCTAAAATTAAACTTCAAGAGCTCTTTTGTTGGAAAAATTAACACCAAACCAAACTATATGTATTCTATTTTGGGGTATATGTCAAGCTTTTCCTCATTTGCGTCTCAATTTTCTCCAAAAAACTCGCTTTCCTTTACCCGTGACCAACCAGTCTCAACACCTTAGAAATTTTCGGACTTTCTTGGCCCGCTAGGAGGGCACTGTTTCGGGGGGCTTTAGGAGGCCTTCCCGATCTCCATTTGGGACGTGCGACCTATGGTTAGAAATATATTTGAGTGAAGTTTCACTCTCTAGTTGAAGGTTTTGGCTAATTTTGGCTGCAAGTTTGCGAAAATTTCACTTCTCTCTCGAAGGTTGATCTGGAATTTCTGGGTTTTGTTTTTTTGAGTTGCTTCGAGAGCTTCTTTTGGGAACGATTCCGAGCTCTCCCCCCTCCCTCTCGTCCCTCTCTCTCCTCCCCTGAAAGAAGCTCATTTCGTAGATCTTATCCCCTGAATTAGAGGATTTTTGGTCACCATTTTGTCCACCTACCAAGCCTGTCAACAGGGCTACTTCACCCACTCTCTGACTTAGCCAATTTTTTTAATTCTGCAGCTGTTGAGTGTGCAGACTTTGCTGCGATTTTCCCGTGCTTTCAGCAGCTTATCCCTGGCCAAATTTCGTCCACTTGCAGTACTATGTACGGTCTTCCATCACGTGCAAAGATCGGGCTGGTTGGGCAGTCTGAGGAGGATATGGTGGGGCCACCAAATTGCTTACTCAGCAACTGAGTTTTGGCTGCTGATTTGAGTGCTTTAATCCACTAATTTGGCCGCGTTTTTTGATCAATTAGAAAGCTCATGTATATTAGTTTAAAGATCTTGACCATTTTTCGCAATTGTCTCCACCCAATTTTGCAAGAAAGTCCCTCAAAGTTGGCCATTTTCTTGCCCGAAAATGCCAAATTCAATGCAATTAGGTCCCTTTTGCCCGATTCGATTAATTAGACCTGACCCAAGTTCAATTGCAACTCAATTGGGGGCCAAGATAATGATTTAAGGGTTTGGGCAAAATTTTGCAAATTTTGCAAATTGGTCCCTCAACTTTTGGAAATTGCATTTTGGCCACAACTTGCCGTTTTAATTACAATTTGATCTCCTGGGCTTGGCTAGTCACATTCAGATCATTGGCCCCAACTTGCTTCTTCTTTTTTTTTTTTTTTAGGAAAAACATATTCCATTAAAAAAAAACTATACGAAACACCTAGATAACCTAATATGCAATAATTTTTTTTTTAGGTGTCAACAACTTGTGCCTGTATGTGGAAGTGTGGAATTCTTATTTTCTCCAGTGCACTTTTCCATTCAACTTTACTCCGATCGAGCAGAAACGAGCCGAGGACTTCCAAGAGCTAATGGTATTCCTTTGGAACGATTTCTTTTGAGAGTACGATGAATTCTTTTTTAGGATGAGGATTACCAAATGCGCGCCAACTAAAAAGCTGAAGAGAATCCTCATTATTCAGTTCCTCTACCATATACGCATCATCCACATTTATCACCTTCAGCAAACTTTCGTCTGTCCGGTGGTTATTACAATTCTACTGCACGAACCGAACCAATCACCTTCTCTCGCTAATGTCTCTAGTTGGGTAAGACTGGTCACATCGTCAAGCACAATAAGTACCCTTCCGCTGCGTAATCTTTCCTTAATGATGCTGATTTCCCCACGAGCATCGCTTAGTTTTATTTTTTCATGCTTCAGAATATCGAGAGAAGTTGCTCTTGCAAGCGAACTCGGTCATTAGATTGCTTGGAATTTTCTCCCACGTAAGTGAGAAGGTTTTTCACCTTCGAAACAGTGAAAGAACCGGTTATAGACGGCTTCAGCCATCATCATCTTACCGATCCCTCCCATCCGCCAAATTCCTATGAAAAGCACATCATCGGAGCCGACCTGTAGCCATGACACAACTTCCTCTAAGCATGGATCAAGCCCCACTAGGAATTTTGCGACATTTAGGTAAGTGTCCTTCAATTAATTCAATACCACGCCAATGATTTTCCTGATAAACTTCCTTTCATGCCTGTAATGTCAAAACTTGTTATAGGATTGAACGCACAAGACTGTACGGTCATGTAACAGATTATTGACAAGTTCATCAAAATCTCTCTAGCCATTACTTTTGACAACAAAAGCATAAAAATGCCTAAACTGAATTTCTAGCGATTAGGTAGTCTAGATTTCATGTACCTTGCTTTCTTTGATCTTGGTCTGAAGATATCAAGGCTAATTACGCCAAATCAAGGACTGCCGTAGTCCCTCGTTCTACATTATGCCTTTGAAAGTTCTGTCAAAATCACATCAACTGATGATTCCAAAAATGTATCGGATATTACTTTCTTGACGTTATATAAGAATCAATTCTAATCTCAAACTGTAGTCAAATTCTTATGTGATTGAGAGACTAGGATATAATATTCCTGAACCTAATTTACAAAGGCCATACCCATCTGCAAACTTTCTGAGATCCCAGCCTGACAAATTTCTTGCTTGTGTGAGAGCCGCCTTCCACCGAGCAACTTTGTCCTTCTCAGCCTTGAATCGCTCTCCGTGATAAGCAAATGCCTCCGCCAAACTGCCTGTCTGTTTCCGCACGTCCGAAGGATTGAGATTTGGGGGAACATGTTATTTTTGCGAACTAAAAATTCATGGATACGGAGATTTGGTTATGCTAGATTAATCTAGCTTCCTTTTGGTACTTTTCTCTTCATTTGCAAAATTATTTCATTTGCAAAATTATTTAGCAAACAGTTTCGGCAAAATTTAATTTTTAACCACTAACATGCAATAGGTGATCATGCAAGTAGGTAATCAATTAATTTAACAATTAATAAATCAATAGCAGATAGTTTTATCTGAATTGATGTTGATGAACTGTCATTTCAATAACAATTTATGTCCTTCTAAATAACTTAAGAAGCTATTGAAAGTAAACTGTATCATCCGAGAATACATTCGAATTTAAATATAGCTCGACATGATATTTCTCTATTAATTGTTCCACGTGGATTCAAATTATGAGCATGAGCGCAAGCAGACAGCTCAAGGCAAATCTTGTGAGGATACATCCAAAAGTAAACATTCATCGAGGGCGTAAATCCACACAGAAATTTGTGTCGAATGATCGTTGCACTGAAATATTTCAGTCAGATCTTTGATGGTCAAGTTGCTTATTTTTTGGTATAAGATGGTTACTTTATACAGATTGTATTCCTAGTGATTTGCACTTGCTTTCCATCGGAGGGGCCTCGAAGCTTAAGGCTCGCTCCAGATGGTCAGTCGCTTTCGCCTTCCTGGGATCCGATTTCTTGCAGATAGTGTTCCGCATCGAGGGCTGCATTGCAACCTGCACCGAAGCAAAGCAGCAGAATCAGCAACAGTGGCATCAGAAGGGCACGCTTTCTCTCTCGTCCTCTGCATTGTAGCGAGGTGAAGCTTCATTTCGAGTCATTAGTCTGACCTTTTGCGGCTTTTACATGACAGTGAACTTTTGAAGCTCAGCAAAGCCTCTTCGATATCAGAGAATGCTAGTTCACAAACAGGGTTGCAGACACCCGCCATGGCGCAACTGCTCTTTCTGCTCGCTCTTTTGCATCAGGACTCCCTAAGTACAGACTAATCACTGTCATCACTGAGCCACATAAGAGGTCCTAACCTTCATATGCAAAACCAATCTAGATTGCAGCTTTAGAAGAATTTTTACTCTAACCGAAACGAATATAACTAATTACCTTGAACACCTGAATTAAAATAATTATAATAAAAAAAAATACTGTGTACTAAAACCCACAAGAACCCACAGATTATTTTCCATAAGGGAGGGACCAGGTCAGTCCCTAAAACTTCGCATGATACACACACACTATCCCGGTGATTTCTTCTTATCTTGGACAACTGTTCATGTACTTAAATTTCTTCTCTTGTAAATCCCACTTCGTATGCTTTTGACAATCTCATTTTGTTTACTTGGCAAAAGAAAATAACCCAAATCCTATCAAGCATCATTTGTTGCCCATAGTTCAAAAAATTGGCAGGAAGAATGTTAGAAACAGAATTCAAGCACGAGTATGATAGTACATCAGAGCTTATTGAATCGCAAACAAAATGGGCAAGTTATTGTCAAATTATGATGAGAAATGCTTGAAAAGCAAGGAGAAGCCAACTGTTTGCTTCTTAATTCTGTATTTATATGCCATGCACAAAGCTTGACAAAACTCAAGATGGGTGTCATATGTCCCGACCCTAGAGGGAGAATATCAAAGTCCTAGTCACAGAGTTTGCATTTTTAGGAGGTAATGTTAGCCAAGTCCGTTGCCATAAACTTTAGCTTGCTCAAGGGTTAAAGGCATCAATGATCACATATCACCATAACAGAAGATTGATTTTCCAAGATAATATAATTTGGTGTGGATAACAGGCAGGCTTATACTTCTTGTTAGAAGCTATCGATCTTTTCTTGCTAGCGTCTATTGAACTGGATTGAAAGGTCAGGACCAAATTTGTTTCCACAACAAATTTTATCATCTCTACGGCATGTGAGGCATCTAAAATTTGCAGTCAGTGACTAGCGAGAAAATCTAGATAAACTTCTTCCAAACGAAAGGAAAAGTTGCTATTGTTGAGACCACTAGTGCAGTCATAAGCTAGTAACTGATAATGTGCCTAACCTTAGGTGGCAAGCAGACCAACTTTCAAAGGTGAGAGAAGCCAAGCTTCATAAAGTAAACTTAAACACAAACTTGCAATGACTTAGAACCAACATATAAAGTTGATATTCCAAAATATGCACAACCTCGTGATGATAGGTGTCTCTCAGGTTAATTTTAGAATGTTGCAGGAAGAGAACTTATTTTCCCTATATTTATCAAGACGAATGTTTCAAGAAAGTGAATTCACCGAATGAACAGTGGTACTTAGAACATTTCTTTTCCATTCATGAAACTGAACACTGGCGATCCTTGACATGATTACTACTCTTACTTCACAAGTATACTGGTAAAACCATTTGAGACACAAGAACAATTCCCAAGCAGAACAGCTAAGCCACGGTCCACCCAAACATTCATGAGGATGGTGGAAGCGAAATTTCACCGTCATGGGTACCAGATCCTCAAAGGCTAAGGAATCTTTCCAAATTGCAATATTCAATTAGATATGTACAGTAAAAGAGTCAGTAAGAGGCAGAAAGGAGGAGAACTTGATATATTCCTCAACTGCAGAAAGTCATGAACCACCGGGTTGTCATGTCATGCTTCTATAAACAGGAAGTAAACTGAGGAATGCATCGTTTGATCTCTCTGGCATTTTTCACTTTATGGAGCTTTCAACTTATTGTGGTTAACACTTAAGTAAAACAAACTTTATCCTTCTAGCTTCTATCTTCTAGCTTCTGAAATGAAGCCAAGATATACCCTTTTGTACTGGGAGATTTTCAACAACGACGCAAGAAAGTGTGACTAACCTGTCCCAGCGGCAGTAATACCCTGCCGATACTTCCTATCCTGAACCTCCCCGGCAGCAAAAACTCCTTGTACACTCGTGTGCGTGGAACCAGGCTTCGTCACGACATAACCATCGGAATCAAGGTCCAACTGTCCGCCTAAAAACTTAGTAGCAGGTTCACGCCCTATGGCAATGAACAATCCAGAGACCTTCAGATCAGAAACCTCTCCACTAACAACATTCTCGACCTTCAACCCTCCCAAAACCCCTCTCTCTCCTTCCCCATACGCCTCCACCACTACAGAATTCCACAAAACCTCAATATTAGGGTTACTCAGAGCCCTGTTTTGCATAATCTTGGAGGCCTTAAACGTGTCTCTCCTGTGAATGATGTAAACCTTGGATCCGTATTTGGTCAGATAGATCGCCTCCTCCATCGCCGAGTCACCGCCTCCAATCACCGCCAGCGGCTTGTTCCTGAATGTCGGAGCAGCGCCGTCACACACGGCGCACGCCGACATGCCACGTTTCCAGAAACCCTTTGGACCGTCGCCAGAGCCAGGGAAGCTGAGCCGCTTCACGAGGGCTCCCGTGGCAACAACCACAGCATCCGCGATCACAGTCCTCAAGTCGGTAAAGACCTTGAAGGGACTGGCGGAGAAATCAACCTTGGTCACTGTCTCGGTGAAGATCTGTGTGCCAAACCGGAGCGCCTGGTTGCGGCAGCGGTCTATGAGCTCCCTGCCAAGGATCCCCTCGGGGAAGCCTGGGAAGTTCTCAATGGGAGGGGCGGTAGTGTACTGGCCGCCAGGGCCGATGTCGTTGGCCATCCAGCCCTCAAAGAGGATCGGCTTGAGCTCGGCACGGGCAGCATAGATGGCGGTGGTGTGGCCAGCAGGGCCGCTGCCGATGATGCAGAGGCGGGTCTTCATGTCTGGAGGTCACCCATGGCGGTGGCCCAGGAGAAGGAGGAGGAGAGAGAAGCGGCGGTGGAGACATGGTGGCAAGGCCGATGAGGCCGTGAGCCTTATGAAGCAGAGAAACGAGCCTCTTAGGGGCAGGATCACATCTGAATCTGATTCGAGCCATGGAAAGATAGGCGAGTCGAATTTGTTCTCTGCTTTTGTCTCTGGTGGGAGGGTGAAGAAAGTTGACGATGATTCCAGACTGAAGCGACCAAGAGATGCCGAGCATTACCATCCCCAATCTGTTAATGATTCATGTTCAAGGAGATGGAAGTTAAGAGCATCGATCGATACATGACGAAAACGGTAAATCACGAGGCTTTCTGAGGATGCATGATACATGCATCGTCGTCAAGTTCACAACTTCCCGCCGCAGAAACTGCACGTATGCAAGAGCTTGAAAAGATATGGATGGTACAAGAAGACTCCTTGTCGTCTATGTCTGTCTGTTTTATCAAGTATATGTAATCCTAGAGTCGCGTCCAGCTATGGGATCAAAAGTAAATGACATACATAATCTTATAATTCGAGTTTGCGAGCATTTTTCTGCAAAATCTTTTACCCTTGCGAGTCCTTCGCCTCTTTCTCTATCACTCAACTCAGTCGGACTCGCCTCTCGAATGCACAACACTGCCATGGTCGGCCTTCACACACCGCGGACACCGTCGGTCATTCGTCACTTGCCTCTGCCTGTCTCGCATCTTCTCTCTCTCTCGGATGCTCTTTACCCTCAACCACCACCCTTCGCTACTTCAAGCTCCAAGCGCATGCCCTCATGATCCCGTAATTCGAGGCTGTGTTAATCCCATGATCACCTAGGACTAAGGCTGTGAGGTCTCGATGACAGCCGGCGTCACCAAGCATTGGACGATGCAAGCAGATACAGGGAAAGATAAAGGATAGTGAGAGATCAATTATCAGTTGCTATCGACCAACTGAAATCAATTGAAAGCCCGACAAAGGTACCTAGCGACTCGTGGAATAGTCCGGAGGCAATTGTGCTGAGCAGGAAGATCTGGCCACCCAAGCGATGGCTCTGGATTGGCATGCGTGATAGGCAGAAGCAACTTGTCGGTGAAATGACACCGATTGCCACGAGGATCATGAGAGTGATTTGGGGGATATGTTGTTATTGGGGGATATAAATTTCACGCCCTCCAGTCATCAAGCACATGCCAAAAGAAGAACAGCATGAACGCTTGGGATATTTTTGTCATTCTACTTCATTAGGGTGCGGATGGAGCCAAAACAGAGCTGCGGAATTGGCATGGCCCAAAGGGAAAAATAACATGGGAACTCCGTACGGTATAGAGCTTAACAATACGATGAGAATGGTTGCACCTGTCGAGTTTCTTTCAACCAACTGGCTGTTGCGCAAAAGCTTCTATCTCATGGCATGTTCTGCAATTCCTTGGATGCGAATGCCAAAAAAACCAGTTCACAGGTATCCGGTTCCATTCTCTAGCCACTCTATGATCCTTGAACGATGTACTTGTACAAAGCTCACACTTACATATGAGATTACAGTATAGTAAATTAAATTGGACCGGTTGCAGCAATTTTCACATTGTACTTTATCATATAAAGAGCGCTTATGAGACTAAACTCGAGTGACTCATCCGTCGCATATGCTTTTATAGAAAAAAGGGTCACATGTGTTTGGCCGGTGATGATAGTTTTGAAGAGAATAAGATTCGTCTTAAGGCCAGTAGACGGGCTTAGGGATACTGTATCCGGATGCTGTCTTCTATGCATGATGAAAGGTGCGAGTCCTTGTCGTTTCTCATCCAATAGATGCTTCATTTTGTTCTCCCGTGTTTTCTTTTTGTGAGATCACCATCAGCAAACCACCGAACATCGCAAATACGACAGTCTCTCTAGTATTGACGTTACACAGTCACAGGTCGTGGTAATGGTACCCCACACCCCTCATAAGTCGGTGTGAAAAGGACCATAGCCTATGATTCACGAATTAGTCAGCAATTAACAGTTTGATCCGAATCATTAGCCATCATGAGATACACATCCCCTCGTTAAAAATCCAAAAAGGCGAGCATCCACATGGAAAAATAAGAGAACTTTCATAAAGCTGGGGACATGATTGTGTCTTGTCCTGAAACCTCAACTTAAAAAATGTCATCTTTATTCTACCCTCTTTATATCTCAACCCCTTTTTGGATCCCAGATTAGTAAAGTAAAGGCGATTGTTTCTGGTGAAAAAGTACACAACTTTAGAATCTTCAATTTCCGCCTACTGAGGGCCTTCCCAAGATTGCCACCCCCAAATGACCAATCAAATCCCCACCTTCTTAGTTCAACAAAAAAAAAGAGCAAAGTTCAAAAAACCCACAATTCAAAATAAATTTAATATATATATAATTACTTCATTGATGATGGTGCAGAAAATTCTTCAGTCTTGCTGCAGAAAATTCGCCGCATCTAGAAACCGAGGATAGATTTACATAGGCAGAACAGAAGAAGAAGGAAAGAACAAAAATGGGTTCTTGAAAATTTACTAAAATCCTCACTCTCATCCAACAATAACAAGAAGGCCATAGATTTGATTTAGAGAGGCTGAAGTCTTCTTGGTGAACTCAAGGCAGCCTGCGATGGCCTCGGAGTAGAACGAGTTCGACCGAGAATAACACTGCGACTTAGAACCATAATCGACTCCACCCAACTCGGCTTTAACATGTACAGCCACCGGGTTTCTTCTGCTGATGTTGCTGGAGCTTCTCTTGAAGCTGCCTCTGCTTCGGCTTCACTGATCGCGTTGGTCATATACTTGCTTGGGTTCTTTGGGGTAGGGTTCGTCCAGTCGTTCCCAGGGTACGGTGGCCCAAGCAATGACTGGACAGTGGACGAGGACGACATGACGGCAGCAGAGGAACTTACCGTCGTGGAAGATAGTCGTTATACACCTTGTGCTGCAGCATCTCAAATCGTGAGTTTATTTTTTTCCCCTTTTTGGTTCAATGATATCCCATGAAACATGGCTATGTATACATATACAGGTCAAATTGAGTTTAGAATAATGTTGAACAGTATCGCCAATTTAGTTGGTATAAACCGGCTTTCAGCAGAAGTTTTAGCGTCATTTAAGCTGACAATTGATATTCTGAAAGATACCATGTGCATATGTGCATGATATATGAATCATGGCAACTTCGCAAGAATCAGCATTTCCCTGTGAGTAGGTGAAACGTGAAAGTGAGAGGCTCTTGGTTAATATGACTGTACAATGAACTTCAAGATATTCCCCATATGTCTGCTTCAAACTTTAGTCCAAAAATTTTTTTATGAATGGCTTCTTTTTGTTGGAATTTTCTCAGTGCTGCTATTTTCGGTAGTGTTTTCCTCTGTTTTCCTCTGTTTTTTTTTAAAAAAAAACAGTCAAGTTCATTTAGTTATGCAGTTAGTGTTTTTGCTATTTTCTAGGAAGTTAATAGCACATTTGTGTGCAGTTATGTGTTGCACGTATGTGAGCAGTTTCTACTTTGTATTTAGTTGCGGTACTCGACAGTTTTTCCTTTGCACAAGACGTATGAAGTGCTATGCTTTGTTTTTTATCCTTTCTCCCCCTCAAACAACAGAGATGTTTTTTCTGTTTTAATTGTTGTTTTATGAGCTTTAACATTGGTATCAGAGCATTTGTGGGATCTTAAGGGACTGTGAAGTGAGGGTAAGTGAGTGAAGATTGCTTCCAATCTGCAAAGAAAAAGCTGATGGAGGCAGGATCAAGTGAATTCTCTGCAATGGCTGCTCTAGTCTTTATTGGGGAAAATTATCAAGCTTGGGCTATCAAGATGACAGCATTCTTGGAGGGTCATGATCTACGGGAGGCTGTGGAGAATGATTATGAGGTTGCTCCACTTCCAAATAATCCGACCTTGAATCAGATAAAGTACCATAAGGAGAGAATCACAAGGAAAGCCAAGGCAAAGTCCTGCCTGTATGCTGCTGTCTCACCCCCTATTTTCACAAGGATCGTGAGATGTGATTCTGCAAAGGCAATATGGGATTTCTTGAAGGATGAATACGAGGGAGATGAGAAGATAAGGAGCATGAAGGTGCTGAATCTCTTGAGGGAGTTTGAGAGACAGCAGATGAAGGATTCAGAGTCAGTGAAGGAGTACTCTGATAGGCTGGTTGGGATAGCTGAAAAAATCAGAGTTTTAAGGACTAACTTGAAGGATGAAAGGCTTGTTCAGAAGATCCTGGTGTCTCTTCCAGAGAAGTTCGAAGCCACCATAGCTTCTCTGGAAAATACAAGAGACTTAGCTGATATAAAGCTTGCAAAATCGTTAAATGCTCTGCAGGCACAGGAGCACAGAAGACTGATGAGAAGAGAAGACTTTGCAGAGGGTGCGCTACAAGCTAGAGTGAAGTCAAATGATGGAGGCAAAGGGAAGAAATGGATTCAGTCCAAAGAAAATGCTGGTGACTCCAAGTTTGTAGCAAAAGAAGGAAATTCTGGTGGGTCTAGCAAATGGAAGAAGAACAAAAAGCCTTGTCAATACTGTGGTGGAACTAATCATTAGTTTTTTAGATGTTGGAGAAAGCCTGATGCTAGATGCAAAAGATGTCACAAGTTGGGTCACATGGAAGCAATCTGCAAAGAGAAAAATTACTAGCAAGCAGGAGAAGCACAGGTAGCAGTGAATGAAACTGAGGAAGATCACTTGTTTGTAGCTTCATTTCCTAGATCTTTTGTCGAGAATGATGCATGGCTGGTGGATAGTGGTTGTACCAATCATATGACCGGCAATTTGAAGCTGTTTAGAAGTCTAAACAAGTCAGTCAGGTCCAGAGTCAGAATTGGCAATGGACGGTATATCGAAGTGCAAAGGAAGGGTATAGTTGCTATTGAAGGAAATTAGGAGATGAAGCTGATCAGTGATGTTCTTTTTGTGCCAAATATTGACCAGAATCTGTTAAGTGTTGGTCAATTAGTTGAGAAGGGCTATAAAGTGAAGTTCGAAGGGAAGGAATGTCTTATTAATAATGCAAATAGCAAAGAAGTGCTAAGAACCCCAATGAAGGACAAGAGTTTCATGTTCAAGCCACAAGAGATGCAACAAATGGCTTTAAAGTGCAAAGAAGAAAATGCAGAGCTATGGCATAAAAGACTTTGGCATGTTCACAGGAAGAGCATGTCGTTTATGCAGAGAAATAGCTTGGCAGATGACTTGCCAAGTTTGGAGGAGGAATTTCCACAGTGCAGAACTTGTCTTCTTGGCAAGCAAGCTAGATTTCCTTTCAAATGAGGAGGCTAGGGAGCATGTGAGAAGCTGCAATTAGTACACACAGATCTATGTGGACCTATGTCTGAGTCTTCTCTCAATGGTAGCAGGTATTTTATTACTTTCACTGATGATATGACTAGGATGAGTTGGATTTATTTTCTGCGAGCCAAGTCTGAAGTTGCTGATGTGTTTGTGAAGTTTAAAGCCTTAGTTGAGAATCAGAGTGGGAAGAAAATTAAAATGCTCAGGTCTGATAATGGTTTTGAGTATACTGCTCACAAGTTTAAGTTGAATTGTGAGCAAGCGGGAATTGTGCAGCAGTTCACTGCTCCCTATTCACCTCAATAGAATGGGGTCAGTGAGAGGAAAAACAGAAGTATTATGGAGATGGCTAGATGTATGATGCAGGAGAAGAAGTTACCTAAGAAGTTCTGGGCTGAGGCAGCTAATACTGCAGTGTTTCTATTGAATAGATTGCCCACAAAGGCCTTAAAGAAGTCAACACTTTTTGAAGTCTGGCATGGTGTTAGACCTTCTGTGAAGAATTTGAAGGTTTTTGAGTGTTTGTGTTACACTCATGTTCCTAAGGTCAAGAGGGATAAGCTGGATAAGAAAGCAGAGCTTGGAATCTTTATTGGGTATAGTCTTCAATCAAAGGCTTACAGGATTTTCCATCCCATGACAAAGAAGGTGACTGTGAGCAGAGATGTTATTTTTCTAGAGGAAGATGAGTGGAATTGGATGGAAGGAAAGAGTGCAGAACAGCAGCAATTCGAAAAACAACCTGCAACAGATGTAGAGGTTGATGAAGTTATAGATGGATTGGAAGACAGTATGGATGATTTACCAGTAAGGGGCACAAGGTCACTTGCCGAAATCTATGAAAGAAGCAATGTGGCAATGCTCGAACCATCTAACTTTGTGGAAGCTAAGGAGGATCAGAGGTGGATTGCAGGAATGCAGGAGGAGATTGCAATGATCCAGAAAAACCACACATGGGAGCTTGTTAACAGACCATCTGATAAGAATGCGATTGGAGTTAAGTGGGTGTTTAGAACAAAACTTAATCCTGATAGTTCTGTCAATAAACACAAAGCTAGACTAGTGGTGAAAGGCTATGCACAAATATGGGGAGTAGACTATTCTGAAACATTTGCTCCTGTTGCACGACTTAATACAATGAGGCTACTGTTAGCTATTGCAGCAAAGAAGGGGTGGCCTATATTTCAGTTAGATGTCAAGTCTGCATTCCTGAATGGAGAGCTTGAGGAGGAGATTTTTGTTGAACAACCTAAAGGCTTCAGTATCAAAGGGCAAGAAGAGAGTGTATACAGGTTGAGGAAAGCTCTATATGGACTGAAGCAGGCTCCAAGAGCTTGGTATGGGAAGATAGATCGATATTTGCAGGATTTTGGCTTTGTAAAAAGCTTAAGTGAGTTCACTCTTTATGTCAAGAAGGTGAATCACAGTGTCACTTTATGTAGATGATCTACTAGTGACAGGGAATGATATGGAATTGATAGAGAAGGTGAAGCAAGATCTATTTACAGTTTTTGAGATGTCAGACTTGGGAAATATGACTTATTTTTTGGGTCTGGAAGTCAAACAAGCTTCATATGAGATCTTCATCTGTCAGAAAAAATACATGAAGAAAATTCTAAAGAAGTTTCAGATGGAAGATTGTCGAAGTGTAAGCACTCCTATGGCTGCTAAAGAGAAGCTGCACAAGAATGATGGAACAGATGTAGTAGATGCTTTTATGTATAGAAGTCTGATTGGGTGTCTCATGTATCTTCAGCAACCAGACCAGATATTCTACTTGCTGTGAGTGTTTTATCCAGGTTTATGAGTAGTCCTAGTCAGTTTCATTTGGTTGTAGCAAAAAGGGTCTTGAGATATCTCAAAGGAACATTGTTCTTTAGTGTGAAGTTTAAGAAAGGTCAGAAGTTTAATTTGCAAGGATTTTCTGATAGTGACTGGGCCGGTTCAGTGGATGACATGAAAAGTACGTCTGGGTATTGTTTCGATCTTGGTTCTGCTTGTTTCTTCTGGTGTTCCAAAAAGTAAGAGATTGTAGCTCAGTCCACAGCAGAGGCTGAGTTTATAGCAACTACTGCAGCTGCAAATTAAGCTTTGTGGCTGAAGAAGATAATGAAGGATTTGTGGTTGAATTCTAGTGATTGCATTGAAGTTAATGTTGACAATCAGGCTACTCTAGCAATATCACAGAATCCAGTTTTCCATGGCAAAACCGAACATTTTAAAGTCAAATTTTTCTTTCTGCGTGAGGTGCAACAAAGTGGCGAAGTTAAGTTGGTCTATTGCAAATCTGAAGATCAGCTTGCAAATATGTTCACAAAACCACTTCAGGTTGGAAGATTTGAGCTGTTAAGAGAGAAAATAGGAATCTGCAGCAACAACTGATCCAAGGAGGAGTTTGTTGGAATTGTCTCAGTGCTGCTGTTTTCGGTTGTGTTTTCCTCTGTTTTCCTCTGTTTTTTTTATAAAAAAAAACAATCAAGTTCATTTAGTTATGCAGTTAGTGTTTTTGCTATTTTCTAGGAAGTTAATAGCACGTTTGTGCGCAGTTATGTGTTGCGCGTATGTGAGCAGTTTCTACTTTGTATTTAGTTGCGGTACTCGACAGTATTTCCTTTGCACAAGACGTGAGAAGTGCTATGCTCTGTTTTTTATCCTTTCTCCCCCTCAAACAACAGAGATGTTTTTTCTGTTTTGATTGTTGTTTTATGAGCTTTTAACACTTTTGATGATTTTTTGTTTAACTTTTGTTTGGAGTATTTCATCAGCTAGGGCTTCAACTGCGAGTGTGTTTCGTGGAGATGTTTATTTCCTTTAATTCCATACTATGAGTCTATATATAGTCCATAATCTATAATTGCTTTTATTAGTATATCCGCATCACAATTATCGGAAATGACGTTAGCGAACCTGAAGTTGTTTTCTGTTTCTAACTTATGAGCATGGCTTAATTTTAAACAACTCGCTCCACAAGCTAATGAGATCATAAAACCCGTATCACCTCATTCGCCAGAGAAATTAGCTCTCCTAACACCACCGCCACTTCTCAATGAAGACAATGAAAGCATCATCACCTCCATCATCTCCAGCGCAACCCTGTTATGGTCTCTTCAATCCATGCTCGGTGACACTGCAAGTGGGCGGTGGCGATCCGCTGTGAGGCCCTCCAAAGGACCTCAGGGAACTCCCTTGAGGGAGGGCCTCCTGATCGATGGCTTCAACTACGACTCGATACTAGGCCAGTGCTGCGAGATGCCCATCAGGTACATGCAGGTCCTGGTGGGATTCGCTGGTCCACTGATGTTTGACCGGAGGGAGTACGTGGTGCCAATGGCGACAACAGAGGGCTTCCTGGGTGCGAGCGTGAACAGAGGGTGCCGGGCAATCTATGCCTCTGGTGGCGCCACAGCGACGGTGCTGAGGGATGGGATGATAAGAGCTCCGGTGGTAAGGTTCGCTACGGCGGCAAGAGCAGCAGAGCTGAAGGTGTTCCTGGAAGAGGCCGAGTTCGGTCTTATTCTTAAGTAAAAGTCCATTTAGTTCATAATCCTACTTCCTCTAGCATTATTCTTTGATCGGTATCTGTCTATATTGAGAGCTTAAGATATGGAGAGACAGTTTGACTTTGAGTACCATTTTCAAATAAAAGAGAAAACACAGAAAACGATGGGGGCTCTAAGAATTTACTATAGAGCTTTGAAGATTTCAAAATTTCACGATGGTTGGAGGAGAAATTGTAGGACGGACACTCATACTATGATCAACATATCAACGGAATCATGAAGGGTTCTTTTAATCTGTCATTGGTCCTGATTAATCGAGGACTTATGTTTAAGTATAAGGTAATGAAAAGAGTTAAGAAAGTTATGTACTTATTGACTAGAGAATCAAATATTCGACATTCCTATTGAGATTTATTATGACATTCGGATCTTAATATGGTGCAAAAATTTATGACATACGTATATATACATATGTATTAATAGTTAGTTCTAGTTTCATGTCATCTTCTAAAATTATTCATGACAATAACGAAAAGAAGATCACAAGTTCGTGGGTCTACTTTTGACGATATGTTACTTAAACTCGTTTTATCACCCAAATTTCTTTCCATCCGACCTATACCCGATGTAACAGGTGGTTTCTAAGCATCCCACAAATTTCATGGTTTCCCCTAATTACTTTCTTATTTTCTCTCTCCATTGATTTTTCTTCATTACTACCAGTTTTTTACAGCAACTATTTCCTGTTGATTGTGTAAAACCAACGCAGCTTTTTGTTTCGTGCAGGTCAAGCAGATTTGCTAGGCCGCAAAGTATAAAATATGCGATTGCAGGGAAGAAACTGTGCGGAAGAATCAGATTAGATGCAGTACAGGAGATGCGATGGTGAGACTTAGACTTATCAAACCCCTAAAGCTCAGGAAATATATGCAGAGGGAGAGAAAAAACATGAATCTGACTAGGTAGGAACAAATCTCCAAACGTCTCACGTTCTGTGGAGTACGGCAATCTGAATATTCCGTCATAGTTGTGATGCAAAACTCTTATAATAACTCTTGGAAGGGCACGTTAGTATTGGTCACCCCTCCCTATCCCATCATCAATCAAACTTAATAAGAAAAGCAAAAGAAGATGCTTGGAAAAAAATGAATTTGATTAGTAGGAATGAATCTCCAAACGTCAAACGTTCTATGGAGTTCGGCAATGTGAATATTCCGTTATAGTTGTCATGCGAAACCCTTATAATAACTCTTGGAAGGGGACGTTAGTGTTGGTCGCCACTCCCTATTCCATCATCAATCAAACTTAATAAGAAAAGCAAAAGAAGATGCAAATAAATGCCGAAGTAGATTGTAATATTCCAAGGGCATTTTAGAAAAAAGTTGCTAGGAATGTCGAAATGATAACATTATTTATGACACTAATTACTTAGTTAAGGAGAATGCCTTACCAACGATTATAACATTACCTATTGGAGGGCCATGCTATGAAAATGTGTTGACTTATGAATTGTCATGTTGATGGAATCCTAGTTCTTCTAGGGATACAAATCTATGTAAATTTCTTTGAAAATTTGAAGTATGTAAAAAATTAAATCATGGTCGATCTTAAATCGTACTAATAAGGGGCCAATACACAACGAAGCACTTGCCCATGAGCGGAGCAAGGAGCATAACCGATGTTAACTTTGCCACATCCCCACCACGTTTGTGTACATACTTGTTGGTTGAACAATTACACAACTAGGGGATCTATAAATAGGTTTATTTTTTATACATTAAATTTAACTACTCGAATATATAAAACATCCTCGGTTTTAATCACGAAATTCATATCATTTTTAATAATACTTCGAAAAGCTAAAAACAAAGATATGAATACGCTATTTTCAAGTAACGTAATTTCATTTACAGAGCTCGAGTTCCTTATTACTTAAACCAAGAAAATGCAATACGTCATCAATCAAGGCCATTTGTGCCGTACCGTCCTATTCTATGGAATACTAACTTTTAAAAGAGCAAAAAGTGATACAAAGGTGTGGTTCAAATTAATAATATTGACGACATCAGATTCAACAAATTTCAGCTATCGGATTCTTAATGTTCATTTTGAGCACTTAAAGCTCGTCAACACTCAAAAACACAAGGGCACACTTTGATTCAAAAGCAAACTCACTTTCAAGGTCACGACAAATAATTTCGTAGCTCGTAGCTCATAGCTCATAGGTTACACTACTTAATTCAATTACCATCGCACGAAACCAATTCAATTCTAGAGAAACATAGCATTCTGTTAAATTATGTCTCAAGTTTGAGTCCGTGTACGATACCCGATCCGTACAAAATATTTACATGCTGAAATAAGAAACAACGTGCGCGGAGCATTTGATGAAAAATGGCGCAGGATAGGAGCCGAAGGGATCCCGCCCATGATCTGCGCTTCGCGTTGAAAATGAAGAGGGACAATCCATGGGATCCTTCTCACTTGTCAGCATGAATTCTGAAGAGTTGTTCGTCCAATTTCTTTAACCTTATTAAATGCACGCACATGGCCATGTGCATGCATGCACGTAGAAAAGAAATTGGTCAACACTTGTGGCTTCAGAAGACTATCTCGTAGGCGCCGAATCCTCCTCTCTTCTTGGTCATCTTTTGTGGACTTCTTTCGTCTGATTGCGGATAAAGAAAGAGGGAAGACAAAAGCTATTCTACGTGTCTCAGTGCATGCATGGTCATACGCTTGCTTCTCTCCATGAACAAGAAATTCGAAGACAGCCGCCCACCTCAGTTCACGGTTATTTTCAAGGATCATAGGCGCACGTTTGTTGACTCTCTTCTGCCTCATTAAATGCTTGCCCATGCACATGCACGATCTGCATGCATGCCTACAAATATGGTGGGCGTTCGGTGCCGATTGTGGGCTTGTCTTGTGGGCGCATGCGCTGCATTTAATGAGGCCATTTACTTTCATTTTTTGTCTTGTTTTCTGCCCTCCTCGCTTAAAAGGAGAAGACGTCCGAAGATGCAAGATAGAGCAAAAGAAAAGAGCTAGAGAGAGAGTGAGAGACTTGAGCTCTGAGAGGTTTGTGCGCAAGTCGAGTCCAGTGAGTTGAGTTGTTAAACACCGTGGGTATTGGGTGTACAGTAGGGCTGGGAAACACTTGAGTGCATGTGTGATTGTAATCCTGTAATTCTCCGATTTATAGTGGATTATTTTGCTGGCTCTCCCCGTGGACGTAGGTTCCGACATTCGGACCGAACCACCTAAATTTCTGGTGTCCTTTTATTGTTCCTCGTTTTATTTCGATCGATTTCTATAGCTCCCGACATAATTGCAAATTATACGATCCGCTTCCGCTGCGCCGCCGATTTACAACAATTGGTATCAGAGCTTTGACTTTGCAATTATGTCTGGAGCAAAAGTAGAAATTGAGAAATTTAACGGGAGGAACAACTTCGGGTTGTGGAGCGCCAAGATGAAGGCGCTATTAACAACTCAAGGATTAGCCAAGGCATTGGAGGGCAAGGCTCAGTTGCCCGAAACAATGCGAGATGCTGAAAAGGACGAGCTAATGGAGAAGGCCATGAGCATCATCATGTTGAACTTATCGGATGAAGTGCTAATAGAGGTGGCCGAGGAGGAGGATGCCGCAGCGTTATGGGCTAAACTCCAGGCCCTCTATGTAAAGAAGGGTTTGAACAATCGCTTATATATGCTGAAGAGAATGTCCCAGTTCCGATACACTGAAGGTACGTCCATTAGATCCCACCTAGATGAGTTTAATAAACTCATGATGGACTTGAAGAATGTCGGCAAGATTTTAGATGATGAAGAACAAGGCATGATGTTGTTGGCGTCTCTACCGGAGTCATGGGAGCACTTTACCGACTCCTTGTTACAGGGGCGTACTACGATTACCTCAGAGGAGGTAAAATCTGCCCTATTTTCAAAGGAGTGGCAGAGAAAGTTGCGTGATGACAGTCTAGCGCAAGATGTAGCGCGTGGATTGGTGATTCGAGGTAGAGACCAACATCGGAGGCCCAGCAACAGAAGCAAGAGCAAAAGCAGGTCGAAGTCGCGACATAGAAAATCAAAAGGTCGCGTGAAGTGCTTTGAATGTCACGAGGAGGGGCACATAAGGAGAGATTGTCCAAAGCTAAGAAATAAAGGCGGTTGGCAAAATGCCACAAGCAGTGTGGCGAATGTTGCCGAGGAGAGTACTAGTGATGCCGAGGCTGTCCTATGTGTATCTACGAGTTCATCAGGAGATGAATGGGTGCTAGATTCTGGATGTTCCTATCACATGACTCCTCACAAGAACTGGTTCACTACCTACCAGACTGCAGATGGTGGTAGAGTTCTTTTGGGGAATAATGCAGCTTGCAAGGTTGTCGGGATAGGAACAATTCGGATCCGAATGCATGATGGCGTAGAACGAACGTTGACAGATGTAAGGCACGTACCGAATCTCAAGAAGAGCCTTATTTCTTTGGGAACACTCGATGACCTCGGGTGCAAATACACAGCTGAAGGTGGAGTGCTAAAGATCTCTCGAGGTGCCCTGACAGTGATGAAAGGGAAAAAGATGAATTCTCTCTATCATTTACTGGGAGAAACCGTGACCGGAGTTACTGCAGTTTCATCAGGTGAGTCAGACTCAAATTTGACTCAGTTATGGCATATGCGATTGGGACACATGAGTGAGGCAGGTATGACGATGCTGAGTGAGAAGGGGTTGCTGAAAGGTCAGAAGACAGGAAAGCTGGACCTGTGTGAGCACTGCATCTTCGGGAAGCAGCGTCGTGTTAAATTTGGTACAGCTCTACATTCGACCAAGCAACCAGTCGAATACATTCATTCAGATGTTTGGGGGCCGTCTCCAGTTCCATCAAAAGGAGGTGCCAGATATATGCTGACATTCATCGACGATTACTCAAGGAAGGTATGGGTGTACTTCCTGAAGCACAAATCTGAGGTATTTGATCGGTTCAAGAATTTTAAGGCATTGATTGAGAAGCAGTCAAGTAAACAAATCAAGTGCCTGAGAACTGATAATGGCATGGAGTTCTGTGGTAAAGACTTTACCGAGTTCTGCCAAAAGGAAGGGATTGTGAGACACCGCACGCTTCCCGGACACCACAGAGAATGGCGTAGCAGAACGGAAGAACAGAACTCTACTTGAGCGAGCTCGGTGTATGCTTTCGCATGCAGGACTGGGCAAGGAATTTTGGGCCGAAGCAATAAATATGGCGTGTTACCTGGTTAATCGATCTCCATCTTCTGCTATCGAGTGGAAGACTCCTGAAGAAGTATGGTCGGGGAAACCTGTTGATTACTCCGGATTACGGATATTCGGATGTCCTGCGTATGCTCATGCGAGAGATGGTAAGCTTGAGCCGAGGGCGAAGAAGTGCATATTTCTGGGTTATGCACAGGGGGTGAAAGGCTACCGGCTGTGGTGCACTGATCCCAGATCACCCAGTTTTCTAATCAGCAGAGACGTGATCTTCGATGAGACTGCAATGCTTCAAAAGAGGAGTCTTGAGACTCAACCAGCAGAGCAAACGGATCGTGGTGTCAGAAGTGAGGTGGAGATTCAGGCGGAGTCTCCAAAGACCTCAGAGGTAACAGAGGAAGAGATTGCGGATGAGGCCACAATTTCTGAAGACGGTGATATTGAACAACCAGCAGAGCCACAACACAACATAGCCACGGGCAGACAAAGGAGGCAAATTAAACCACCGGTACGTTATGGTTATTCTGATATTGCCTATGCATTAACTGTAGGTGATGAGGTGGAGATGGATGAGCCTTCATCCTATTATGAGGCGATGGCTAGTGCTGAGTCATCACAGTGGCTAGAGGCTATGAGTGAAGAAATAGAATCACTCTATCGGAATCAGACATGGGAGTTGGTCAAAGTACCCAAAAGTCAGAAAATTGTCGGATGCAAATGGGTCTACAAACGGAAAGAGGGCATTCCCGATGTAGAGGCAGCCAGGTTCAAGGCAAGACTTGTTGCGAGGGGGTATACTCAACGAGAGGGCATCGACTACAATGAAGTGTTCTCTCCTGTGGTAAGGCATACCTCTATTCGTATATTACTTGCCTTAGTTGCTGCACAGGATCTTGAGCTGGAGCAGCTAGATGTAAAAACGGCATTTCTTCATGGTGAATTGGAGGAACAAATTTACATGAAGCAGCCTGAGGGATTTGCTATTCCAGGTAAGGAAGACCATGTTTGCTTATTGAAGAAATCTTTATATGGACTGAAACAATCTCCTAGACAGTGGTATAAGCGTTTTGATACTTTCATGACTAGTCAAAACTATTCGAAAAGTCAGTTTGATAGTTGTGTTTATTTTAGGAGATTGGAGGATGGGTCTTTGATTTATTTGCTATTATATGTTGATGATATGTTGATAGCAGCTAAACATATGTCTGATATTGATGTGTTGAAGCGGCAATTGAGTGCTGAGTTTGAAATGAAAGAATTAGGTGCTGCTAAGAAAATATTGGGTATGGAAATTTTGCGTGACAAGGTTGCAGGAACGTTGCATTTGTCTCAAAAGAAATATATTGAGAAGATTGTGGCACGTTTTAATATGCAGTCAGCAAAATCTGTAAGTACACCTTTAGCCGCACATTTTAAACTTTCTGATAAGTTATCACCGCAAACTGAGGAGGAGGAGGAACATATGTCCCGTGTTCCTTATTCTAGTGCAGTGGGTAGTATTATGTATGCCATGGTATGTACTAGACCTGACATTTCACAAGCTGTAAGTGTTGTCAGCCGTTACATGAAGCACCCAGGTAAGACTCATTGGGAAGCCGTGAAATGGATCATCAGATATCTAAATAGGACATCGGACGTTGGCATTATGTATCGGAGGAACGTCAATGGCAATGAGACCACAGGGTACGTGGACTCGGATCATGCCGGTAACTTGGATGATCGCAGATCGTTAGCAGGGTACGTGTTTACGCTTGCAGGTGGTGCAATAAGTTGGAAAGCGTCTTTACAAGATGATGTTGCATTGTCTTCAACTGAGGCGGAGTACATGGCACTAACCTTTGTTGCAAAGGAGTCGATATGGCTAAGGGGTTTGCTCTCGGACCTTGGACTGAAGCAGAAAAGTGTCACCATACACTGTGACAATCAAGGTGCGATATATTTGGCATATAATCCGATATATCACGAGCGAACGAAACATATCGACATCAGGTACCATTTCATCCGAGATGTCATAGCGAAGGGTAAAATTGTTGTGAAGAAAATAGCAACAACGGAGAACCCAGCAGATATGATGACAAAGCCTGTTCCTTCAGCAAAGCTCGAGCTCTGTATGAGCTCGATTGGCGTCTGTAGAATATGAGCGCCCATCGGGGCGTTGGGAGAGCCGAGCATGGAAAATAATCACTATAACTTGGCCTCAAACGTCGAGCCAAGGTGGAGAATTGTTAAATTATGTCTCAAGTTTGAGTCCGTGTACGATACCCGATCCGTACAAAATATTTACATGCTGAAATAAGAAACAACGTGCGCGGAGCATTTGATGAAAAATGGCGTAGGATAGGAGCCGAAAGGATCCCGCCCATGATCTGCGCTTCGCGTTGAAAATGAAGAGGGACAATCCATGGGATCCTTCTCACTTGTCAGCATGAATTCTGAAGAGTTGTTCGTCCAATTTCTTTAACCTTATTAAATGCACGCACATGGCCATGTGCATGCATGCACGTAGAAAAGAAATTGGTCAACACTTGTGGCTTCAGAAGACTATCTCGTAGGCGCCGAATCCTCCTCTCTTCTTGGTCATCTTTTGTGGACTTCTTTCGTCTGGTTGCGGATAAAGAAAGAGGGAAGACAAAAGCTATTCTACGTGTCTCAGTGCATGCATGGTCATACGCTTGCTTCTCTCCATGAACAAGAAATTCGAAGACAGCCGCCCACCTCAGTTCACGGTTATTTTCAAGGATCATAGGCGCACGTTTGTTGACTCTCTTCTGCCTCATTAAATGCTTGCCCATGCACATGCACGATCTGCATGCATGCCTACAAATATGGTGGGCGTTCGGTGCCGATTGTGGGCTTGTCTTGTGGGCGCATGCGCTGCATTTAATGAGGCCATTTACTTTCATTTTTTGTCTTGTTTTCTGCCCTCCTCGCTTAAAAGGAGAAGACGTCCGAAGATGCAAGATAGAGCAAAAGAAAAGAGCTCGAGAGAGAGTGAGAGACTTGAGCTCGAGAGGTTTGTGCGCAAGTCGAGTCCAGTGAGTTGAGTTGTTAAACACCGTGGGTATTGGGTGTACAGTAGGGCTGGGAAACACTTGAGTGCATGTGTGATTGTAATCCTGTAATTCTCCGATTTATAGTGGATTATTTTGCTGGCTCTCCCCGTGGACGTAGGTTCCGACATTCGGACCGAACCACCTAAATTTCTGGTGTCCTTTTATTGTTCCTCGTTTTATTTCGATCGATTTCTATAGCTCCCGACATAATTGCAAATTATACGATCCGCTTCCGCTGCGCCGCCGATTTACAACACATTCAATTCAGGGACGGACTGTAAGAGCCATTTCTTGCTCAAAAAGGCCACAAGAGCCCTTCGTGGGAATTCCTACGTCCAAAAGGTGCGTAGAGAGAGGCACCAATACAAGCTCGAGCGCAAGCAGACAGCTCGCGGCAAATCTTGAATGATTAAATCCAATAGTATAATATTCATGGTGAGCATAAATCTACACCAAAATATTAGTCTAATGATCGTTGCAATTCAAAACACAAGATAAATAATATAATGCCTAGAGACTTAGAGAGCCTTCTTTGTATTCCCAGTGATTTCAACTCGCTTTCAATTCCAGTGGCCTCAGAGCTTGGGGCTAGCACCAGATAGTCAATCACTTTTACCTTCCTGGGATCCGATTTCTTGCAAATAATGTTCCGCATCGAGGGCTGCCATGCACCCTGCACCCCAAAAAAAAAAGGGCATTAGATGGCTAAATAAGCTAAAGAAACCACCACAGAGCAGCAGAATTAGCAGTATCATGAGGGCATACACTCTCTTGTCCTCTGCATTGTTGTGAGGGGAAGCAACATTTCAAGTTATTAATCGACCGTCGCATCTTTTATTCAACAATAAAGCCTTTGAAGCTCAAGAAACCTCTTTGATATTAGAGAATGCTAGTTCACATACAGGGTACAGACAATGGATGGTGGGAAGTCTACTTTATGTAATGCCTGCAACCTGCCCTTTTTCCATGCTCTTACGCATCAACTAAATGATACTATCAATGAGCCACCTAGGGGGTACCAACCTTTATATGCAAAAGATAATGGTCCAATCTATCAACAGACCACAGCAAGTATAGAAGTACATCTATTCTAACCAAACAACTATCTGAAATCCCCATGAATGCCTGAATCAAACAAAATAACTGTACCAATACCAATTCAAACTCACTAAAACCCACAAACTATTATCCATGGGGGAGGGGCCAAAGCAGTCCCTAAAACTTCACATAACATACACAGACAATCCCCAACATCCCTTCTTATCTGGGACACCTGTTCTCATACTTAAATTTATTCTCTCGTAAACCCCCTTCATATGCTTTTGACAATTTCATTTTGTTTATCAGCAAAAGAATATAAACGAAGCCAAAAATGGGTAATGTGCATAACCTCATGTAGCAAGCAGACCAAGTTTCAAAAGAGAAAAAGACATTTCTTAAAGTACACTTAAACACAAATTTGCAATGACTTAGGACTAACAAATAAAGTTGATACTCCAAAAATTCACCGCCTCGTGATGACAGGTATCTCCCTGGTTAATTTTAGAATATTGCAGGAAGAGCAAAGATTTTTCCCATATCATCAAGACAAATGCTTTGAGAAAGTGAATTCACCACTGAACAGTGGTACTTGGGAAATTTCTTTTCCGTTCATGAAACTGGACATCAGTGATCCTCATGATGATTGTTCTTACTTCAGACGTGTACTGGTAAAACTATTTATAGAAATTAGTCCATTTTTTCTTTTTAATTTTTCTTTTGTTCTTCTTCCTTGCTGGCGATCGCCATTGTCGCCGCCGCCCGACTGTCATCGCCGCAGCCCCTGACCACCGGCGAATGTTATCGCCACCGCCCACAACCCACCGGCCACCCCCGCCGATCGACGACCGCCATCGACCGCCGCACGACAGTCGCACGACCGCCGCACGACCGTCGCACGACAGTTGCCCGATCGCCGCACAATCGCCGCCTGCCACTGCCGGTCGCGAGAGGGGACGGCGGTCGGCGGTCGGCAGTGGCAAGCAGCGGCCGTGCGGCGGCCGGCGGCAGTTAGCGATCCATAAGCAAGAATAAAAAATGAATAAATACAAAAGTTTATAAATCGTACCAAATACATTTCTATTCTTTTTCTATTTCAAGAATAAAAATTTTGTATTGTTACCAAACACATGTTTTACTCAGAAATTGTTCCCCGGAGTAGAAGCGTTGTCATGCGCACCCTTAGTCAACCTTTTGTGTCTTTAACATGACAGTGAACCTTTTGAAACTCGGCAAACCTCTTTGATATCGGAGAATGCCAGTTCACAATCAGGGTTGCAGGCACCTGCCATGGTGCAACCGCTCTCTCCGCTCACTCTTATGCATCAGGACTCCTTAAGTACTGTCATCACTAAGTCGCCTAGGATGTCCCACCCTTCATATGCAACACCAATCTAGACAGGAGATCATTGCAGCTTTTAGAAGAATATTTACTCTAACCCGAACGAATATCTCTAATTACCTCGAACACCTAAATCATATAAAATAGCTGTACTGAAACCCACTAGAACCCGCAAAGCTATTTTCCATAAGGGAGGAACCAAATCAGTCCCTAAAACTTCACATGGTATACACACGCAAACTCCACGATTTCTTCTCATCCTGGACAACTGTTCTTGTACTTAAATTTCTTCTCTTGTAAATCCCGCTTTGTATGCTTTTGACAATCTCATTTTGTTTACTGGCAAAAGAAAATAAACTAAATCCTATCAAGCATCATTTGTTGCCCATAATTCAAAAAATTGATAGGAAGAATGTTAGAAACATAATTCAAGCACGAGTATGATAGTACATCAGAGCTTATTGAATGGCGAACAAAATTGGCAAGTAATTGTCAAATTATGATGAGAAATGCTTGAAAAGCAAGGAGAAGCCAACTGTTTGTTTCTTAATTCTGTATTTATATGCCATGCACAAAGCTTGACAAAACTCAAGATGGGAGTCATACGTTCCGACCCTAGAGGGTGAATATCAAAGTCCTAGTCACAGAGTTTACACTTTTAAGAGGTAATGTTAGCCAATGTTGAAATAATAGTTATTTCCTTTTGCACGCTTTGCTGATTTGGGTTTTCAGTTATTAGAGTTAGTGGAGTCATGTGTGTTGGTTATCCTAATTTTTAGGTGTTAGTGGAACAAGTGCTTTATGCAGAACATGGGTAGTTATGGGTCCTCTTTTAGTGGTGTTGTTTTTTTTTTTTACATTATGTATTTGTCTTTGTAAAAGACTTGGTTGTTCTGTACGAAAGATGAAGTTTCAGCCTCATCTCTTCTCCCTTTTAGCAATTTAACAGTGGTATCAGAGCCTAAGAGAAGCATGAGAGAGTTTTTTAAAAAAAGATAAAGAAGGTTTAGAGGTGTGATATACTTTCGTGAGATAATTGCAGCAACAATATTTCCAATGGCCACCGACAATTTTGTTCAACTAGCAATTCCACGCTTTGATGGTCACTTGACCATTGGAGCATGCTGATGGAGAATTTTTTACAATCAAAGGGTATTGGTCGATTGTCGAATCTAGAATTCGAGAGCCACCAGCAAACATGGCTTTGATAGATCCCCAGAAAGCAGAATTGGAAGCTAGAAAGTTGAAGGACCTGAAGGCAAAAAAATTATTTTTTTCAGGTTATTGATCGTCCCATCTTGGAGACTATTCTTTGCAAAGAAACTTTCAAGGATATTTGGGATTCTATGAAGAAGAAATATCAAGGCTCTGTTAGGGTGAAGCGTGCACAGCTTCAAGCCTTGAGAAGAGATTTTAAGACACTAGCGATGAAGGATGGAGAATCTGTCACTAGTTATTGTGCTAGAACAATGGAGATCAGCAACAAGATGCGATTCCATGGCGAGAAGATGGACGACGTCACCATTGTGGAGAAGATTTTGCGTTCCTTGACACCAAAGTTTAATTATGTTGTCTGCTCAATTGAAGAGTCGAAAGACATAGATGCGCTCTCTCTTGATGAATTGCAAAGCTCCTTATTGGTCTATGAACAGAAGATGAACAGAAGTTCAACAGTAGAGGAGCAAGCATTGAAGGCTTCTACTAATACTCATTCCAACAATTTCAGAGGAAGGGGTAGAGGTAGAGGTAGAGGAAGGGGAGATTGAGGAAATAGAGATGTTAGCAGGAATTTCAAAGCCAACAATGACCAATTTCAAGGCAAAGGCAGAGGACGGGATCCTAACAAATCCAAGGTAGAGTGTTTTAGATGTCATAAATTTGGTCATTATGCATCTGAATGTTATACTAGGCTGCCTAATAATAAAGAAAAGGCAGAGAGTTCAAATTTTGTTGAAGAAAAAGAAGTTGAAAAGTTGTTGATGGCTGCTCAAGATGAAAAGAACCCCGAGTCAGATATTTGGTATGTGGATACAGGCTGTAGTAACCACATGAGTGGAAGTAAGTCTTCTTTTTCTCATCTAAATGAAGATTTTCATTCCATTGTGAGTTTTTGGGATCATTCTACTATAAAAGTGATGGGAAAATGTGATATTAAGATAAGAACCAAAAATGGTTTTGTGGAAACGATCTCTAATGTGTTGTATATTCCTGACTTGAAAAGTAACCTATTGAGTGCTGGCCAATTATAAGAAAATAGTTATGTAATCACCATTCAAAGGGGTGCTTGTGAAATTTATGATTCTGTTAGAAGTGCTATTGCAGTTGTTCCTATGAGTTCAAATAGATTGTTTCCATTAAAGATTGATAATGTTCAATCTTGTTTGATGGCTGAAAAGAAAGATCCCTCATGGCTGTGGCATTTTCGCTATGGTCACTTGAGTTTTGGTGGATTGAAGACCCTCCAACAGAAAAACATGGTGACAGGTCTTCCTCAAATTACTATTCATTCCTAAGTCTGCGAAGAATGTGTTGTTAGCAAACAACACCGTTCTCAATTTTCAAAAGAGAAGTCATGGAGAGCAAATGATGTTTTGCGGCTGGTGCAATTGAACATTTGCGGTCCTATAAACCCATCTTCTAATGGAGGTAAAAGATACAAATTACTATTCCTTCTCAAGTCTGCGAAGAATGTGTTGTTAGCAAACATCGTTCTCAATTTTCAAAAGAAAAGTCATGGAGAGCAAAGGATGTTTTGCAGCTAGTGCATTCGGACATTTGCGGTCCTATAAACCCATCTTCTAATGGAGGTAAAAGATTCTTAATTACCTTCATTAATGATTTTTCCAGAAAAACTTGGATTTATTTTTTACAGGAAAAATCAAAAGCTTTCTCCACATTTAAAAGCTTCAAAGCTCGTGTTGAAAATGAAGTAGGAAAGACCATTAAGACTCTTCAAACAGATCGTGGTGGTGAATACTGTTTAAAAGAATTTGAAGTTTTTTGTGCAGAGCATGGCATTCGAAGAGAACTTACTGCTGCATATACACCACAACAGAATGGTGTATCTGAAAGAAAAAATAAAACCATTCTCAACATGATGAGAAGCTTATTGGCAAGAGGAAGAGTTCCAAAGACTTTCTGGCCAGAAGTAGTAAATTTGAGTATTCATGTTTTGAACAGAAGTCCAACTTTTGCTGTTCAGAATATAACACCAGAAGAGGCTTGGAGTGGGAGAAGAACGGCTGTAGATCACTTCAGAATCTTCGGATGCATCACATATGCCCATGTCCCGGATGTGAAAAGGAAGAAACTTGATGACAAGGCTGAAAAATGTATCTTTCTTGGTGTAAGTGAAGCATTCAAAGCATATAAATTATTCAATCCACTAACAAAGAAGATTGTGACTAGCAGGGATGTTGTTTTTAATGAAGAGAACACTTGGGATTGGAATAGGCAGCGGCCTACCTAAGTTCTTTATGACAATGATGCTTAACAGGAGCAAATTTCAGCACATTGTATGCCCAAAAATTCATCAAATACAACTTCTACAGTTGCTGGAATTTCGCCAACGGTCACTGAAGTCAATGAAGAAGAAGCCCAATCTCTTCGCCGCGTTAGAAGAAAGCTTGCTTGGATGGAAGATTATGAGGTAACTGGAATTGGAGATTCAATTACTCACTTTGCCTTATTTTCAAACTATGACCCTACAACTTTTAAAAGTGCTGTCAAAGAAGAAAAATGGCGAAAAGCGATGGATGATGAAATTAATGCCATCGAAAGAAATGATACTTGGGAGCTATCTATTCTTCCGGATGGACAAAAAACCATCGGTGTAAAGTGGGTCTTTAAAACAAAACTAAAAGAAAATGGTGAAGTTGACAAATACAAAGCACGTTTCGTAGCCAAGGGATACAAGCAGCAATATGGGATCGACTATAATGAAGTTTTTTTTCCAGTTACGAGACATGACACGATTAGATTGGTGGTTGCATTGGTGGCACAGAATTCTTGGCCTATTTTTCAACTAGATGTCAAATCGGCATTCTTGCATGGATACTTGGAGGAACAGGTATTTATCGAGCAACCCCCTGGTTATGTCAAGATTGGAAATGAGTATAAAGTTTATAGATTGAAGAAAGCTCTTTATGGGCTAAAGCACGCCCCTCGGGCTTGGTATAGTCATATTGAAACTTATTTTCTTAAAGTTCGTTTTTTAAAATGTCGTTATGAGCATACGCATTTTGTCAAGATTGGAGATAAAGGGAAAATGCTTATTATCTGCTTGTATGTTGACGATCTTATATTTACTGGAAGTTGTGATAGCATGTTTGAAGAACTCAAGAAATCTATGATGGATGAGTTTGAAATGTCTAATCTTGGTATGATGCATTACTTCCTTGGCATAGAAGTGGTACAATCGGATGATGGGATCTTTATTTCTCAAAAGAAATATGTGGGAGAAATTTTGGACAAGTTTCAGATGAAGGATTGTAATCCTGTAAACACTCCAGTTGAATTTCGCTTAAAGTTATACAAAGATCATGAAGGGAGGAAGGTTGACAGCATACTTTATAAACAAATTGTGGGCAGTTTGATGTATCTAACTGCAACAAGACCAGACATAATGTATTCTGTGAGTTTAATCGGTAGATATATGGAGAATCCTACAAAAATGCATTTGTTAGCTGCCAAGAGAATCCTTCGTTATTTGCAAGGAACTAGAGACTTTGGGTTATTTTACAAGAATGGTGAAAAATCCAATTTGTTGGGATTTACTGATAGTGACTATGCAGGAGATCAAGATGATAGGAGGGGCACCTCGGATTATGCTTTTATGTTTGGGACATGTGCTATTTTGTGGTCATTCAAGAAACAACCAATTATCATATTGTCAAGTACATAAACTAAATTTGTTGCTGCAACAACTAGTGCTTGTCAAGCTATTTGGCTAAGGAGAATTCTTGAGGAGTTGCAATTCAAGCAACCGGGAGCTACTAAAAAATTTTGTAACAACAACTCAGCAATCAAACTCTCCAAGAATCCTGTGCTACATGGAAGAAGCAAGCACATTGATATAAAGTTTTATTTCTTGAGAGATCTTAGCAATGATGGAACAATCGATCTAATCTACTGCAGGAGTGAAGATCAAGTTGCTAATATATTCACCAAGGCCCTCAAGATGGAGTCATTTGTGAAGCTCAGAAGATTACTAGGTGTTTGCACGTTGAAAATAGTCAAGGCTTTAAATTGAATGTTAGTAAACATCAATTTAAGGAAGGGATTGCTGAAATAATAGTTATTTCCTTTTGCACGTTTTGCTGATTTGGTTTTTCAATTATTAGAGTTAGTGGAGTCATGTGTGTTGGTTATCCTAGTTTTTAGGTGTTAGTGGAACAAGTGCTTTATGCAGAATATGGGTAGTTATGGGTCCTCTTTTAGTGGTGTTGTTTTTTTTTCACATTATGTATTTGTCTTTGTAAAAGACTTGATTGTTCTATACGAAAGATAAAGTTTCAGCCTCATCTCTCCTCCCTTTTAGCAATTTAACAGCCAAGTCCATTGCCATAAACTTTGACTTGCTCAAGGTTTAAAGGCATCAATGATCACATATCACCATAACAGAAGATGCGACCTTCCAAGATAATATAATCTCTTGTGGATAACAAGCAGGCCTATACTTCTTGTTAGAAGCTATCGATCTTTTCTTGCTAGCGTCCATTGGACTGGATTGAAAGGTCAGGACCAAATTTGTTTCCACAAAAATTTTATCATCTCTACGGTGGCATCTAAAATTTGCAGTCAGTGACTAGCGACACGATCTAAATAAACTTCTTCCAAACGGAAGGAAAAGTTGCTATCATTGAGACCACTAGTGCAGTCATAAGCTAGTAACTGATAATGTGCCTAACCTCAGGTGGCAAGCAGACCAACTTTCAAAGGAGAGAGAAACCAAGCTTCATAAAGTAAACTTAAACACAAACTTGCAATGACTTAGAACCAACATATAAAGTGATATTCCAAAATATGCACGACCTCGCGATGATAGGTGTCTCTCAGGTTAATTTTAGAATGTTGCAGGAAGAGAACATATTTTCCCCATATTTATCAAGACGAATGTTTTAAGAAAGTGAATTCACCAAATGAACAATGGTACTTAGAACATTTCTTTTCCATTCATGAAACTGGACACTGGCGATCCTTGACATGATTACTACTCTTACTTCACAAGTATACTGGTAAAACCATTTGAGACACGAGAACAAGTCCCAAGAAGAACAGCTAAGCCACGGTCCACCCAAATATTCATGAGGATGGTGGAAGCGAAATTTCACTGTCATGGGTACCAGATCCTTAAAGGCTGAGGAATCTTTCCACAATGCAATATTCAATTAGATATGTACAGTAAAAGAGTCAGCAAGAGGCAGAAAGGAGGAGAACTTGATAAATTCCTCAACTGCAGAAAGTCATGAGCCACCGGGTTTGTCATGTCATGCTTCTATAAACAGGAGGTAAACTGAGGAATGCATCGTCTGATCTCTCTGGCATTTTTCACTTCATAGGGCTTTCAACTTATTGCAGTTAACACTTAAGTAAAACGAACTATATCCTTCTAGCTTCTGAAATGAAGCTAAGATATACCCTTTTGTACTGGGAGATATTCAACAACGACGCAAGAAAGTGTGACTAACCTGTCCCAGCGGCAGTAATACCCTGCCGATACTTCTTATCCTGAACCTCCCCGGCAGCGAAAACTCCTTGTACGCTCGTGTGCGTGGAACCAGGCTTTGTCACGACATAACCATCGGAATCAAGCTCCAACTGTCCGCTCAAAAAGTTAGTAGCAGATTCACGCCCTATGGCAATGAACAATCCAGAGACCTTCAGATCAGAAACCTCTCCACTAACAACATTCTCGACCTTCAACCCTCCCAAAACCCCTCTCTCTCCTTCCCCATATGCCTCCACCACTACAGAGTTCCACAAAACCTCTATCTTAGGGTTGCTTAGAGCCCTGTTTTGCATAATCTTCGAGGCCTTAAACGTGTCTCTCCTGTGAATAATGTAAACCTTGGATCCGTATTTGGTCAGATAGATAGCCTCCTCCATCGCCGAGTCACCGCCTCCGATCACCGCCAGTAGCTTGTTCCTGAATATCGGAGCGGCGCCATCACACACAGCGCATGCTGACATGCCACGTTTCCAAAAACCATTTGGACCGTCGCCAGAGCCAGGGAAGCTGAGCCGCTTCACGAGGGCTCCCGTGGCAACAACCACTGCATCCGCGATCAGTCCTCAAATCGGTAATGACCTGAAGGGACAGGCGGAGAAATCAACCTTGGTCACTGTCTCGGTGAAGATCTGTGTGCCGAACCGGAGCGACTGGTTGCGGTAGCGGTCTATGAGCTCCCTGCCAAGGATCCCCTCGGGGAAGCCTGGGAAGTTCTCAATTGTGGGGGCGGTAGTGAACTGGCCGCCAGGGCCGATGTCGTTGGCCATCCAGCCCTCGAAGAGGATGGGCTTGAGCTCGGCGCGGGCAGCATAGATGGCAGCGGTGTGGCCGGCAGGGCCGCTACCAATGATGCAGAGGCGGGTCTTCATGGTCTGGAGGTCGACCATGGCGGTGGCCCAGGAGAGGGAGGAGGAGGAGGAGAGAGCTAGAAAAATTCGCGGCATCTAATAACCGAGGATAGATTTACATAGGCAGAACAGAAGAAGTAGGAAAGAACAAAAATGGGTTCTTTGAAAATTTACTAAAATCCTCACTCTCATCCAACAATAACAAGAAGGCCATAGATTTGATTTAGAGAGGCTGAAGTCTTCTTGATGAACTCAAGGCAGCCTGCGATGGCCTCGGAGTAGAACGAGTTCGACCAAGAATAACACTGCGACTTTGAACCATAATCGACTCCACCCAACTCGGCTTTAACATGTACAGCCACCGGGTTTCTTCTGCTGCTGTTGCTGGAGCTTCTCTTGAAGCTGCCTCTGCTCCGGCTTCACTGAACGCGTTGGTCATATACTTGCTCGGGTTCTTTGGGGTAGGGCTCGTCCAGTAGTTCCCAGGGTACGGTGGCCCAAGCGATGACTGGACAGTGGGCGAGGACGACGTGACGGCGGCAGAGGAACTTACCGTCGTGGAAGATAGTCGTTATACACCTTGTGCTGCAGCATCTCAAATCGTGAGTTTATTTTTCCCCTTTTTGGTTCAATGATATCCCATGAAACATGGCTATGTATACATATACAGGTCAAATTGAGTTTAGAATAATGTTGAACAGTATCGCCAATTTAGTTGGTATAAACCGGCTTTCAGCAGAAGTTTTAGCGTCATTTAAAGCTGACAATTGATATTCTGAAAGATACCATGTGCATATGTGCATGATATATGAATCATGGCAACTTCGCAAGAATCAGCATTTCCCTGTGAGTAGGTGAAACGTGAAAGTGAGAGGCTCTTGGTTAATATGACTGTACAATGAACTTCAAGATATTCCCCATATGTCTGCTTCAAACTTTAGTCCAGACAAAATTTTTATGAATGGCTTCTTTTGATGATTTTTTGTTTAACTTTTGTTTGGAGTATTTCATCAGCTAGGGCTTCGACTGCGAGTGTGTTTCTTGGAGATGTTTATTTACTTTAATTCCATACTATAAGTTTAGTTCATAATCTATCATTGCTATTATTAGTATATCTGCATCACAAGTGTAGGAAATGACGTTAGCGAACCTGAAGTTGTTTTCTGTTTTTAACTTATGTGCATGGCTTAATTTTAAACACCTCGCTCCACAAGGTTATGAGATCATAAAACCCGTATCACCTCCATCACCAGAGAAATTAGCTCTCCTAACACCACCGCCACTTCTCAACGAAGACAATGAAAGCATCATCACCTCCATCATCTCCAGTGCAACCCCGCTATGGTCTCTTCAATCCAAGCTCCGTGACACTGCAAGCGGGTGGTGGCAATCCGCTGCGAGGCCCTCCAAAGGACCTCAGGAAAGTCCCTTGAGGGAGGGCCTCCTGATCGATGGCTTCAACTACGACTCGATACTAGGCCAGTGCTGCGAGTTGCCCATCAGGTACATGCAGGTCCCGGTGGGATTCGCTGGCCCACTGACGCTTGACCGGAGGGAGTACGTGGTGCCAATGGCGACAACAGAGGGTGCAGGGCAATCTATGCCTCTGGTGGCGCCACAGCGACAGTGCTGAGGGATGGGATGACAAGAGCTCCGGTGGTAAGGTTCGCTACGGCGGCAAGAGCAGCACATCTGAAGGTGTTCCTGGAGGAGGCCGAGTTCGGTCTTATTCTTAAGTAAAAATCCATTTAGTTCATAATCCTACTTCCTCTAGCATTATTCTTTGATCGGTATCTGTCTATATTGAGAGCTTGAGATATGGAGAGACAGTTTGAATTTGAGTACCTTTTTCAAATAAAAGAGAAAACACAGAAAACGAAGGGGGTTCTAAGAATGTACTATAGAGCTTTGAAGATTTCAAAATTTTCATGATGGCTGGAGGAGAAATTATAGGACGGACACTCATACTATGATTAACAAATCAACAGAATCATCAAGGGTTCTTTTAATCTGTCATTGGTCCTGATTAATCGAGGACTTATGTTTAAGTATAAGGTTATGAAAAGAGTTGAGAAAGTTCTGTGCTTATTGGCTAGAGAATCAAATATTTGACATTCCTATTGAGATTTATTATGACATTCGGATCTTAATATGGTGCAAAAATTTATGACATACGTATATATACATATGTATTAATAGTTAGTTCTATGTCATCTTCTAAAATTATTCATGACAATAACGAAATGAAGATCACAAGTTCGTGGGTCTACTTTTGACGATATGTTACTTAATCTCGTTTTGTCACTCAAATTTCTTTCCATCTGACCTATACCCAATGTAACGGGTGGTTTCTAAGCATCCCATAAATTTCATGGTTTCTCCTAATCACTTTCTTTTGTTCTCTCTCCATTGATTTTTCTTCATTACTACCAGTTTTTTACAGCAACTATTTCCTGTTGATTCTGTAAAACCAACGCAGCTTTTTGTTTCGTGCAGGTCAAGCAGATTTACTAGGCCGCAAAGTATAAAATATGCGATTGCAGGGAAGAAACTGTGCGTGAGAATCAGATTTGATGCAGTACAGGAGATGCGATGGTGAGATTTAGACTTATCAAACCCCTAAAGCTCAGGAAATATATGCAGAGGGAGAGAAAAAAAATGAATCTGATTAGTAGGAACAAATCTCCAAACATCTCACGTTCTGTGGAGTACAGCAATCTGAATATTCCGTCATAGTTGTGATGCAAAACTCTTATAATAACTCTTGGAAGGGCACGTTAGTATTGGTCGCCCCTCCCTATCCCATCATCAATCGAACTTAATAAGAAAAGCAAAAGAAGATGCAAATAAATGCCGGAGTAGATTGTAATATTCCAAGGGTATTTTAGAAAAAAGTTAGTAGCAATGTCGAAATAATAACATTATTTATGACACTAATTACTTAGTTAAAGAGAATGCCTTACCGACTATTATAACCATTACCTATTGAAGGGCCATGCTATGAAAATGTGTGACATATGAATTGTCATGTTGATGGAATCCTAGTTCTTCTAGGATACAAATTTATGTAATTTTTTTTTTAAAATTTGAAGTATATAAAAAATTAAATCATGTTCGATCTTAAATCGTACTAATAAGAGGCTAATACACAATGAAGCACTTGCCCATGAACGGAGCAAGAAGCATAACCGATGTTAATTTTGCCACATCCACACCATGCTTGTGTACAGAATGTGTTGGTTAAATAGTTACGCAACTAGGGGATCTATGAATAGGTTTATTTTTTATACATTAAATTTAACTACTCGAGTATATAAAACATCCCCGGTTTTAATCGTGAAAGTCATATCATTTTTAATAGTACTTCGAAAAGCTAAAAACAAAGATATGAATACGCTATTTTCAAGTAACGTAATTTTGTTTATAGAGCTCGAGATCCTTAGTACTTAAACCAAGAAAATGCAATCCGTCATCAATCAAGGCCATTTGTGCCGTACCGCCATTTGTGCCGTACCGTCCTATTCTATGCGATAGTAACTTTTAAAAGAGCAAAAAGTGATACAAAAGTGTGGTTCAAATTAATTGATATTGACGACATCAGATTCAACAAATTTCAGCTATCGGATTCTTAATGCTCATTTTGAGCACTTAAAGCTTGTCAACGCTCAAAAACACAACGGCAAACTTTGATTCAAAAGCAAACTCACTTTCAAGGTCATGACAAATAATTTCATAGCTCATAGGTTACACTACTTAATTCAATTAGCATCGCACGAAACCAACTCAATTCTAGAGAAACATAGCATTCAATTCAGGGACGGACTCTAAGAGCCATTTATTGCTCAAAAAGGCCACAAGAGCCCTTCATGGGAATTCCTACGTCCAAAAGGTGCGTAGAGATAGGCACCAATACAAGCTCGAGCGCAAGCAGACAGCTCGCGGCAAATCGTGAATGATTAAATTCCATTGTATAATATTCATGGTGAGCATAAATCGGCACCAAAATATTAGTCTAATGATCGTTGCAATTCATAACACAAGATAAACAATATAATGCCTAGAGACTTAGAGAGCCTTCTTTGTATTCCCAGTGATTTCAACTCGCTTTCAATTCAAGTGGCCTCAGAGCTTGGGGCTAGCACCAGATAGTCAATCACTTTTACCTTCCTGGGATCCGATTTCTTGCAAATAATGTTCCGCATCAAGGGCTGCCATGCACCCTGCACCCCAAAAAAAAAGGGCATTAGTTGGCTAAATAAGCTAAAGAAACCACCACAGAGCAGCAGAATTAGCAGTATCATGAGGGCATACACTCTCTTGTCCTCTGCATTGTTGTGAGGGGAAGCAACATTTCAAGTTACTAATCAACCTTCGCATCTTTTATTCAACAATAAAGCCTTTGAAGCTCAAGAAACCTCTTTGATATTAGAGAATGCTAGTTCACATACAGGGTACAGACAACAGATGGTGGGAAGTCTACTTTATGTAATGCCTGCAACCTGCCCTTTTTCCATGCTCTTACGCATCAACTAAATGATACTATCAATCTTCACCAAAAAAAAAAAACTAAATAATACTATCAATGAGCCACCTAGGGGGTACCAACCTTTCTATGCAAAAGATAATGGTCCAATCTATCAACAGACCACGGCAAGTATAGAAGTACATCTATTCTAACCAAACAACTATCTGAAATCCCCATGAATACCTGAATCAAACAAAATAACTGTACCAATACCAATTCAAACTCACTAAAACCCACAAACTATTATCCATGGGGGAGGGGCCAAAGCAGTCCCTAAAACTTCACATAACATACACAGACAATCCCCAACATCCCTTCTTATATGGGACACCTGTTCTCATACTTAAATTTCTTCTCTCGTAAATCCCCTTCATATGCTTTTGACAATTTCATTTTGTTTATCAGCAAAAGAATATAAACGAAGCCAAAAATGGGTCAAACAGACCAAGTTTCAAAAGAGAAAAAGACATTTCTTAAAGTACACTTAAACACAAACTTGCAATGACTTAGGACTAACAAATAAAGTTGATACTCCAAAACATTCACCACCTCGTGATGACAGGTATCTCCCTGGTTAATTTTAGAAAATTGCAGGAAGAGCAAAGATTTTTCCCATATCATCAAGACAAATGCTTGGAGAAAGTGAATTCACCACTGAACAGGGGTACTTGGGAAATTTCTTTTCCGTTCATGAAACTGGACATCAGTGATCCTCATGATGATTGTTCTTACTTCAGATGTGTAGAGGTAAAACCATTTAAGACACGAGATTAAGTGCCAAGCAGAACAGTCAAGCCACAGAAATATATGTAAGTATGGTAAAAGCTAAAATTTCACCGTCAGGTGTCATACTTCTGTTCCCAGATCCTCAAAGGCCAAGGAACCTTTCCACAATGCAGTAACCAAAAACATATGTACACTAAGAGAGTCAATTAAAAGCAGAAAAGTGGAAAACTTGATAAAGTACTCAGCCGCAGAAAGACACAAACCACTGCATTGTCATGTAATGCTTCTATACACAGGTAACAAACTAAGGAATGCATCGTTTGATCTCTCTGGCATTGTTCTCTTCATAAAGCTTTCAGCTAGTTGAGCGTAACGCTTAAGTAAACAAACTATACTCTTCTAGCTGCCGAAATGAAGCAAAGACATACCCTTTTCTACTGGGATAAAATTCATTCACACAACAAGAATGAGAGTCAAATATGACCAACCTGTCCCAGCGGCACTAACAGCCTGCCGATACTTCTTATCCTGAACATCCCCGGCCGCGAAAACTCCTCGTACGCTCGTGTGCGTGGTCCCAGGCTTCGTCACGACATAACCATCGGAATCAAGCTCCAACTGTCCGCCCAAAAACTTGGTAGCAGGCTCGTGCCCGATGGCGAAGAACAATCCAGAGACCTTCAAATCAGAAACCTCTCCAGTAACAACATTCTTGACCTTCAACCCTCCCAAACTCCCTCTCTCCCCTTCCCCATACGCCTCCTCCACTACAGAGTTCCACACAACCTCGATCTTAGGATTACTCATTGCCCTGTTCTGCATAATCTTCGAGGCCCTAAACGTATCCCTCCGGTGAAGGATGTAAACCTTGGACCCGTACTTGGTCAGAAAGTTCGCCTCCTCCATCGCCGAGTCGCCGCCTCCGATCACCGCCAGCGGCTTGTTCCTGAATATCGGGGCGGCGCCGTCGCACACGGCGCACGCCGATATGCCGCGGTTCCAGAAACCGTTCGGGCCGTCGCCGGAGCCGGGGAACGTGAGCCGCTTCGCGACGGCTCCGGTGGCGACGATCACGGCGTCGGCGGCCACGGCCCTCGAGTCTGTGAAGACCTTGAAGGGGCGAACGGAGAAGTCGACCTTGGCGACCGTCTCGGAGAAGATCTCGGTGCCGAACCGGAGCGACTGGTTGCGGCAGCGGTCCATGAGCTCCATGCCGAGGATCCCCTCGGGGAACCCGGGGAAGTTCTCGACGTCGGTGGTGGTGGTGAGCTGGCCGCCGGGGGCGATGTCGTTGGCCATCCACCCCTCGAAGAGGATCGGCTTGAGCTCGGCGCGGGCGGCGTAGATGGCGGCGGTGTGGCCGGCGGGGCCGCTCCCGATGATGCAGAGGCGGGTCTTCATGGCCTGGAGGTCCTCCATGGCGGCGGCGGCGGATGCGGCGGAGGAGGAGGAGGAGGAGAGGGAGGAGGCGGCGGCGGCGGAGGAGGCGGTGGCGGTGGCGGCGAGGCCGAAGAGGCTGCGGGCTTTGCGAAGAAGGGAAGTGAGCCGGTTAGGGCAGAAGCTCATCTGAATGTGGCGATTCGATTTTTGGGGGCGCGTGCGAGTGGGCGCTGTTGAGCCCTTTGTTTTTAGGCGCGAAAGCGCGTCCGAGGAGGGAGACGCGAGCGGGACGCGGACGGAGACGGACCAGCGAATTCGATTTCGGACGAGATTGCGCCACGACCTTACGTCGGTGCCGCGCGTGCTCATCACACATTGAAGAAGCTTCGAAATTTGGGAGGCGAAGTTTGACGGGGAATTCTGACCGGAAAAAAGAAAAAGTTTGACGGGGAATCGAGAGGATGCGAAGTTGCGATCGGGATTTTGTTCTTCTGGTTATGGAGACGATTGATGTGGGTCGTGGTCGTGCCGGGGAATGGAAGAGGGGAGGGGTGGAGATTCCGGTGCTTTGCTTTTCTGGCCCGAAAGTGGTGGATTATTATTCCAGGATGAGTTGATCAAGAAATGCTAAGTTTATGGTCCAATCATCTGCTAATGTTCCTTGTTTGAGGAGGAAATTGAAAGACCTAAGTGGAAGTAAAGTATCGATGTGATCACGATGGTTAATTAGGGGCTTTTCTAATATGATCCTAGAATCGCCTAAAGTTGTCGGGTCAAATTGAATGATAAACGTAATCTTTTAATTTGAGTTTGTAAGTATGTGATGAAGATTATTTGCGAAATCTTAAAGCAGGAAAGATAAAGAAGAACAAAAAAAGGAATGCTTGTTCTACCCCTAAATTAGCTTCACATCGGCCCTCAAAAATTATGTGGCGAAATTGCCTTTGTAAGTCCTTTGCCTCTTTCTCTGTCCCTCGACTTGCTCCAACTTGCCTCTCGACATTGTCAGCCTTCACACACTGCTACTGTCTTTTTTTTTTGGTCTGAAACGATGAGCCTATTCATTCAAGGAGGACGAAAGTTACAACCCATAGAAAGGGCATCGATACATAGTAAAGTCATTAACTCTGGAGGAGGAAATGTGGACCAAGAAGGTGAAAGTGAAATACGGGCTTGGGCCTTAGCGGCCCAATTAGCTGCAGCATTGGCTTCTCTTCGGCAATGTTGAACACACAGGTGGGGGAAGGAGAGACGCAACGCAGAAACGTCTGCAACAAACGCTCGGATCTCCCATGGTGACGAACGGCGATCGTTGAATATCTCCACAAGAGTCAAACAATCAGACTCGATGATGAGGTTAGCTTCTTCCTTTCCTTGTTCTAGCAAATAAGTGAGAGCGGAAATTAGGGCTTGAATCTCACATTGCAGGGGAGAAGACGCACGAACTATGCAGCTGAATCCGACGATCAAAACACCGGTGTGATCCCTGAGGACGCACGCGATTGCACCCATGTTAGTAGCGGAGGGAAAAGCCCCATCAATATTGGCCTTGAAGCTGCCTCGATCCGGTGGAGTCCAAACTCGATTAGGGTTGAGCAGAGCGTGTCCTGCTCTGGTTGATTGCTGCACGGAGCTGCTGTACAGCTTTGCTTCAGCAAGCGCCACATCTACCAGCTGGTTAGGAGCGGTCCGTTGATGTCGAAAAATAAAATGGTTCCGCGCCTTCCATAGTTGCCAGAGGATGGAGGCAATGATCTCCTTGGAAGGTAAACCTGACTGGTTTTCAAAAACATCCTCAAGCCACGCATCTATTCGATTACTCCTGTAAGCTAAATGATCAATTTGTACTCTAGAATGAGACCAGAACTTTTTAGTCCATGGGCAGAATAACAGAATGTGTTCAGTAGTTTAAGGACGCACTGCTACTGTCGCACACCATTCTTCACTTGCCTTCGCCCATCTCACATCTTTACATTGAATGTTGGCCGGCGCAAGTAGATAGACGAAATGATGAAGGAGAGCGAGAGATCAATTATCAGTTACAATCAACTAATTGAAATCGATTGAAAACCCTATAGAGGTAATTAGCTATTCGTGGCTTGGTCCAAAAGCAATGGTATTAGGTAGGGAGATATGGCCTGCCAAGTGGTGGCTTTTGATTGGCATGTGCGGTGGCGCTATGCATGGCTTGGCTACGGATTTGAGCGGTGGTGATGGACGATAGCGAAAGCACCTCGTTGACCAAGGAGGATCTTAATGGTGAAGAGCGGGATTTATGGTTGTTGACTTGTTGGTATTGAGATAAACGGAATTTGCAAGCGTAGAAAGTGGATTCACAGATATTCAAAAAAATAGTTATTGAAGGGGATTGTAAAATTTCCTTATGGATGTAAGATGGATGAAAACGATCAGGCAAGGTCAATCAAACTCCTACAAATAGAATTTAATGAAATGGTTCAATCGTGTTATAGAAAGATTCTCACATTCCGGCCATCAAGCATATACTAAAAAGAAGATAGAGCAATATGAATGCTCGGATGTTTACACCATTCTACTTCGCTAGGGCATGGATGGAGCCAAAATAGAGCTGTGAAATTAGCATGGCCCAAAAGAAAATAAGGGCTACATCCCTAAAAAACTTAAAACTTTAAGTTTAGTTCAAATTCTACCCAAAAACATTTTTTTTCCGGAAAAAATCCCAAATTTTAGGTCTAGTCTCAAATCAGCCCCAAATTTTTTTTTTTGTTTTTTAAAAAAAGCCCAAACTTTGGGTTTGGTCTCAAATTTGCCTTAAACTTTTATTTTATCTCCAAAAAACCTCAAATTATAGATTCTATCCCAAATCTCTCCCAATTTTTTTATCGAAAAGAAAATTATCAATTTTTACAATATTCCTAATTTTGCCCCCATTAGCACTCTATCCAAAAGTTGCTAATAGTCATCTCTAAATTTTATATCCTAGAATAGTTTTATTTTGAAGATAAATTTCTATGTCTCCTTACTAATGTGTATTTATTGTCAATGTAGAATTACCACGTTAAGTTGGGATTGGATCATCTGGTAGATTTGAGAATAAATTAAAAGTCGATGATTTATTTTAGACAAAACGAAAATTGAGTTAGATTTTGGATTAGATTTAAAGTTCGAAACTTTTTTTTTAAAGTTAAAAAAAATCGGAATAGATTAAGACTGAATATAAAATTTAGAGTTTTTAGGAAATTGACTGGCCCATGAAAATAACGTGGTAACCCCGTACGGTATACAGCTTTACAGTACGATAAGAATATATGCACATGGGGAGTTTCTTTCAAGACGCACCACGCGTCAGATTTCAACTGGCTGTTGCGTTAAAGCTTCTTATGTTATGGCTTTTCCTTCCTGCAGGGGATCTTTCTTAAAATAGTGGTGTCCATTAGCCGGCCACCCCCCTGGTTTTCTTTTATTTCCCTTTAAACCTTCCTTTTGCATTTCGATTATTTTTAATAATCCTTTTGTTGATTTGGTAAACAACGTGCTTATCTATAACTCATGCTTACACGTCTAATTAATTTAAGACATGACTAGATTGGGGGCTTTACTCACATGTAATAATACTATGTGAAAATAAATGCCCACTAGAAAGATGGTGCTTCATTTGTCATTGGTCATGACATAATTAAAAACTCATATATAATAGAGCACATTATATTCAACCCATTGCAACAATCATGTGTCATACTTTATGATATAATGAGCGTGTATGAAATTGGACTCCACCGACTCATCCATTATGTATACTTTATAGAGAAATGATCCTATGTTTCAACTTGTGATGATGCTTATGGCAAGATTAAATATTCGTCTTAAGGCTCTTGGACGGGCTTGAATGTTGTCATCTAATCGCGACAAAGGATCGTGAGTCCTTGTCTTTTCTCGTCCAATAGATGCTTTATTTGTTTATACTGTGGATTTTTTATAAGAATACCGGGGGCAGATCACCTCGACTTTTTCGATAGCGCAAAATCCAAGAATCCATCAAGTACCGACAGTACATAGTCACAAAAACATGGGAATAGTACCCCACACCCCCCTCATAAGACGGTGTCAAAGGGACTATAGCCGATGATTCGCGAATTAGCCGGCAATCAGCGGGTTCTATCGGCATCATTAGCTATAATGGGGTACACATCTTCCCCCCTCATTAAAAATCCGTAAAGGCGAGCATCAACATGGAAAAATAAGATGAGAACTTTCATAAAGTTGGGGACATGATTGTGTCCTTGTCCCGAAATCTTACCTTAAAAAATGTCATATTTATTTCGCCCCTCCCTATATGTCAGCCCCTCCGTTTAATCTTAGTTTAGTAAAGTAATGACAATTATGTTAGGTGAGAAATGCTCGACTTTAGAATCTTCAATTTCCACCTACTGAGAACCTTCCCAAGATTGCCTCCACTCAAAAAGACCAATCAATCCCCACCTTCATCACCCTAATTTCAACAACTCGGACTAAACTTCAACAAACCCAAAATTCAAATTCTTAAAGATATAATCACTCCATTAATAATGGCGCAGCGAAATTCTTCAGCCGTGCTGCAGAAAATTCATGGTTATCTAGAAACCGAGGATAGATTTACATAGGCAGGACAGAACAAGAAAGAAAAGAACAAAAATGGTTTCTTGCAAATCCTTTTTTCTGACTAAGTCCTAACTCCCGTCCGAGGATAAACGAGAAAATTCATGTGAGCTCGACTCGGGAGAGGTCCGGGAACTCGGTCCTGTCCCTACTTTGATCCAGGGAGACCGAGGTCCTCTTGATGAACTCGAGGCAGTCTGCGATGGCCTCGGAGTAGAACGAATTCGACCGGGAGTAGCACCGCAGCTTGGAACCGTAGTCGGCCCGCCCCGGCTCGGCCTTGACGTGCGCGACCACCAGGTTCCTCCTGCTGCCGTTGCTGGAGCTCCTCTTGATGCCGCCGCCGCCGCCGCCGCCCCACCCCCTGCTCCGGCTCCTGCAGAAGAAGCAGCTGCTCTTGAGGAGCTTCAGAGCCTGGCCGTACGAGAACCTACATCGGCTGAGGACCCGGAACAGGCTCGCGAACCGCACCCGCAGCCGCTTGACCGAGAGCCGCCTCGGGTTTATCCTGAACCCTCTGATGCTACAGCTGGTGCCGCCGCCGCCGCCGCCGCCTCCCCCGCCACCGCCGTGGCCTCTCGAGCTCGATCTGGGGATGTTTACTCGGTCGTAGCTGCCGTGGCTCATGTTGGTCGCGAGAGGGAGACGAAATGCGATCGAAGAGGAGCTCGCGGGATCATATAAACGAAGGGAACGGAGGTTGGAGGTGCATGATCTGGAGGAAAACGAGTGGGAAAGTGGGAAAGGACTTGGAAATTTTGGTGGGGGTGTTTGATTCTCTCGGGAGGTGCTTCTCACACAACGTGTCTTTGGGAAAGCGTTTTTTTATAATGCGACGCATACGGGAGGGAGGATTCACGGATCATTGTCTAAGTCAAAATGGGTGACTATTCGACCAAAAAAAAAAAATGGGTGACTAGGGGAAACGCCTAAGGATACGACACCTCCGAGCCTACGTGTACCTTTTCATCGAATTTGACTTTATTTGGACGGGTTAGTAAGGCAATCCAATTTCACACCCCTAAAAAGTTAGAAAAGTCTTTAGAATTCGAGATAATAATATAAATAATTCTTGAATTTTGATCCAATACGTAATGTGATTTATAAAATTTTAATTTTTTCAATATAGTCCATAAATTTTTTATAGATCCTCAATATAATCTTTGAACTGTATGAAAATATTTAATATAGTCCATTCATTAATTCAATACCATATATTATATTGAATATTTTCATATATTTCGGGAATTATATTAAACAAATCAAAAGTTTAGGGATCACGATGCATATTGGGCTGAAGTTAGGAGATTAGATTGAACAAGTTAAAAATTTATGGATCAAATTGCACATTTAGTCAAAATTTAGGGACTATTTGTATCATTTTCCTTTAGAATTAGGCTATAGTTTTGACAAGCTTATTAAAGCCGCATCACAACGAAATGATTCGAGAATCACTATTTCCTCTAAGCACAAATGTCTCAATTCAAACCAACATAGGATGTTGACAGCCAAGTTGCAATTGAAATACCCTGAATATGTAAAAAGAGTAAATTCAAGCATGGAGCTATCTGCATGGTCAAATGAGCTAGACTAATCAGAATTGCTAGTTTTTAGCTTAATGATTCCGAGCATTATATCTTGGTATTCAAACCAAAATATGATGGTAAAAATTATGTACCACAATGTTTGAAACATCATGAATTTTTTTATAACAAAAAAAGTAGTCTTGAATCCAAAATTAAAAATTTGGCCAGCGTGGTCAAATGGGTTAATTAATCTAGAGTGTTGGTTTCTAATTAAAAAACGACGCATTACATGATAAAATTCAACATAACCTAAAATGACGAATTTAAATTCTTGATCAACCACGGACCTGACATATACCATCCTAAATCACCACATCGTTTCATGCCTTTATAACGTGATTAAATTGGCCCCCACCCTTTAAATCCGTGTGAAGCGAGAAAATCATGAAGTCGTTGCTGACTCCCTGTATCCCGTCCCGGACATTTGCCGAAACAAAACAAAAAGCAATCTCGGGATCGCCGAAATTCCTTTGACTTTCGCCAAATGACAAAAAAGCTTCAAAAACAAAGTCTAATTTATGACTGTTAACTTTGTGGACTGACGGACCAAAAACGACGCGCGAGCTCGCATAGGGATCCGGACAATCCAACTGCAGACAGACAACATCGGGGCAACAAACCCCGATGACAAAGAAATTAATAAAAACGACAGCCAGCTTTACGCAACGCGAATTCCATGTACGGACCCAGTTGGCCGACCGGATTTTGTCTATGGTTCGATGGAAATTTGCCGTTCGGTTTTAATTGTATAGGTCTTAATGTCAAACGGGATTCTAAGCTTTTAGTAGGAGGAAGAAATTGAGGCGATTCGTACTTGTTTCCAGCTAACGTTGCAATTAACGAGGACGAACAATTAATTTTTATTGCGTCCTCATTGAATTTTGGAGGGGGGAAATGTCAGCGACGTAGGTCGTCAACTTTGTCGCATAGGGAGCTGTTTTCGTTGCGTTGGTGAGGTGGAGGTAGGTAGCCGAAAAGGCAGCGTGTCTTGCCGCTGTCTATGGGGGGAGATGAGGGAGTCCCGAGCAGTGATTTTTGGCACGTATTTGGGACTTGCCCAAATTGAAATCGCCGCTTCCTAAGCGGATGGGTGAGGTTGCGAGACGTGTAATGTGGTGCGTGGGATACGATGGAATCTATTTCGCTTGGATCCGACATGTATGGAGTTGCGTGCACAATGATTATGCTTGGGACGACATTCGATGTGAAACTTTTCGTTTTGACCATTGTGATCTTTTAATCTTTTAAGAATTTTCCAATTTAGCAAGGCTGTAGTCCAGCCAGCAAGCATATGATGTGGACTGTATTAAGTGAAAACGACTTTGTTTTGAGTTTTTAATGATCTCAAATGGAATGCCGCCCTTTCTGGTGGAGGGGAGAAGATGAATAGTATAGTAAAGACAATATTGAATATTTTCATAAGATTCAATAGCTAAAATTGAATATATATCAAAACCCTATGAATCTCATTGAACAAATTAAGCGGTCAGGACTATATTGCACATTAATTTAAGATTCATGAACCATTTGTGTTATTTCTAAAGAAAAATAAACTCAAAAACTATGACCATTTATTTAAAATCATAGGCTGAATCAACTACATTGGAAAATCGTAAAAAAGTTTAAGGTTGTAATTGCCTAATTAAAAAGTTAATAATTGATTGAAACCTTATGGTAAGTTTATGATTTTTATGTTAATTTTTCCTGTAACATGAGGACATTATAACTTGTTGGGTTGGGAACATAATATATGCTAATCATGACCGACCCAGAATTTGATTGAGACTTCGGAAGACGAGGCCGTTGGATTTTCGTGGGCAATTTTCAAATCAAACCACGAAAGTCAAAACAGGGTGACGTCGATTAAACCGACGATTTTGTACTCCACTTCGGACGGGATTAGGAATCGGAGAGCGACACCGTCCGCCATATCCTCCGCTCCTACTGCGATATGATGCTCCACGAGCAAACATTTGCAAATAAAAATACAATTAGATAATTAAATCCTGTCGAATAAAGTAATTAGGCAAGAAAAATTGTTTTTATTTTTTTATTTGGGGGGGGGGTCTGGTCGGAAGGAAGTGAGCGGTGATCCAGTTGGCCAACGCGCTTGATTTATAATCCGATATAATATAAAGTCATGAGGGTAGTCATTATAATTAAATGACGAATATGGATTAATTTTAAAAAGATGATGGATTAAATAAGCGAATTTGGACCGTCCCAAAAGAATGTCTATAACACAAAAAAGAGTCGATGATGATGCTTTGGACTGTAAAAAGTCAAAGACGACTTTGCTTTGTTGAACGGGGACTCGGTTCGGTCGAGCCTTTTTTTTTTCCGCCGTGGAGGACGGAATATGGCTGCCTTTTGACGGAGGAGCTCGCCGCCCGCGTTTGAATTTTTTGGGGGATACTTTCATGACGACGTATTAACTTCAGTGTCGGTCAAAGATTCGATTGAGTGGACGAGTAATGATGAATGAAGAATTGATTCCTTTACTCGATGTAACCTGCTATCACGGATTAAGATGAGCTGGACCATAATTGAATTTGAAAATTTGGATTGATAGTTTTGTGGATGGTTAAGAAAGAGCTCCGGGTCGACATCCTGGAACTTATTGCCATCATATTTGCTATGGCTATCGGTGGCTTCAACCAATCCCATGAACTCACCTATTGAATGGCTAGGGGGTGAAAATTTCCGAAACCGTTCAAATGAGATAATTTTCTTTTTGGATTTAGCATTGGACAGTTTATTTTCTTCTTGGGATGGGTCACAAAGGTGCGTTTCCAACATTTCTAGACATAGCCGATCGCCCTGTTGGAGGGATGAGGCTCCTTAGGGGAGGACAGCCAAGGCCTTAGCTCAGCCAAATTTACATTAAAAAAAAAAATCCATCTACTTTATGGCCTACTGCTTCTTTAATAAGAATTATGTTCACAATAGAATTTGACAAGTCAATAGAGAGGGACAACCTAGTTTAGTCGGTTAACAAGTGATTTTTAAAATAGCTAACGGTGTGATGAAAAGTCATTGAAAATTACATTCTCGTATAAATACAAGAAAGATTATTAGTTACCAATAGCTAACACTTTTTCCTCATATGAGAACTTACCAATACTATGCCAATTTGTGGTGTCATCATAAACATTGGACCTGAATATAAATTTCCAGATCTTTTTGGGCCAGTCTTTCCCTGAATTAGCTATTAGGGTTTTTTTATTAAAAAAATAGTTTTAAACCGGATAGGGTTGTGTAGTCAAATTGAACTTAAATACATTAAACAATCCACTCTCACTCTCCCAAAGAACATGAGTCCCTCTAAGAACTATCCTTTTTTATTGTCATATGCACCTCAATCGCCAAGGACACAACTCTCAACCATGTTCACCTCATCCACAGCTCAATCACAATCTCAATTTCCTTATTTGTCTCCTTGTCGCTTCTCCAGTCCTTATATGACATTGTTGTCCTTCTATGTCTCCCATGGCTTGTCCCTCATTTGCATCGACCTTGAATACGTCTCTCTGTCTGGTTGCACTCACTAGGCACACTAAAGCTTTCCCTTACTAATAAGATGCAAGACAAGCCAATATCAGGCTCACCTTTGGTGGACCCAAGTTGGCCTTGAATTTGGATAAATCCAATGTCGACAAACCGTAGTGGCCTAGGTCCAAGGTTGAAAGGGGAAAAGGAGAGAGACAGAAGTGCGGTCCAGTGGATCTAGACGGCTCGGTTCGTGCGGTCGAGTCTAGAAGTGAGGTGCGGGGTCGCAGGCTCCATCGTGGGGGAGGCACAAGACTGCATCTCCACGAGACCATGGTAGAGTACAAAGAGGAAGAAAGAAAATGGGATGGTTGAAGAGGGGGTAAAGGATGGGAGAAGAGAAAGAGGAAAGGGGACGGTCACACAAATTGGATTATTTAATTTGAGTCGCAATTAGCATATGACAATTTATGTTCGGATGGGTATCAAGGGCAACTTGACTTGACTTATATTACTTACATTCCTAATTAATATGTAGTAACTTTTCAAAACAAAAAGTCAATATCAATATATTTGGTATCTTCTTTGGTGACACTAGCATAGATGATATTCCCGATCATATGCAATTGGTGCGAATTTAAATTTAGATTGCTAATGTCTCCTGAATACTCCTTATCATCTAAAGCTTTTCAATTTTTTTCTTTTAATTTTTCCTTTCTGTGGTTGTACTAGAACAGAGAAACAGTGACCCCAAATCTCGGATAACAAAAAACTTGCGAAAGCTCGACAACAAGAATCGAAAGAATTCAGCAAGGTCGCTCCTTTGTCTCCTCGGGAACGCTCGTCCAGATTATCACAATGAACAAATCCCGTGTTTGATCCTTCTTTCCTGGTTCTAAATTTAATGTTAAGTTCAAATTATTGATCAAGAAAGACGACCCAAGAGATGCTAATTCGACACGGTAGATTCAGATCAGACCAGAACGATCCAACTCATGTTCCTGTGCTCCTTAAAACCAATTCAACTTCCGAAATATAAAAAGGCAAGAAATCGGTCGGACACCTGGATCCCGAAGTGACATTCATCGCAACAGATGGATCGACGACTGTAAACAAACCCATCTCGATCCTTACGATTCTTGAATTTCTTGATTAAATTATCTGCCAAGAAGCTGGCAATGGGCGCACGAACTCGGCGATGGCGAGTAGATCCGGATTTCCTCCCAAGAAGAGGCTCCAGCAGCAGCAGTTCTTCTTAGGGTTTGATTCTTGAAAGGAGGGGGAACGATCAACCATGTCGTCGTCGTCTCCTTCGCCGAACGGTGCTTCCTTGTCTTCGCCGCCTCCCGCGTCGCCGCACGACGATTCTTTCTTCTCACCTTCAGCTGAGACCGCCGCCGCCACCCCCGCCACCCCCGCCACCGCCGCCACAACCACGACCTTTTTCACCCCGGTTGGCCAAGACCCATCTCCGTTTTCGTCCACAGAAGCTCAAATCTCGTGGCCGGCCGATGGGAACCTGACTCTCAACTGGGTCTTGGATTTGATGTCCAAATTCGACTGGGCATCGAGGAATCTCCCTCCTACGGATTTCCCGACCGTCCTTCCCGTCCAGGTGTTTGACCACCTCGTCCTCACCGCCTCCAAGATTCTGCACAAAGAGCCGAATCTTGTGAGGGTCGATCTCGATGCTGACGACGAGTCTGGCAAGGACTGTAGGGTGGTCGTTGTTGGGGATGTTCATGGGCAGCTTCACGATGTTCTGCACCTGCTGAATAGTGCTGGTTTTCCCAGTGAGAATCGGTTCTTTGTGTTTAATGGGGATTATGTGGATAGAGGGGCTTGGGGTTTGGAGACTTTTTTGCTCTTGTTGGCTTGGAAGGTAAGTGATGCTGCTGCAAATGCATGCATCTCTTGATCTAGATGTCTGTCTTCATTAATGGACAGTATATTCCTGTTCTTGATTTATTGGGTTTTACTGCAGTTGTGCTTTGCTTAATGACTTCTGAGTACCTTACCCGAGAAGAAAGATTTTAGACGGCTCTGGACATCAATGCTAGAGAATGGTTGATTTGCACGAAATGGTTCAATGGAAATGCGTGTATCTATCCTGAGTTTTAGTGTATTTGGAATTTTATTTACATGAATCTTCACAAGGTAACTTGAGATGGCACCTCTGGAATGACTTGTCTGATTATCCTAGTTCCCGGAGCTTCCCAACAAGATAGCCAACCGTTTGTTCGGTTCTTATACTATTCCTATGTTGATTGACTTTGTGATTCCTGTCGATTCTAATTTGGCTTAAGGCAAGGGATTTTCTTTTATTGTGACCCATATTATATTACTTGTTTTTTGGATCAATATTTTTACAAAAATGACAGTTTCAAATTCAAGTGGTTATTAATGCATTTGTTTGCTGTTAGGCTACTTCTGTTCCATCTCTTATTCATCTTTTGTGCTGTTGTAATGATATATCCTTTTGTGGGGATTATGATTCTTCCTGCTATTGATGTGAAGATTCTCGTTTGGTCTGTTTGATTCTTTCCCCCTGGAGAACAACATTCTTCTCACTCAAGTAACGTCCTGTGTCAGGTTTTTATGCCAGAGAGAGTTTTTCTTCTCCGAGGGAACCATGAATCAAAATACTGTACTTCCGTTTATGGTTTTGAGCAAGAAGTTTTGACAAAATATGGTGATAGAGGAAAGCATGTCTATAGGAAATGTCTTGGATGTTTCGAGGGGCTCCCTTTAGCATCACTCATTGCTGGGCGTGTATATACAGCTCATGGAGGGCTTTTCCGAAGTATACCTGTCACGCCATCAAAGAGATCAAAGGGAAAAAAGAATCGCCGTATAAACTCAAATCCTGAAGTTAGTACTTTATCTCTTGGTTCCTTAGAAGAATTATCTAAAGCTAGGAGATCAGTTCTTGACCCTCCATGGGAAGGGTTGAATCTGATTCCAGGTGATGTGTTGTGGTCAGATCCATCAATGACTCCTGGTCTTTCTCCGAACACAGAGAGGGGCATCGGATTATTGTGGGGTCCAGACCGCACCGAGGAGTTTTTGAAGCGATATCAACTAAAGGTGGTATATCTGATGTTTCAAGTAATAAATAATATATGCTTTTTCTATCAAGAAATATGAGCATTGCTTGGTCAAATCTTTCAAGTTTAGTTCAACTTTTACTCTACATTGTCTACTTTTCAGTATATAAATGTTCTCTTCTTGATTTCCAGCTATTATAATTTTACAATGGATTTGTTGTTTGAGCCATAATAACATATGTCAGAACTTAGTAGCAGACTTTAACAGTGCCACCATCTTCTACCTGAGCACTGATCTGTTTAATTGGAAACATATAAAGTAGGCTAATATTTGCATGAAGTTTCTAGGCCGAGCTGAGATGTGGAGGTAGACAGGGATGGTCATTGATTTACATGGCCATTGATTTTGCATTGACATGTGAATTAGACTTGAGGGGAAGGACCATGGTGTAATTCTCTGCTGGATTAATATGAACTTTTAAGCAAAATCAAGTATGGTGGTGCTTGACAGGACAAGCGCGTCCTCTTATTTAGTATCTATACTATCCTTTGTTTAAGCCAGCTAGTTGTTGCTATCAGGAGTAAGCAGATTACTGGACATGGACTCCAGTTGCAGAAAGTTCAATCCTAGATTTTGGCTATGACAATTATATAATGAATGACAGAAACTCCACTGCCAGTTCAGTACTTATGAGGTCCCATTGGAACTTGGGTGATGACAAATGACTGGAAACAACATTAATTTCTTCCATATTTCCTTCCTTTTTTGTTTTTCATATTTGGTTTTTACTTGAATCTCTCTGTCTGGATGTCTGCTTTAGGATGGGTGCGGTGTATCACTTAGTCTTTGCTCTAACCCGTTTTTCCATTGGTTAATCGAATCCATATCTTGCATAGGACTTGAAAGGCTGATTTTAGGTCTGCTGGCTGCTGTCTTTTCCTCAGTTAATTATCAGATCACATGAAGGACCTGATGCGAGGGAAAAGCGAGATGGTCTTGCAGGAATGGACGAGGGTTATACTATAGATCACATTGTGGAGTCAGGGAGGCTAATTACCCTATTTAGTGCTCCAGATTACCCACAGTTTCAGGTACTTCCGGCCACTTCTGTTCTAGTCACTAGATCAATTGATATAGTACATACATTCTTGCTCCAAGAAGATGCATCTTCATTTGTCAAACCTGTGCTTTCACTAGCTAAGAGAGATTGGATGCGACATCTTTTTGGGGGAAAAAAAGGAAAGCTAGAGATGCAAATATACCTAGAGTTTATTGAATGTGTCAATAATGAACATAGAAGTATTAAGGGGATTACGAATATTTCTGCTTCTGTTTCTGAATTAAACGGCCTGTTCCTATGACCCATCTCCCCCTAGGGAATAGTTTCGCTGATATGGACGGTGACATATTGTAAGATCAAGTGCCATGTTACACCTCCACCAGTTGTCATGGACAATGTTGTCTGATTTGCAGGCAACACAGGAGAGATTCAACAACAAGGGGGCGTACATCATCTTGGAACCTCCTAATTTTGATAACCCAACGTTCAACAGTTTTGAAGCAGTTACACCTCGGCCAAAGGTATTTCGTCACACATCACTTTATCAATGAGAGTATAGCTAGGTGTTCCATGACACTGCACTTGTATTAGTCATGCTATTATTATTGTCGTGTCAAACTCTACCGTTTACAAACCATGAATTTCTTAAGGAGAATTTGATGGTGCAGGCAAACCCATACTATGATTTTCAGGATGTAATAGATTCTGACGAGGAATTGGATCTGGCAGCAATGGTTTCTGAAACTTGAAGGATCCGGTAAACAATTTCACGAGTCTGAACTTCATCGAGCCAACGTATGTTTCCTTGCGATTTTTTGCCTACAGAAGCTATAAAGAACTCTCATGTATTTTGTGGGTCAAGCAGCTTCACGAGTGTAGAGTAGTTGGTTCGGTATCATAGAGAATTGTCATAGTGATTCTTTATTGCATCGGTAATACGTATGCGGGGTTATTTATTTCTGATAAGTATCTTTGTGCCAGATGAATTGCATATAATGGCTTTTGAAGACGCAATAGTCACTCCCCTTACCTTTGTGTTTCCTGCTCTTACGTCTGTGAGGGCAATAAAATTGGAATACTTGCGGTTCACTTTTCTTCCTTTTGTTTGTGCTTCTCTAGTAGATTTGAAGAGCATATCATCGGAAAGTTGAGCAAATTAACACAAATTAACAGATGTGCTGCTGAATGCCGATTTAGCTAAAAAAATAATTCTCCCCATATAGTAGCTTGCCTTGCATGGAGTGGGTTTGGTCATTGGATTCGCCGTCAGATGAAACTCTCTAATCATGGCCCAACCTTGTCGGGCATTTCTATTAGTTCTTATTCTGGAATTTGCTTTAGTTATGTTAAAAGCAGTGATACTGATGCTGAGGCAGGTGCACCTTTCATGGGCTGAAATTTCTTTGGTTGCTTTCTGCTCACTTGATTCATCATGTTCTGGACCAGTGAAGCTATAGTTCCATTGATAATTATTCGCCTGCTGCCCGGATTTGACTTAGTTCGGATACTAACCGGATACTTGGATGACTTTCTTTTACTTAGCCTGACTAGCAGAGCGAGATCATGGTCGCGCGACTGACCAACTATAACTATAGCTTGTCGAGTTGCGCTCTCAATCCACTCTAATCATGGCGTGCGGCTACTCTAAAGTAGCGACGTGATGAAAGTTTGCGGGCTTGCTTTGTTGATATATTAGCAAGCACGATCCATAATCAATCAAGTGCGATCAAGGACCTTTTGGGATAAGATGGCGGAAATTTAACGGGGCATCATGACAAGTCCAGCGGCGTGGCTATATCCATCCACATCGGACTCTTCCTACTGCTTTGCCCTGTATAAACTATAAAGTAAACTAAGTGGAGGAGGCCTCTCGCAAACCCGGCAACGACCCGGGAGTGGACGGGGACTAGGAAGGTCGAATTCCATGTATCCGGGGGAAAGTAACTGCGGGGTGTGGGCCAATCCTGGTTGTGGTTCCTAGGCCATGTGCAATGTACATGACCAGCGCGCGTTCCCACGTGCTCCCGTCCTATCTCTCCCCATCATTACCAGGTTCAGACGGGCGCGACTACATAGGCGGAAATTCACTGAAGAGAGAGAGAGAGAGACAGAGAGAAAGAGGGAGTACGCAATACGATGATTGTAAGTTGCAGCTGCCGTTCAACTGTTGACGCGCCGATAGCTCCTCCTCATCTCCTCTGCTGCTACCCGCCAACTTGTGCCCCCCTTCTCGATCCTTCTTTGATCGCTAACACAGCAATTTCTTTGCGTCTTAGGCTGAGATTCGGCTGCTCAAGCATCTTTAGAATTCCATCGCTTACTTAACCACGTCCCTTTAGTTGGGTAGAGAGCGTCGAAGAAACTCATTCCAAGCCCTTACCACATCCTAAATCACACAACCTGTTTCAACCTCATCACCCAATTCCTTTTCGTCTTTTGGGAAATCATTAAGATTCCTTTATTCGCAACGTGTTGATAGTTGAGTGACATTATTTCTCCCCACATGGGAATTGATTGGGCAACCAAATCTTCGCACATCTGATCTAGTGGACAATATCTTTCTCATTTATGTACATACTATCGCATGGTAAAATGTAATGAAAATATTAGGTGTTGAGAACGTTAGGATTTAAGAAATCACAAATCAATTGAGATTAGCTCGGATTTTTAAATTTCGAAAACTATGTTAGTTCCTGGTGACCATTAGAAATGCCTCGAAATGGGAACCGAGCAAGAACTTCTTTGGCAGGCGTGTCAACAGGGGTTGCCTGGTGCACCTCTCCTTCTCAATTAAGAATGTACAGCTTCGTACGTTGTTGTTTCTTCGACTTCTCCCCTTTCTCCTTCTTTCGTTCAAATCGAGAATCCAATGATTTTACAGCCACACAAGACAAAAACGTTACGTCCTCCCTGATAGTCCTAAAAAGTTTTCAGATTTCACGTTCTAAATCCATCGCTTACTTAACCGCGTCCCTTTGGTTGGGAAAAGAGTGTTAAAGAAAGCTTACTCCTAATCCATGCGACATCCTAAATCACACAATTTGTTTCAACCTCGAAACCCAATTCTTCTTTGTTTTTTGGGAAATCATTAAGATTCCTTTATTTACACCGCGTGGATATTCAAATGACCTTATTTTTTCATATGAAAATCAATTGGGTAATCGAATTTTCGCACATATGATCTATTAGACAATATTTTTCTCATTTACATGCATACTGCCACATTGTAAAATGTAATGAAAACGTTGGGCGTCAAGAAATCACAACTCAATGGAGATTAGCTCTAGTTTTTCAATTTCGGAAACTATGTTAGTTCCTGCTGATCATTAGAAAATGCCTCCAAATGGGAATCGAGCAAGTGCTTCTTTGGCAGGCATGGCGAAAGGGTTTGCCTGGTGCAACCCTCCTTCCTGATTCAGAATGTAGAGCTTCGTACTTTGTTGTTTCTTCGACTTCTTCCCTTTTCTCCTCTTTCGTTCAAATCGAGAATTCAATGATTTTACAGCCACACAAGACAAAAACTTTACGTCCTCCCTGATAGTCCTAAAAAGTTTTCAGATTTCACATTCCAAATCCATGGCTTACTTAACCGCGTCCCTTTGATTGGGTAAAGAGGATTAGAGAAAGCTTACTCCAAACCCATACGACATCCTAAATCACATAATTTGTTTCAACCTTGAAACCCAATTCCTCTTCGTTTTTTGGGAAATCATTAAGATTCCTCTATTTGCATATTGTCGATATTCAAGTGACATTATTGCTCCATGTGAAAATCAATTGGGTAATTGAATCTTCGCGCATCTGATCTACTAGACAATATTTTTCTCACTTACGTGCATATTGCCACGTCGTAAAATGTAATGAAAATGCTAGGCGTTAAGAAATCACTACTCAATGGAGACTAGCTCCAGTTTTTCAATTTCGAAAACTATGTTAGTTCCTGCTGATCATTAGAAAATGCCTCCAAATGGGAACCGAGCAACTGCTTCTTTGGCAGGCATGGCGACAGGGTTTGCCTGGTGCAACCCTCCTTCGCGATTCAGAATGTAGAGCTTCGTACTTTGTTGTTTCTTCGACTTCTTCCCTTTTCTTCTCTTTCGTTCAAATCGAGAATCCAATGATTTTACAGCCACACAAGACAAAAACTTTACGTGTCGTCCTCCCTGATCATCCTAAAAAGTTTTCAGATTTTGCGTTCTTGAATCTCTTGCGAAAAGGATGGAGGCCTTTACCAAGATCGACCCGACCCCTTTTATTTTTTCGGTATTCCGCCGATCATGTGCCTGGACATCTTCCAATCACGGCATCCCTCATAATGGAAGTTATTATTGGGTGAAAATGTGCTGGTCCGAATCAATCATACCAAAAGGAAAAATTCTGAGTCTGTCATTGCGTGGTGCACACAAATGAAAAAGATAAAAACAATTATCACTTTGCCAAACCCATAATATTTAGTGCACATAAATAGAAAAGAGAAAAAATTATCACTCTGCCAGAAAAAAGAGGAAGAACGACCAAAATAGAAAAGCCAAAGGGAGGAAGGAAATCCTCAGGGTTTGAAGAGGGTTGAAGCAACGCGTCTTCTCTTCCCCATCTGCGTCTGATTTCTTATTTACTAAGTCTCTATCGTACTTTGTCATCACCGTTCGAGATGGATGCATGCCCATAATTGTTCGTGCTATAAATGCATTGTATATGTACACGCCTGCTCACGATTATCATGTTTTCTTTTGTTAATCGTTCATCATCTCTTGAGCGTAGAATGAGGCAGGCATAGAGGTAACTCCCACCTCTGCCTTTGGTTTTAATAATCGAAAACAGAGTAGGCCCACGTCAGATGTTGCATTAGGAGTTTCAGAGCATCTTCTTCCTCGTGAACTTGTCCTTTTGTTTAAGCTGATAAACTGTAGGAGCCATTATTATTTCTTGCTCATGATGGAGCCAAGTGACGTATGATAATAAATGTAAGAGAGAGAGAGAGATATCTTCTTTTTTTCCGGGTCTTTGTTGTTGTTCTGGCTGCTAAGCAATTCAAAATTTTCTTCTGTGATCTGAGACCAATCTCTTCTCATGGGATTGAGTCGCCGCCGCTGATACTTTACGTTAATTCGGTCGGGAAAGCAGAACCATTTTCTTCCGCGTCTTTGTCCATATCGATAATCTTTTAGTGTGAGTCAATTCATATATTCCTTTGACTTCGTGATCCTGTTGTCACGTTTTGATATTTGTGAAAACCTCGTCCACTGAAGGCAAATTGAACAGTGAGCAGTTCTGTGTATGGTAAAAGCAGAAACACGAGTTCTTTTGTATCTCTACTTTTTTTGGCCTCTTTCACAGGAGATGGCTTCTTTTCAGAATATTGTTGATTGACGAAAAGTTGCGTCATATTACAGCATATACACACACCTTCTTTGCTCTCTGTACCGTGTAGGGGTGGCAAAGCATTGAACTTGGAAGCTCAGAGGAGTTCTTTTCCAAAAAGAGATGGCGTTTTTAGATCTTTTTTTGGTTGCTTCGATGCCAGTTTTGAAAGTGCTCCTTGTGACTGCACTGGGATTGTATCTTGCTCTTGAAAGTGTTGACATAATGGGGGAGAGCACAAGGAAGCAAATGAATAGAGTAAGTTAATCTCAAGCTCCTCCTTTGATGCTGATATTATATTGCATCTTACAACAACGAAATATTTGTTTCATCAGGTTGCTTTTTTCGTGTTTAATCCGGCACTAGTTGGCAGCAACCTGGCCAGGACAGTTACTTCAGAGAACATTGTTCAATTGTGAGTTTCTTTCAGGATATCAGTCATGTTACCCTTGTCTGTAATCATCTGTCTTCGATGTGTCTCTGTTCTTTTTATATTTATTTTTTTCCATGTATCAGCAATATGCTGCTTCAGAAATCAGCCACATTCATTACTGAGTAACTTATTCAAAATGCATAGGTGGTTCATGCCAATCAATATCCTGATCACGTTTATCATTGGATCGGCACTTGGGTGGATACTTGTAAAGGTCACTCAAGCACCGCAGCATGTAAAAGGCCTTATATTGGGTTGCTGTGCCTCTGGTAAGATATCTTCAATATGTAACAGGCCTTAATGAGCCATTACTTATGATGGAATCAATGGTCATCCCTGTAATTTGATCAAATTGTCTTCATGCTGTAATGCCCTCAAATCTTTATCATTGTCGCGTTCGATTTCATGATGAAGAGTCAAATTTATCTCAGTTGAGTAATTAAGATGGGGTAGAGGAACTTTATGTATTTGATCCATCAATGACTGTTTCCACATCCTTGCATCATTAGATGGTTCATGTGCACAATCTAGAGATGGATGTGCTTGTTAGTCTGAATCTGTTAGATGTTTCATTGTGATCACTTTCTTTTCTTTTCGGTTTTATCTAAACAGGAAATTTGGGAAATTTGCCTCTGATTATCATCCCAGCAGTATGCAAAGAGCAAGGCAGTCCATTTGGGGAGCCCGATGTTTGCTATAAATACGGGATGGCTTATGCTTCGCTTTCTATGGCGGTATCGTCTGCAGATACTCCACCTGCAATTAACTTTACGAATCGCAACCTTTTGCCTACAGCATTCTACACTGCCGTAGATATGGCTAGCTTACAATGCATTTGGCTATATGTGAAGAATAAAGGACCTGGGTTTTGTATTAAACAACTTCATGAATAACTGGAATCGACACAGTTCTTCTTAAGGTTCATGAACGTTAATTTGTTATTTCCACAGTATTGATGCAGAAACCTATATTGTGCTACAGCATTCTAGTGTATAAGGAGTGCACATATGTATATGTGAGCAAAAAAATTCATTAAATTTTATTTATATCTTCTTCTTTATCTTGAGAATCATGTATACTTCCATACTATCCTAGGCTAACCAATGAATTTTCTTCCTGTATGTCAGATAGGAGCTGTGTACTTGTGGTCTTATGTTTTTAACATCATGCGGGTGTCTGCAAGTAAAATAACAAGGGAAGAAGAGAAGATAAATGAATCTGTGAAAAACCCAAGATCTACAACAGATACGAAGAAGTTAGTCCAAGAGTGCCCTGAAGCACTTGTTCCATCAATGAAGTGCACCTCTACAGATAACTTGGATGAATTGACGCTTCCTTTGGTAAAACCTGAGGCAAATAGTCAGGTAATTCAAACTGAATCTGACAAAATGTCTACCGGGAACTGTTGATCCTCATGGCAATACAATAAGTTAAACTTTGTTTGTCTTGGGAGGCTATTCCTCATCAGGGGATCTTAACAAGTCGATAGATTGAATGTTCTCAACCAACTGGGGAAGTTGCAATATTAATCAGTCTCAGATTTCCATGGCAGGTGTCAACTTGGGGCAAACTTAAGCATGGCTTAACAAAGATCTCGAAGAAGATCAATCTCCAGACATTGTTGGCACCATCAACTATTGGAGCGGTAATCTCTGTCTCCTTTTTATGGTCTACGTATGGTTAAACTTCTTTGAATGGTCGAAAGGGCATATCTTATTTTTCTGTAATTGCTAGATATATTGAGAAGCTCGTTATCAAAATGGATTAATAGTATACATTCAGTGTGACCACTGATTTGAGGAACTTTGTCGCTTGAGTATTTCATTTTGTTGTGAGTGAGATGTCTTGCTGATTCAATTTATCTCCATGTCATAGATAGTCGGATTTATTGTGGGTGTGGTTCCACACATCAGAGGTTTACTGATTGGCACTGGCGCTCCTTTAAGGGTCATAGAAGACTCTGCTTCTTTGCTGGGGTAATTGCTCTTGCTTCCAGCTAATCTTCTGTAGCTAGAAAGGCATAAAAAGCTCCAAAAATGTTGGTACAAGGATCAAGTTCATTCTGGTTAGCTTGGCATGTACTTTATTTCTATGCTGCCTTATACACATAATGTGATGATGTTTTGTTTAACTTCCACTTCCAATAGCTCCATTCCCCTCGGATATCTCTTTTCCTTCGAGCCTATGAAAGGAACCTATCAAGGACATCGCTCTATTGACCAGTGGCTATCGTAAACTACATTTGAGTTCTTATCCTGCTTTTCAACATATATTATCACGGACTCTATTCGCTTGCAGAAGTAATAAAGTCAGATTCTAATGTACCATTTGTTCTCTTTTCTTTCTTTCTTTCCTGGCTTTCTGGAACCAGTGAAACATTGGTCACTAGATACATCGCTGTTTCATAACATTCTCTTCCTGTTTGCTTGATGATTGTTTGGCATGCAAGAAGTGTAGCTTTTAGGCTTTCAAGAGTTGTAGTTTGCAGAATATTCCTGTCACATCTTCTCTACTTGTTTAACCCAAAACCTTGATTTGGATAGTTCTGCTGTATGCTGATACTTTCAAGTGGTAACTTTACTTAGGATATCAAAAGGTTTTCTTCAAGACCGAATAAAGTAGGTTCGGTCTAAGTTTCTGCACCTGACTGATCAGCAGTTTAGTTGTTTATGGTTGTCTCGTCTCTTACAGACACTTCATTGGATTCTGACACTTATTTCTTGCTTTAAATTTTCAGGGATGCGGCCATCCCTGCTGTTACCTTGATTATGGGAGGAAATCTTCTCAGAGGTATGATAGTATGATAGCCTGAAAGACTTATGAGGATATCACTTCTTTGGTTGTAAGCATCAATAATCAAGAGCAAGTGAAACTGAATTCCCTAGATTGCACGGTTTTAGTTTCAAACTCCAAAAATGGACAATTAAAAATTTGGGTGGTGTTTCAGGATTGAGGGGTTCGGGTGTTCAGCTATCTCTGATTGCCGGAGTTGTAGTGATTCGGTACATTGTACTTCCCATTGTTGGGATACTTATTGTGAAAGGTGCACTGTACTTTGGTCTGGTGCATGAAGATCCACTGTATCTGTTTGTTCTCCTTCTACAGTATGCCCTTCCTCCGGCTATGAACATAGGTATAGTCAGTTCACAATTCTTAACAAGAAAATTGACGAATTCTTTTGGTAGCGATCAGTTAGATCATTTATGGCATTTTGATCAGTAAGATAAACTTACCCCTTGGCAGGAACGATGACCCAGTTGTTTGGAGCAGGAGAGAGCGAGTGTTCCGTTGTGATGCTGTGGACATACTCCTTGGCTTCGATTGCACTAACAGTTTGGTCAACATTCTTCATGTGGCTAGTAGCTTGACGTTCTTTGGCTAACTTTCTTCACGGACGATCTCCTCACTAGTAGCTAGTTTCGTCTCCTGGGCGGATGCATATTCCCTCATGTTTGAGATTGATTTTGTGACATACATGGGAAATAAGGTGTCACTGCTTTTGTGCATTGACTGCAGCACTCACCATAATTAATTCCCACCGGCAATTGTGCATGGCCAAACTAATACTGCCGGAGAATTTTGGTTCTGTTAGCAAGAGCACTGGGATGTAATGATTTTTATTCAGCTTATCAGCCTAATTTTGCAGTTTGGTAGAAGCGTGATTGCACGAATATTACTTGTTCATGATTTGAGTGAATAGGGAAATTACTTGTGCTACTTCTACCTCCACATCTAATTCGTTCTATTTAGGCACTAATAACATTCATGATTCTTTGAAAAATAATATGATGTGGTAGGACGTGAGTTTTCATATACATTAGCCCAAAAAGGCTTGACTGCGAAGACTAACATTATGAGAAGTTGGTTAATTTGTGGTGTGTCTGGTATGAGCCAAGCTGATTGTGTTCACCTTGCCTTAGATTTACATTCGCCTCGTGGATTTATCATACGTTGGACTGTTTTGGTGTGGACGAAATAGTCAGCATGCTGTAGGATTAAATAGTAGGAAGTAAATTTGTTCTGAGTGCCCCAAGGGAAGCTTCAGAAGAGGGAGCTTTTGGACAACTCATTTGACGCCAAGTTAACTTTTGTAATCTCAAAGTGATGGATAATGTAGACTGCATCATCGAAGGCAAGTCATTGTCGCCTCTTTGAAGCATAAGTTGGGTTTGGAACATTTGTCAGTGGTTAGTTGCTCTTCCCGTTCTCAAGTAGATTAATTGCCTTGTCATTTAGGATTTATGGTAAATTTAAAGATCTGCTGAAAAACCTTGTGGCTCATCAATTCCAGCACACTATTTTCTGTCATCACTGTAATTGCCAAATTTGCATAATTTCTCTCTAATTGTGTAACTTATTAAACTGTGTGCATCGGAGTGCGGGATGACCAAGAGAGGAAGATTCAGAGGCTATTCTGTCACCTCGAATTGCCCCTGATATGTGAAATTTATTGGCCCTAACTTGACGTCGTTGTTGGGAGGCAGCAAAAGCCACAATTGTCTTTTAAAGTAGAAAGAATTAAACTACGCGTGAAGGACTTAAATCCTGTATAGTACCCACTATAATCAACTGTATAAGTTGTGCAAATTAATGGATTTTTGGGGTTTCAATCAACTCTGCGTCTTTACTTGCAAAGCCATGAAAAAGTGAAAAGGAACAAGACTAATATCACTGTAATGTACAGTGAATCCAATTGCCCTCTCTTTAGGCTTTTATTAGTCCTAATTGACTGAAACATGTAAACAAGGTTTCCCGTAAATCAGAACGAGTGGAAGCTATGTTAAAAAATTTTCAATTCAAGATCGGCGTGGCCGGTGCCTTATGGCTTGCGAAGAGGTCTCTTAATGCTTTGACAAACTTGCTGTGCACATCGTTGACCTGCCAAATGGATTTTGAGATCATAAATAGCAGTATAAACCACATCGTAGGTGTCAACTTTAGTTAGGCTTGACACTGGGACACTCTAGGCATTCATATTTTGGGATTGGTCAGAAGAATCAGGGCAGAGCTCCTTTCTTCTTGTGTGAATGTGAAGTCAGGTAAAGGAAAAGCTACGAAGTATATTCAGAAGAAAAAATATTGTGCATTACAGTCTCTAAAAGGCACTTGCAGGAATACTTAACCAAGCTGCAAAGTATATTCCAAATTCTGCCCATTTGTGGCTTGACCTTTCTTAATCGCAACATGCCTTGTAATGAAATGTAATTGAACGTTGACATGTTGGTCTGGACCAGTGATACCATAAGAAAAAATTCAAAACTTATTTCGTTGTAACACGGTGCATTGGACAAGCTGAATGGTAACTTTTCAAACGAAGTTGGTCAAGACACGGGTCGGAAGAGACAAGGCCTGTGTTTTGGTAAGCCAAGTCACCTGGTATTGGACACGCAGTAAAACAAGTAAACACTAATCACCTTGCGGAAGAAGAGGAAGGAAAGACCAGAAAAGAAAAAGAGAAGAAGAAAACCCTAAGGATTTGAAGAGGGTTGCAGCAACACGTTTTCACTTCCACACCTGAAAATGACATACTATTTCAAGTCTATCCTATTCTGTCTTCATTATTCGTGATGGATACATGTCCATAATTGTTTCTGCTATATGTCATTGCTTACGGCATTTTCAGATTGATTGTTTATTGATATACCCTTCATAGTTAAAAAAGAGTCCAAAGAGGTTGTTGAATCATAACAAAAATTTAATTTTTTAAAAATATTTCTAAGTTTGAATTCTTCTATGTTTTATTCCCATCCATGTCAGAAGTTTTATAAAATTTCTGCTCTTAATTATACTTGTTTTCTCTTATTAATTGTTGATCATCACGGGAACGTAGAATGAGACAAAATAGAGGTAAAATCCATCTTTTGCTTTGGTTTTAGTAATCCAAAATAGTGTAGGCCCACGTCGGATCTTGTTGCATTTGGAGTTTCAGAGCATCTTCTTCCTTGTGAGATGACCTTTTGCTGAAGCTGATTAAAGGTAGAGCAGCCATTATCTCTTGCTCATGATGGAGCTGAGTAATATATTTTATTGAATGATTAGACGGAAGGAGATTTTTTTTTTTTTCCTGGGTCTTTGTATTTGCTCCGGGAAGTATGCAATTCAAAAGTTTTCTTCTGGGTTTTTTAATAGGATCGTCTTGCTGAAGCCGATATTTTATATGAATTCAGTTCACAAAGCAGAAACATTTTTCTTCCGCATCTTTGTCCATTTTTGAGAACCTTTTAGTGCATCACTTGCGTATATTCTTTTGGTTTCGTCTTCCACTGTCTCGTTGATATATTTAATATGAACTCATCCACTGAAGACAAATTAAATCATGTACGGTTCTTCTTAAAGCAAAATTAGAAACCTAAGGATTACTTTTTGGTCTGCCCTTTTTCAGCCTCTTTGACAGTAGACGGCTTCGTATCTGTTTCTTGTTGTTTGATGACAAGTTGCGTCATGTTACTGCATATACACCTTCTGTGCTCTCTGTTCTGTGCAAGAGTGGCGGAGCGTTGAACTTGGAAGGCTTGAAGGAATTTTTTCCTAAAAGAAAAGAAAAGATGGGGTTTCTAGATCTTTTGTTGATTGCTTCGATGCCAGTTCTGAAGACGCTCCTTGTGACTGCACTTGGATTATATCTTGCTCTTGAAAGTGTTGATGTAATGGGGGAAAGCACAAGGAAGCAATTGAATAGAGTAAGTTAATCTCAAGCTCCTCCTTCGATGCTGGTGCTGTATTGCAACTTACAACAATTAAGTATATGTTCATCAGGTTGGATATTTCGTGTTTAGTCCAGCACTAGTTGGCAGCACCCTGGCCAGGACAGTTACTTCGGAGGACATTGCCCAATTGTGAGTTTCTTTCAGGATATCAGTCATATTACCCTGTTTGCAATCATCCGTCATCCACATATCTCTGTTTTTTGTTGTTCTTTCTTTTATTCTCCCGGAATTGGGACTATGATGCTTGAGAATTCACCTTATCCCACATTCGTTATTGATTTGCCTAAAATGCATAGGTGGTTCATGCCAGTCAATATCCTGATTACGTTTATCATTGGATCTGCCCTGGGGTGGATACTCGTAAAATTCACTAGGGCAACTCACCATGTGAAAGGCCTTATACTGGGTTGCTGCGCAGCTGGTAAGATGTCTTTAACACGAAAAAGGCCTTAATGTGCTATCACTAGTGATGGAATCAATGGATTTCAGTGTAACTAAACTTATATTCTCTTCACCCTGTAATGCCCTCAAATTGGCATTATTGCCATCACGTCTGATTACATGATGAGGAGTCAATATTGCCTCAGTTGAGTAACAATGATGGGGTAGTGGAACTTCATTTTTTCGATCTGTCAATGACCGTTTCCACACCCTTGCATCATTAGCTGGTTCACGTACACAATCTGGGGATGGAAGTGCTTCTCTGTCTGAATTTACTAGATCTTTCATTGTAATAACTTTCTTTCCCTTTTTCTTTGGTGTATCTAAACAGGAAATTTGGGACATTTGCCTCTGATTATTATCCCAGCATTATGCAAAGAGCAAGGCAGTCCATTTGGAGTGCCTGATGTTTGCCAGAAATATGGAATGGCTTACGCTTCAATTACTATGGCGGTATTCTCCACAGATACTCTGCCTGCAATTAACTCTACCCAACCTCAATCTTTTGCCTATAGCATTCTATACTACCGTAGCTATGGCTGACTTACAGTGAATTTAACACAAATTATATCTGAAGAATAAAGGATCTGGGTTTTGTATTATACAATTTCATGAATAAGTGGAATTGATAACGTTCTTCTCAAGGTCCCTGACTGTTAACGTCTCATTTCTATAGTATTGATGAAGAAGCCTATGGTGTGCTACTGCATTCTAGTACTTAGCATGTGAAAACATATGCATACGTGAGCAAGGAACCTATGAATTTTATTTGTATCTTCTTTCTTTTCCATTGAGATACTTCAGGCATACGTCTGAGTTGATGAATGAATTGTCTTCCTATATGTCAGGTGGGAGCTGTTTACTTGTGGTCTTTTGTTTTTAACATTGTGCGGGTGTCTGCAATCAATATAACAAGAGGAGACGAGAAGTCAGATGCATCGGTGGAGAATACAGAATCTACAACAGATACAATGAAGTGTATCCAAGAGTGCCCTGAAGCACTTCTTCCATCAACAAAGTGCACTTCTACTGGTGACTTGGATGAAGTGATGCTTCCTTTGGTAAAACCCGAGGTGAATAGCCAGGTAATTCAAACCAACTCTGAAATAATGTTAAGTGGGATCTGTTGATCCTATTGTAATACGATATGTTAAACTTTGTCTTGAGAGCTATTCCTCATCAGGGGATCTACATAAAACGTTTTCAAGCAATTGGGGAAGTTGCAATTTAATCACTTTCAGATTTCCATGGTAGGTTTCAACTTGGGGCAGAATAAAGAATTGCTTAACAAAGATCTCAAAGAATATCAATCTTCAGACGTTGTTGGTACCATCAACCATTGCAGCAGTAATCTCCGTCTCTGCTCTGCATTTGCTTGTTTGTCCCTTATTCTATTTTGTGGTCAAACTTACTCTGAACAGTAGAAAAGATGTATCTTCATTTTCAGAAATTACTAGAGATATTGAGTAGCTTGTCATCAAGATGGATAATAGCATACATTCAGTGTGACTACTGATTCGAGAAAATTTGTCACTTAAATTTTTCGTTTTGTTGCGAGTGAGATGTCTTGCTGATTTAATTTCTCTTGATGTCATAGATTGTTGGATTTATTGTGGGTTTTGTACCACGCATCAGAGGTTTACTGATTGGCACTGGTGCTCCCTTAAGGGTCGTAGAAGACTCTGCTTCTTTACTGGGGTAATTGCTCTTGCATCCAGCTAATCATCTGTGGCTAAAAACGCTTGAAAGCTCCAAGCATGTTGGTACAAGTATCAAGTTCATAATTGGTTAGCTTGGCAGGCAGTTTAATTCTATGCTACCTTCTACACAGAGTGTGATGATGTATTGTTTAGCATCTGCTTTCTAGAGTTCTTTTCCCCTTGAGTATCTCTTTTCCTCTAAGCCTATGAAAGTAAAGATACCAAGAGCATCTCTCTATCGACTCTTACACATGCGGCTACCATAAAATTTTGAATTTTGTCCTGCTTTTCACCACATAATTATCCTGGACTATATCTGCTTGCAGGTGTAACCAAGTCAGATTCGACTGCACTATTTATCTTCTCTTTTCTTTATTTCCCGCCTTTCTGGAACCAGCAGTTAATGAATACATCAGTATTCGATAATTTCATCTTCTCGTTAGCTTGGTGATTGTTTGGCGTGCGAGAAGTGTAACCTTTAGGCTATTGGTTTCATTTATGGCGGTACGAGTTGCAGCTTGCAGAATATTCCCATCACATCTTACCTTGTTTAACCCAAAATCTTGATTTTGACCTTGATTTCGGCAGTTCTGCCATATGCTAATACTTTCAAGTAGTAACTTTCTTAATTGGGACACTGAAAGATTTTCTTCAAGAATGAACTGGTCCAAGTTTCTGGGGCGACTGATCAGTGGTTTAGTTGCTTAAGAATGTGAGTACTCATCTCTTGCAGATATTTCTCTGATTCTGACACTAATTTTACAGGGATGCAGCCATTCCTGCTGTTACCTTGATTATGGGAGGAAATCTTCTCAGAGGTACGCTAGCATAAAAGACTCATTTGGATATCGCTTCTATATAATCAAGAGCAAGTGAAACTGAATTCCCTAGATTGGCATGGTTTTTATTTCATACCCCAAAAATGACACTTAAAAGTCGGGTGATGTTTCAGGATTGAGGGGTTCGGGCGTTCAGCTCTCTCAGATTGCTGGAGTTGTAGTGATTCGGTACATCTTACTTCCCGTCATTGGGATTGTTATCGTGAAAGGTGCACTGTACTTTGGTCTGGTGCATGAAGATCCACTATATCTGTTTGTTCTCCTTCTACACTATGCCCTTCCTCCGGCTACGAACATAGGTATAGTCCATTCGCAACTCTCAACAAGCAAATTGACCAATAGTTTTGGTCCCGATCAGATGGATCATTTATGGCATTCGATCAGTGATATAAACTTACATTTTGGCAGGCACGATGACCCAGTTGTTTGGAGCAGGTGAGAGCGAGTGTTCTGTTGTGATGCTGTGGACGTACGCCTTGGCTTCGGTTGCCCTAACAGTTTGGTTAACCATCTTCATGTGGCTAGTAACTTGACTTTCTTTTGGCTTAACTTCCTTCATGGAGGGTGGCTACATTTTTCCTCACGTTCGAGATCAATTCAGCGACAAATGTGGGAAATAGGGCATCACTGCTTTCGCGCATTAACCACAACACTCATCATCATTCTTTCCCGGCTGCAACTGTGCACAGCCGAGTTACACCGCTGGAGATTTGGTCGTTCCCTGTCAGCAACAGCATTGAGATGTACTTTTATTCAGCTTATCAGCCTGATTTCACATTTTGGCAAGAGGCCTGCTTGCAGTGATGGTGCTTGTTCACGATGTGAGTGAATAAGTAAATTACTCATGCTACTTTCACCTCCACATCTTACTTCTATCTGGGCACTGACTATATTCCTGGTTCTTTTGAAAATAGGATGGTATAGTAGTACCAAAGTTTTCGTATACATGAGTGCAAAAAGCTTGCAACTGAACCAACATTATGAAAAATTGATCAATACGTGCTGCATATGTTACGAGCTGAGCCGAGCGTGTTCGCTTCGCCTTAGATTTTTGTTCCTTTCGTAAATATATCATGTGTTGGGTTTTGTGTGTCAAACATTGTCAGCATGGCGCCGGCTTAATTAGTAGGTAGTGAACTTGTTTTGAGTGCCCCCCAAGGGTAGCTTCAGAGGAGGTGGCTCTTGGAAAAATCATTTTAGGCAAAATTAACTTTTGTAATCTAAAGTGACGGATGACATAGTCCGCCCAATGCAAGGCACTGTTGCCTCTGTGGAGCATAAGTTCGGTTCGGAACAACGTTGTCTGCGGTTAGTTGCTCTTCTTGTTCTCCATTTGATTAATTGCTTTATCATTTAGGTTAATGGCAAATTTATGGGTATGCTGAAAATTTTTGTGGCCCTTCAATTTCAGCGCAATATCTTCCCTCGCCGCTGTAATTTTGCATAATTAGAGACCTTGCATTAGAGTACGGGATGACCAAGAGAGGGAAGATTCGGAGACCATTTGCGTCACCTCGTATGCCCCCGACGTGTTAGGGCCAACTAGATGTCAGTGTCCGAAGGATCTTGTGGAGCAAAAGCCACAACCGTGCTGTAGTAGAAAGCATTAAACTATGAATGAATCAGTGGTATGCAACCGAACTGTGTATACCCAAGAACTGGATCGGCCCACCCAGAAAACAAGGCCAAGAATCAATTCCAGTTGAAATGAGAACCAATTCACAAAATTCGTAACTGGTTTGAACTGATCCGGAAACTGGTTCCGAGTAAATATCCACCTAAGAACCGGTTTGACTGGACCGGTTTGTTAATCAGTTTTGTAAGCCTATAAGTACAAAACCCCATCTTTTTTTCCCTGATTTCTAATCTTAGCACTACATTTTTCCTCCTGCATGACGATCCTCCTTTGTCATTCCTCTTCCTCACTTGCTTCCTTCCCTCTCCTTCGTCATTCCTCTTCCTCGCCGGCTCACGGTCACACTATCCATTGCATAGGATTTTTGCTTTGCCTTATGATGATGTTTATGATAATTAACCTTGTGGATCCTTAATTTCGTTTAGTTAAAAAATTCATGTACTTATTGATCACATGTGCTTAATGTTTCAATACAAATTAGGAGGATTACGTTATTTTCTCATGTATTAATATAAAATTCGAGGTTGTATAGGTTATTGGGTGGTTGCAAAACATGTTCAAATGGAAACATAGTTGACCTTAGAACCGGACTTGAAGAACAGACTCCAGTGCAAACAAGATCGGTCTAGAAAAGGAGAATCGGTTATAATAGGGTCGGGTACAGGGTTCAGATTTGAAATCTACCTACCTTGGACCCAATCACCCCTAGAATGAACGACCCACATTCTGCACGGTATCCACTGTAATCGATTGTGAAGGTTGTGTACATAATGGAATTTTTGGGGTTCCAATCAAGTCTATCTGTTTACTTCCAAAGCCACAAAATAGCAAAAAGGAACAAGACTAACATCATCGTATGCAGACCGTTACTAGCCCCCCTCAATGGGACATGGGATGCTGGAATGTACAGTGAATCCAATTGCCCTCTCTTCAGGGTTTTATTAGTCCCAATTGACAGAAATATATAAATAAGGTCTTCAGTAAATGAAAACGAATCGAACCTATTCAAAGAATTTTCAGCTCAAGATCGGAATGGCCGACCCGTGCCTTATGCCTTTCGAAGAGGTCTCTTAAAGCTTCGACAAACTTGCCGTGCACCTCATTGACCTGCCAAATGGAATTTGAGATCATAAATAGCAGTATAAACCACATGATAGGTGTCAACTTTTGTTAGGTCATAACATTAACACTTTAAGCATCTGATTTTTGGAATTGTTCAGAAGAATCAGTGCAGAGTTCCATTCTTGTGTGAATGTGAAGTCGGGTAAAAGAAAAGCAGCAAAGCATATTCAGAAGACAAATGCTGACAAAATTTGTACCTCTTCCATCGTGGGTTTGGAGGTTTTCTCCAACTCAATTGGTCTACCGACCACCACATGCATTGGATTTTGAAAGGGTAAAGGAGACCTGTAAAGAGAAAACCATGTAAAACACTACTGGATGTGTGGGTGCATTGCAGTTCTCCTATAGACGTGTGACTCATTGAAAATCATCAACAATCCCACAATCTCATCTTCTAATTCAGCAAAGAGAGTCATACATACCCAAAGATTCCCCAGAATAAAACCGGGGTAAATTTAATTGCTCTAGAAAATTGCAGATACAACTTTCCACCAGGCTTCCACCACTTGTAGACATTTGACTGTAGCAAGATAAAGACAAAACAACTATGCGAACTTTAGTTTTTAAATCAAACAATCAGACAACAAATTGTGGGCATGGCGTGGTAAAAAGAGCGGAGAAGAAAAGCGAAGACAGAATTTACTTGGCCGTAGCAGAAAACTGGAACCAGGGGGCAGCCCATCTCCATGGCTATGCGCACAAATCCTTTCCTTGATTTAATAAAGGCAATCTACAAATGCAAAAGATTGCACATGTTAGAATTTCCATTTTGACTATTATGATAAACAAATCGTTGGCCGAATTCTGTTGTTTGATATAATAGATTCAGAATATTTGCATTTATTTGTTCTGTCTACCCTGGAGAAGGAAGCTGTTTGTGCAATTGAGGACTCAAGAACGATTTATAAGTTCCCAATACAGAAAGGAGAAAGTGGATACATATGGTTGAAGTAGAGCTGATGGCTTATTGCATTTATGAACCCTTAATCCTACTCCATTATCAATGCATAAGCCCAAGTCAAGAACTGATGACCACCCCACATTCTTGTTTGAAAAATATTTTTGAACTGTCATAATTGAGCATGACTATGTTTAGGGCGCAGCGGGGGGACAACTAAAGTATCTTCAACTTCTCCAGAGACAACAGCTTTACTAAGCAAACCATATTCAGCATACCAGGCAGTGAACCAATGAATAATGTTCATCATGCCACAAAGTCTATCATCCTTGATCTCGTTATATATTGGCAAAAAAGGTTTGAATTCAGCAAAACATATTGCCTGATAGAGTGAACTGAATTGTGACAAGAAAAGATGGAGTTCAGAGAGTTAGACCTCGGAATCATGCTCCATGAGGGAGGTCTCTTGTACACCACCAGGCACAATGATACAGCTGTAGCCAGCACCCAAGAGGGAAATGAAGTTTCTCTTAGTTGCCGGCGTAAGACCCAACCACGTCCATATATGCCTCAGAAATGGAGTGTAGAACACCTACAGAGTTTTCCCAACTTTGTTATTAGACAGAAAATCGAAGGCTCCATAAAATGCATAAGGAGTGCAACGGCTAAGGGGAAAAATCTTACTGCACTACTAGCAAGGACTTTAATTTTTGGGAGAGGCATGAAACCAGTAAGATCAGCGAGCGCAACAACACCAATTGGAAGTACTGAATGTGGTTCATATCCAAAAACTGCACGCGCATATGTTTGAATAGTTAATTTGTGCGTATGAGACAAAAAAACATCTCAAAGATTCGTAGTCTAATAAGAAGTCCAGAAGAAGAAAAAGTTGGGCATTAGCAGCCTGCTCTTCACAATTCATAGGCTAATCAGAAGTCCAGAAACACAAAAAGTGGCATCATCAGTGTCTTCAAATAACTTTTTATCATATATTTCCAAGGCAGATTAAATTAGACGTAAACACTGATGGATCGGTCATGTTCTCTCCTGCATCTCAATCGACACCCATGAGACAGAACGATTTGATCCAGAGAAATGCTATCACGACTCAAAGGAATGCAAAGAACACAAAACAATCTGATCCTGCGATATTCCATGCCATCATTTCATTGATTCATACTGGAACAATCACAACTTAAACAACCGATCCTCGTCTTTCCTCAATTAGATGCGTCATGGCCAAGCCCATATAATTGAAAAGCAACTGTAACTCTAGCAGAGTAAGTCCATCTGCGTACTTTACACGGCTACACTGACTGACAACTATTCATTAATTCAAATTGACCTTTGATTGCCCTTAACCTTAAAGCTTCGGCATTGATGCCATATTCATCAAACCTTTTCACCCCAACCTATTTTTATCAAATCAACGGGAAGAACAAGAAGAATGCGATGGACTGACCATAGGCGCGATTAGGATCAAAGTCTTCTATATCCTCCACGTGCAGAGTCAGTGGGAAATAACTGCAAGCATGTTTACATATGTACCTGAAGACCAAACCCACCATCCGAAAACCGATCACATTCTACACAACTTGTACCGAATCACTCAGAAAATCAGTTCACGAGCTTTGAAAACAAGACCAAAGGGAGAGGAAGAAGGGATAAGAAGCTAAGAGTACCTCGACAACTTTCTGCCTACTCTGCTTCTATCATTAATCGGAAGGAACATAAAAGCCACGAGCAACCCAAAGACCCTGATCAGTCAAAAAGCCAACAGCCATTAACGATCCAAAAGGAAACTTATTGACCCCCCAAAAGGCAAAAACAAGACTAGTACTGCAGAGAGAACTCACAGAAGGGCTTTGGAGGGTGAAAGGAAGAGGAGAGAGAAGAGGACCAGCACGGCGACGAAGTGAATAGCACCCAACCAGATCCCCAACGCCACTATGGTGTGGCATATATTGGACGACGGAAACTCCTCTCTTCCATTGAACACCCTCAGCTTCTTCAGCCGATCTTCACCAACCTTGCTCTCCTCGCCCATCGCTCCCCGAAATCAACCAAGAACCGCCCCAAAAAAGGGTCCAAACTTTTTTTCCCGCTTTCCTATTATCCGCGACCACGATGAGCTGATCCGCTACTGGGTATTCACAGAACTTCCGACCCAAAAAGAGAAAAGGTCCCAAGAACGAGTCTTTCCTGCCTTTTTCACAAGAAAAGGCAAGACCCAAATTTCACCGCCACCATCGCCAGCATCCCTTTTATTGGAAACGCCGCTGGTTTGTTCTTGCTCTTTCGGGGATGCCCCACCTCCACACTCTACTGGAAGCGTCTCCCTCACGTGGTCACGTTGCAGAGAATGCAGGTGTGACCGATTGCCAACGGGGATGCCACAAACTTGATAACGTGTGTAAATCGAAGGAACCCGCAGCCACCGCAGATTGCTTGCGCGTGTCGGTTTGAGAGTCCGCTACTCAATCATCTGGACAGCGTTAAAAAAATCGAAGCTTTTTTCGGGCGACGTTTCGTCAACGTTGTTGTCCGTGAAGGCACGTGTGGCTGGGGAAATGTCATTGTGCCTTCCATTTAGAAACAACAACTAAAAAAACAAGAAGAGTTTTTATCAATTGCCAACCAATATCACCATTTTCTTATTCGAGGGAGGATCATCCAAAATCCCTCAAAATCTATAGAAATAATACACATCTACCATCTCAAACTTTTCGAACTATAATTTTAATTTTATTTTGGCTGTTGACTCTTCGTTATTTTTTTCGTTAGTATATGCAATGCACGCAGCTTTTAAAGAGTAAAAATGCATTTCTTTCTCTCTTTCATACTTAATTACTTAAAATTAAAAATAATTCTAAAATTTGATAAATGCATCGTAGAACTAAATATTATAAAGAAATAATAAATGTGAATTTATTGCCAACCAATATGAGCAATTTCTTTTTCGGGAGAGGATTATCCCTCGAAATTTGTAGAAGTAACACGCATTTACCCTTCAAAATTTTCAAATGGTAATTTTAATTTTGTTTCGGTCGCTAACTCTTCATTGTTTTTTAATATATGCAATGCACGCGACTTTTAAACAGCAAAAGTGCATTTCTTTCTCTCTTTCGTGCTCAATTGCTTAAAAAAGTTTAATAAAAAAATTTCTAAAATTCGATAAACGTATCCACTTTTGTAGAACTAAATAAGATATTATAAAGAAAGAATAAATGTGGATTGATTAGTCATTATGCATTTTAAAATGTTTTATTGATGTAAAAAAATGATTTTATTAATGGTAAAATGATTTAATGTCATTAACTCATAAAAAAAAAAATACCCATAGTGTAAGGTGGTCTTTTCATTTTTTTTTTATATTGAGCAATCATTTCTTTTATTATTGGGTATCTAGTTTTTGTAATTTAAATTATTATTGAGGCATTTTCCATTTTTACTTAATTATATTTCTTTTTCTTGAAATATTTAACTTAGTTCTATTGATATACTGGACAAATATTAGCAACTTTATTTTTTTTTTCATGTTTTTATGGATATTTAATTTCTCTGTAAACAATATCTTAGTTAATTATTTTTCTCCCTTTTTTCTAATTTTTTTCATTTCGATAACATTTAAGGGTAAATAATAAATCTATTGAATAAATTAGATGGAAATACACTTACTCCTCTTACAAAATCATGTCTATTGCACATGCTAACAGAAAAAATAATGAATGGTAAAGGCTACAACCAAATGAAAGTTCACAGACAAACGTGTACTAACTTCAAAGTTCATAGGGACACTTTAGGTAATTCTCATTTCTTATAAGGATTTTTACTACAGAGAATACAAGCAATCAAATTAAAAAAAACTCATATCATCATGTACTCAAATCGGTGACATTAACCACTGAGGGTTCACCCCAGTGGCCACTCTTCCAACTTGGAAAGGGGAGGTGGGGGGTTCAAATCCCTACCTTCTCAGAGAGGATTGGGGTGTGGACGATTTCATTTCAGGAGTGGGTTTCGACTCCCACGCCCTGCAAGGAGGTAATGCAAAAGTCTGAGAGTGAGTGTTAGAGTAGGATTAGAGTAGGACCGACAAAAAATAAAATAAAATTGGTGACATTGAATTGGCCGATGGGATTGGCATCGCCATAAATTGCCGAGACCTATGGAGTGTTATTAGGCTCGCAAAAAAATTGCAATTTTCAATGTACTTACTTTTAAAATTAATGGTTCGAGAACTGAAAAAATCATTATAAATTATGCTTGAACAAATTTGGTATGAGTATAATTTCTTCAATGGAGAGAACTTAGTTCCTAAGCAAATATCAAATCTTTCGAGTGGAAAAGAAAGCAAGGTGTTGGGTCTTACAAAAGTTATCCCTCGTTTGTATCAACCGGATAAAATACGAGTTAAGATTATTAAATAAAGCATCAAAAAATATTAAATTGTGAGTAAGTCTGTGGATAATTTGTCTTCCTCAGCCAATTCAACATCAGTACTCGCTAATTCTCTCACGTCGCCATCTCTACAAGAGCTACTGCCTAAAATGCATCTACATCAAGATACTGTCTAAAGAAGAGAAATACTTGTATAGAATAGCCGGTTCAACGTGACTGAATAGAATAGTTAGGGAGAACATAGTTTTTCTCTCATATATACTTTGAAAGACACACATCATTGTCTATAGATAACATAAAAATAAGCTTTACACCAACTGAATAGATGCTCGGTGATGATGGATTCGCAACTGCATGGCATGGTTATGCTCTTGCCGCCCCAATGGGGAGTGTATTCAGTTGCCCTCTATAGACTCGTAATTGATTGAGACATATGAACATAGGCCTCCGGCTAATGACAGCGAATCGGAGCTATGTTCAGAGAATTTTCAGCTTGAGGTCGGTGTGGCCGACCCGTGCCTTATGCCTTTCGAAGAGGTCTCTTAAGGCTTCGACAAACTTGCCATGCACCTCGTTGACCTGCCAAACGGGTTTTGAGATCATAAACGACGGTACAATCCACATTATAGGTGTCTAATTTTGTATTGTCACAACATTAGGACATGCCAGGCATTCGATTGTGGGAATTATTCAGAAGAGTCTGTGCTGACCTCTATCCTCCGGGTAAAAGAAAAGCTGCAGAGTAAATTCAGAAAAAGAAAACCGATAGCATCTGTACCTCTTCCATGGTGGCTTTAGAAATTTTCTCTAACTCAATTGGTCTACCGACCACCACATGCATCGGATTCCGGAAGGGTATGGGAGACCTATAAAGACAAAACCGTGTAAAACACTACCGAATGTGTTGGTTCATTACAGTTCACCTATGGACGCGCAACTTATTGAAAATAGTCAAAAATTGCCACAATCTCATCTTCTTAATTCAGCAGAGTCATACATACCCAAAGACTCCCCAGAAGAGAATCAAGGGAGACTTAAGTGCTCTAGAAAATTGCCGATACAACTTTCCACCGGGCTTCCACCACTGGTAGACCTTTGACTGTAGCAAGATAAGAGGACAAAATTGAGCTCTAGTTTTCAAATCAAACAAGTGGCAACAGACATCGAATTGTGGGCAGCGGAGAAGAAAGGTGAAGACAGAAGTTACTTGACCGTAGCAGAAAACTGGAACCAGGGGGCAGCCCATCTCTATGGCTATGCGCACAAATCCTTTCCTTGATTGAACAAATGCAATCTACTAAAGGAAAAGATTGCACATGTTAGAATTTCCATTTGGACGAAAACAAATTGTTTGCTGGATTCTTCTGTTAGATATAGTAGATTAAAGATGTTTTTCGTTCTTTATTCTGTCTACACTGGAGAAGGAAGCTGTTTGTACAATTGAGGACTCAAGAACCGTTTGTAAGTTCCCAATACAGAAAGGAGAAAGTGGAAACACATCGTTGTAGTAGAGCTGATTGATTATTGCATTAGTGAATCCTCAGTACTATTCCATTTATCACTGCATAAGCCCAGGTCAAGAATTGATAACCACCCCATATTCTTGCCCCATATTCTTGTTAAAATATATTGAACCGTCAAAATTGAGCAACATGTTTAGGGCGCAGCAGTGGGATGCGACTAAGGTATCCTTCAACTTTTTCTGAGGCAACAGCTTTACTAAGCAAATGATATCCAGCATAAAAGGCTGTGAATCTAATGAATACTATTTATCATGCCACAAAGTCGAACATCCTAGATCTCACTAAAAATTGGCAAAGAAGGTGTAGATCCAGCAAAACATATAGTCTGATAGAGTGAGCTGAATTGTGACAACAAAAGATTGAGTTCAGAGTGTTAGACCTCCGATTCGCGCTCTGTGAGGAGGGCCTCTTGTATACCGCCAGGCACAATGACACAGCTGTAGCCAGCACCCAAGAGGGAAATGAAGTTTCTTTTAGCTGCCGGCGTGAAACTGCACCACGTCCATATATGTCTGAGAAATGGAGTGTAGAACACCTACCAAGTTTTCCCAACTATGTTATAAGACAGAAAATCAAAGACTCCATAAAATGCAAAAGGAGTGCAATGGCTGTGGAGAAAATCTTACTGCACTACTAGCAAGGATTTTAATTTTTGGGAGAGGCATGAAACCAGTAAGATCAGAAAGCGCAACAACACCGATCGCCAAAACTGAATGCGGTTCATATCCAAAAACTGCACGCAAATATACTTCAATAATTTATTCCTATATACGAGGAAGAAAAATCTCAAAGGTTCTTAAACTAATAAGTTCAGAAAAAGAAAAATTTTGGCACCGGCACCCAGCTCTTCACTGTTCATAGGCTAATCAGAAGTCCAGAAACGCAAAAAAATGGCATCATCAGCCTGCTCCTCAAATAAAGTTATATCGTATATTTGCAAATGCATATTAAGATAAAAGACTAATGCATCTGTCATACTCTCTTGCATCTCAACCAAGACCCACACTATGGAACAATTTAATCCACAGGTATGCTATCACAACTCAAAGGAATGCAATGAACACAAAGAATCTGACCCCACGTTATTCCATGGCATCGTTTCACTTATGCATATTGGAACTATCAAAACTCAAACCACTAATTCTTATCTTTCCTAAATTAGATGTGTCATGACCAAGCCCTTATTAATGAAAAGCAACTTCAACTCTAGCAGAGTAAGTTCATCGGCCTAATTCACACACCAGTATCCATTAATTCAGGGGAAAGTATACCCAAGTGCTAAAACTTGGCACGGGTCCAAAAAGTACACTTAAGTGTCACTTTCTTTGAAAATTAAACATTTAAGTGCCAACTTCAATGAGGCTTGCCGGAAATTCAACGTGGCACCAATTTAGTAATAAAACTTTCTATATAGCTCGTAGGAATGTCCACTTAGCAATCATTATCCTAAAATGACGTCGTTTTGCCCCAAAATAATTAAATTAAAAAACTAAATTAAAAAAAAGGGCAGTCTTCAGCAAGGGCCTCCATAGTCATTGCCGCTATCGCCGCACCATCATCAAAAAGGCCAGCAACAGTGGAGGAAGGGTTGGACAAGGTTGTCGGACCCATAAGCCCCTCGCTGAATGCTGCCTCTCTCTCTCTCTCTCTCTTAAATTTATTTTTAAATTTAATTAAATTAATATTTACATTAAAAATCAAATTTGGGGCAATCATTATTTTGAGCTTATCTAGCTATGTTAGTGCCACGTGGATAATATTTTTTTTTTTTTAGAATTGCTATGTCGGTAAAAAAATCTTGCCGGAAAAGCCATATCAGCAGTTTGGTTGGAAATTCTAGTCATTGGCATTTAAGTGTTCTTTTCTTTTACGATTTTGACACTTAAGTGTACCTTTTGGAAGTTTTGGCATTATCCACTAGTGCCAAGTTTTGATACTTGAGATGTTCGACACTTAATTCACGTTGACCTTTGAGAGTGCATTTGGTTTAGCATTCTTAAGGGGCTTTCGGCCTCGAAAGCCCCTTAGAAAAATGCTAGACCGTTTGATAACTATTTTGAATGAACTTTCACTTGACAGCTGGCATTAGGAAGGCTAAAAGCCCAATGCTAGTGGGGACTAGTTTTGGGCTTTCAGCATTTGGCCAAATGCTGAACTTATTTTTTTCTTTTCAAAATTACCCTCACCAATTCTTTAAATTTTTGATTTTGTCCCTCATTATTTTTTTTATTAAAAAAGGACCAAACCCTTTCCGATCTGGCAAATGGCTACAGTCGTTAGCGAGCCAGATCTGGTGACCTTGGGTTGTCGGAGGTCACATGACCTCGGGCAATCTAGGTGACGCATGACCCAAGAGATTGTTGCTTGGGTCTCACGGCTTCAAGTGGCCTTCACTTGGGTCTCACAACAGCCATGAGATGGCAGCCGTTGGTTGCGCGACCATCTCGTGAGACTCAGACGAGGGTCGCTTGAGGCCACGAGACTTAGGTAGCAGTCACCTGGGTTGTGCATCGCTTGGGTCGTCCGACCCTTGTTGAGGGTTGCCTGAGGTCAGGCGACCTTTGGCGGCCCTCACCAGGGTTGCATGACCCTCCCAACCTCATGTGACCCTCGTTGGAGGTTGCCTAATGTTGCGTGACCTCGATCAACGACCGTTGCGCTGGCTTGCTTACGGTTGTAACCCTTCATCGGACCGGTAAATGTTTGGTCTTTTTTTTTTATTTAATTATATATATTTGATTTTTTTTAAATTTTAAACAAATAAGAATTAAAAAAACTAATATTGATCACCAAAGGTTTTTCAAATGTATTTTTTTTATCAAACGGCATTTATGTCAAATTTACTTGTTAAAGTGTAGTTTATCAAACAATTTTTACATTTACCCAAAGTCTTTTATGCTAAACTGTTTTGCATTTGCCTAATGGACTTTCAAAATGTCAAAACCAAATGCACCCTAATTATCCTTAACCTACATCTTTGGAATGATACCATATTCGTCAAATCTTTTCACTCCAACCTATTTTATTAAATCAACAAGAAGAACAGGAAGAATGTGAGGGACTAACCATAGGCGCGATTAGGATCAAAGGCTTCTATATCCTCCACGTGCAGAGTCACTGGGAAATAATTGAAAGCATGTTTACATATGTACCTGAAACCACCATGGGAGAATCAACAACATTCTACACTACTCATACCAAATTCCTCAGAAAACCAATCCGTAGTCTTTAAAAACAAGACAAAAAGGAGACGAAAAAGGGCGAAGAAGCTAAACTTACCTTGACAACTTTCTGCCTATTCTGCTTTTATCATCGACTGGAATGAACACAAATACCACAAGCAACCCAAAGACCCTATCAGTCAAATACCCGATGGTCATTAATGATCCACAAGCCAACTTACTGACCCCAAAAGGCAAAAATGAAAACAAGTACTGCCGAAAAAAAGATTGAAATAGAGCAAAGAGCAGAGGGAGCTCACAGAAGGGCTTTGGATGGAGAAAGAAAAAGGAGAGAGACGAGAACCAGTACGGCGTTGAAGTGAATAGCACCCAACCAAATCCCTAAAGCCACTATAGCGTGCAATATATTGGACGATGGAAACTCCTCTCTACCATTAAACACTCTCACCTTCTTCAGGCCATCTTCGACAATCTGGCTGGCCTTACCCATCACTCCCGAAATCAACCAAAACCCACCTAAAAAACCCCAAACTTATGCCGCTTTTCTATTATTTGCAACTGTGAGGCATTGATCTACTACTGAGGATTGTCAAGAGTTTTATCGTAAAAAGAGAAACGTCCCAAGATGGAGTTCTTTTTGCTTTTCCACAAGAAAGGACAAACATCATTTCAACCACCACCCTCAGCGACGTCCTTTTCTTGCGAACAACGATGGTTTTTTTAATTTTTCCGTACTTCATTAAATGGGGATGATAAGCTGGTGACCTGGTCAATAGAAGGACCCACAGTTACTCCTATTTGCTTGCGCCCGACAGTTTGAGTCTGCTACTCATCTGGACGCGTTCAAAATCGAAGCTTCGGCAATTTTTGTCAATGTCTCTTCTGTGAAGGGACGCATGCCAACGATGATGTGCTTGTTCTCCTCGGTCGTGGTGGGTAGCAAGGTTGTCCCCAAGAGCTGCCATAAATTGTCATTAATTGCCAACTAACGCCAATATGATTTTTCCACGAATCAAAACCCCTCCTTTGTGTTTTGCCAGTACAAACAGTGCAGATGCCATAAGCGAAAACGAGCACAAAATTGGCATCATCAGTCTGCTCTTCAAAAATAAAGTTCTGTTGTTTATTTGCACTACTGATTTAATTGTTTATAAAGACTTACAAATCTCTAATATTCTCTATTGCATCTCCATTGAGATCCACGAGACAGGACAGTTGGATCCATAGGTAAGCTATCACAACTCAAATGAATGCAATGAACAGACAAGAAGTTGATCCCACGGAATACCATGCCATCGTTTTGTTGGTTTATACTGGTATTACCACAACTCAAACCAACGGTCCTCATCTTTCCTCAGCTAGAAGCGTCATGGCCAAGCCCTTATCATTAAAAAGCAACTTCCAACTTAAGCAGTACGTTCATCTGCCGCCTTTACACACCCACAACGACTAATAACTATCCATAAATTGACCTTCGATGACCATCAACCTGCATTCTCGGCATTAATGCTATATTCATCAAACCTTTTAATCCAACCTATTTCATTAAAATCAACTGGAAGAACAAGAAGTGTGATGGACTGACCATAGGCCCGATTAGGATGGAAGGCTTCTCTCCACGGGCAGAGTAACTGGGGAATAACTGCAAGCACGCTTACATATATGCCTGAAAACCAAACCCACCATCAGAAGATCAATCAGATTGTACAGAACTCATACCAGATTACTCAGAAAATTATTTCACAAGCTTTAAAAACAAGACCAAAAGGAAAGGAAAAAGGGATAAGAAGCTAAGAGTACCTGGACAATTTTGTGCCTGCTCTGCTTCTAGCATCAATTGGAATGAATATAGATACCACAAGCAACCAAAGACCCTGATCAGTGAAAAACCCAGCGGCTGTAAATGATCCACAACATAAATACCGTGGAAAAAGAAAAGAAGAAAAAGATTGAATAAGAGCAAAGACCAGAGAGAGAGAGTTTTGGAGGGAGAAAGGAAGAGGAGAGAGAAGAGGACCAGTACGGCGTGAATGGCACCCAACCAAATCCCAAAAGCCAATATAGTGGATGATGGAAACTCCCCTCTTCCATTGAACACTCTCAGCTTCTTCTAATTATATTCATCAATCTCGCTCTCCTCACCCATCACCCCCGAAATCAACTAAGAAAACACTCTGAAAAAATCCAAACCTTTTCCGCTTTTCTATCTTCTGCAACTGTGATGAACTGATCTGCTACTGGGAATTCACAGAATTTTAACTCAAATAGACAAACGTCCCAAGAATGAGTTCTCTCTGCTTCTTCACAAGAAAGGACACATGATTAGCAATTCACAGAATTTTAACTCAAATAGACAAACGTCCCAAGAACGAGTTCTCTCTGCTTCTTCACAAGAAAGGACACATGACCATTTTCACCACCGCCCGCGCCACCATCACCATCACCTTTTTCTTCGAAACACCGACGGTTTTTTGGGATTTGCCACCTCCACTCTCTAATGGAATTCTCTCTCACGTGGTCACCCTACACCAGAGTGCAGGTGACGGATTGCCTAGAACAACTAAATTTTTTAAACTTGGAATAAGTTGATATCTAGGTGGATCGAAGGACCCAGTTACTGCAATTTGCTATGCGCATGTCAGTTTTTCAGTCTGCTACTCAACCGGACGCATCCAAGATCGAAGCTTTGGCGATTGTCCGTCCACGTTTTGGTCCGTGAAGGGACGCGTGTCTGCGTTAATGTCGTTGTGGGGTTGATGGGTAGTTCCAGACCGACTAACGCTGTATCTCCAAGAGTTGCCACTAGGTGGCTTCGATTGAAAGAAGAAAAAAAAGAGTTGTCATTGTCGATTTTTATTTTCTGAGAAAAGTACTCACGCCCCACCAATCAATCGCTTCTAAACTTGTAAAAGTCACGTACGTCAACACACGCTAATGAAAAAAATAACTGAGGATCGACTGCTATAACAAAATTGTTAAACTATTGATCCAATTTCTAGAAATTTCAAGATTGATATTAGCTAGAAAAGACAAGAAAAATCTTTAAAAAAGAAAATCTAGGTGGCAAAGAAAAGTGTAGAAGCACAAATGTAGAAGTCTCTAGAAGAAGAGTGGCTAAACTACAATCTAGAATTTCCTAGATGAAGCCTACATGGACAGCATTCTACAGAAATCTAGAATGTTGTATTTAGTTGGTGGAGCACCCTATAAATAGGAAAGGGGGAGCGTAGAAGAACAACAAATGGTTAGCAAGCTCCTCCCCTTCCATTTGTACTACAATAAATAATAAAAAAAGTTCTTTTTTATTCCCTTGTACTTCTCTTCCACTCTCTTTTACACATTCGTATTATTACTTTGCCCTTGCCCACTTTGTTCTTAGTTCTTTTGCTCTCTTGATAATTCACATACAAAGGGCCCGTTTGGTTCAGCTTTGGGGAAATGCCCTTGGGAGAATGCAAATACCTTTGAGGTAAAGGAGTTTTCCAAAATGCTAGACTGTTTGGTAAACTATAACTGGAAAGTGCTTTAGGGAAATGCAAGACTATTTGGTAAATATGAAAAGCCCTTTGGTGTGACCAAATTAAGTTTTTTAGTTTTAGTATTTTTAAAATTGCAAAAAAGAAACAATGGCTATATAACCTTTTACATTTTCATGTTGAGAGTAATGTAAAAGATACATATTAGTAAATTTATTTAAAAATTATATTAAAAGAATTTAATTATAGATTAGATGCAAAGCTCAACTTTTGGCCTAGGGTTCTTTTAGGTTTGTTTTCAACTTTGAATATTTTTTTTTAATTATTATAGTCCTAATCATCTTTGTTAATTAATGATCATTCTAGTGTATTAATAAAAAGTTGGGCTATTGATTGTCGAAAGATAAAGGGGTAAGTACTTTTAGGAAATGCATAAAAATAGTCAGAGACATCGAACTAATCCCAAGTTTTGTTGAACACTTCTGAATGAAATGAAACCTGAACCGCAGCGCACGTTAAGTCATATGAAGCTCAGAATCCGATCTAGTCAACCTTTAGTTAGAATTTTCAAACAAAGGCTCACAAAAATTACATACGCGTGCATAAACAACGGAATACATCACATGATGGTAAATAAATTAAGACTTTCCGGCGAGGTTCCAAATAAAGTGATTGCTCTAATCCAACTAACCATTAGGAGCACATAGTGGAGAATCTCCAACAGATTTATAATGATTAGGGAACGAGACAAGACCACCGTGACCTTCTAGTCGGAGTCTTACCGTGCTGAGCAAGATTAATAGCACATAGGTGGCCTTCTCTCTTAACTGCAGGATTTGTTCAAAACATGCGCTTTTTCCGGTCGACTTCAAAAAATGCGTTTTACATACAAAAGTATTTAGTCATTGCGTGAAATGTGCTTAGGGATCATAGATTTTAGATTTCCAAAGATGTTCCGAAACACATTGTTAGATACAACACCGCGCATGTACAACTCTATAGTGTTAAGCAGCAACCTTGTGGATGCAAATTAGAAGACAAACTAGAAGTATCACCACAACATTCTGGTCTTCCCATTCTTCCATCAGGTTAGAGTTCAACCACTCTTGACACTGGATGGCCTCATCGGATTGAAAAATGATGGAATACGCTGTGGATGCAAAGATCGATTCTGCTCGGACTTCCAATTTCTAGTAATGTATTCCAAATCTCTTCGTAAAGATAGCAGACTGGCAGCTATGAACTTCCTGATTGGATAAGATATATGTACAAACTACAAATACTTTAACAATTCTATCAGATAATTTCAATGTGCGTCATTCAACATGTACCTACTACCTTCCAACAAGAAGAGATGCAGGTGAAAGAACCTGCAGAAGTACCAAGTAGAAGTAGCGCCAGGAATTGCTGTACAATCCCTGCAAGTGACCTTCATTATCCTTGAGAAATGATTCAAAATCACAAATTCACGATACTTTAGCTCCTTACTTTCCTGCAAATCTGCATGATGGGTTTTGTAGCAGCCAACATAAACCAAGCAACTAAAAATGATAGATGAATACTTGCTCTCAATATCAAATAGTTCACAAGATGATTTGGAACATTCATTAGTTATCTTCCAATGCGCATATTCTATCCCACAGCCACCAGAATGAGAGGCAAATTCAGAAAAATAAGTATTTCTTGCAACAGAAATATGCAAATAAGAGTCCTTGAGATTGTATCTCCAAAATCAAAACTCCTTAAGGAAATTCCTAATCATCAAGATTTCACATGGCCAATGAAACTTTATGCCAAGCTTATAGTAAAAAACATCGACAGAACCATCCATGCTTACAGACTGACGCAGCTAAACAACACCTAACACAATGCCTCATTAATCACCACAAGTATACACCACTAATTAGATCCACCTATTTTCAGCTGTAAGACAATTATATGGGATGTAAGATTCTCGCTTCCTAGTGTCAAATATCAATTATGCAGGAGAACTACCATTTCCTCTTCTTGGAGCTGAGGCTAAGATGAAAAGTTGCAAGAAAGCCAGCACACACGCAGAATTCATACTGCTTTGCATTCTCTACATCGCCATGTAATGCTTCTCAGCACTTGTTTCCCCAAACGTGGAACGAATCTCTTTTCATCTGTTCGAAGAGGAGGCATGCAATGGTTCCATTTTATATAAAAATAATATATGCTATGCTCATGAAGTGTCATGATACCTCAAATTGAAAAACAGGATTCTAGGATCTCAAAATGCAGGCACACCTACTGCCAGGGAATCTCACTACCTTTCTTCCATATTCTGAAAAGCTTCTAGGCTCTAACTGCCCATAACAGTCATCAATCACCGCTTGGATGTTTATATTACTTCAGAGGAACTCAAAATGTCAATAACAACAGGCGCCTGATCACAAGAGAGTTACACCTACATTAAGTTGGGCTATTGATTGTCAAAAGATAAAGGGGCAAGTTCTTGTAGGAAATGCCCTTGGGACGGAGATCAAGGGGCAAGTACTTCCTTTTCTTGTAAACCTCCCTCAAAGCAGCCTTTTGCTTCTGGGAAATCACAGTCAAGACTTGTGCAATCAACAGCCTCACCACCTTTCTGCAACAATTGAAGATCAGAAACCCATTAAAAAAAAGCACTAATTTCCCTATGTTCAATTGGAAAAACTGCTCGGCAGGGAATTATACCCATTAAGCTACCATAACCGCACTAAGAAATCTCAGTAAGTTACTTGCAAAAAGCCAGCTCTTTGCATTTTATTTACTTGAGATTCATCAACCAATTGAGCTTTTTCGAATTTCCAATGCCTTACAGAATGTAACCATCCTGTGCTTCCGGCCACCCATTTCCAGAAAGTACCCATCACCAATACATTCATCATCCATCATCCATCAAATAAACAGCAACAAAGACAACATGCTCTGACTGACTTCCACAAATGAGAAATTCAAGATGTACCCAAAACCAAATTTAACCAGCATAACCAAAGCTCATGATCATCCCAAACCCAATGTTACCAACCAAAAACATAGAAAAAGCTCCAATGTAGACCATAAAAAATTGCGAAAATCAAGTAAGAACAGCGACGTACATCTTGGAGAGCTTGTTTGGGGCGCCACCGGTGACCTTGGTGACGCGGAGGAGGGCGAGCTCGGCCTTGAGTTCCTTCAGCTGGGTCAGAAGGTCGGTCTTTGACTTCCACCTCAGCTCGTGCACCTTGATCCTCGCTGCCACCGATTCAAATCGAAAGGGCAAGTTCAAGTTAGCAACACAAGACAAGATAACCCCCAATTTCGTCCCTAGGGTTTCGCCGTCGCAGGAGCAGGAAGCAGAGCCATCGCTGATCCGCGAGAGGAGGACCTCCGATCATAGCAATGGGTGAGAGAGGACGATGTCGCCGATCCAAGAGAGGAAGCAAACGATCAAAGAGAAACAAAACCAACCTCGGATCTTGGATTCGCTCGCTCATCGCGACAAACTTTGGCCTTGATGGAGTGACGTTCGGATTCAAATCGTGATGGAGTGGTGCAAGTTGCAGGGAGAGAGAGACGAAAAGAAGAGAGCCGTCGTCACGTGATGGAGAATGCTGCAGAATAGAGGAGAAGTGTCGAAAGAGTCAGGGTTTTGTTTAGCATTGGGTAAAATTGGACTTTTAATAAAATTTTGAGGGTAAAATAGGCAAGCAGCAAAAATACATTAATAAGGGGAACAGCATGCCGAAAATGCTGAAATGTTTGGGCTTTCAGCATTTCAAAGGCCAGCATTTGGAGAAGGGAAGCTCCAAATGTTGAACCAAACACCAATTTTTTTTCCCAAGGGGCTTTCGGGGCTAAAAGCCCATTGGAAAAGCTGAACCAAACGGGGCCAAAATACTCCCTTGCACACACATTAACACACGTTTCCGCAAACACCAACAGATAATAGTTCAAGGATTAACGTGTAACGGTAGAAAGTCTAAAAGTAAACAGGAGTGTTTTTATATAGTTTTACTTTCTTTGATATGGATTTTAATAGAGAGGGCAACCAATCAAATAAGAAGGATTTATATCCATTGTTTACTCAATTCAATGACTCTAGCTTGGCCATTTGAGAGTTAAGGGAAGTGATAGGGTTCGATTCTTGATAAACGCCAAAGATTTATAGAGGGTTGTTTAGCTAGCTAAAAGTTGCAATAATCAAAGACTAGAGTATTGAAAACATTTGGCTTAACTCTTTTCAATTTGCAACCCTGTTTGTGAACTAGCATTCTCCGATATCGAAGAGGTTTTGCTGAGCTTCAAAAGGTTCACTGTCATGTAAAAGACGCAAAAGGTCGACTAATGACTTGAAATGAAGCTTCGCCTTGCTACAATGCAGAGGACAAGAGAGAAAGCGTATCGGAACCACTTTCGGAAGCAAACGGGGAGTCTTCTTTAGAAGACGAAGGCAAGCTTGACAATGTATGTACCCGTTGTCTTGGTTCCGGAAAGGAGAATGGAAGTCGTGACGGAGAGGACAATCAAGTCTCTCCAGAAAATAAAGGCGCCGGTAGGAGCAATGATGAACTACAGACGAATCTTGGGAATGGCCGTTGCATTGGTAGTCTCTATGTATCAAGAGTAGTAATCGGTAAGGGAAGTAGTGGTACCACCGTGTTCGAGGGCACTTATGGAAAACGGGATGGCGTGAAACGACCCGTTGCGGTGAAACGACTTGTTAAGGGTCATTATCATCTTGCCTCGGATGAGATTAAGAATTTCATTGCATCTGACGGCGGTCCAATATATATATTGGTAAATGGTAAGAATTATATTAACTTAAGCCAAAGAGAAGCAAGAAGCTATACAACAAAAACTCGGCACCCAAAACTTACACTCACGAGGACAAGAACAATCAAAGTGAGTGGAAGGGTGCCAAGGTCAAACAAGACCACCTGCACAGAAGTAGAGGAAAGCCAAAACAGTGGCAAAAGCAAACCAAACGGCCTAAATAGGGAGCAAAAAGAACAAAGAGCCCAACAACAACACAAGTGCAGAGCGAAGAACCCCACGATAAGATTGGTAGGTGAGTATAAAGACCGCGCCAAAGAGGCTCTCGAAATCCGAAACAACATCTTCAGGGCTTGGCTGCAAGGACCAATAGAACCTGTGAACCGAAGAGGGTGTGAGAGAACCCCCTACTCCAAAAGGTCTATTGGTTGAAGGATAGATTAGTCCGCCAAAATGGAAGGGTTTATAGACCAGCAATATAGCAACCTACAATTCGTGGTGTTGGGAGGGACCTGTTTAAAAGACAATGCTTTGTCTCTGACAGTCTTCTCCAATCGCAACTTCATAGCTAGGAGGGATGGTGGCCTACCCCTAAAGAGAATATTATTCCACTCCTTCCAAATGATGTAGCATAAGGCTACAAAGGCAAATCAGCCAAGGGTGGAACGGAAAGACTTCCCAGATAAATACTTGATTGCCTAGTGCAGGTTATCCACCAAAGATTTGTTCGTCCAAGCAAAATTGAATCTAGAAGCCCAAAAAGTGGCTAGAGCAGTAGGAATGGAACACCCAAAAAATAAATGGCCGACCGAGCCCGGACGACAATAACAAAAGGCACAATTCACAACCGGGATACGGCCATAGGTAAGAAGCAAAACTGCGTCGATAGCCTGTTTCTGGTGATCAACCAAAGAAGGAATTGATAGCGGGGAACCAACGAATTGTTCCAAATGAAAGGAGCCCATTGCGATTTCTGGCCTCTTGGCCGAATAGCCTCCCACGCAGAAGTAGCAGAAAAGGTGCCAGATGGGTTACCCAACTAAAGGAAACGATCAGGTTCATAATTGAGCTCTGGGAGGGGGTCATCCCATGCGGCAATAACATTCAACACCATAGAAGTACGGTCAAGGAATGCTAAAAAGTCAGCCATGGATGCTCCTTTAGGGAGCTGCGAACGGTAGATCTTAGTATTGGAGAACAACAAGTTAAGCGGCCCTTTGGGATGCCAATTATCAAACCAGAAGGAGACCGAGGTACCATCTCCCACACGCCAGCAGAAAGACCTACGGAAGTCACCTCTAAGATCAAGGATTTTCTTCCAAGACCAAGAACAAAAAGTGGGCTTAGAGGCCAACCGGAAGTTGACATTTTTTAGAAACACAGAGTGTATCCACCTGCACCAGAGAGATTCCTTGTTTGTAAATAGTAGCCATATGTGCTTAAGCATTGCTACAGTGTTGCTTTCTCGAAGTCTCCTAATTCTTAAGCCTCCTTCAGCTTTCTGAAGGCAAACATTGCTCCAAGCAACCTTTGCACCACCTGCACCAAGGTCTAGGCCTTTCCACAAAAATTGTCGCAATATTTGTTCAATTTTGTCCAGGATTGATCTTGGAAGGATGAAAACATTTGCCTAATAGACTTGAACATAATGTAGCACTACCTTATAAGTTGTAGACGTCCCGCAAATGAAAGAAAACGCCGTGTCCATGTTTGCACCCTCGAAGTAATGATGTTGACTAGAGTAATGCAGTCATATTTCCGAAGTCAAGAGGAAATAACAGGAATCCCCAAGTAGCGAAAAGGCAAGGAACCTTCCTGGAATCCAAAAAGAGACGTGAATGTGCTTCGGGAATCAGGGAAAACCCCTGAAAAATACATCTCACTCTTGTGGAGGTTTGGATGAAGGCCCTACCATCGAGAGAACGTGTTAATGCCTACCTTTAATAAAGTGAGACAAGGTGTAGTCGCTTCCACAAAAAGTAGGACATCGTCAGCAAAGAATAAGTGAGAAAGTCTAGTCGACTTGCACCTCCAGAACTATTGGAACGAGAGATGGCTAGTTTGCATATTAAGAATGCCTGTAAATACCTCCATAACAAAGGTAAATAGGTAGGGTGACATGGGATCTCCTTGTCTAATACCCCTACCACTTGGAAAAAAACCATGGAGTTCTCCATTCAGCGCAACAGAGAAGTGTGGCGAGCAAACACAACTCATAATAAGTCTAGAGAAATGAAGTGGACACCGGAAAGTACGAAGTGTTACCTCAAGGAAGTCCCAGTTAAGGGTGTCATAGGCCTTCCTGAAATCAACCTTTATCCTGTACCGTATTCCCAGCATCATCCTGGAGTGAAATGATTTGATTTAGGAGGTGCCTCTTGTTCACCGAGTGGTGGAAAAATTTGGTATTAAGGTCTCATTCTTCAAGCCATTTAATTATTGATTTCTGCTTGTAAAAGCTTTCTTCCTGAAGGCGTAAGTACGAGAAGGTCTTGATGCACTCTCGCTCTTTGGCCGCTAGATCCAAATTGAAAGGATCCAAATGAAAAGCTTCTTGCACAGCATTTAGAGCCTCATGGACTGATGTGGTTCTTGCGGAAATATCTGAGTAAGACTCCTTGTTGAGGCTCTTAAGCTTAGCTTTAACAAGCTTCAATTTAACATAGAGGATAAACATGGCAGTACCTCTGACCGAAGTGTCCCAAGCTTGGCGGATTATCTGGTTAAAGGTCGGATGTTGGATCCAAAAGTTAAAGAACTTCAAAGGCTTCTTCGTCTTTGGAGTTGGGAAAATCTTTACAATTATAGGGGAATGGTCTGAAATTTCAACCAGGAGGAATAAGGCCTCAGAGAATGAGAACACAGTACTCCAACAAGGACTAATGAGGACTCTATCAATTTTTCTTTGTTTTCGATTTTCCCCGAAGGAGGTAGCCCACGAGAATCTACAACCAGTATACCGCAAGTTCTCAAGCTCAGCTTGTTGAAGGTAGTTTCCAAACTTATTGTATGACGGAAGCTAGGTGTAAAGGCTGCCAATCCTATCCGAAGGGAACCTTATGGCATTGAAATCGCCTGCAACAAGCCAATGAGCATTGATCTGAGAAGAGCTGGTATGAATAAGATCTTGCTAAAGGGGGCACCAACGCATGAAGGTGTGCTCAGCATAAACCACAGAGAGATAAAATGAATCACTAGTGGAAAGACATCTCAAATGTCCATGTATAACTAGGGGGGAGGAGGAAAGGGAGGTAAAATCAGCTAGCATGGGATTCCAACCGATCCAAATTCTCCCTTTATTAGAGTGCTCATAGTTAGCAATCCAAATCCAGCTCGACACAAGGCCACGAGAAAGAGAAGGGAACAGAGAAGGAGAAGCCTTCGTTTCTAAAATGCCAACACATCATAGGCTATTAACTCTAACGAAGTTCCTGATCTCCGCTTGTCTAACAGGACCAACCAGTCCTCTTATATTCTATATAGCTATATACATATATACAAAGAGGCAGAGGTACCTACTTTTTACCACGCTTTTTCTTCTTTGCTGTGGTCTTAGATCTGTGACGCCTTGGGGAGCTTTCACTTGGAGGCGAAGGTAGAAGAACGCTTGGTTGCTGGACAGGGGACGCATGCGTCGCCTGTACTGGTGGTGGATCAAGATCCTGGAGGGCAGAGGAAGTACCCAGCAAGCTGTCTTCTTCAATAGAGCCAGTGACAGAAGCCTCAATATCCAATTCGTCCTTAGAAACTGAAGAAATAGCCATCCGCATTCTAGGGGCATTTAGGTTCATTGTCGAGGAAGTACTAGCAGCATGAAGACTGGGTAGACTACCTTTAATAGGACTAGCCAAGTTCCGGGGAGGATTTGGACCAACAAGAGGGATTGGAGTGTCCCTAGTTGGCTCAATATGGTTATCGGGAGCAGGAGTAGAAGAACCAGCACGAGTGCCTTGCTTACCCCAAACCACCTGCCAACCTTCGTCCAGCTGAGTACGCTGTTCATTAAAAACGGGCCTAGCACCATCACCAGCAGAGGCCACTGAGAGAGAGGTACCGAGAGAGGAATTACGAGGAGGAGAAGTAGATTTCGGGGGGCCACAAACGTGGCCAAAAGAACGGCATGAGGGGCATACTGAAGGTTTCCACTCATAAATAACATCCACTCGGCGCGTGGTTCCCTCAATACCAACAGGGATCGAGTCAGGTAAGTTATGCTCAGCATTGATTTCCACACATACCTGCATATAAGATAAGGTTCTAACCTGTTCCGTGTGCTGGTCTACATATAGGGGGTGACCAATAGCACTAGCAATAGTGCTAATGCCCATGGCTGACCATAGAGCAAAAGGAACATTCCTGAGACGAATCCAAACCAGGATAGTTTTATGGCTGTTCCTCTTTAGTTCTAACAATGGGTGCCATTGTTGAAGAACAAGAGGCACCTTAGCCACTGTGAAAGGCCCACCATCTAGAATTTTCCTTCGAAATTCTGTGTCCGGCACATGAAATAAATAAAAACCATCATCATTAGCCCGAACTTCCAATAGTTGGGCACCCCAAGCGTGCTTCATTGTAATTTCAGTCATCTTGAATGGCAGTCTTTTGCCAACATAGTAGCCCACTAGGCTCTCTTTCCATTTAGGATCGCAGCCTTCAAGAACTTCAGTTGGAATACGAACAAAGGGCTTGCCATCAACCAGGTCCGGAGGCACATAAGTAAGGTCATAGCCTTTGGTAGCTGCCTTAGCTACATTGGCCCACGAACGGGCTTGCGCCTTAGCGGCCTCAGGGTCTAACGGAGTAGTACGCCCACGAGAGGGCTTTCGTGACCTAGGAGGCTCAGTCTTGGTTTTTCCAGAAGGACCAGCAATAGTATTTCCAACAGGTGTGCGAGTTCGCGCAGTCGGAGGTTGGGCTGAAGAGGCAGCAGCCTTACCCCTGTCCAAAGGAGGACGAGAACTCCTCCCACGAATGTGGCCCCTATCACGAGTTTGCGAGGCCTTTCCTGAAGTAGCAAGCTTAGGATTGGATGAATCCATCCGCTCTATAGCAAAGCCCAAAACAATAGTATAGGGAAACCATAACACCTTAATAAATAGAGAGCATTAATACTGGTAGGAGTCGAGCTTGCCAAAAGGCTTCAGAGGATTGAATGGGAGGAGGGAGAAGAGGAAAACCATGAAATCCCAGCTCCAGCACATAATCGAGCTACTCGCACCAACAAAAACACGATCGGGAAACCAGGTGAAACAGGGGCTCTGAACGAACGAGTATCACGAATCAACGAGAAAGAGATATCCAAATTCCTTCGGTGGAGATAGAGAGGGTGGATGAGAGAGAAGAACCACCGATGTAGGATAATGAGTTATGGAGGGCAGATGGACGTCCTTCACCGTTGTTATCGGAACTGATGAGGTAATTTTTTTTACGTTTTGATGTGTTTGAATTGCAGTATCTTGCTTGTTGAGGCACTCCAAAAATCAACTATCGCATTTTTTGTATTAGTGTTGGGCTTCTGGACATGTTTTACATGACTTTGAAGCATCTCATAGATATCACTGCCTTCTTATACTGTTCTTTGTTAGCTTATGTGGGTATTAGGCATTAGTCAAAGGTCAAAATAGCTCTACTGCAAAAAACTTCCTAGTGATGTATGATTGAGGGAATTATTAGGCCAATAATTTGACTCTAGTAATGCAATCAACATTTGGGATAAGTTTTGAACCTTGTAGCATGAAGTCAAGTTTTGGCATCCTTATTTTTGTTAGAGAAGTTCCTTCATTTCCAATAAGATATGGCGTGGTATATAATTATGTATCCGATGCCTTCAAGTGGCCCAAATCCAATTTGGTTCATGATACTTTGTTGGTTTGAATCATAATGTCAACTTTGTATTATGGTACAGGGGTGTAGTATCAAGGTTCGTTCATTTGCATGGATTGAAACTAATTCATCGAGATTTAAACCCTTGAAACGAGTTGATCATTAACATCCATCATTATGTGCAAAGCTATCTGATATGGGAATTAGTAAACTCCTTCCTCCGGGAAGATCTTCCTTGGGATATCCAACCTCCGGTAAGTGGTCATGACAGCTTTCTCTAGCACTTTGATCTCCTTTTCCTCAAGTGCAAAATCTGAGTCCATGGTTGCAATCATCTTCATATTCCCAACTAAAACCTTCAGACCGATAATCTTATTTGTCAAGGCAATCTCTTTTTTTGAAGTGTACCTTATGTTATAAGTCAGGTTGCTTTGTTGTGGTAAAATTTGTGAAAATTAACAGTTTTTGCCACTCTCTCCCTTCGTTGACTAGTAAATCGAATATCATATCCATATGCATGTCATCCCAGTGATGATGGCTTTTTTTGTTGATCTCTGATGTCTTATAGGTAGTGGAACCAGAGGATGGCAAGCACCTGAACAGCTTCTCTAGAGAGGGAGACAAACATGCAAAATGGATATGTTTAATTTAGGCTGTGTCTTGTTCTTTTGCTTGACTAAGGGAAGCCATCCATTTGGTAGAGATTGAGCACGTGATGTCAATATTGAGGAGAATAAAATGGATCTGTCCTTAGTGGAGTTCATACTAGAAGCTTATGATCTAATATTACGTTTGCTAACCCTGTAAAGTGAATTGAGGTGATGGTGTTGTCATCTTTAGTTTGCATCACTACCTCATTACTTTGTTTGATGAATTTTGTAACCATTATTCTTTTGGCTATTGACAATAAAAGCCGAAGAAAAGGTTGACCATAGGATAGCCTAAATGCCTTTGACAATTGTGATATTTGAATGGAAAATGATCATTTTCGAAAGCTTGTTTATTAGGGCTATAAGTTTGTTACTTGCCCAGGAACATAAAAATGCACTATTCTTGCTATACATCAACCGAAGAGGATTATGAGGGTTTAGCATATGGCGCTAACTATGAAGTTGGAGAATATCACTTTCGCTTGCCAATTTTGTCTTGAAGAATCTTAGGGGGCTGAACGATTATGTTGCTAATCTATGGTTGTTGGAGTAAATCATTCCCGGCTTCTTTTTCATAGTCAAACAACTTCCTTCATCCTAGAATCGTGAGTCGTGAAGCGCATGAAAGTTTGTAGACATTTTGTTGACTCTCTCATTGAGCTAAGGCAATTTTAATTGTTTTAGAGATTGCAGTAATGCCGTAGGGCAATCTCTTTTTTTGAAGTGTACCTTATGTTATAAGTTAGGTATCTTTGTTGTGGTAAAATTTGTGAAAATTAACAGTTTTTGCCACTCTTTCCCTTCGTTGACTGGTAAATCGAATATCATATCCATATGCATGTCATCCCAGTGATGATGACTTTTTTTGTTGATCTTTGATGTCTTATAGGTAGTGGAACCATAGGATGGCAAGCACCTGAACAGCTTCTCTAGAGAGGGAGACAAACATGCAAAATGGATAAGTTTAATTTAGGTTGTGTCTTGTTCTTTTGCCTCACTAAGGGAAGCCATCCATTTGGTAGAGATCGAGCACGTGACGTCAATATTGAGGAGAATAAAATGGAACTGTCCTTAGTGGAATTCATACCAGAAGCTCATGATCTAATATTACGTTTGCTAACCCCACAAAGTGAATTGAGGTGAGGATGTTGTCATCTTTAGTTTGCATCACTACCTCATTACTTTGTTTGATAAATTTTATAACCCTTATTCTATTAGCTATTGACAATAAAAGCTGGAGAAAAGGTTGACCATAGGATAGCCTAAATGCCTTTGACAATTGTGATATTTGAATGGAAAATGATCATTTTCGAAAGCATGTTTATTAGGGCTATAAGTTTGTTACTTGCCCAGGAACATAAAAATGCACTATTATTGCTATACGTCCATCGAGGAGGATTATGAGGGTTTAGCATATGGCGCTAACTATGAAGTTGGAGAATATCACTTTCGCTTGCCAATTTTATCTTGAAGAATCTTAGGGGCTGAATGATTATGTTGCTAATCTATGGTAGTTGGAGTAAATCATTCCCGGCTTCTTTTTTATAGTCAAACAACTTCCTTCATCCCAGAATCGTGAGTCGTGAAGCACATGAAAGTTTGTAGACATTTTGTTGACTCTCCCATTGAGCTAAGACAATTTTAATTATTTTAGAGATTGCAGTAATGCTGCAGGGCAATCTCTTTTTTTGAAGTGTACCTTATGTTATAAGTCAGGTTGCTTTGTTGTGGTAAAATTTGTGAAAATTAACAGTTTTTGCCACTCTCTCCCTTCGTTGACTGGTAAATCGAATATCATATCCATATGCATGTCATCCCAGTGATGATGGCTTTTTTGTTGATCTCTGATGTCCTATAGGTAGTGGAACCAGAGGATGGCAAGCACCTGAACAGCTTCTCTAGAGAGGGAGACAAACATGCAAAATGGATATGTTTAATTTAGGCCGTGTCTTGTTCTTTTGCCTCACTAAGGGAAGCCATCCATTTTGTAGAGATCGAGCACGTGACGTCAATATTGAGGAGAATAAAATGGACCTGTCCTTAATAGAGGTTATAGCAGAAGCTCATGATCTAATATTAAGTTTGCTAACCCCGCAAAGTGAATTGAGGTGAGGATGTTGTCATCTTTATTTTGCATCACTACCTCATTACTTTGTTTAATAAATTTTGTAACCATTATTCTTTTGGCTATTGACAATAAAAGCCGGAGAAAAGGTTGACCATAGGATAGCCTAAATGCCTTTGACAATTGTGATATTTGAATGTAAAATGATCATTTTCGAAAGCTTGTTTATTAGGGCTATAAGTTTGTTACTTGCCTAGGAACATAAAAATGCACTATTATTGCTATACGTCCATCGAAGAGGATTATGAGGGTTTAGCATATGGCACTAACTATGAAGTTGGAGAATATCATTTTCGCTTGCCAATTTTGTCTTGAAGAATCTTAGGGGCTGAACAATTATGTTGCCAATCTATGGTAGTTGGAGTAAATCATTCCCAGCTTTTTTTTTCAAAGTCAAACAACTTCCTTCATCCCAGAATCGTGAGTCGTGAAGCATATGAAAGTTTGTAGACATTTTGTTGACTCTCTCATTGAGCTAAGGCAATTTTAATTGTTTTAGAGATTGTAGTAATGCCGCAGGGCAATCTCTTTTTTTGAAGTGTACCTTATGTTATAAGTCAGGTTGCTTTGTTGTGGTAAAATTTGTGAAAATTAACAGTTTTCGCCACTCTCTCCCTTCGTTGACGGGTAAATCGAATATCATATACATATGCATGTCATCCCAGTGATGATGGCTTTTTTGTTGATCTCTGATGTCTTATAGGTAGTGGAACCAAAGGATGGCAAGCACTTGAACAACATCTCCAGAGAGGGAGACAAACATGCAAAATGGATATGTTTAATTTAGGGTGTGTCTTGTTCTTTTGCCTCCCTAAGGGAAGACATCCATTTGGTAGAGATCGAGCATGTGACGTCAATATTGAGGAGAATAAAATGGACCTGTCCTTAGTGGAGTTCATACCAGAAGCTCATGATCTAATATTACGTTTGCTAACCCACAAAGTGAATTGAGGTGAGGATGTTGTCATCTTTAGTTTGCATCACTACCTCATTACTTTGTTTGATAAATTTTGTAACAATTATTCTTTTGGCTATTGACAATAAAAGCCGGAGAAAAAGTTGACCATAGGATAGCCTAAATACCTTTGACAATTGTGATATTTGAATGTAAAATGATCATCTTCGAAAGCTTGTTTATTAGGGTTATAAGTTTGTTACTTGCCCAGGAACATAAAAATGCACTATTCATGCTATACATCAACCGAAGAGGAATATAAAGGTTTAGCATATGGCGCTAACTATGATTGGAGAATATCACTTTCGCTTGCCAATTTTGTCTTGAAGAATCTTAGGGGGCTGAACGATTATGTTGCTAATCTATGGTAGTTGAAGTAAATCTTTCCCAACTTCTTTTTCATAGTCAAACAACTTCCTTCATCCTCGAATCGTGAGTCGTGAAGCACATGAAAGTTTGTAGACATTTTGTTGACTCTCTCATTGAGCTAAGGCAATTTTAATTGTTTTAGAGATTGTAGTAATGCCGCAGGGCAATCTCTTTTTTTGAAGTGTACCTTATGTTATAAGTCAGGTTGCTTTGTTGTGGTAAAATTTGTGAAAATTAACAGTTTTTGCCATTCTCTCACTTCGTTGACTGGTAAATCGAATATCATAGACATATGCATGTCATCCCAGTGATGATGGCTTTTTTTGTTGATCTCTGATGTCCTATAGGTAGTGGAACCAAAGGATGGCAAGCACTTGAACAACATCTCCAGAGAGGGAGACAAACATGCAAAATGGATGTGTTTAATTTAGGGTGTGTCTTGTTCTTTTGCCTCCCTAAGGGAAGCCATCCATTTGGTAGAGATCGAGCACGTGACGTCAATATTGAGGAAAATAAAATGGACCTGTCCTTAGTGGAGTTCATACCAGAAGCTCATGATCTAATATTACGTTTGCTAACCCCGCAAAGTGAATTGAGGTGAGGATGTTGTCATCTTTAGTTTGCATCACTACCTCATTACTTTGTTTGATAAATTTTATAACCATTATTCTATTGGCTATTGACAATAAAAGTTGGAGAAAAGGTTGACCATAGGATAGCCTAAATGCCTTTGACAATTGTGATATTTGAATGGAAAGTTATCATTTTCGAAAGCATGTTTATTAGGACTATAAGTTTGTTACTTGCCCAGGAACATAAAAATGCACTATTATTGCTATACGTCCATCGAAGAGGATTATGAGGGTTTAGCATATGGCGCTAACTATGAAGTTGGAGAATATCACTTTCGCTTGCCAATTTTGTCTTGAAGAATCTTAGGGGGCTGAACGATTATGTTGCTAATCTATGGTAGTTGGAGTAAATCATTCCCAGCTTCTTTTTTATAGTCAAACAACTTCCTTCATCCCAGAATTGTGAGTCGTGAAGCACATGAAAGTTTGTAGACATTTTGTTGACTCTCTCATTGAGCTAAGGAAATTTTAATTGTTTTACCGATTGTAGTAATGCCGCAGGGCAATCTCTTTTTTTGAAGTGTACCTTATGTTATAAGTCAGGTTGCTTTGTTGTGGTAAAATTTGTGAAAATTAACAGTTTTTGCCACTCTCTCCCTTTGTTGACTGGTAAATCTAATATCATATACATATGCATGTCATCCCAGTGATGATGGCTTTTTTTGTTGATCTCTGATGTCCTATAGGTAGTGGAACCAGAGGATGGCAAGCACCTGAACAGCTTCTCCAGAGAGGGAGACAAACATGCAAAATGGATATGTTTAATTTAGGCCGTGTCTTGTTCTTTTGCCTCACTAAGGGAAGCCATCCATTTGGTAGAGATCGAGCACGTGACGTCAATATTGAGGAGAATAAAATGGACCTGTCCTTAGTGGAGGTTATAGCAGAAGCTCATGATCTAATATTATGTTTGCTAACCCCACAAAGTGAATTGAGGTGAGGATGTTGTCATCTTTATTTTACATTACTACCTCATTACTTTGTTTGATAAATTTTGTAACCATTATTCTTTTGGCTATTGACAATAAAAGCCAGAGAAAAGGTTGACCATAGGATAGCCTAAATGCCTTTGACAATTGTGATATTTGAATGGAAAATGATCATTTTCGAAAGCTTGTTTATTAGGGCTATAAGTTTGTTACTTGCCTAGGAACATAAAAATGCACTATTCTTGCTATACATCAACTGAAGAGGATTATGGGGGTTTAGCATATGGCGCTAACTATGAAGTTGGAGAATATCATTTTTGCTTGCCAATTTTGTCTTGAAGAATCTTAGGGGGCTGAACGATTATGTTGCTAATCTATGGTAGTTGGAGTAAATCATTCCCGGCTTTTTTTTCATAGTCAAACAACTTCCTTCATCCCAGAATCTTGAGTCGTGAAGCGCATGAAAGTTTGTAGACATTTTGTTGACTCTCTCATTGAGCTAAGGCAATTTTAATTGTTTTAGAGATTGTAGTAATGCCGCAGGGCAATCTCTTTTTTTGAAGTGTACCTTATGTTATAAGTCAGGTTGCTTTGTTGTGGTAAAATTTGTGAAAATTAACAGTTTTCGCCACTCTCTCCCTTCGTTGACTGGTAAATCGAATATCATATCCATATGCATGTCATCCCAGTGATGATGGCTTTTTTGTTGATCTCCGATGTCTTATAGGTAGTGGAACCATAGGATGGCAAGCACTTGAACAGCTTCTCTAGAGAGGGAGACAAACATGCAAAATTGATATGTTTAATGTAGGCTGTATCTTATTCTTTTGCCTCACTATGGGAAGCCATCCATTTGGTAGAGATCGAGCACGTGACGTCAATATTGAGGAGAATAAAATGGACTTGTCCTTAGTGGAGTTCATACCAGAAGCTCATGATCTAATATTACGTTTGCTAACCCGCAAAGTGAATTGAGGTGAGGATGTTGTCATCTTTAGTTTGCATCACTACCTCATTACTTTGTTTGATAAATTTTGTAACAATTATTCTTTTGGCTATTAACAATAAAAGCCTGAGAAAAGGTTGACCATAGGATAGCCTAAATGCCTTTGACAATTGTGATATTTGAATGGAAAATGATCATTTTTGAAAGCTTGTTTATTAGGGCTATAAGTTTGTTACTTGCCTAGGAACATAAAAATGTAGTATTCTTGCTATACATCCACCGAAGAGGATTATGAGGGTTTAGCATATGGCGCTAACTATGAAGTTGGAGAATATCATTTTCGCTTGAATATCATTTTCGCTTGCCAATTTTGTCTTGAAGAATCTTAGGGGGCTGAACGATTATGTTGCTAATCTATGGTAGTTGGAGTAAATCATTCCTGGCTTTTTTTTCTTAGTCAAACAACTTCCTTCATCCCAGAATCTTGAGTCGTGAAGCGCATGAAAGTTTGTAGACATTTTGTTGACTCTCTCATTGAGCTTTGGCAATTTTAATTGTTTTAGAGATTGCAGTAATGCCGAAGGGCAATCTCTTTTTTTGAAGTGTACCTTGTGTTATAAGTCAGGTTGCTTTGTTGTGGTAAAATTTGTGAAAAGGGATAAGCGTTCCAGAAGTCCTAAAACTTGTCACGAAAATGCATTTCAGTCCTAAAACTTGCAAAAAGTACATTTAAGTCCTAAAACTTATCAAATTGTTTCAAACGAGTCCTAAAATCGACGCCGTTAGCCTTTTCCGTTAAATATGCTGACGTGTCATTTTAAATAATTCTTTATTTTCCGCGTGGATTTTTTAATTATTTTTTATTCATTTTTTTAAAAATAAATTTTTTAACTTTTCTTTTTATTTTTTTTGTGAAAATAAGATAAGAATAAATTTAATTTTTTAGTTTTTAAATCTAACTTTTTTATAAAAAAATGAATAAAAAATAATTTAAAAAATACACTTGGAAATTAAAAATTTATTTAAAATGCCACGTCATCATTTTTAACGGAAAAGGCTAACGGCGTCGATTTTAGGACTCGTTTGAAACAATTTGACAAGTTTTAGGACTTAAATGCACTTTTTGCAAGTTTTAGGACTGAAATGCATTTTCGTAACAAGTTTTAGGACTTCTGGAACACTTATCCCTTTGTGAAAATTAACAGTTTTCGCCACTCTCTCCCTTCGTTGACTGGTAAATCGAATATCATATCCATATGCATGTCATCCCAGTGATGATGGCTTTTTTGTTGATCTCTGATGTCTTATAGGTAGTGGAACCAGAGGATGGCAAGCACTTGAACAGCTTCTCCAGAGAGGGAGACAAACATGCAAAATGGATATGTTTAATTTAGGCCGTGTCTTGTTCTTTTGCCTGACTAAGGGAAGCCATCCATTTGGTAGAGATCGAGCATGTGACGTCAATATTGAGGAGAATAAAATGGACCTGTCCTTAGTGGAGTTCATACCAGAAGCTCATGATCTAATATTACGTTTGCTAACCCCGCAAAGTGAATTGAGGTGAGGATGTTGTCATCTTTAGTTTGCATCACTACCTCATTACTTTGTTTGATAAATTTTGTAACCATTATTCTTTTGGCTATTGACAATAAAAGCTGGAGAAAAAGTTGACCATAGGATAGCCTAAATGCCTTTAACAATTGTGATATTTGAATGGAAAATGATCATTTTTGAAAGCTTGTTTATTAGGGCTATAAGTTTGTTACTTGCCCAGGAACATAAAAATGCACTATTCATGCTATACATCAACCGGAGAGGATTATAAGGGTTTAGCATATGGCGCTAACTATGAAGTTGGAGAATATCACTTTCGCTTGCCAATTTTGTCCTGAAGAATCTTAGGGGGCTGAACGATTATGTTGCTAATCTATGGTAGTTGGAGTAAATCATTCCTGGCTTCTTTTTCATAGTCAAACAACTTCCTTCATCCCAGATTCGTGAGTCGTGAAGCGCAAGAAAGTTTGTAGACATTTTGTTGACTCCCTCATTGAGCTAAGGCAATTTTAATTGTTTTTCAGATTGCAGTAATGCTGCAGGGCAAACTCTTTTTTTGAAGTGTACCTTATGTTATAAGTCAGGTTGCTTTGTTGTGGTAAAATTTGTGAAAACTAACAGTTTTTGCCACTCTCTCCCTTCGTTGACTAGTAAATCGAATATCATATCCATATGCATGTCATCCCAGTGATAATGGCTTTTTTGTTGATCTCCGATGTCTTATAGGTAGTGGAACCATAGGATGGCAAGCACTTGAACAGCTTCTCTAGAGAGGGAGACAAACATGCAAAATGGATATGTTCAATTTAGGTTGTGTCTTGTTCTTTTGCTTGACTAAGGGAAGCCATCCATTTGGTAGAGATCGAGCACGTGACGTCAATATTGAGGAGAATAAAATGGACCTGTCCTTAGTGGAGTTCATACTAGAAGCTCATGATCTAATATTACGTTTGCTAACCTCGCAAAGTGAATGTAGGTGAGGGTGTTGTCATCTTTAGTTTGCATCACTACCTCATTACTTTGTTTGATAAATTTTGTAACCATTATTCTTTTGGCTATTGACAATAAAAGCCGGAGAAAAGGTTGACCATAGGATAGCCTAAATGCCTTTGACAATTGTGATATTTGAATGGAAAATGATCATTTTTGAAAGCTTGTTTATTAGGGCTATAAGTTTGTTACTTGCCCAAGAACATAAAAATGCACTATTCATGCTATACATCCACCGAAGAGGATTATGAGGGTTTTGCATTTGGCGCTAACTATGAAGTTGGAGAATATCACTTTGGCTTACCAATTTTGTCTTGAAGAATCTTAGGGGGTTGAACGATTATGTTGCTAATCTATGGTAGTTGGAGTAAATCATTCCCGGCTTCTTTTTCATAGTCAAACAACTTCCTTCATCCCAGAATCGTGAGTCGTGAAGTGCATGAAAGTTTGTAGACATTTTGTTGACTCTCTCATTGAGCTAAGGCAATTTTAATTGTTTTAGAGATTGCAGTAATGCTGTATTTGTGATGCTTATGATTCGGGAAGTCATGTCTGCCAGTGTTCTCCATGTACTTGATTTCTTTTGAGCATGTTGGGCTATAGTTCACTTTTTTCTAATAATTTTCCAAGTCTCAGTAGTTAATTTCTTTTACTTGCTCGTAGGCTAGAGACATTGGGGGTGCTTTGCGAACCATTTTTTTGGAGTTCAGAGAAGAGATCATCCTTTATGTGTGACCTTAGCGATAGATTAAAATTGGAAAAGCCGGCCACTTCAGATCTTTCGAAAGCATTGCAGAACACTGCGCGAGTGGTTTTCAGTGGGAGATGGACCGACAAGATAGAGATTATAGTTATGGACCACCTTAACAAACATAGGCCCTACAATGGTCATAGCCACCTCAGGGAATGTCCAAGACTTATTGCGAAATGTGCATAGCCACCTCAGGGAATGTCCGAAATTTTTTTAGGTTCTCTTTCTTTCTCTAGAACTATGATGATTTTTGCATCTGGTGAATATGAGGCTTCTTAAGTAAATTTGTATATCTTGGATTGGGTGCGGACTTGTGGCTCATATTTGTTGTTTTTCATTGCTTTGATGGTTCTAGCAGGAGATCGTCGGATCGGTTCCCGAGCATGTGGAAGCTTAGGGTGCACATGGCAATGTTTCTATTTCTACTCCGGGAACAATTTTTGAGTAAAATAAGGTGTTTGGTAATTATACAAAATTTCTATTCTTGGAATATAAAAAGAATAGAAATGCGTTTGGTAAAAATTTATAAATTTTTGTATTTATTTATTTTTTCTTCTTACTCACGGACTGCCGCACGACCGTTGCACGATTGTCGCACGACCGTTGCACGACCGTCGCACGATCGCCACACGACCGTTGCACGATCGCCGCACGAGCGTCGATCGTTGCCGCAAGATTGCCGCCCACAGCCCACCAGCCATGGGAGGGGGTGGTGGCTAGTGAGCTGTGGGCAGTGGTCCTGTGGCGGCGCCGTGGTTGGTGGGCTGTGGGCGACAATCCTGTGGTGGCAGTCGACAGCGACGGTCAGCGGTCGTGTGGCGGCAGGCAATGGTCGTGTGGAGGTTGGCGACGGCAGGCTACCGACGAACGGTGGCGGTTGTCAGCCGGTGAGCCGTGGGCGATGGCCGGTGGGCTACGGGCGGTGGCAACCATTGCCAGCAATCACTGGTGGTCGGCTGCCGACGATGGCCGCGGGCGGCCAGAGGTGGCTGACGATTGGCAGACGTTCGATGGTGGCCACAATAAGGAAGAAGAACAAAAGAAAAATAGAAAAGAAAAAAAAAATTATTTCTAGAAATTGTTCCCGGGAACAAGAAATTACTTTTTTTTTGGCAAAAGAACGCTTCAAGTGCCATAACTTTGCCCAAAGGGACACTTAAGTGCCATAACTTACGAAAGGTACACTTAAGTGCCACATTTTAAGAAAAGTGGGACACCTGAGTGCCATCTCCGGCGAAGCTGGCCGGAAATCATACGTGGCATTAAAATATTAGTATTTCTCGCCGATGTGTCTCGGCGGAGAGCTGAGTCAGCTCGAATTCACCCCAAACGACGTCATTTCGAGTGTTGGCCCAAAATAGAGCCCTTAAATCAGCGAAAACGCCGTCATCTTCCCCATTTCCCTAAATCTAAAACCCTAAATCGGGCAAAATGCCATTGAAACACTGGAGCCCTAATCCCACACCCTAATTCGATTTGCCCCAAATTCTACCACCGAATATTGGAAATGGAGAGCAGGACTTTCAGCAGCGGCTCAAATTTCTCTCACCGAAGCGAAGGAGAAGGCGAGCGTTTCTGTTTTTGTGGGTTACCAAGTCCAAGAAGAACATCATGGACTCGAACAAATCCCGGGGAAGATTCTATGGATGTGCCCGATACAGAGAAGGCTCGGAGTGCAAATACTTCAAATGGGTTGATGCGAAATTCTCTCACCGAGCCACAGAGGTGATATTGGACCTACTTGATGGATGTCATCAACCTCCATCTACGCTTGTGGACGACTTGGACGATGTTGACTCAATGCAAGCTCAAGCTCAAGCATCTTCTGTTAACCATTTGAAGAACGAAGTTTCAAAAATGAAAATTGAATGGAAGTATTACCAAGCGTTTATTGTATTGCTGTTTTTTTGTCTATCCTACTTTATGATGAAATGTAAAGTACTGGAAGATGAGAAGAAGTTTCTCCGACTGCCATAGTTGTAAATGTGTGGAGAAATGTACTTGTTTTGAATGAATGAATGAATGATTTCGATAAATACTGTTTGTACAATGTTTATGCTTATTCTCAAATATAAATCAGTGATGATGGAATGTATATTAGGTCGATGTGTTGTGGTGACTATTTTACTTGAATTGAATGTAAACCAGTAACAAATGTGTAAACCAGCAGCAAATATATAAACCAATAGCTTCTCTGTTTTGCTGCAAACCACCATATACGTAGAACAGACACGAGTGATTACTCGAGTGCTATAAGTTGTATCTAGTGATCACATAAGTGCCAGTCGTGATAAAAAAAGAGTCATTTAAGTGTCAAGTTATTATTAAAAAGATCACTTAAGTGCCATTTGTTGTTAAAAGTAAACACTTAAGTGCTAGGTTTTTTAGAATGTGATCAGTTAAGTGCCATTTTTTTTTGTACACATCGGCTACTACCAGCCACCACCACCGCCCACCATTGGCCACCATCGCCCTCTAGCCATCATCACCACCAGCCACACCAAGCATCCCAGGCATCCACTTGAGCCACCACCAGCCACCACTATGCTGGTAGTATGTTGCTGCATAAGTTGCTAGTGTAAGGTGTCTTACACCAGCTTGCACCAGCACTACCTGGTGCAATCTGTGCATATTGCACACTTACATCTTGCACTAGGTGCAGCAAAAACCTCCAAACCAACCCACCACCAGCAGGCTTCACCAGCCGCCACCACCAGCCACACGAGCACCCCAGTCACCACCACATATCCACCACCAGAAGCAGCAATGAGTAAAAGTAAAAAAAAAATGAAAAAAATGAAAAAAGCATGCCAAAAATGACAAGCAACAACCATTCCATTGATTTTGAAATGAAGTCTCACAAACTCAACGACAAATGAAGTCTTACAAACTCAACTAACTCAATGACAAACTATTATAAAAAAAAAAAAAACAAACATCCACAGATGTTTACAACTAACTCCTCAGCCCCACAAACCATATCACATCACATTTCATCAATCAATATGCACAATGCCTCCTGTTCGTGCTCGTTTTGATGGACCTCGCACTTGATTCATAATCCTTGCACTTTTTCTAACTGGACATGAGACTTCTTCTTCAACTGTCTTGGGATGCGTTGATTCTGATGGAGCTGCAATTGTCCTAGGCTGAAATGATTCAGAAGGAGCTGCAATTGTTGTAGGTTGAACTGATTCAGATGGACCTGCAACTGGGTTCTTCTTACTCTTCTTTCTTGTTGGCGCAGGCAATGTCTTCTTCTTTGTTGGCGCAGCCGTTGATTCTTGAGTTCGGCCTTGAGAGATAAGAACCTTTGAACTTCTCCCAAGCTTCAAAAAGAAAACTCAATTATTAACAAAAGTTTGCACTATAAATTAAATTAAATGCAGCCTATAAAACTTACATTAAGAATAACTGTTCCAGAACGGTCATCTGTATAAAGGCCATAACCATATTGTTTTAGCCTCTTCCCAAGAGCCCCTCTTGTTCGAAGGGGAGCGTCACTTTCAGGTACTTGTGATTGGTTGCTTCTTCTTCTCGCATGTGATTTCTTGGGCTCTTGTGGCTGTTCAGCTACAGTAGGGGCTTCTTCGGCCAATTCTTCAGCTAAGCGTCTTGTAGATGGCCTTCTTGTAGGTGGCTCTTGATTTGGCTTTCTTCTGGTTGTTTTTCTAGTTACGCCTTCAGCTTCAGTGACACCTTCGGTTGGCTTTGGTGGTGGCCCTTGTGATGACCCTTCTAGTGGCCTTTGTGATGACCTTGGTGATGGATCTTGTGGTGGCCCTTCAGTTAGGCCCTCTATTAGCATCTGAGCTCTAGCTTGCCTTCTTTGAACCTGAGAAAAAAGGCAAATGACATCATAAATATAACATCAGGCCATATTAGAACGTAAATGAAAAGTAAACTCAAATCATTGAACTAATCGGGTATTTTTTTCTTTGTTGCTGTTGAAGAACAGTCGACTTAACTGGCCCTTCAGTTGCTTTAGCCAATCCTGCAGCTGGCTGTCTTCTACCTTGCCTTCTTTGAAGAGGCCCTTCATTTTCAGGTATAGTAGGGGCTTCGGCCAATTCTTCACGTGTCACGGTGACCTGACAAAGACAAAAACATTATATATATGTCACTTATATCTATGTACATAGTCATAACAAACCATAAAACAACATAAACACAATTGTCATGACTTACTGGGTTTATTGTCGTCGATTGAAGAACAGTTGACTCACTTCGCCTTTCTGTTTCTCCTTCTCCAACTGTCCCTTCACTAGGCCCTTTGGCTGGCCTCAATTGTTCCTGCTGCTTCTTTAATTGACAACTCTTAATATTGTGCCCTGCTACGTGGCAAAAAGAGCACTTGATCGGTACACCTGTCTTATTCATCCTACGGTGACATGAGTCCTCTCCCTCCGTCATTTTTCTTTTTTTCTTTGGTCTTCCCATTCTCTTCTTTAGTGGCAAAGGTTGAGGTGCTTCGCGATCTATTGGCTCCCAGAACTTATTACTTCTAATTGGCTGCAATATGAATTGATACGAAGCAAGATATTTCGGTTTCTTGTACCAATCATCAAGGTAGTCTTCTGTGTTGTGGCCCTTCAATTGAATTGCACATATGGCATGTGCACAAGGAATTCCACTTAGCTGCCATGCTCTACATGAGCACTTCATCGTACCTAAATGGACAACATACTTATCGGAACCCTTCATTATCTCATATCCTTCATCCCCATTCCAAATGGGATGACAATACCCACTTGCAGCCAAGTTGTCATCCAATTTCTTAGCAATCCTAGGACTATATTGCTTAGTCCACTTTGCAGTCTCATCTCTTTGTCTATGCAGCCGAGTCATGACCAAAACCCGTATGTCTTCAAGCATCGAAACAATTGGTTTACATCTGGCATCTATTATCCTCCCATTGAATGCTTCACAGATATTGTTATCAATGTTATCGCACTTGAATTCCTCGCTGAAGAACGCCCTACACCAATGCTTCGGGTATGTTTGGGACAGTGCATCATAACCATCCTTTGTCAATTGAAGCATCTCTTCTTTGGCCATCCTAAAGTCAGCCATATTCGTGCTCTTTGCTAGCTGCCAAAATTGCGCCTGCAACTTGTCCCCTTTATAGGTCTTTGCCCAATTTGCGTATATGTGCCGTGCACACATTCGATGTTCAGCATAAGGCAACAACTCAGCTATTGCTGAAACCAGTCCCTGCAATAATTCAAAATATAAAAAATCAGCAAATGACATGTTGATATCAAAAAGCAAACAAGTGACCAAATTTTTAAAAAAACAAACATTACCTTTTGTTGGTCGCTCATGAACGCCCACCCCGCCCCATTTGTTATCTCCAAATCAGTCATCAAATTTTTGAGGAACCAGGACCAATTGTCCTTGTTCTCTACCTTCACAACAGCCCAAGCCATGGGAAACATTTGGTTGTTTGCATCTCTTCCAATTGCGGCCAGCAATTCTCCCTTGCACAAGCCCTTCAAAAAACACCTGTCCAATCCTATAATCCGTCTACAACCAGATAAAAATCCCCGTTTGCATGCATCGAAGCAAACATAGAATTTATCGAACTTCATCCCAATATCATGAAGTGGTCTCTCCACCACCTCTACATACACTCTACTTCCAGGATTTTGCAGCCTACACTCCCAAGCATAGTCCCACAATTGTCCATATTCACCGCTGTACTGAGCAATGAGTATCTTCATCACCTTTTGCTTCGATCTTTTACATTGATTCCTGAATATATTGATGCTTACCTGCTCCTTCACCAGCATCCTGAACTGAGTAGTATTCATCTGAGGCATCAGTTTAATCAATTCAAAGAAGTGCTTCGATAACCATGCACTTGTTACCCTTTTATTCTCAAAATTAATGGAACAAGTATGTTCCTCTTGGTAGGCTCTAATCTAGAAAGATCCACTTCTCCTAACAAATGCACCATAGATTTTCCATGGACAATTTTGCTGCGAACACCTAGCTCTTACAAAGGTCTTAGTGTTTCTAATGAAGTCAATGTTCCTTTGTGCAGCAATGGAGTTCTTCAGTATAGCTTCTCTAAATTATTTCGCATCATGAAATTTCATGCCTACCGACAAAGTAGGAGAGGCAACGGATGGATCATAAGAAGGAAACTTACTTTTCCTTTTCCTTCTATGCACAGGTCCTTCATCTTCTTCAAGCTCATCTTGGGAAGTAGCATTCTCGATGCTTTCTTCATAGTCAGTCTCCTCGCCAGCAGCACCAGTATCTGCAGGGCCTTCGGGTCTATTTGGAACTTCATCGGATACTTGCAAAGTTGCAAACTTAGTTGTTAAAAAATCCCTTCGCTGTATTCTTGACTGTGCAAGCTCCTCGTCGTCGTCATCACTTATAAAATTTTCAGCAGGCAACCCTCCATCATCATCATCAGTTGATTCAGCTACTTCCTAATCTAATCCAGAGATTGTGACATCACCTATGTCATCATCACTTCGGTTAACTGCATCTGCGCTTCTCTCATGTCCATCATATCTATCCTGCCCTCCTTCGACCTTAACGTCAGTACTACCTTGAATACCATCTCCTTCTTGTCCTACTTCGGCGCTCTCTCCATCATCATCTTCATCCTCACTTTCACTATTGTACTCAACAAATATTTTTACCTCTTCACCATGAAGATAATGGTATAGAACATCCCTAAGACCATTATCATCTTCTAAGCATCTCAAACCATCTTTTAAGTCTTTCCCAAAAATACAATACAGCAGCTTCTGAACTTTACAAGGCAAATAAGTGTTTATATCCCTAAGAAATCCTATATAAGATGCCTTCTTTATATCCATAAAGATGGTGCCCTCATTTCCACCCTCATACTCCCACTCATCCTCCCCAATCATAAATTCCCCATCGAAGCAAACTATGATAGCGACATAATCCTAGTCATGAGCCATTACTGCACCAAGAACAAGAAAAAGAATCATTAGTTTTTGGGACCACTAGACAATTGCACATGGGAGTCCCCCCACTCTCATGGACTTTAGTCAATAGAGGTCCCCACACTGACAATATGCCACTACATGACAGCCAAAAAAGAGGTCGGCACTTTAATTATTTGTCTTCCAAAAACAGAGGTCCCCACAACAAGCACAGGTCCCCACAACAATCACAACCCAAGCAATTTTGTCTACTGCACTAAACTTGCGATGTGAGAGAATGTACATCAACTTAAGCAAATCAAAGCATACTCTGACATCAACTTAATCAAATCACAGCCGCCGCGACTCCTACAAATTCCTTTAGAAGTTTAAACTAAAATTAGAACAACTAAACTTGGAAGCATTTTATGTCGCTAAAGCTAAAGAAAAACAAAGAGAAAATGAAGCACAGACAAATCACTCCAAAGTCTTAGACTATCCTAACCCATAACAAATTTGGACAAGAAGGCAACATCTTTCTCAAAGAAGACTGACGCAAGCTGCAGAGCCAATTCCAGGAAATAGCTTCACCAAAACATGCTTCAATACCCTTTCAAGTTCTTATTCTTCCTGCTTGAAACTTTTTCTTAGTTTGTAAATTTACCAATAAAATTCTAGCTACAGTTGTTATGTTCTCATTAAGGATTTTGGATTGATAAACATACCCTATACAGCCTCACAAGTAGGGTGGTTCAGGGACATACCCTATACAACCTCACAAGCAGGGTGGTTCAAGGACATACCCTATACAGCCTCACAAGCAGAGTGGTTCAAGGACTTAATCTTAATTTTCTTCTCGCATTAGTCACCTGCGTTATTAGGATGCTCTTAAGGAGATGCATAGCCAGTGACTCAACAATCAAAGCATACTCTGACATTGGCTTGAAAGAAAAATTCACGAAAATAATGACAAATCTGGTTTCTTTGTGTGATATTAGCAAGTTTCAATTGAAGTGTATCAACACAAATTCCATCGGAGCTGTAATAAATTAATCGAGCCCTAATAAAATAATCGAGCGAGCCCTAATTTCATCACAGGGGAGGGGGAGAAGGGGCCAAACCTGGACGAGCGATGATGGTGAGCGATGACGACAACCAATGATGGTGAGCGGTGAGCAGCGACGGCGACTGATGACGGCGACCGATGACCAGCTCTGGGCGTGAACGGCGATGGAGAGAAGGGCCTGAGATCTACTGTGAACGTAGACGGGGAGGAACGGCGTTTAGGTTAGCGCACGATGACCTAAACGACGTCGTTTAGGTTAGCGCACTCAATGTGGATGGACGACATTGTTTTTGTCATCCACGTCGGCTTTTTTTTTTATTTTAAAAACATTTGCCACATCAGTAAAAGAAGTCACCGGAAATCGCCGGAAAATGTCACGTATGCAATTTGGCCAGATTTTGGCCGGATTGGCACTCAAGAGATCCCTTTTGCTCCGATTTTTGCACTTAAGTGTACCTTTCGTAAGTTATGGCACTTAAGTGTCCCTTTGGGCAAAGTTGTGGCACTCCAGGGGTCCGCACATCCTTTTTTTTTTTTTTGTTTTTTGTTTCTGTTCCAAATCTATTCCCCAGCCACTTTTCTATTCCAGGGATTAGAAAAATAAGTTGGTGTTACCAAACAGATTTCCGTTCTTTTTTGTTTTGGGAAACAAAAGAACAGAAATCGGGAGAAATAGAAACGTTACCATGCAGGCCCTTACTTTGCCAAACGATTCCCGCGTCTCTTGATGGAGTCATACAAAGTGGCATTCCAGTTTTGTGAAAAAAAAGACGACTTTCATAAGTATTTAGAAGACTTTCATAAGTATTTTCTTTTTAATTAGCTTTCAAATGTACTTACACTTTGACCCTTTGGCCAACTTCCCACGTTGATTCCTTCTTCCATCCTGCCGGTGGTGGATCAAACAAACATTACAAGTGCATTACACCTGCTGTTTTGTAGTGTCTATTTGTCTTGGTTATGATGATCGAGTTCAACGGGCTCAGGGCTTTTGTTTGTGTATAGAATGTATAGTTTTAATATTAAATTTCAAATACTTTCAGTGTACTATCTACCTCATACTTTAAATGTATAATGTATTGCTTTCGCAATATCAAGAATAATATGTTATATTTCAAATTTGTGCAATTCCTTTAAATAGCACAATTTATAGATTTTTTGTGTGTATTTTATCGAAAATATTAATTTTTAGAGTTTAAAAAAAGGCTGGGGCATATGCTTGGGCTGGCAAGGCTCGGTGGTCAACCCTAGTAGCAACTTTCATTAACGAAAACTACCTTCCCACCCGTACTAACTTAACAACTTTACAACTGTCCGCATAGCTAATAATTTCCATATCTTCGCTGAAAATAAATGATTTGGAAAACATTTTCCTTAGAGTGATTGTTTGTATTACTTAAAATAATTAGGTGATAAAAAAATATTTTTATTATTCGACAACAATCTATACATTTTCGTTGATAAAGAAAATATTTTTCTTGCATTCATTTTTGCAAGCAAAATAAGTAATTATTTTTAGAAAAATATTTTTCAAATCATTCACTTTTGAGTCAAAATGCATTCCACAATAAATGTTGGACCTATAAAAGTTCTCTCATTTCATTAATCGGGTAAAATATGAGTTAAGATTATGAATAAATCTTCAAAAACATCAAATTGTGAGTAAGTTTGCGCATAATTTGTCTTACCAAGTCATGTTAACATTAGTAGTCACTTTTGCGTCCCCCCATCTATGAGGTAGATGTATAAGAGCTAGTTGCTAATATGCTTATAAATCAACAAAATGTCTAAGAAAGAAGAAAAATACTTGTATAAAATAGTTGGTTCAACAGGCTAGGAGACCAAAAATTCAGAAGAACAATTTTTTTTTTTTTTTGTCTTATATGTACTTTGAAATGGGAAAATTATTCATCACTTTTAATAATTCAGTTCAAGATTCTTTAATTTTGTCAATTAAGTCCTAAATCATTTTCACTTTTTTCTAATTGAGTAAATTTGGATAATTTTGGCTGAAAATCGTTGAACCAAGGACTTGATTGCATCTAATCCTATTTTCCATGAGCGAACTAAGGACATTGAGGTTGATTGTCATTTTGTGCGAGAAAAGTTCAGAAATGGGAGATTATTCTTCAACACACAAAGATGGAGGATCAACATGTGGAAATTTTTACTAAATCTTTACGATGAAATAGAGTGAGCTTCTTATGCAACAAGTTGGGATTATTTGATATCTATCTTCCAACTTGATTAGCAGTGTTGGAAAGTTTTGTTAGCAATAAGGGTAGAATAGAAAGGGTGTGTTTAGTTGGACTTTTGGAGAAAGCCTTTGGGAAATGCAAATGACTTTAAGTTAAAGGGGTTTTTCAAAATGCAAATTGTGTTTGTTAAATTGTAATATGAAAGTCCATTATAAAGTATCTTTGAGCAAAATAGTATTTAGAGAGATTATACGTACAACAGACTTTTGTATTAAAAAAAAGAAGAAAATATTCGTCAACAGAAAAATAAAAAAATTGGCCAGCGAGGGCAAGCGGCTGCTAGTAATCGAAATCTATCACTGATGGTCGACCTATGAGGTTGTAAGACCTCTGGTGGCCCTCAAAGACCACTAGCAAGGGTCACTTGGGGTCAGGTGACCCTTAGCAAGGGTACGACTAGGTGGCTGCGACCTCTACGCGACCTCGCCGCGTGGGTTATGTGACCGGCGACCTAGCGACCTAGATTTGGGTTGCCGCGAGGTTGCACTGTGTCACCGAAGGTTGCATGAACTCGCCGCGACCCAAATTTGGGTCGCCAGAAATCGTGCGACCTCAGCAAAGGCTGCCTAGTCACGTGACCTCAAGTGGCCCTTCACGGAAGTCACGCGAAAAATTTGGGTTGTCGCGATTGTCGCTAGGGGTTGCCCGACCACCTGCCCTTCGTCGGCAACCACTTGTAGCCATGCCAGTCCTGTTCAATGGAGAAGAAGAATATGATGAATAGTAGCTCAGCATGCCTAGAAGGCAAAAGCTCATGCCACCCCTTAAGCTGCCTTCAGCCTTTGGAAGGCTGGCATTTGGGAAATAAGGTTAAATTTTTTTTTGCCAAACATAATTTATTAGACCTAAAGGACTTTAGACGCCTGATGGGCTATGGGAAAGCCATTCCTAAACACATCTTAATTCACGTTTTAGTAGGGTTAAGCATATATAAACGTTGTAATCCTTTTTTGATTGAATAACAGAATATGATTATCCCTTCCCCCTATTCCATCGATAGAATCTGACAATCCAATGCCTGGATTCTGTCGACGGAATAGGGGGAGGTTTTTAGATCTCAGTGATTTGCCTTGCAAATCGGAACCACCTTCGGAAGGAAACGGGGAGTCTTCTTCAGAAGATAAAGGCAAGCTCGACAATAGTAGGAGTAGTGACGAGGTATGTCCCCTTTGTCTTGGTTTCGGAAAGAGGAATGGAAGTCTTGATAGAGAGGATTGTTACACCTGATTTTTAGTTGACATATCATTAAAACATAAACAATTGAAATTTAGGTTTTTGATCGCGACGGGACCCTATCTCTTGACAAAAAAATGTCGTTTTTCATTTCTTTCTTTTACATTGTTGTTTTTAAGCAGTTTTTAGCTCATTTTCAAGAAAAATCCGAGTTGACCAAAAGTCAACCCAAGTCAAAAATTAAATTTTTACCCAAAAAATTCCATTTAGCTTTAATTTCACTTTTTTCAAATCAATTTCTTGAAAATTTAAAGATTTGACCAAAAAATCATCATTTTAGGAAAAGTCAACTAAATTGTTGGCTTTTGGTCAAACCTTTGACCCAAAAAAATAAAAAAGGGGATAAGTGCGATAAAAGTCCTAAAACTTGTCAAAAATGCAATTGAATCCTAAAATTTGCAAAAATGCAATCAAATCCTAAAATTTGTCAAATTAGGTGTAGATCATTCTTTGACATTTGGTTTATGGACTATCTGAAATCTGTTTGAGCAGTCAATTTCACGATTTATCGAGTCAAAATACAAATTGCCGTTTTTTGCCGTTTTGAGCCCTAATTAGGGGACCAAAATCGATCATTCATAACTTGCAAACGGACAATTATTTCTCACTTATTTTCTTAAGATAAGTCCAAATTCGAGATTGATTTTACGAAATTCACACAAGAACTCATCAATTTGAAGAATTTTATCCTCCCAAGTATTAGAAAGTCAAGCAATTAAAATTCAATTGACAAAATTCGAATTGACGTATTCATGGTTATGGTTTAATTTCATAAATCTAGATCCAATTTTAATATTAGGCTTAGATCCATTTTTGACCTAAACTCAAGCACTTCAATTCAAGGTCAATTTTAATGTGGTAGGTGATCTTACCAATGGGTAGCTCATTAGATAGGGCAATTGTGATACTAATTGAGTTTCATTTTAGTTAATTTGCAATTTTGCCCATTGAATTGCAAATTTTACCATTTTAGCCATTTAGGCCCAATTCAAAGCACCTATGATTTCGACTCATTTTTTCCACGATAGTCATTCGATTAGGTCAATAATAGACCCCTAGATCACGTTCATAAGGTTTGATTAATTTAATTGTATCTTAATTGGTCAATTTCTTCATAAAAGGACAAAATTCATTTTCAATTAAGTCATTAAGGGGTCAAATTGCATAAATTTTTTATCCACAGGGGTCCCAAGTGGATAAAACAGCAGGAGCCGGACCAAACCGGTCAAGAACGGTCAGAATCTAGCTGAATCAGACCGAACCGGTTCGGCCGGTTTGACCGGCCGCTGGCGGGACTGGTCGGTTCAGGCCCTTTCCAGCCGATTCTTGGCCTCTGACCATCGGTTCTGGAACCCTCTCAATCCCAATTTCACTTTTACACCTTCAATTTCCAAAAAAATTACAAATTAATGCTTGAATTTCATCAAATTGCAAAGTAACCCTTAATTACACATTTTGACGTAATTCCCAATTTTGGCTTGATTTTTTGCAAATCAAACCCACTAGATCAATTACCCGACATCTCAATATCATAATGGAGCATTCAAAATGGATTTTTGACCGTTAGATTGAGATTTTAGCCATCGAGTCGAACCAACGGCCAAAATCGCTTAATGTGGGAGTATATAAGTGAAATCTCTTCTATTTTCAAGAGGGGGATTCATTTGCACGAATTTTTTTCTCCCTCCTTCGCCTTTCTCTCTCTCATTTCTCCCTCCAAAATGTTGCACAAACAGATCACGCTTTCTCTCTCTAGATTCGGTTTGCCTCTTGGATCGGTCTCGTTCTAGGCTTGAACCGGTGGTCGCCGGAGCTCCCAAGCCTTCAAGCTACTAGTGATCTGCTGTAGCAAGAGTCTTTGACGTTGCTGTGGAAAGAGGATACCGGATTGGTGGCCGGATCTTCACCGGCAGCCCGATCTTCGCCGGCGAGTCAAGGCCGATCCATTTTGGATTGGTTCTTCCTTTTTTCCTTGAGCCGGTGGTTCAATTGGTCTCGATTTGAGCCGTAGTGACCTGATCTAGGTTCTTGGAGTCTCGATCGTGATCCAGCGATTAGATCCGACTAATCGCGATAGAAACCGATGAAAATTGCGACAAAGGTAACGATTCGAAACTCGAATCCAATGAAGTAAGATCGAGTTAATCGATCGGGGCTAGGATTTAAGATTAGGAGCTTTTACATGATTAAAATTGATGAATATGAATGTTGTAATGATTTGTTGATGATTTGAATGATGATTATGATTTTGAGCCCAATCTGTAATTTTCGTAGGCTTATACATAGGTTACCGTTTTGGCCAAAACAAGGTATGAAACGACTTCGTTTCAGCTCTAGTCTTCTTAGGATTAGATAATAGACATCCCAAGCTTCGAAATGTTAGGTCACACGCCCAAAACGAATGTCGTTTGGCCCTCCAAAAACACCTCCAAAGATTAATGATTCAGCAGTAGTTTAAGTTTTTTTTTTTTTTTTTTGGTTCTGATCCTGTTCCGCCTTTTGACTTTGTTATTTTTTTTTTCCGATTTTCATGATCATTTTTTGATAAAATTTTCCTCATGAGTTTTGTTCCAAATTGTGTCGTGCATCTTCCGTAATTTTTTTTCATGATTTTTGGATGTGTTCAATTAGGTCAGATCTACTTAGATCTAGGCTTAGGTCAATCTGTTCCATATCGATCTTTGATTTTGCTATTTTTGTGCTGATTTTTGTGTTGAGTTCTAGCACAACTCTCCTTCATGAAAGTTTCTCTTACATGTGTTGTACATGTCTTGTATTTTTTTTAAAAATTTTTTAGACATGATTAGTTAGGTCAAAATTGCTTAGATCTGGACATAGGTCAGTCAGTCCTACATTAGTCCGAAATTTGTTTTGGTGAAATTGAGTCCATAAATGCACTTATTTGGACTTAAATCCTTCATGAAAGTTGAAATACATGATATATATGTTCATTTGATGCATGCTTTATAAGGTTTTTACATTGGCAATGTGAATCAATTGCATGTATTAGAGTAAAAGGTACTGCAGCAACATGTGTTGGACATATAGTGTGATCTGTTTTGCAAATGCTCTTGCAACAGCAGGCTTCCAACAGTCCAAACATGACTATGCTCTATTCACATGGACTAAAGATATGTCATCTATTTATTTCATGATATATGTCGATGACATTCTTGTTATGGGAAATGATAAAGCTGCCATAGAAAATTTCAAGGAATATTTACATGCCACCTTCCACATTAAAGACTTAGGAGCACCTGAATATTTCCTTGGGATTGAAATTGCTCGATCTGATCAAGGGATTTCCCTTAGTCGACGGAAGTTTGTGTTAGAGATCATATCAGAAGCAGGTTTATCAGGATGCAAGCTTGCTATAATTCCCATTGAGCAGAACACTAAGTTGACTACTGTAGAATACAATAAAGGCATATCTCAAAATGATGATCCCATACTTAGAGATCCATCAGGGTATCAAAGACTTGTTAGAAAACTCATATATCTAACTATGACTAGGCCTGATATCTCCTATGCGGTATAGACGCTTAGCCAGTTCATGCACAATCCAAAGCGTTCTCATTTGGATGCTGCCTTGAAAGTCGTGAAATATTTAAAGAAGTGTCCAGGACTTAGGATACTCCTATCTAAACAATGTGACGTGAAGATGACAACATACTATGATGCTGATTATGCAACATGTCCCATAAGTCGAAGATCGGTCACTGGATATTGCATCAAATTGGAAGAATCACTCCTCTCATGGAAGACCAAGAAACAGCCTACTGTATCGTTGTCCTTAGCCGAAGCAGAGCATCGAGTTATGGCTAAAGCAACTTGTCAAATAGTGTGGATACGAGGCCTACTTAAAGATCTCGGAGTACAAGTGCAAGGACCAACGAAGTTATATTGTGATAATGATGTGGCTCTCAAACTGGCAGCAAATCCTATAGTGCACGAGAGAACCAAGCATATAGAAGTGGATTGTCACTTTACACGGGAAAAGATCCAAGAAGGGGTGATTGAGACAAGAGGAATTGGGACGATAGAACAGCCAGCAAACATTTTTACCAAACCCTTGTGTCATCGACAGCACGCATGTCTATTAAGCAAGCTAGGCGTCTTGGATATCTACAAGCCACCAGCTTAAGGGGGAGTGTTAGAAGATATGTGGCAATTAGAAAGATATTTTTCAAATTATTCACCTTAGAGTCAAAATGCGTTCACAACAAATGTTGGACCTATAGAAGTTCTCTCATTTGATTAACCGGGTAAAATAGAGTTAAGATTAGGAATCAATCTTCAAAAACATCAAAATGTGAGTAAGTCTGCACATAATTTGTCTTACAAAGCCAAGTTAACATCACTAGTCACTTTTGTGTCCACCCTTCTATGAGGTAGATGTATAAGAGCTATTAGCTATTTTTGCCTATAAATCAAGACAACTTATAACAAAGATGAAAAAAAATTGTATGAAATAGCTGGTTCAACCGGCTAGGTGACTGAAAATTCAGAAGAATAATTTTTCTTTTTTGGTCTCATATGAACTTTGAAAGGGGAAAATTATTCATCACTTTTAATAATTCAGTCCAAAACTTTTCAATTTTGTTAATCAAGTTCTAAACATTTTCATGTTTTATCAATTGAGTGAATTAGGACAATTTTGGCTAGAAATCACTACATGGTATGATCGGTACTGACATGAATAATTTTTTTAATTTTAAATATTTTCCCAATATTTTTTCCTTCTTTTCCAATTTTCCTTTTCTCTTCTTTTCATTTTTTTTTTCTTTTTCTTCTTTCTTCCCTTCATTGGTCACCACTAGGCCTCGTCAAGGGGCAAGGGCCACCCTCATCGGCCTCGCGCTAGGGATGCCAAAGCTTGGGCTAGTGAGGGCACCCTCGCTTGAGGCTGGTGGAGGTTGTCGACCATTGACAAGGCTTGACAGTGGCTGGTGCTGGCGCAAGGAAAAATAAAAATGAAAAAGAAAAGAGAAAGAGAAAAGAGAAGGGAAAAAAAGGAAACTTTAATAAAATAATTTGATAAAATATTAAAATTATTACTAAAAATTACTAATGTCGGTGATTTTTTATTAAAATTGACCGGACTCAATTAGCAACATACGAAAATATTTAGAACTCACTTGGCAAAATTATAAAATGTATAACTGAATTGGTAAAAGCGTAATGGGATAGAACTTCTTGAATTTTTTTTTTTTTAATTACTTTGAAAGCCACATGATTGTGATTAAATAAGATAAGCTTGCACCAACTGAATAACACGGTTGTGCTCTTGCCCCTCAGTGGGACATGTATTCCATTGCCCTCTTAGACTCCTAATTGATTGCAGCATATAAACATAGGCCTCCAATTAATGACAACGTATCGAAGCTATGCTCCGGGAGTTTTCAGCTCAAGAACAACATGACCGACCCCTACCTTATACCTTTTGAAGAGATCTCTTAAGGCTTCAACAAACTTCCCGTGCGCCTCGTTGACCTGCCAAACGGATTTTGAGATGATAAATGATGGTATAAACCACAGGGTAGGTATCAAATTTTGTCAGGTCACAACACTAAGACACGCTAGGCATTCGATTTTTGGAATTGTTCAAAAGAATCTGTGTTTGAGCTCTATTTTTATTGTGTGAATGTGAAGTCGGGTAAAAGAAAGTTGTGTGGACGAAAACCAACAAATCGTACATCTTCCATGGTGGGTTTTGAAATTTTTTCAAACTAAATCGGTCTACCGACCACCACACACATCAAATTTTGGAAGGGTATAGGAGACCTGTGAAGAGAAAACCAAGTGAAAACACTACATGATGGATATGTCGATTCATTACAGTTCTACTATAGACACGCGATTCATGGAAAATCGTCAAGGATCCCACAATCTCATCTTTTTAATTTAGCAAAGAGAGTCATACATACCCAAAGATTCCTCAAAAGAGAATCAAGGGAGACTTAGGCTACATTTGGTAATGCTTTCGGTAATGGGTGTTTCTATTCTTTTGTTATTGGGAGTAGAAATAGAACGGATCAATAAGTTTTTTGTTCTCGAGAATAGATTTGAAACAAAAACAAGAAATTAACAAAAGTTGCTTCTTATTTCTAGGAACAACTCAAGAAACAAGAATTAAGAATCAAGCTTTTTTTTCCCTTTTTTTTTTTTTTCTCTCTTCCTCCCTTGTTCTCCTACCGGTTGCCGGCCGCCGACAGGCCAAACGAGGCCCAACGAGGCCCCTCGAGCCTCGCCTAGCCACAGCGAGAGCGACACCGACCTTGCGAAGGCCGGGCCAGCTTAGCCTCACCATGGTTGGGCAAGGCGACCTCGCCTAGGCACGGCGAGGCTCCCCCGAGGCCAGCGAGGTCGACCGGTCACCAACTGGCAACTGGTTGGAGGAAGGAGAAGAAAAAGAAAAAAAGAAGAAGAATATAATGAAATTATTAATAAATTAAAAGAAATTTTAAGTCATAAAAAATATATGGGGTCATAATAAATACATTTCTCTCTCGGGAACAGAAAATTTATATAGTTGCCAAATGCTCAAATGCTTAAAAACTGTTTTCGAGAACAAAAAAAAAAAATTTCTAAAAAAAAATATTCTTCAGAATAGAAACGTTATCAAAAGCACTTTTAATTACTCTAGAAAATTGCATATACAACTCGGCTGGGCTTTCACCACTTGTAGACATTTGACCGTAGCAAGATAAGGGCAAAACAGCTGTGCGAGATCCATTATTCAAATCAAACAAGTGGCATGGGACATCGAATTGTGGGCATGGCCCGGTAAAAAGGAGCGGGGAAGAAAGGAGAAGATAGAAGTTACTCGACCGTGGCGGAAAAGTGGAACCGGGGGGCAGCCCGTCTCCACGGCTATGCGCACAAATCTTTTCGTTGACTGAACAAATGGAATCTACGAAAGGAAAAGATTGCGCATGTTAGAATTTTCACTGAGGGTTGTCAGAAATTTAACCCAAAAAGAGAAACGTCCCAAGAATGAGTTTTTTTCTGCTTTTTCATTCGCTAGAAAGGACAAACCATCGTTTTCACCACTTCTTCACTATTGTCGGAAAAACGAACTGTCCCTAGTTGCCAACCAACACCAATATTATTTTTCCACGAACTACTTAAAACCCCCCATTTATACTACACATTTAGGGCACGTCTAGTAACATTTATTTTTTCGAAAATAATTTATTCAAAAATATTTTTTTCTATGTCTATTCTCAGGAACACATAAATAAATTTATTTTTACTTTTTGTTTTCGTTGCAAATGTATTCCCATGCCATTTTTCTGTTTTAGAAAATGAAATAATTAACTGACGTTACCAAATGTATTTATATTCTTTTTCTATTCTAGGAAGATTACCAAACATACATTTTATTTTTCCAATATAAACAATGCACATACCATTTAAGCGTTAACAAATACAAAAATGACATCTTCAGCAGATAAAGTTCCATATATAAGATTATATTGTACATAAAGACCAATGAATCTGTAATATTCTCTCTTGCATCTCAATCGAGACACACGAGACAGGACAATTGGATCATTATGTATGCTATTACAACTCAAAGGCACGCAATGAACACACAAGAATCTGATCCCACAAAATACCATGCCATCATTTCATTGGTTCATACTGGAATTACCACAACTTAAACCGCTAGTCCTCATCTTTCCTCAACTACAAACGTCATGGCCAAGCCCTTATCATTGAAAAGCAACTTCAACTCTAGCAGAGTAGGTTCATCTGCCTACTTTACACGCCCACAACGAATAACAACTATCCATTAATTCAAATTGACCTTAACCTGCATATTCGGCATTGATACCATATTCATCAAAACTTTTCATCCAACCTATTTCATTAAAATCAACCGGAAGAACAAGAAGAATGTGCTCGACTGACCATAGGCGCAATTAGGATCGAAGGCTTCTATTATATCCTCCACGTGCAGAGTAACTGGGAAATAACTGCAAGCATGTCTACACATGTGCCTGAAGACCAAACCCACCATCAGAAGATCAATCGGATTGTACAAAACTCATATCTCAGAAAATCAATTCACGAGCTTTGAAAACCTGACCAAAAGGAGGGGGAAAAGAAATAAGAAGCTAAGGGTACCTTGGCAACTTTCTGCCTATTTTGCTCCTATCATTGATTGGAATGAACATAAATACCACAAACAACCCAAAGACCCTGATAAGTAAGAAAACCCTGCAGCTATAAATGACCCACAAGATATAAACTGCCAAAAAGAAAAGATTGAATAATAGCAAAGAGCAGAGAGAGCTCGCAGAAGAGCTTTGTGGGGAGAAAGGAAGAGGAGAGAGAAGAGGACTAGTACGCCGTCGAAGTGAATAGCACCCAATCAAATCCCAAAAGCCACTGCGGTGTGCAATATATTGGACGATGGAAACTCCTCTCTTCCATTGAACACTCTCAGCTTCTTCAAATGATATTCATCAGTCTCACTCTCCTCAACCATCATCCCCGAGTTCAACCGGACAAACACTCCGAAAAATACGAACTTTTTCCGCTTTTCTATTTTCTGCAACAGTGATGAATTGATTTGATACTGGGAATTCACAGAATTTTAACCCGAATAGAGAAACGTCCCAAGAATGAGTTCTCTCTGCTTCTTCACAAGAAAAGACACGTGACCATTTTCACCACCATCATTTTCTTTGAAACACCGACGGTCTTTTGGGATTTGTCACCTCCACACTCCAGTGGAAGTCTCTATCACGTGGTCACCCTTACACCAGAATGCAGGTGACAGATTGTCGAGAACAACTAAATTTTTTAAACTTGGAATAAGTTGTATCTAGGTGGATCGAAGGACCCAGTTACTGCAATTTGCTATGCGCATGTCAGTTTTTCAGTCCGCTACTCAACCGGACGCAAGTAAGATCGAAACTTTGGCGATTGTCCGTCCACGTTTTGGTCTGGGATGGGACGCGTGTCCGCGTTAATGTCGTTGTGGAGTTGATGGGTAGTTCCAGACCGACTAACGCTGTATCTCAAAGAGGTTCCACTAGGTGGCTTCGATTGAAATAAGAAAAAAAGAGTTGTCATTGTCGATTTTTATTTTCTGAGAAAAGTACTCCCACCCCACCAATCAATCGCTTCTAAACTCGTAAAAGTCACGTACGTCAACACACGCTAATGAAAAAAATAACTGAGGATCGACTGCTATAACAAAATAATAGTTCAAGATTAACGTGTAACGGTAGAAAGTTTAAAAGTAAACGTGTGCAAATCCCAACGTTCAGGAGTGTTTTTATATAGTTTTACTTTCTTTGATATGGATTTTAATAGAGTGGGCAACCTATCAAATAAGAAGAATTTATATCCATCGTTTACTCAATTCTATGACTCTAGGTTGGCCATTTGAGAGTCGAGGGAAGCGATAGGATTCGATTCTTGATAAACCCCGGAGATTTACAAAGGGTTGTTTAGCTAGCTAAAAGTTGTAATAATCAAAGACTAGAGTATCGAAAACATTTCTAAGTAAATACCAAATCTTTCAAGGGGAGATGAAAGTAGATGCTGAGTTTGTAAAACTTCTAACTTGTTTCGTCAATCGGGTAGAATTATGAGTTAAGATTAGGCTTAATTCCCTAAAATTCTCTCACATTTAAATTTAATCTCAATTCTATTTTGAGCATTGAACTGTAGTCTAAAATCTGCCCCATGCCAAAAATTGCCACTAATTTCTTTAAAGTAATTAACATTAGGATTAATTAGAGATTCATTATCAAAACTTGCATTTTTACGGATACGATTGCATTCAAATGAAACAACAGCAACCTGTGTAACATTGATAAGTTTGAAAAGACCAACGTCGATTTTGGGTCACAGGGGCAGATATGGGACTAGAGTGAAAGTATGTAATTTTTTTTAGACAAAAAAATAGGGGTGAAATTGGGATTGAAGTTGTCTTGATTTATACTAAAAGGTTAAATAAAAAAGGCAAAAATTACAAAAGCTCTAAATTATACCAACTACAATATATTTATTTTATAATTTTTTCTGATACTAAAAATCGTAAATTTATAATTGTGTGATATATTTATCTTTTGTCAAAATTTTATCAATGAGAATCGTTAAAATCTCTTTACATAGATGCTGATAAAGTGAACGGTATAGACATTCCTCTCTCTCTCTCTCTCTCTCTCTCCCTCCCAAAACCCTAACCGGCCGACCGGCTCTCACTCTGCGTTCGTGTGAGACCGAAAGAGGATCGCCAATCACAAAGGAAGATCGATCGCGCGCGTCAATTATTGGAAGCTATTTTGCTCGATGGCTGCTGCTAATCTCTCGAGCCATTCTGACGGTAAGAAGGAAAAAAACGATAGAAATGAAACCCTAAGCACCTCTCCTCCGCCTCCGCCTCCGCCTCTCCCTTTCCCGCGTTCGCCAGCAGGTCCGGCGACCTGTCTAACATACTTGACGACTCGCGACTCGGAGGGCGTCATGGACTGAGTTCCGGCAATCCGAGGCCTGGATTCCGTCGACATGATATGGGGAAGCCATCTCAGCGATTTGCCTTCGCAAGACGAATGGGAACCACCTTCGAAAGAAAACGGGGAGTCTTCTTCAGAAGACAAAGGCAAGCTCGACAATAGTAGGAGCAGTGACGAGGTATGTTCCCTTTGTCTTGGTTCCGGAAAGAGGAATAGAAGTCTTGACAGAGAGGACAATCGACTCTCTTCAGAAAATGAAGGTGCTAGTAGGAGCAATGATGAACGACAGACGAATCTTAGGAAGGGTCGTCGCATTGGTAGTCTCTTCATATCAAGTGTAGAAATCGGTAAGGGAAGTAATGGTACCATCGTGTTCCAGGGCACTCATGGAAAAGGGGATGGTGAGAAACGACCCGTTGCGGTGAAACGACTTGTCAAGGGTCATCATCATCTTGCCTCCAAAGAAATTGAGTCTCTCATTGCATCTGACAAACATCCAAATATTCTTCGGTATTTTACAAAAGAAGAGGATCAGAATTTTGTGTATCTCGCTGTAGAGCTCTGTGATTTCAGCTTAGATGATTTCATTCAAGCACATTCAGATTCTTCAAATAAGCCTGTCTTCCCCCATGAGTATAAAATCAAATTGGATTCTGTTAGGGATGCGATGCAGGATGGTGAGTTGTTGAAGGCAGATAGACGTCCTTCACCTTTGTTACTGAGACTGATGAGGTAATTTTTTTTTATGTTTTGATGTGTTTGAATTGAGAGACAACTGCAGTATCTTGCTTGTTGAGACACTCCAAAATTCAACTGTCACATTTTTTGTATTTGTGTTGGGCTTCTGGACATGTTTTACATGACTTTGAATCATCTCATAGATATCACTACCTTCTTGAACTATTCTTTGCTGGCTTATGTGGGTATTAGGTATTAGTCGAAGGTCAAAATGGCTCTACTGCAAACAACTTCCTGGTGATGTATGATTGAGGGAATTATTAGGCCACTAATTTGACTCTGGTAATGCAATCAACATTTGGGATAAGTTTTGAACCTTGCAGCATGAAGTGAAGTTTTGGCATCCTTACTTTTGTTAGAGAAGTTCCTTAATTATGTATCCAATGCCTTCAAGTGGCCTGCACCCAATTTGGTTCCTGATACTTTGTTGCTTTGAGTCATACTGTCAACTTTGTATTATGATACAGGGATATAGTATCGGGACTCGTCCATTTGCATCAATTGGGAATATTTCATCGGGACTTAAACCCTCGAAATGTGTCGATCACTAAGCATCCATCATTATGTGCCAAGCTATCTGATATGGGAATCAGTAAAGACCTTCATCGGGATAAATATTATCGTCCCTCCAGTAAGTGTTCATGACAGCTTTCTCCAGCCCTTTGATCTGGTGGTAATCATCTTCATATTCCTGACTAAAACCTTCGGATCAATAATCTTATTTGTTAGAGCAATCTCTTTTCTTGAAGTGTACATTATGTTATAAGTTAGGTTGCTTTGTTGTGGTAAAATTTGTGAAAATTAACAGTTTTTGCCACTCTCTCCCTTCGTTGACTGGTAAATCTAATATGATATCCATATGTATATTGTCCCACTGATGATGGCTTTTTTGTTGATCTTTGATGTCTTATAGGTAGTGGAACCAGAGGATGGCAAGCACCTGAACAGCTTCTTTGTAGTGGGCGCCAAACATGCAAAATGGATATGTTTAATTTTGGTTGCGTCTTGTTCTTTTGCCTCATTAGGGGAAGCCATCCATTTGGTAGAGATCGAGCACGCGACATCAATATTGAGGAGAACAAAATGGACCTGTCCTTAGTGGAGTTCATACCAGAAGCTCATGATTTGATATCATGTTTGCTAAACCAGCAACCTGAATTGAGGTGAGTGTGTTTTCATCTTTAATTTGCATCACTCCCACTTTCATTGTTTGATAAATTTTGTAACCATGATAATTTCCATTTTCATGTATCACTCAAATTTCACGAATTTAATTCATCCTACTTGGCTCAAATATCTGTCCTGCTGGTGAGGCTTTACTCAGCAAAAAATGTTTCCAATTGTTCTTTTGGCAATTGACAGTAAGAGCCAGAGAAAAGGTCGACGAAAGGACAGCCTAAATGCCTTTGACAATTGTGTTCCAATAGAAAATGATCATTTTAGAAAGCTTGTTTATTAGGGCTATAAGTTTATTACTTACCAGGAACATAAAAATGCACTATTCTTGCTTTACATCCACCGAAGAGGATTTCGAGGGTTTAGCATATGGCGTTAACTACGAAGTTGGAGAATATCACTTTCACTGCCCAATTTCGTCTTGAAGAATCCTAGGGGCTGAACGATTATCTTGCTAATCTAGTAAATCATTCCTGGCTTCTTTTCATAGTGAAACAACTTCCTTCATCCTAGAATCATGAGTTGTGAAGCGCATGAAAGTTTTCAGACATTTTGGCGACTCTCTCATTGAGCTAAGGCAAGTTTATTTGTTTTAGAGATCGCACCAATGCTGTATCTGTGATGCTTATGATTCGGGAAGTCAAGTCCATGTCAGTGTTGTTCATGTAATTGATTTCTTTTGAGCATGTTGGGCTATAGTTCATTTTTTGTGATAATTTTCCTAGGCTCAGTAGTTAATTTCTTTTACTTACCCGTAGGCCAAACGCATCGGAGGTGCTTTGCCATCTATTTTGGTGGAGTTCAAAGAGGAGGTTGTCCTTTCTTTGTGACCTTAGCAATAGATTACAATTGGAAAGGCGGGCCAATTCAGATCTTTTGAAAGCATTGCAGAACACTGCGCGAGTGGTTTTTAGTGGGAGATGGACTGACAAGATAGAGACTGAAGTTATGGACCACCTTAACGAATATAGGACCTACAATGGTCGCCGTGTCCAAGACTTATTGCGAGCCGTGCGAAATGAGTCTATCCACCTTCGGGAAGGCCCGAAAAAAGTTCAGGTTCTCTTTCTTTCTCTAGAACTGGGATGATTTCTGCATCTGGTGCATACGAGGCTTCTTCAGTAAATTTGTATATTTTGGATTGGGTGTGGACTTGTGGCTCACATTTGTCGTTTTTCATTGCTTTGATGGTTCTGGCAGGAGATTGTCGGATCGGTTCCTGAGGATGTGGAAGCTTACTTCACCAAACGATTCCCGGGTCTCTTGATGGAGTCATACAAAGTGGCGTTCCAGTTTTACGAAAAAGAAGACTGGTTTCAGAAGTTTTTCTTGTCAGATCAGCTTCCAGAGATGACGCTTTGATCCTTTGGCCAACTTTTTGCGTTGATTCCTTCTTCCATCCTGCCTCTGGTGCATCAAACAAACATTACAAGTGCATTCCACCAGTTGTTTCGTAGTGTCTATTTGTCTTGGTTATGATGATCGAGTTGGACGGGCTCAGGGCTCTTGTTTGTGTGTATAATGTATAGTTTTAATATTAAATTTCATATACTTTCAGTGCACAATTTATCTCGTACTTTAAATGTATAATTTTTTGCTTTCGCAATATCAAAAATAATATCTTTTATTTCAATTTCGTGCAGTTCCTTCAAATAGCGCAATTTATAGATTTATTTTTCTGTATTTTATTGAAAATATTAATTTTTAGAGTTTAAAAAAGGATCGGGCATATGCCTGGGCTGGCAGGGCCCAGTGGTCAGCCCTAGTAGCAACTTTCATCAACGGAAACTACCTTTTCACCCATACTAGTTTAACAACTATCGGCGTAACTAGTAATTTTCATATATTTGTTTATTCCATCGTAAATGAATGATTTGAAAAATATTTTCATTAATAGGATCACTTGTATTACTTAAAATAATTTGTCAATGAAAATATTTTTATTATTCGACAACAATTTATATCTATACGTTTTCGTTGATTTGTTTTTCTTTTATTCATTTTTATAAGCAATACAAGCGATCGGTTTTAAAATGATATTTTTCAAATCATTCACTTTAGAGTCAAAATGTGTTCACAACAAATGTTGGACCTATAAAAGTTCTCTCATTTCATTAACCAGGTAAAATAGAGTTAAGATTAGGAATGAATCTTCAAAAACATCAAATTGTGAGTAAGTCTGTGCATAACTTGCCTTACAAAGCCAAGTTAACATCAGTAGTCACTTTTGTGTCCACCCTTCTATGAGGTAGATGTATAAGAGCTATTAGCTATTAATGCCTATAAATCAAGACAACTTCTAAAAAAGAAGAAAAATACTTGTATAAAATAGCCGGTTCAACCGGCTAGGTGACTGAAAATTCAGAAGAATAATTTTTCTTTTTTTTTGTCTCATATGCACTTTGAAAGGGGAAAATTATTCATCACTTTTAATAATTCGGTCCAAAACTTTTTGATTTTGTTAATCAAGTTCTAAACATTTTCATTTTTTATAAATTGAGTGAATAAGGACAATTTTGGCTAGAAATTATTGAAGTTGACGATTCTACGTGGTACGATCAGTGCTGGCATGAATAATTTTTAATTTTTTTTCAATATTTTTTCCTTCTTTTCTTTTTCTTCTTTCTTCTTCCCTTCGTTGGCCACCATTGGGCCTCGTTAATGGGCAAGGACCACCCTCACCGGCCTCGCGCTAGGGATGCCCAAGCTTGGGCTAGCGAGGGCACCCTCGCTTGAGGCTTGTGGAGGTTGTTGACCATTGGCAAGGCTCGATAGTGGCTGGCGCGGGAAAAATAAAACCAAAAAAAGAAAAAAGAAAGAGAAAAGAGAAAGGAAAAAAAGGAAAAATTAATAAAAATATTTGATAAAAATATTAAAATATTATTAAAAATTACTAATGTCAATGATTTTTTATTAAAATTGATCGGACTCAATTGGCAACATATGAAAAATATTTAGAACTCACTTGGCAAAATTATAAAATGTATAACTGAATTGGTAAAAGGGTAATAGGATAGAACTTCTTGAAATTTTTTTTTAATTACTTTGAAAGCCACATGATTGTGATTAAATAAGATAAGCTTGCATCAACTGAATAACACGGTTGTGCTCTTGCCCCTCAGTGGGACATGTATTCCATTGCCCTCTTAGACTCCAAATTGATTGCAGCATATAAACACAGGCCTCCAATTAATGACAACGTACCGAAGCTATGCTCCGGGAGTTTTCAGCTCAAGAACAGCATGATCGACCCCTGCCTTATACCTTTTGAAGAGATCTCTTAAGGCTTCAACAAACTTCCCGTGCGCCTCGTTGACCTGCCAAATGGATTTTGAGATGATAAATGATGGTATAAACCACATGGTAGGTATCAAATTTTGTCAGGTCACAACACTAAGACACGCTAGGCATTCGATTTTTGGAATTGTTCAAAAGAATCTGTGCTGGGCTCTATTTTTATTGTGTGAATGTGAAGTCGGGTAAAAGAAAGTTGCGTGGTCGAAAACCAACAAATCGTACATCTTCCATGGTGGGTTTTGAAATTTTTTCAAACTAAATTGGTTTGCCGACCACCACACACATCGAATTTTGGAAGGGTATAGGAGACCTGTGAAGAGAAAACCATGTGAAAACACTACAGGATGGATATGTCGGTTCATTACAGTTCTACTATAGACACGCGACTCATGGAAAATCGTCAAGGATCCCACAATCTCATCTTTTTAATTCAGCAAAGAGAGTCATACATACCCAAAGATTCCGCAGAAGAGAATCAAGGGAGACTTAGGCTGCTTTTGGTAACGCTTTTGAGAACGGGTGTTTCTATTCTTTTGTTCTTGGGAGTAGAAATAGAACGGATCAATAAGTTTTTTATTCCCGAGAATAGATTTGAAACAAAAACAATAAATTAACAAAAAAGTTGTTTCTTGTTCTTAGGAACAACTCAAAAAACAAGAATCAAGAATCAAGCTTTTTTTTTTTCCCTTTTCTTTCCTTCCTTTTCTTTTTTTTCTTTCTCTTCCTCCCTTGTTCTCCTACTGGTCGCCGGTCGCCGACCGGCCAAACAAGGCCCAACGAGGCCCCCCGAGCCTCGCCTAGCCACAACGAGGGCGACACCGACCTTGTGATGGCTAGGCCAACTCAGCCTCACCTTGGTTGGGCAAGGCAACCTCGCCTAGTCATGACGAGGCTCCCCCGAGGCTGGTGAGGTTTGGCCGGTCGCCAGCCAGCAGCCGGCTGGAGGAAAGAGAAGAAAAAGAAAAAAAGAAAAAGAAAAATGTAATAAAATTATTAATAAATTAAAAAAAAAATTAAGTCATAAAAAATATATGGAGTCATACTAAATGCATTTCTCTCTCGGGAATAAAAAATTTGTATAGTTGCCGAACGCTCAAATGCTTAGAAAATGTTTTCGAGAACAAAAAAAAAAATGTTGCTAAAAAAAATGTTCATCAGAATAGAAACGTTATCAAGAGCACTCTTATTTACTCTAGAAAAATGCATATACAACTCCGTCGGGCTTCCACCACTTGTAGACATTTGACTGTAGCAAGATAAGGGCAAAACAGCTGTGTGAGATCCAGTATTCAAATCAAACAAGTGGCATGAGACATCGAATTGTGGGCATGGCCCGGTAAAAAGGAGCGGAGAAGAAAGGTGAAGATAGAAGTTACTCGACCGTGGCAGAAAAGTGGAACCAGGGGGCAGCCCGTCTCAACGGCTATGCGCACAAATCCTTTCCTTGACTGAACAAATGGAATCTACGAAAGGAAAAGATTGCGCATGTTAGAATTTTCACTGAGGATTGTCAGAAATTTAACCCAAAAAGAGGAACGTCCCAAAAATGAGTTTTTTTTCTGCTTTTTCATTCGCTAGAAAGGACAAACCATCATTTTCACCACTTCTTCACTATTGTCGGAAAAACGAACTGTCCCTAATTGCCAACAACACCAACATTATTTTTCCACGAATTACTTAAAACCCCTCATTTGTACTACACGTTTAGGGTACTTTTGGTAACATTTCTTTTTTCGAAATAATTTCTATTCAAATTTTTTTTTCTATATCTATTCTCAAAAACGCAGAAATAAATTTATTTTAATTTTTATTTTCATTGCAAATGTATTCTCAAGTTATTTTTCTATTTCAGAAAATGAAATAATTAGCTAACATTATCAAATGCATATATATATATATTATTTTAGGATGATTATCAAACGGACATTTTATTTTTTCAAAATAAACAATGCGCATACCATTTAAGTGTTAACAAACACAAAAATGACATCTTCAGTCTGCTCTTTAAATAAAATTCCATTGTATAAGATTATATTGTACATGAAGACCAATGAATCTGTAATATTCTCTCTTGCATCTCAATCAAGACACACGAGACAGGACAATTGGATCCATAGGTATGCTATCACAACTCAAAGGCATGCAATGAACACACAAGAGTGTGATCCCACAAAATACCATGCCATCATTTCATTGGTTCATACTAGAATTACCTCAACTTAAACCACGAGTCCTCATCTTTCCTCAACTAGAAGCGTCATGGCCAAGCCCTTACCATTGAAAAGCAACTTCAACTCTAGCAGATTGGGTTCATCTGCCTACTGTACACGCCCACAACGAATAACAACTATCCATTAATTCAAATTGACCTTAACCTGCATATTCGGCATTGATACCATATTCATCAAAACTTTTCATCCAACCTATTTCATTAAAATCAACTGGAAGAACAAGAAGAATGTGCTCGACGACCACAGCGCAATTAGGATCGAAGGCTTCTATTATATCCTCCACGTGCAGAGTAACTGGGAAATAACTGCAAGCATGTCTACACATGTGCCTGAAGACCAAACCCAACATTAGAAGATCAATCGGATTGTACAAAACTCATATCCAATTACTCAGAAAATCAATTCACGAGCTTTGAAAACCTGACCAAAAGGAGAAGGGAAAGAAATAAGAAGCTAAGGGTACCTTGGCAACTTTCTGCCTATTTTGCTCCTATCATTGATTGGAATGAACATAAATACCACAAACAACCCAAAGACCCTGATAAGTAAGAAAACCCAGCAGCTATAAATGACCCACAAGATATGAACTGCCAAAAAGAAAAGATTGAATAAGAGCAAAGAACAGAGAGAGCTCGCAGAAGAGCTTTGTGGGGAGAAAGGAAGAGGAGAGAGAAGAGGACTAGTACGGCGTCGAAGTGAATAGCCCCCAACCAAATCCCAAAAGCCACTGCGGTGTGCAATATATTGGACGATGGAAACTCCTGTCTTCCATTGAGCACTCTCAGCTTCTTCAAATGATATTCATCAATCTCGCTCTCCTCACCCATCCCCCCGAGTTCAACCGGACAAACACTCCGAAAAATACGAACTTTTTCCGCTTTTCTATTTTCTGCAACAGTGATGAATTGATTTGATACTGGGAATTCACAGAATTTTAATCCGAATAGAGAAACGTCCCAAGAATGAGTTCTCTCTGCTTCTTCACAAGAAAGGACACATGACCATTTTCACCACCATCATTTTCTTGGAAACACCGACGGTCTTTTGGGATTTGCCACCTCCACACTCCAGTGGAAGTCTCTCTCACGCGGTCACCCTTACACCAGAATGCCGGTGACAGATTGCCGAGAACAACTAAATTTTTTAAACTTGGAATAAGTTGATATGTCACACCCCAAAACTACGAAGAATGGGGATGACACGGCCGTCCCTCCACACGAAGGACGCAGCCTCAAACACAACCAACAACCTGATATCAACTTATATATATATCAAACCATATATACATATCAGATAGACCAACAGATTGGTTGCAACATCAGAGTTTCTATAATCCACCAAAAAAGAATATACAATTAGAACTCAGACAATCCAACCACTAGCAAGGGAAGTACACCACTTCCTTTGGCCATACCCAAAAATAGAACTCCCCAAAAGTTTCCCACCGACGGCGCACTCGCTCTATTCGCCGCTAACCGAGGAACTTGAAAATATTAAAGGAGGAGTGGAATGAGCAACAACAGCTCAGTGAGTAGTACATATCTTCTAAGCAGATCGAACAACCACTATGCATGTATACAAAGCAATACCAAACTTCATAACGCCAACTCAATATATAAAATACATATCAAATCATATAAGAGTTATTTGATATCATCAAAGCTTTATACTAATATGGAAAACTCATTTAAATCACCATCAAAAATCAAGTATCAATGGTCAAGTCCATTGAATAATCTCCATCAAATATAACATATCAATGGTCCATCCATTGATTAATCTATTGCTCAATATTCCACCATGGTCACGACACAACGCCTTGTGACAAGGCGACCAAGTTTTTCCCCTTGGCGAGTCTCCACCTACAAAGCCGATGGCTGGGCCCGAAGGATATCCTAAACCTGGTATGCATACCCCAAAAACCCCTCACCGGGTTCACAATCATATTGAGCATAGAAAACCATCATCCGATACTAGAAATCCAATCCAGAAATCAATATCTTAAACCAAACAAATAACAATTTCAGCATAGCCCATCATCCATTTCATATTAATTTCTCAAATCATTATAAAGCTTTCCATAAATCAATTGCAAAGCAATTTCATATATATTTCTCCACTTACTTTGTATAACACACTTTTCAAACATTTATAATCAATCAAAGAGTAGCAATTGCTCGATCTGGCTTTTATGCAATCAAAATGCTCTCCTCAATTCAATGTATATACATATATACTTCAAGACATGAATTTTTTTAAAACCAAAGAAGATATAGTACCACTCACCTCGTCGTCCACAACCAAACGACAAACGATACCCGTATCGTCGAACTCACGGCCCTATCAAATAATCGAGGAATAATGTTAAAATCTAATAAAACTCTATCTCAACTATGAAACGACTAAATTACGCCTTAACTCTAACAAGAGGACTTCTACGCACTAACAAATCGCATAACTAAGACGATTGATCGAACTATTCGCAACACGGAGTTTAAGTGCAAAACTTGATCATGCCATAACTTTCTCCTCCGAACCCCGATCCGAACGTATTTATAGTCAATAGAGAGCCCTTGACAAATATTACAAGAATCCCAACTTCACCGTCCCAAAATCAAGCCGAAAGGTGACAAAATACAGGCCCAAAGCTGCTGGACGCGTACTGTTTACTGCGCGCGGGAAACTTTGAAATTTTGTTTCGGACAAACCACGAGCTCAAATCACAATCCGTAAAATCTCACGGCTCCACAACACCCTAAATCATCATTACTACAAAAATACGCGGCTCAACGACTCCAAAATCGGACTTCGCCACTTGATTTTCCAACAATTCCGAATTTGAGCCCTAAACCCAAAAATTACTTTAATTGGACGAACGAGGGGCCTAATCTCTTACCGGGTGCTACGTTATGGAGTAGAGTCGGCTTGGCGAGGCATCCGTGGTGTGCACGTGCCAAAAACCCTTTCCTTCTTCCCCTTTCTCTTCTTCTTCTTCTTCTTCTTCTTCTTCTTCTTTTCTTTCTTTTCTTTCTGGTGCCCGAACGTGGGCTTTCTTTCCTTTTTATCTCTTCCCCTTTTTCTGTTTTCTGTTTTCTTTCTTTATTTTCTTCCTCTCTCTCTCTCTCTCTCTCTCTCTCTTCTCTTTTCCCTCTCTCCCGAAAACTTTCGATTCCTCTCTCTCTGCCGTAGCTTCTACCTTTTTCTTTTTCTTTGACTGGGTCAAAACCCATATTTTACATTGATATCTGGGTGGATCGAAGGATCCAGTTACTCCAATTTGCTATGCGCATGTCAGTTTTCAGTCTGCTACTCAACCGGACGCATTCAAAATCGAAACTTTGGCGATGCTTCGTCTACGTTGTTGTCTGTGAAGGGACGCGTGTCTGCGTTAATGTCATCGTGGAGTTGATGGGCAGTTCCATGCTGACTAACCCTGTATCTCCAAGAGTCGCCACAAGGTGCCTTCGATTGAAAGAAGAAAAAAGAGTTGTCATTGTCGATTCATATTTTTTGAAGGAAATTACTCGCCCCACCAATTAATCGCTTCTAAACTTTTAAAGGTCAACGCACGTTAACGCATGCTAACAAAGAAAAACTGATGATAGATGGCTATAACAAAATAAAAGTTCGGGAATTAACGTCTAATAGGAGAAAGTTTAAAAGTAAAAATGTGCAAATCCCAAAGTTCAGGAGCATTTTATATAGTTTTACTTTCTTCCATATGGATTTTAATGGAGAGTGCAACCAATCAAATAAGAAGAATTTATATCCGTTGTATACTCAATTTAATGACTCTAGGTTGGCCACTTGAGATTTGACGGAAGCAATAGGGCTCGATTCTTGATAAATCCCGGAGATTTATGGAGGGTTGTTTGGCTAGCTAAAAATTGCAATTTTCAATGTATTTACTTTTATAATCAAAGACTGGAGTATTGAAAAAATCATTATATAGTATGTTCAAACATTTGGTGTAACTCTTTTCAATGGAGAGAGAATCATTTCTAAGTAGATACCAAATCTTTCAAGGGGAGATGAAAGTAGATGCTGAGTCTATAAAATTTCTAACTCATTTCATCAATCGGATAGAATTACGAGTTAAGATTAGACTTAATTCCCTAAAATTCTCTCATATTTAAGTTTAGTCCCAATTCTATTTTGAACATTGAACTATAGTGTAAAATCCGCCCGTGTAAAAAATTGCCATTAATTTCTTTAAAGTGATTAACATTAGGGCCAATTATAGGTTCATTATTAGAACCTACGTCTTCACCGACACTATTGCATTTAAATGAAACAATAGGCTGCTGACATTGATATTTTGAAAAGACCGATGTCAATTTTAGCCCACAAGGCAAATCTGGGACTAGAGTGAAAGTTTGTAATTAAAAAAAAAAAAAATAGGGGCAAAAGTGGGATCGAGCCTAAAATTGGGCTTTTGAAAGAAATTAGGCAATAAAGATTATGGATAAATGATGCCAAAAATGAAATTGTGAGTAATTCTGTGCATAATTTGTATTAGTAAGCCATCAGTGCCTGCTTTTGGGTCCACCCTTTAATGAGGTTGATGCAAACCTATTCCCTCACGTCTCTCCATCAAGAACTATCATAGCTAAAATGCCTTTCCATGACCCACCTAACTAAATGAATGCACACTATTAGGTAAGCATCCAAAGAGTGATTTTAATGTGGTGCTGCAAAGTTTTAGGATTTGACAAGATCGAAGGAAGAAAATTGCACCAATGCCATTTGATCTGTTCATCTGTCACTTCTATCTTGTTCACTAGGAATTCATACAAAGAAAAGAGGGGCATAAATGGTTATTGCAAATGCAGAATGAATCCAAGATAAATCACAAATGTTAAAGCTGTAGCCATGAATTTGAAGAGCAAAAGGCAAAAGGGACTGCACGGTTGAAAGTGTCCTTATTGAGTATACCCAGGAAAAGGAAAACTGGGCATATTAAAAGTTGTTCAACTTTCAGAATTCGGGAGAGTATGCTGAGAGAGGGAATCAACATCCCAATCTAGACCACCACAAAAAGCCATTTACTTCTCCTCAGCATTGACCGCCTCTCGCCTTTGTGGCTTCCCGCTGTTTTTGTCTTCTCAACACATGCTTCTGCATCTGCACAGTCCTTTTCCTGAAACCAGTCAACGTTAGTACCGAGCTGAGTTTTTGCATAGTGTCAAAATTGCCAAGTCAAGTTCATGAAGCTAGTGTTGCTATGGTATCTGCGGCTCACTTGTGTTGGGAGTGGACGTGGGTTCTCTCGTCGGTGTTCCTTCGAATAGTAATTAATGTTTTAGTAGGGTTAAGCATATATATACAAATTGTAACCCTTTTCTGATTGAACGATAGAATATGATTATCTCTTCAAGAGGCATAACTATAAGAGGATAGAACACTTTCGTGAGGTTTTCATATAATTCAACAAACAAAATGATGACAAATGAATCAAAGAAAAGTAGTACTCCAACTCTCGATGTTAAAAGGTTATATAAAAAAGAGCAAAAACTACAAAAATTCTAAATTATAACACATTTATCCTAAATTTTTTTCTGACATTAAAAATCGTGTAAATTTATATGTATGTGATATATTTACTTTACGTCAAAATTTTATTAACGACAACTGTTAAAATCTTTATACATATATGTCGGTAAAGTGAACAGTGTTAATAGGGCATTCACGTGGTTTAAGTAAAATTTGATACGTGTCGCCCACGTCTAATCCGCGCCGAGGGAATTCAAAATTTTAAGCTCCCTTCTTCTCTGTCTCTCTCTTCCAGAACCCGACCCACCTTTGCACACCCTCTCTCTCCCCGTTCTCCGTTGCGTGACGTCCCACCTTCCCCCGGCGGTGCACCCGCCCGAAGCGCCGAGCTGCCGCGCCCGACGTAGCTGGCCCCCCGAAGCCGCCCCTTCGAAGAAGAAGGACGTCCACCTCGACGGAACCCTAAATTCCCTACGACGACGAGGAATCCCTCCTCCTCCTCCTCCTCCTCCGTGACGTCGAGGAGCGCCGGGGCCTCGCCTCGCCTCTCCGACGCCTTCCCGTCGCGGCCGAAGGACGTCGTCGGCGAGCGTCTCTGTGCCGGGCTTTGGAATTTGGTTGTATCGTCTTGGCTTTTGGGGGTTTGTTGGGGGTTTTGAAGGGTTTCCTGTCTTCGTTCGTTCCATTGCTTTGGGGATCCAGTTCATCAGCAATCGGAGATCGATTACTTGATCGGGGAGTGCCGTTGGTGGAGCTCTTGCCTGGATGGTTGCGGACCTCCTGCTGGGGCACCCGCAATTATCCGAATTCTCGGGGTCGCAAGGCGAAGGTAAAACTTGGGTTTAAGGAATCATTCTGTGCTTTCTCTCTCGTCATCACGCCTCTATTCCAGCGAACCGCGACGCTGACCCTCCGCCTCCCCCGTCGCCTCCCCGAGCCCCGTCGCTTTTTGCCTCCCTCTCGCGACCTTCGCTCCGGTCTATCTCTCTTTCTTCCGCGAAGCGGCCTCTGCTCCTGAACGCCATTGCGACGGTAAGAAGGAAAACGACGATGGAAACGAAAGACCTAGCGCCGCTCCTCCTCCTCCTCGTCCTCCTCTTCCGCCTCCGCCTCCGCCTCCCCCTCCATCTCTTCCATGTTCTCGACAACAGTGGGAGCAGTGACGAGGTATGTACCCTTCGTCTTGGTTCCGGAAAGGGGAATGGTCATCGCATTGGTAGTCTCTTTATATCAGGAGTAGAAATCGGTTGGGGAAGTTGTGGTACGACCGTCTTTAAGGGCACTCATGGAAATCGGGATGGTAAGAAACGACCCGTTGCGGTGAAACGACTTGTCAAGCGTCATCATCGTCTTGCCGAAAATGAGATTCAGCATTTCATTTTATCCGACGGCCCTCCAAATATTCTTCGGTATTATGCAGAAGAAAGCGATCGGTATTTTGTGTATCTTGCTCTAGAGCTTTGCGATTTCAGCTTAGATGATTTGATTCAAGCACAGTCAGATACTTCAAATAAGCCTAACTTCCCTCATGGGTATACAATCAAATTGGATTCTGTTAGGGATGCGATGCAGGATGGTGAGTTGTTGAGGGCAGATGGACGTCCTTCACCGTTGCTACTGGAACTGATGAGGTAAATTTTTAATGTTTTGATGTGTTTGAATTGCAGTATCTTGCTTGTTGAGGCACTCCAAAAATCAACTGTCACATTTTTTGTATTCGTGTTGGGCTTCTGGACACGTTTTACATGACTTTGGAGCATCTCATAGATATCACTACATTCTTGAACTGTTCTTTGCTGGCTTATGTGGGTATTAGGTATTAGTCGAAGGTCAAAATAGCTCTACTGCAAAAAGCTTCCTGGTAATGAATGATTGAGGGAATTATTAGGCCGCTAATTTGATCCGGTAACACAATCAACATTTGGGATAAGTTTTGAACCTTGCACCATGAAGTCGAGTTTTGGCATCCTTTCTTTTGTTAGAGAAGTTCCTTAATTTCCAATAAGATATGGCTATCCGATGCCTTCAAGTGGCCTGGACCCAATTTGGTTCATGATACTTTGTTGATTTGAGTCATAATGTCAACTTTATATTATGATGCAGGGGTATAGTATTAGGACTCATTCATTTGCATAGATCGGGACTAATTCATCGGGACTTAAACCCTCGAAATGTGTTGATCACTACGCATCCATCATTATGTGTCAAGCTATATGATATGGGAATTAGTAAACTCCTTCCTCCGGGTAAATCTTCCATGGTGTTGACACCTAAATTTTTGCCCAAAAATATTTCATGTTAAATTCCTACATATAGATTATCTAGGTGTTTAATATAGTGTTTTAAATGAAAGATGTTTTTCCTTTAAAAAAAAAAAAAGAAGCAAGTTGGGGCTAATGATCTAAATGTGACTAGCCAAGCCTAGGAGGTCAAATTGGAATTAAAATGGCAAGTTGGGGGCAAAAATGCAATTTTCAAAAGTTGAGGGACCAATTCGCAAATTTCGCAAAATTTTGCCCAAACCCTTAAATCATCATCTTGGTCACCAATTAAGTTGAAATTGAATTTGTGCCAAGTCGAATCAATCAAATTGAGCCAAAAAGACCAAATTTGCATTGAATTAGGTATTTTCGAATAAGAAAATGGCTAACTTTGAGGGACTTTCTTGCAAAATTGGGTGGGCACAATTGCGAAATCTGGTCTAGATCTTAAACTACTATGCATGAGCTTGCTAATTGATCAAAAATCGCAGCCAAATTGATGGATTAAAGCACCCAAACCAGCTGACAAATCTCAGTCCACAAGTTGGTCTGATTTCGGAGTTGCTGAGTAAGCAACTTGGTGGCCCCACCATATCCTCCTCAGCTGCCCAACCAGCCCGATTTCTGCACGTGATGGAAGACCATTATTGGTACTGCAAGTGGACAAACATTGGCCAGAGATAAGCTTCTGAAGGCACGGGAAAATCGCACCAAATCCGGCACACTCAACATCTGCAAAATTTGAAAATTCTGCCCAGGTCAGAGAGTTGTTGAAGTAGCCCTGTTGGCAGGCTTGGTAGGTGGACTAAAGACCGACCAAAAATCCCGGAATTAAGGGGATAAGATCACGGAAGAAAGCTCTTTCAGGGAAGGAGAAAAAGGAGACGGGGGAGAGAGGAGAGAGCTGGGAATTGTTCCCAAAAAAAGCTCTCAGAAGCAACTCCAGAAAACAAAACCCAGAAATTCCAGATCAACCTTCAGAGAGAAAAGTGAACTTTTCGCAAACTTGCAGCCAAAATTAGCCAAAACCTTCAACTAGAGAGTGAAAATTCACTCAAATATCTTTCCAACCATAGGTCACACATCCCAAATGGAGATCGGGAAGGCCTCCTAAAGCCCCCCGAAACAGTGCCCTCCTAGCGGGCCAAGAAAGTCCAAAAATTTCTAAGTGTTGAGACTGGTTGGTCATGGGTGAAGGAAAGCGAGTTCTTTTGAGAAAATTGAGAGGCAAATGAGGAAAATATTGACCTATACCCAAAACTAGAATAAATATAGTTTGGTTTGGTGTTAATTTTTCCAACAAAAGAGGTCTTGAAGTTTAATTTTAGAGATCAACAAAAACCTTCATTGTCAGTTCTTTTTTCTGCAGATCTCATTCCCAGTTGAAGGGGCCAACTTCCACGTGCCCCCCGAGGATAATTTCTTAATTTTCTCGGCTAAGAACCACTTTCAAAAGAAACTAGGAAGCAAGGTAAGTATCCTAGATGTATTTTTGTTCGAGTTTGAGCATGTTTTGATCATGAAAATCAAGAGGAAAGCTAGTCCGGAAAACTGATTTTTGAGACTGAAATTTTTCTAAGTGTTGAAATCTCTTCAAGAGTTTTGCATGCGTGCTTCTTAGAGAGGTCGTTTTGATGTTGTTCGGTGGGTCATTCTCTATGATGTTTGTTGCATTTGAAAGCTCATATTACCTACTTTCACTCGGACTAAGTAGTGTTTTCCTTAGATCTCATATGTGATGAGTGTCGGGGCTTGAATATGGGCATTCAACCTGTTTGCTTGACTTGGGTTCAAACCCAGATTTGCAAAATCAGCTCAAACCCGCATATTTGATGATGATTCCAGCTTGGTTTTCGTGTGTTTTAAGCTGTGATTTCTATCTAATCTTGCTCCTTGCATGTGATAGTATAATTTTGATACTTTATTTTTGCGTGAGATTACTTATGGATTGAGATTGAAGGCCGCAAACATGGCCCGACGAAGCTGTTTTGGGGTGATTTAATGCACGCCAATTGTTCGATGAAATGTGCAAACCAAGTTTCGATCTTGAAACAGTCGATTTGAGCTTGATTATTGTGATATTCATGTGCTGTGTTACTCCATGTTAGCATAGATCGGTTTAAGGAATTATTATTATTATCTTTTTAAAAAAATAATTAAAAAAAAGAGAAAAATATGAAAATTTCAAATACATCAAAAAATGTTAGATAGCATCAAATTAGGATGGAAATGACATATATGAAATTTTCCTAATTTTAAAAGGTCATTTTCCTAATTTAATGCTATTTTGGTATTTTATAACCATTTTTGTAAATAATCCATTTTGCGTAGATTAAAACTATTTAAAGTAATTTCATGCATATAGAGTAATTTCATGCGTATTTGAATTCTCATTTTGCTCATGGGGGTCCTGTCCCGAGGCGTGATAACAAGGCCATGTAATATTATTTGCCCGACTTGTATCGGGTTTACCTTTTCCGCGTTTATTTTCAAGTCATTTCAATTTCTTGGATGTTTACTTACGCGCCGCTTTTCATTAATTTGAGTGTAAATTTCTCTTCTAAATTATGTTAGGATTAGTCTAGATATTAAAAAAAACTACAAAAACATTTGCATGGACACTTAGTGGTTTCATAAAGATTATAATTGGTAATCAAGATTGTGTGGCCATTTAGATAAACAACCTTTCAAGTTAGTGGTACCGCAAGGGCGCTAATAGAAACATTGGCGTAAACAAGTCCCTGTTCTTAGAAATCTCTGGTTGCGTAGGAATCGAGACAACACTCCCGTGTCTTGATTGGTTTTTAGCCGACTCCAATAGGCTAGTGGCGACTCCTAGAATTACATAGGTTGTTAAGAACTAAAAAACGAATCCAACGTCGCGCGAGGTATGGGCTTGGGAGAGCCCGCGCCTAATCTAGGGCCATTGGTCCGCCTCTTTAGACAAATACCCCTAAACCTTCTTCCTTTTCCCCCAGACGGAAAAAAGGAGGTCGTGACACATGGGATTGGGTGTGGATTTGTTGCTCATATTTGTTGTTTTACGTTGCTTTGATGGCTCTGGCAGGAGATTGTCGGATCGGTTCCCGAGCATGTGGAATCTTACTTCGCCAAACGATTCCCGACTCTCTTGATGGAGTCATACAAAGTGGCGTTCCAGTTTTGCGAAAAAGAAGAAGTCTTTCAGAAATATTTTTTTTTCAATGAGCTTTGCTTTGACCCTTTGGCGAACTTCCCACGTTGATTCCTTCTTCCATCTTGCCGGTGGTGCATCAAGCAAACGTTACAAGTGTATTCCACCTGTTGTTTTGTAGCGTCTACTTGTCTTGGTTATGATGATCGAGTTGGATGGCCTCAAGGCTCTTGTTAGATATAGTAGATTCAAAATGTTTTGCGTTCTTTCTTCTGTCTACACTGAAGAAGGAAGCTGTTTGTGCAATTGAGGACTCAAGAACCATTTGTAAGTTCCCAATACAGAAAGGAGAAAGTGGAAACACATTGTTGAAGTAGAGTTGATGGATTATTTCATTTCTGAATCCTCAGTCCTATTCCATTTATCACTGCATAAGCCCAGGTCAAGAATTGATAACTACCCCATATTCCTGTTAAAATATTTTGAACCGTCAAAATTGAGCAATGAACATGTTTAGGGTGCAGCGGGGGATGCGACTAAGGTATCCTTCCACTTTTTCAGAGGCAACAGCTTTACTAAGCAAATGATATCCAGCACACAAGGCTGTGAATCTAATGAATACTATTTATCATGCCACAAAGTCGATCATCCTAGATCTCACTGAAAATTGGCAAAGAAGGTGTAGATCCAGCAAAACATATGCTCTGATAGAGTGAGCTGAATTGTGACAAGAAAAGATTGAGTTCAAAGTGTTAGACCTCCGACTCACGCTCCATGAGGAGGGCCTCTTGTATACCGCCAGGCACAATGATACAACTGTAGCCAGCACCCAAGAGGGAAATGAAGTTTCTTTTAGCTGCCGGCGTGAAACCGCACCACGTCCATATATGTCTGAGAAATGGAGTGTAGAACACCTACCAAGTTTTCCCGACTATGTAATAAGACAGAAAATCAAAGGTTCTATAAAATGCAAAAGGAGCACAATGGCTGTGGAGAAAATCTTACTGCACTACTAGCAAGGAACTTTATTTTCGGGAGAGGCATGAAACCAGTAAGATCAGAAAGCGCAACAACACCAATCGGAAAAACTGAATGCGGCTCATATCCAAAAACTGCACGCAAATATATTTCAATAATTTATTCCTATATACGAGGAAAAAAGCATCTCAAAGGTTCTTAAACTAATAAGTTCAGAAAAAGAAAAATTTTGGCACCAGCAGCCTGCTCTTCACAGTTCATAGGCTAATCAGAAGTCCAGAAACACAAAAAAATGGCATCATCAGCCTGCTTCTCAAATAAAGTTATATCGTATATTTGCAAATGCAGATTAAGATAAATGACTAATGAATCTGTCATACTCTCTTGCATCTCAACCAAGACCCACACGACGGAACAATTTAATCAACAGGCATGCTATCACAACTTAAAGGAATGCAATGGACACAGAATCTGACCCCACGTTATTCCATGCCATTATTTCACTGATTCATACTGGAACTACCACAACTCAAGCCACTAATCCTTATCTTTCCTCAATCGGACGTGTCATGGCCAAGCCATTATCACTGAAAAGCAACTTCAACTCTAGCAGAGTAAGTTCGTTTGCCTAATTCACACACACTATCCATTAATTCAGGCAAAAGTACAACCAAGTGCCAAAACTTGGCATGGGTTCAAAAAGTACACTTAAATGCTGTTTTTTTTTTTGAAAATTGAACATTTAAGTGCCAATTTCAACAAGGCTCGTCGGAAATTCAACATGGCACTATTTTAATAATAAAACTGGTTTACATGGCTCGCTAGAATGTCCACTCAACAATATTGTCCTAAAATGAAGTCATTTTGCCCTAAAATAATTATTTAAAAAAAAAAAGAGGCAGCATTCAGTGAAGGCCTCCACATCCCTTGCCGCCGGCCTCACCATCATTGAAAAGGGCTAGTGATAGTGGGGCGAGGGTCGGACGGGGTCGCCAGGCCCAAGAGGCTCTCGTTGAATGTTGGCTCTTTTTTTTTTTTTTAATATTTACTTTTTAATTTAATTTAATTAATGTTTATATTAAAAATCAAAATTTGGGGCAAAGCGGTGTTACTTTGAGCTTATCTAGCTATGTCAGCACCATGTGGATATATATATATTTTTTTATAGAATCGCTATGTTAGTGAAAAATCTCGCCGGGAAAAGCCATATCAGTAGTTTGGTCGAAAATTCTAGCCGTTGTCACTTCAGTGTTCATTTCTTCTCCGATTTTGGTACTTTAAGTGTACATTTTGGAAGTTTTGGCATTATTTACTTGTGCTAAGTTTTAACACTTGGGGTGTTTGACACTATTAATTCACGTTGATCTTGGTGTGTTTGGTTCAGCATTCCCAAGGAACTTTCGGCCTTGAAAGTCCCTTAGAGAAATGTTGGATCATTTGGCAACTATTTGAATGAGTTACTTGAAATCCAGCATTGGGAAGGCTGAAAGCCCAATGCTAGTATGAACTAGTTTTGGGCTTTCAGCATTTGGCAAAATGCTGAGCTCATTTTTTCTTTTCAAAATTACCCTCACCAATTCTTCAAATTTTCGATTTTGTCCCTCATTATTTTTTTTTATTAAAAAAGGACCAAACCCATCGCCAGTTTGGCAAAGGGCTACGGCCGCTAGCGAGCCAAACCTCACGACCTTTAGTGAGGGTTACCGAAGGTCGAATGACCTCGGCAATCTAGGCGACGCATGGCCCAAGCGACTGCTGCTTGGGTCTCGTGGCCTCAAGTGGCCTTTGCTTGGGTCTCGTGACGGTCACGTGACGACAGTCACCTAGGTTGCACATCGCTTGGGTCGCTCGAGGTTGGGCGACCTCCGGCGACCCTCACCAGGGTTGAACAACCCTCGTCGGAGGTTGCCTGATGTCGAGCGGCCTTGATCAACAGTCGACAGTGCTAGTGCTAGATCTAGCTCATTGTCGGCCGTAGCCCTTCGCTAGACTGGGCAAAGTTTTGGTCCTTTTTTTTTTTTTTTAATTTAAATTATATATATATATTTGATTTTTCTTAAATTTTAAAAAAATAAAAATTTAAAAAAACTAATATTGATCACCAAAGTTTTATCAAACGTATTTTCTATCAAACGTCATTTTTCTTAAAGTTATTTCTCAAAACTTAGTTTACCAAATAGTTTTTACATTTACCCAAAGCTCTTTAGGCTAAACTGCTTTGTATTTATCTAATGAGCTTTTAAAATGCTGAACTAAAGAGACCCTGATTACCCTTAACCTACATCTTTGGGATGATACCATATTTGTCAAACCTTTTCACCCCAACCTATTTTATTAAATCAACTAAAAGAACAGGAAGAATGTGAGGGACTAACCATAGGTGCGATTAGGATCAAAGGCTTCTATATCCTCCACGTGCAGAGTCACTGGGAAATAATTGAAAGCATGTTTACACATGTACCTGAAACCACCATGGGAGAATCAACAGCATTCTACACTACTCAAACCGAATTCCTCAGAAAAGCAATCCGTAGTCTTTAAAAACAAGACAAAAAGGAGACGAAAAAGGGCTAAGAAGCTAAACTTACCTTGACAACTTTCTGCCTATTCTGCTTTTATCATCGATTGGAACGAACGCAAATACCACCCGAAAACCCTATCAGTCGAATACCCGATGGTTATTAAAGATCCACAAGCCAACTTACTGACCCCAAAAGGCAAAAATAAAAACAAGTACTGCGGAGAAAAAGATTGAAAAAGAGCAAAGAGCAGAGAGAGCTCACAGAAGGTCTTTGGATGTGATGGTTTTATGTGATGGGCTTAAGGCCCGTCCGCCCATGTTGGGCCTAAAAGCCCGGCCCACAAGATCAGGGCCCATGGATGGAGGGATATGATGAAGAGGCACGATTTCTATTTTGGAGGGAACGTATATAAGGGAGGAAAGAGAGGGAGAAGGCACCCTTTGGCATAACGTACGTACGTTCCTCTCCCTCTCTCCCTTCAAAAGAAAGACAAACGCTAAAGGCGACGCCATCTTCCCTTCAAGGCCAATCGACGTCATCGAATCGAACGGGATCGTTTTTCTCTTCCTCTTATCGGCGTCGGTGTTTAATCTGTGGCTAACAAGGTATGCTCGAATCCGTGGTGTGCTTTAGGATCGGTGATACGTGATTTTCCCGGGCTTGTCTTCCGCATTCGTTTTAGGGGTTCGATTTAGTGTCGAATCCGGTTTTTGGGAATTCGATAATCCCAATAGGATGGAGAAAGAAAAAGGAGAGAGAAGAGAACCAGTACGGTGTTGAAGTGAATAGCACCCAACCAAATCCCTAAAGCCACTATAGCGTGCAATATATTGGACGATGGAAACTCCTCTCTACCATTAAACACTCTCAGCTTCTTCAGGCCATCTTCGACAATCTGGCTGGCCTTACCCATCACTCCCGAAATCAACCAAAACCCACCTAAAAAACCCCAAACTTATGCCACTTTTCTATTATTTGCAACTGTGAGGCATTGATCTACTACTGAGGATTGTCAAGAGTTTTATCGTAAAAAGGGAAACGTCCCAAGATTGAGTTCTTTTTGCTTTTCCACTAGAAAGGACAAACGTCATTTCCACCACCACCCTCAGCGACGTCCTTTTCTTGCGAACAACGATGGTTTTTTTAATTTCCCCACCTCCGTACTTCATTAAATGGGGATGATAAGCTGATGACCTGGTCAATAGAAGGACCCCAGTTACTCCTATTTGCTTGCGCCTGACAGTTTGAGTCTGCTACTCATCTGGGCACGTTCAAAATCGAAGCCTCGGCAATGTTTGTCAATGTCTCTTTTGTGAAGGGACGCGTGTCAACAATGATGTGATTGTTCTCGTCTGTCGTGGTGGGTAGCAAGGCTGTCCCCAAGAGCTACCATAAATTGTCATTAATTGCCAACTAACGCCAACATGATTTTTTCACGAACAACTCAAAACCCCTCCTTTGTGTTTTGCCAGTACAAACAGTGCAGATGCCATAAGCGATAACGAGCACAAAATTGGCATCATCAGTCTGCGCTTCAAAAATAAAGTTCTGTTGTTTATTTGCACTACGGATTTAATTGTTTATAAGGACTCACAAATCTCTAATATTCTCTATCGCACCTCCATTGAGATCCACGAGACAGGACAATTGGATCCATAGGTAAGCTATCACAACTCGAATGAATGCAATGAACAGACAAGAAGTTGATCCCATGGAATACCATGTCATCGTTTCGTTGGTTCAGACTGGTATTACCACAACTCAAACCACCGGTCCTCATCTTTCCTCAGCTAGAAGCATCATGGCCAAGCCCTTATAATTGAAAAGTAACTTCCAACTCAAGCAGCACGTTCATCTGCCTCCTTTACACGCCCACAACGACTAATAACTATCCATTATCGACCTTTGATGACCATCAACCTGCATTTTTGGCATTAATGCCATATTCATCAAACCTTTTTTTTTTGGGTGACCTAGGGAATCCCGCACGGCCGGCAGCCGGAGGTAAACCACTGGGAGCGACACGTGCTAGCCACCACATACGTGCCACTGGGTAAGTCGCCAAGAGACTCAAAGCTAGCCTTCCTGCAACGCAAGTTGCAGGAGCTTCGAACACTAGACCTCCTCGATGGAAGTCTAGCGCCTATCCAGCTGAGCCATCACGGCGGGTGGTAACCTTTTAATACAACCTATTTCATTAAAATCAACTGGAAGAACAAGAAGAATGTGATGGACTGACCATAGGCGCAATTAGGATCGAAGGCTTCTCTCCACGGGCTGAGTAACTAGGGAATAACTGCAAGCATGCTTACATATGTACCTGAAGACCAAACCCACCATCGGAAGATCAATTAGATTGTATAGAACTCATACCAGATTACTCAGAAAATTAATTCACAGGCTTTAAAAACAAGACCAAAAGGGAAGGAAAAAAGGATAAGAAGCTAAGACTGCGCATGACAATGTTTCTTGGCTGGGGAAGAGTTTTTTTTTTTTTTTTTTTTTTTTTTTTTTCAGAAATAGTTCTTTTCTATTTCTATTCCAAGGAACAATTTCTAAGTAAAATAAGGTATTTGGTAACTATACAAAATTTCTACTCCAAAAATAGAAAAAGAATAGAAATGTGTTTGGTACGAAACAGTTTCTTTTTTATATTTATTCGTTTTTTATTCTTGCTCACGGACGGGCGGTCGCTGACTGTCGCCGCTCGCTGCCGCCGTTGCACGACCGTCGGTCGTTGACCGTCACCACCAACTGCCGTTGCATAGCCCATCGGCCGCCACCTCTCGTGGCAGCCCGTCCGTCGGTCAGCGGCGATCGGCGGCTGGCGGACGGCGGTGGCCGGCGGACGGCGGTGGCGGTGATAGATGGAGGTGGCGGCGGCGGAGGTCGGCGGTCGGTGGCGGCTCCGGGCGGTTGGAGGTGGCCGCGGCAAGAGAGAGGAACAAAAGAAAAATAAAAAAGAAAATTGGCTTATTTCTAGAAATTGTTCCTAAGAACAAGAAGCTACTTTTTTTTGTTTCTTGTATTTGTTCCAAAACTGTTCCTGGGAACAAAAAAATAGAGAGATTATTCCCGGGAACAAAAATTTTACCAAACGGATTTCTGTTCTTTTTTTGTTCTGGGGAACAAAAGAACGTAAATTGGGAGAAATAGAAACGTTGTTATGCAGACCCTAAGAGTACCTGGACAATTTTGTGCCTGCTCTTCCTTGTTACCAAACTCCTAGTGAGACTGATTCAGACTCAGATTCTGAAGATATTTTTCATATATCTCTCACTTCTTTGGAACAAGATCCTGATATATTTTCCAGTCAAACTCATTGTCCTCATTTCCCTGTAAAAATCTTCACTTTAAAGTTTGCCAAGCCTATCACTGTCATTGCTCTCATAGACATTGGAGCAAGTTCTTCAATCTTGGACACTAAAGTTCTTCCTGAAGAATATTGGACTTTCTATGTTCGATATATCAACTCTTCTTCGGGAGATACTTTTTTTACAAATGTGAGAACCACTCCGATAACTGTCCAGTTTTTTCCACAGTATTCCACAACCACAAAAATCTTTGGTTCCAGTATTCCTAACAAAGATTTGATCATTGGTTGTGATATCATGACTCAAATTTCTCAACTTCGCATTATTCCTAGAAAATGTCTTAAGTATAAGGACCAATTCTTTGAATTTGTCAATATTCAAAGACTTTTTTCCATTCAAATGAGTCTGTTAGATCCGATCATGCAAAAGTTGTTGGAATCCTATTCGGAATCTTATTCCGAATTTGCTCAAAAGTGTTCCCATCCTTTATGGGAAAATCCAAAGTTCTTTGTTCGCTTTCCTTTAAAAAAGAATGAAGATATCAATCCAACCACGGCGAGTCACATGAGAATGAAGCCAAAACACATGGTTTTGGCTCAAAGGGAATGCTTAGAATTATTACAGCAATGCCTCATTAAAATCTCCAATTCTCAATGGGCTTGTGAAGCTTTCTACGTCAATAAGCGTGCTGAACAAAACAAAGAAAAAATGAGATTGGTAATTAATTATCAGCCTCTTAACATTTTTCTCCAAGATGACAAATTCCTTTTACTCTCCAGAAATTCCCTCTTTGCTGGATTATTCAAGGCCCACATCTATTCTAAATTCGATCTCAAAGCCGGATTTTGGCAATTGGGCATCCATCTTGAAGATTGACCCAAGACAGGGTTCTGTATCCCAAACCAACATTTTCAATGGAAAGTTCTTCCTTTTGGTCTAACGGTGACACCATCCCTATTCTAAAAGGCCATGTGTCGAATTTTTCAACCAATCCTGTTAAGTACAGCAGTATACATCGATGATATCCTGCTCTACAGTCTTGATGAGTAGTCACACTGCCAACTTCTTGAACAGTTTGCAGAGATCGTGGAAAGGCATGGGATCATGCTTTCTCAAAGAAAGATGAACATTGCCCAGACAAAAATTGAATTTCTTGGTATGCACCTTAACAAGGGAACATACTATCCAGGGCCACATTGTGACATCCGGATTTTTGTCAACCCTCGAATACGTGACGGTCCGTGACAGATCGACGGAAGTATCGTTGGACTATGTCATTTGTACCATTTGCGGACACCGTTTCGTTATCATTGTTGGACCGATACGTTACATTTAGTAATGGTCCGATCGTCGAATAAATTATAGTCTCGTCAAAAATTTTCCTACGAATCTGCATGTAATTGACTAAATGAGTCAATTAGTCTAAGGGAACATCCAGGACCATGCACATTCCTTCGTGCATGGGTCAACGAAGGAAAGAATTGATCCATGCGGCCACCGCATGGAAGAAGTTCGAGCAAGGGGGAAGGGACACGTCCCTTGCATGGAGAAGCAAGGTGGCGTGCACCCAAGGAGGAAATCCTAGCTGCTGGACACGTACAATCCAGCTGCCGCTCATCCAAATAGCCACCGAGAATTTACTTTTGTTGACCCATAAAGTCAACCAACGAAGGAACAAAATGGCTTGGAAATGAGAGCAAGAGAGAGAATAACCGAGCAAAACAAGGCAGAGAGAGAGAGAGAGAGAGAGAGAGAGAGTGAGAGCAGCGAGCGAGAGTGAGAGGGAAAGGAGGAGACCGTCCCCTCCGTTTGTGCACGCATGCCGTCGACGCCACTCGCACTTGCTGTTGTTGAGCTGTGTCCGTGACTGCGAGCTTCTCGATTTGTTGTCGTCGACACCACCAAAACTTAAGGCAAGTGAAAGTCTACTAGCCTATGTAATGCAATGCTATTGTTGTCTGATGTAGTGCAGTTAGATTTGGAAATATATGAGTTTGGATGTTGGATACTGAATTTTTGAATGATTGGAGTAGATTGGGATTAGGGGATTGAGGAAATGCTCGGGTTTTCTATGTGAGTTTTCAGTTCCTTTGAACTTCAATTGAAAACAGATTTTGGTGACTATGAAATCTTCAAAAATTTGGCCATAGATTGATTTGGAAAAGAAAAACCTCCCGATTTGTATAAGAAATTCTATTTACCGTGGCACCGAACTAAAATATTTTAAGAAAATGCACAGTGCTTTCAAATTTCGAATTCTATATCAATTTTTCTAAACCATTGAAAATCGGGTTGATTTTCGGACTTACTATACGAGTTTGTAAATTTACTTGTCATTTTGGTAAATGATTTGTTGCAAGCCAAGAGTGTGGATCCTACTCTCGGATTACTTTTGATGGATTTTGAAAATGCTGAAGGATGAGTTGTGATCATGGAATATCGAAAGGAATCCAAAGGATTTCAAATGTTGTTGTTGTTTTGAAAATATTTTGGCATTGAAATGATTTGGTTGCTATACCATGGCCGAGATGTTAATGTTGCTGTCGGACCCACGGGTAGACGATGCCCTGGGAGTCAGGTTACTCATAGGATCGTAGGGGTCGATGCCTCTGGATGCCTGAGGACCGGTGAGCCCTAGAGGTTCCCCGGGAGTGTTGGGATGCCCTGATGTATGACGATACGTATTTCGGAGGGTAGGGGCAACCATTGCCATGGTTAGTCCCGGAGATTCCTCGTGATGTTGGGTGAGGTGCGAGATGCCTGGAGGTGAGACATGACACGCTCCGGTTGCTCGGTGACTGAAATATGGAACTGGAGGCTTTCGTGATGCCAGGTTGGGTGCGAATGCCTAGAAGGATGCAAACACTGGTCCTCCGGGAGAAAAATCTTTTGAGTTTTAAAACTGAATGTGCTGCTGAGTTGCGCCGGATTATGAGACAAAATTGTGTGGCACGGAATGGAACGTGTCATAATAGTTTGGTCTTATAATCGGGACCCCTGTGATTGAAATGATGTGTTCTGGTTTTGAAATTGCACTTGTTATCACTTGGAAAAGTTCCATTGATTTGATGCATACTCATTCCTTTGGTTATGTGTTTTGTGAATTTTGCATGAAATTAGATTGTGATGGTTTTGCACGATATAATTTAGTAGATCTTTTGATGTTGGGTGGTTGTACTCACCTCTTTTGGGTACTAACATTTCAGACTAGACAAGATGCCTCTACTGCCTGCACCTCCCCATACATTCTATGGATTCTTGATCGACTTACAGTGGGAGCGGTCGGAGTATCAGGACCCTGAGGTGCGAGGGCTGACGTTTGTACGGGTGAGAGTCATTATGGTGTTCGATACCGGTCTTTCCACCGGCCTTGTACTCCAAGAGTACATCGCCGTATTTGTCCGTTAGTATGGATGAACGTTGGGGCCACTGCCACCGCCACCAGCAAACGGACCGAGTGGCTAGGTGTGACCGTGAGATGGGGTCAGTAGAGGAAGAAATTTTTGGACGCCGACACTAAACGATGGACTTTATGTTTGTAATTGTTGGAAATGTCGGGTATCTTTCGAAGTATGGCTGAGTATAGAAAACTACGGCATTTTGATGTACTGACTAACGATTGTCCATCTAGTTATATGTCAATAAAAGTGTCGGGCTATTACCTATAAAAATATTTAGTTGGTGTGCATCGTTTTCTGAATATAAGGAAGGGAGATGTTGGATACGCTTCCGCTATATTTTGCGTAGGGACCAATGGAAAGGATATAGACCCCCAGAACTCATGGATTTATCGAAATCCTTTGGTATTAGAGTATCAGACTTTCAGGTTGAGAGAAAGTTGGTGATATGTGGCGACCCTAACGGATCAGGGGCTATCGGGGGTTGCCACACACATATTGGTCAAGAATTGTTGAAATTTCTAGAGGAAAACTTCACAACAGAGCAAGTTCACCAATTTCTTGGGATAATTAATTATCTCAGGGACTTCGTTCCAAACATTGTAAAACTGCTAATTCCATTACACACGATGTTGAAAAAAAATCCCCCACCCTGGGGAAAATCTCAAACTAAAGCAGTTGCTGAACTTAAGGAGATAATGCAGACTCTTCCTCCATTACAGATCTCATCAATCGGAAAGAGAATTCTTCAGATCGACGCTAGTGATGAATACTGGGCATCCATCTTATTTGAAGAAATTGATGGCAAGAGACATCTGTGTGCCTATAAAAGTGGAAAGTTTTCTCAAGCTGAAATGCATTATCATTCCACCTTCAAAGAAATCTAGGCATTGAAAAAGGGGATAAAAAAAGTTCGAATTCCATCTCATTGACCATCACTTCCTGGTAGAATTGGACATGACATCTTTCCCTTAGATGACGAAGTTCAAACAGAAGCAGGTTCCAAATTCTCAACTGCTTCGATGGGCATAATGGTTTTCAAAATACTCTTTTGAGACCAAACACATTGCTCGGAAGAAGAATGTGCTTGCTGATTTCTTGTCAAGACCAAAAGCACCAGCAGAAATCAACATGTACATCATGAGGCATGCCTTCCATACTTTTCATCACAATGAGAAGTATAAGATTGAAAGGATATGAGACTGGCCAAGCTGGCAATATCCCCAGGAGATTGTGGAACAAATCTAGAATGACAGCCTCATTGAAAATTTGGAAAAACTCATGTGGCAATGTTATACAGACCTGTTTAGACTTAATGGAGGTTCGATTCTTTATCCTTTTGGATTAAATTTGGAGTATCTGTTCATACATCCTTTAATCTGGAAGGAAGATGATTTCCTTGACCAACTTCGATGGTTATTATGGTTAAGTGACAAAAATATCTTAGATTTCCTTAATTGGTTTTATCCCCTTACTCACTGGAAATACCTCTTGCAGAAAGAACTAAGAACCACACAACCAAACCTCGAGGTCCATACTATTTTGTTTTTTTGACAACCATGGGCTTTTGTTACAAATAATGGCAACATTACCAATGCCCCTCAAACTATAGGTACCACATCCTATAAACCTCTACCACACAGTGCAGAAGCTCGAATTCACAAATCTTATCCAGTATGTTGGTTGCTGTGAGCACTAGTACCGAGAACTTCAAAGAGTTTTGTGTCAAGAAAATAAAACCATTCCTGAAGATGCATGGAATTATAATGTACCCACTGCATGGGATCATTATAGCCTAGCACCAGAAGCTAAAGAAGCACTCGAAGAATTCAGACAAGTTGCATCATCACAGGAGCATGAAATGGCAGGCACAAATGACATTGCACAGTCTTTTCAAGACCCTTATGTTAAATGGGGAGGTCCTTTTTCCTAAAGCCTTTATGATCAAGGACATTTGTCCTTATCTCAAAGCATGGACACATCTTACTATGCTTAGCCATCCAACTGGCCTCAGCCAAACATTCCTGCCAACACTACAGGCTCCTCCTTGAATCAAGAAGAAGCATCCTCATCAAACTAGATTCTCTCATCGGATTCACTTGAAGCACTGGAGCAAAAATATGAAGAAAACCTTATGGCAATGCACAGTTCAGATGACTCGGACTACGACTACAATGCTTGCGATGGACGAGACCACTAACTATACAAGACCAATGTCCGTACAAGATTACTGTAGCAAGTCACTGTTCATTTTTACTGTAGCAGTAGGCTAGGGAAATCACTATTCACTGTCACTGTTCATACCGTGCGAATTATTCCCTACCGAAAGTTTCGGGCGCCTCTGTTTGTTTTAGGACCCAAGAGCTTAGTCCTTGTTTGTGTGTGACCTCTTATTGCCTATAAAAGGCAATGAGGATGTAATGTGTTGGGCAGAGTCCCTTGAAGTAAAGTGAGTGTTTTGCGTAAAACTCCATGGCTTTCTAAACTTCTCTTTTTCTCCGGCTTGGTAGGATTCTCTGAGAAATGCAGCTCGGATAGTTAGAAATGTTACCATCTTGGTTCTATTTGAGTGTCTCTAGGCTCTGAACTAAATATCAAAGTGATTTTCTGCTAAAAGGCTGTCCCTGAAGGGCTTGAACGGGAAAGGTTCACCCACTGTGGGAAGGCATACTTGCAGAAAACTGACTTGGTCCTCCCTGGTTCTAAGTCTAGGTCCATTCAATGGTATTAGAGTCATAGTTTCGTCTGTAATAATATCTGTTCTAGTTTCGTTTGTAATAATATCTGTTCCATGCGCTCAATAGGTGAATCCAGTATTGAGAAGATCTCTTCACATCATGACAGATCCATAAATACTAGAAGCACCTGTTTCTCTCGCTGCATCTCCATCTTCTTCAACTCCATCAGATTTTCGTGTTTCCAATGTATCTAAGATAGATTATGTTTATGAAGTCTCTCATAGTGATGAAACCAAGATCTCTGAAACTCAACTTCCCCTGATGAACCCCTACTCTGCTTTTGCCAAACCCACTTCATCATTTTCTCCCATCTGCTCCATTCGTCAACTCATTCGCCAAACTCCAAAGGAAGTAAAGGAGTACGTCCAGTCCTCCAAGTTCCATCTTATTCCTGCCACTGAAAAAGAATACTTTGTTACTCTTCAGATTCCTCCAGAATTTCCCAGACAGTGGATTCAACAAGGATATTCTCATGTCCATTATGGAGCTGTTCGTCTTGCTCTTACTTTTCATGGTTGCAAAGGTTTGCCAGTTGTGGCAAGAATTGTGTTATTGGATACTAGATTCCTAGAATACCAGCATGCTTGCATTGGTACCGTCCAAACCACTTTAAATGCTGGAATAGTCTTTGTGACTATATATCCAAACTTCAATATTGCTCTTTCGGACCCCCAGCTACTCTTTTTTCTAAAAGTATTTCCATAATGGAAATTAAGATGCTTTATTCATTTCCATGCAGAATGACCACGCATCATGCATTCATATTCCCAGATAGATTCCTAAGGAAAAATTGGCCAAGCTCCTTCCAGAGACTTGGATCACCAACTATGAAAGCTGCATTAGAACAACAAGCCTTTCCAGTCTTTAGACTCTGAATTCGTCAGAAAGAAAGATGGAACTGTTTCCATCAAATTTGGCAAGGAAAAGGAAGAAAGTCCTTCTATCTTCCAGACCCTCTTTATGATTGAACCACTTGTTCCTGAATCAATTTCTGAGCCAGATCCAAAAAAGCTTGTCAAATACTTCAAAAGTGATGGGCATCCTGTCCATTACTACAAAGACTAGTATGGTCACCGTTTCTAGGATTCTTTTTGTCAATGTTCTTATTGTACAAATTCTCCCGACGAGGTAGATCCATATGCAAAACCTCTACCTTGACGGAAGCACAAGAAGCCAAAGGACCCTATGTACCAAAGGTACTTGAACGAAGATCCCTCCGTTGATACCCTTGGTGAGTGTGACAAATTCTAGTTTATGGTTTCATATGCACCAACTCCACCACCAGACTTCACTGCTCCTCCCTCAGTCTCACCAACTCCACCACCATCACCTCCTCCATCTCCTCCTCAGAAAAAACCAGCTCTTTCCCCGTTTTATAAGCCAATCCTAAAGTGGGTGAAAAAACACTCTTACCCACTTGAGGCTCCAGCAGAAACACCACTAGGTTCTTCCATAGCCATGTTCCATGAAACAGACTTTCCCCCTCTTGTCCGAGAAAGTTCCGAACTCTCGTTTCCTACTCCAGAAGATAGATCCACAAGGCAGATATCGGTATGTCCCTAAGATACCTGCCCCCACTGATGTGGATGAGCATGGAAGACAGAAAAAGACTCTTGTTGTTGAAGCTGTCCTAAATTGGCAATCGGAGACTCTTTTAGCACATGACAATACGTTCAAAGCAATTGATTCTAAGATTGTGAATGTGCAATAAGATCTTCGAAGATATGATGAAACCACCAAGAAGATGCTTTCAGATTTCCAAAAGAGGCTTCATGTCTTGGAATCTGGACAACATTTAGGGTATCATCATCTTGAAAGTCCTAAGGCGGAAATAGAGAAGCTCAAAAGGCAAATCCAGATCCTTGAAGAAGGAAGACTCAATCCATTTCCGACTACTTTGTGAACAGAGCATCCTCCTCTTCCACCACCTCAGACGTCTATCTTTGCTGCTCTCACAGATGTTCCCGTCAGACAAAATAAGACAGATGTGGCTGAAATGCGAAATTGTCTCAAAGAATTGGACCGAATAAGGAAAGAAAAGGGAAATGAGAAGAAGTCTGAAGAATCCTCGCTTATTATAAGGGAAAAGCTAGATCAATTGGTGCTGTCGAATCCGTTAGAATATTTCCTAAGAGATCTGGGTAATCAGGAACCACAGCCTGATCCTGTTACTCAACAGTCTGATCCTGTCATCCTGACAAATCAGATTCTATTTCTAGCAGAACCAGCTTTTCTAAACATCTTTGATACTAAATCAGACTCGATATCCCTCTCATCCTCATCATCCTTCTCAATCCATACCATTGATTCATTTCCTATTGTACTAGTAACTTCGTCAATATTCATGGCCGATCCACCAGACCAGGATATGGAATCCAACCCCTCTGAACCAGAGGTTGTTCAGCCAAATAATTCCTCCCAGCATGTGTCTACTACAGCAAAACAGTTTTTTTTCATTGATGATATTCCCTATCACAAATGGTCAGAAAGACTTGAGGAATTCCATACTTGGTTAAATGCCTAAGCTCTTACCAATCAGGACAAGTATGATGTCCTTTTTGGTTTTGTCACAAGGTTTACAGGTAGCCTCAAACATTGGTGACAATCTGTGTCAGAATAAGACCAGCTTCACTTTTTACTCTCACCTGATTTTGGTCATGCCATTACCCTCCTATATAATCTCTTTGTGGGAAAACCTTCTGACCTCCAAGAGCTTAAAAGGAGAGAATTTTTCGAAAGAATATGTTGCTCTCTTCAGAAAAGACATCTTGATAAACATTATCGAGAAATGCTTAAGCTCTTTTATCAAATTGGAGCTGATCCAAATCAGCAAGCACATTCTTCTTCCTAGTAATGTTAGGATTCAAGCAACTGATCGGTATAACCTACCATTTTATAGGCTAGAAAGGGGACCTAGCAAATCCTAATCAACAGCATGTCAACTGGGCCCTTTCCATTACGGGCTTCAGTTAAACACAATTGCCTATACTTTGCTACTCAACTAGGCCCGTTATCAATAGATGTCAATACCTAATTTAATCAGATCACTGTAGGGTTCAACAAATATTGAAATATCTATTAACTCAATTATTTAAAATATAAAATTAATTAATTAATGTAAGCTCATATTATAGAAAATTTCTAACATTCTCCCACTTGGGTTACATTAATTAACTTATTTTATTTTGAAAAATTTTTTATATTGAAACGACACTATCAGGTTAATAACTAAAAATTTTGTTTTATGTGGCCACAACTTTAAAAAATAATATTTCAATAACGGCATCTCAAAACCAATCAAATCCTATATAACCTCAGTACAGGAATATGGAGATCAATGTGTTAAGAAAATACCACTACACAAGACCTTCCATAATCACATATAATAAGCATTATATTTTCATGGATCATGGGCTTAGTAGTGTAGTAAGAAATAGTGCCAACATGTGATCAAAATATATACTATTTTTTATCGGTCCTCAATGTAATTTCTCAACGACATGAAACTGCATTAACGCAATTTCTAAACAATATGAAATTGCACGACTGTGTCACAATCCAACATGAGATCTCATAATCAGTGACATCCAGTCATCTTTAAACTAAAATTTGTTTAAAGATACTGTTTTGTACTTCCATTTCTCAGTCAACAGGAGAAAGGATAACAATAGAATCAATAACAACAATTATTAAAATAAATGCTTTAATAGACATCATAAAAGCATTATCAGTGTGCGTATAACTATAATATCCATAAATACAATTTGTATAACTCCCACTAACAAAAAAAATCAAAAGAATCTAAAAAACACACATTCTTTACATGTTTTTTAAACAAAATGGGTCGTAAGCCTTTTGTTAGAGGATCAGCTAACATAGACTTAGTTATGATATTTTCAATTACAATGTCTCCCTTTTTGACCAAGTCCTTAACAGTATAATATTTTATCCAGTTAATATTTTAACCGTGGCATTGTTGTTATTTACAACAAAGGTAAATTGTGAGAGTGCTAGTATGTGCACCTAGAGGGGGGTGAATAGGTGTTCGAACTAAATTTTGCAAAATATAAAATAAGATCTTACTTATGACTTGAGTCTGGACGACAATAGACTTTGCAAAGGAAATCACACTTAAACAAATAAAGTTACGAACTGAAATAAAGAGATCAGGGAAGAGAAAAGGAACACGAAGTTTTATAGTGGTTCGGCTTAATCCAAGCCTACGTCCACTCTCCCGCACTGATAGCCCACCGGCTGTATTTCACTATGAATCAAAAAGAGTCGTTACAGCATCACGTCCTAGATTTCACAGTGTAGAGACTCAGCTACACTTCCTCAAGGCTTCATAAAAGACTAGACTCTCTTTTGAGTACAAATTCTTGCTCAAAGATTGAATCAGCAAAGCACAAGAAACTTCAGACTTTGAAATTTATCTATCGCGCACACACTCGATTAACTAGAATGTCTTCCTTAAATACTCCTCCATGCCTTCATAACCGTTGGCACCTTCCAAAGGAGTTCTTCCAATCTTCCCATTGGATATAATCAATTAGGAAGTTCTTGAGTTACTTAAGGAATGTGAGGATAGCCCACTAATCCTGCTCGCCCATACAATCAGGATCTAGGTTTCCATAAGTAGAACCTTCCATGTACGTTTTGCCAATCAACAGATTAAACTTACTCGAATTAATTTCAAAATGAATAAGAGATCTTGAAATGCTATTTCCAGCCGTGAGATCTTCTTTAACCGCTAGAATCAAATCATCATACAAATTTGGATAAGTCTTTTCTTCGACGGTCTAGAAACAGTTAGTGAGAGCTGACTTTAAGTTTTTGAGTCTGACGATCTGACAGTCTTCAGACTTTGATAAAAGAGTCTTCTAATCTTCAGACTAGACTGATGGAAACGTTTTGTCAACCTCAAAACATGTAAGGAAGTTTTCTCCAACAAACTGTTTGTCACACATAATGCAATAAGATCAATTATGAACAATAAGTAATTCAACAAAAATAATTAGTACATCATAAACTCCCCTTTGGGCAGAGTATATAATGCACCATTATTTTTCCCAGCATGAAGTTTATAAAGCAATAACAAAGAGAATTACATATAATTGTTAAGGATCTATCCCCTTTGGGCAAACAAATCCTTTAAATTATACATCTCCATAATATCAATATAGAGGGGAATTACATATAATTTTCAAAACATTTATCCCCTTTGGGCAGATAAATATTTTTCAATTATATATCCCGATCTTTTAAATATGGGAATTAAACTTCATGTTATTTTCCAAATCAATATACACAATAACCCCCTTTGGGCGAGTAATTGTATATACTAATCTTTATCAATAGGGAACTCCAAAAATTTATGCCCAAAATTCATTAAATAATATGAAACACTTTACAACATGTGATCATATTTTTTTTTTAAATAACAATTTTTGCCACAATTTTTTTTAAAATTATTATTATTATTTAAATATTAATTTAATATTTCGGACTCCCGCGGGCCCAAGACCCGCGAGCAGCCCTAATCGGATAGCAGGCTAGACCCGCGAGTCCTAAACCCTCACGCGGCTCACTCCTTTTTAAAATGAAAATTGGCCCATGAAATGGGCTATTTAAATAGCCCAAGAAATTTTAAAAAAATATGGGCGAAAGCCCATTTTAGGCCCAGGCCCGGCTGGAGTTCTTCTTCAACCTCCAGCCGGGTCACGAATTTGCAGCAAACCGGGTCGCACGACCCGAAGCTCCAAAGACACAAATTAACATGATTTTTGATTAAATTTCCTCATGGGTTTTGCATATAACATTAATATGATTGACTATAATGAATTAAACGAAGAAAAATCGAGTAAATCTACCACATACAAGCTTCAAAGTTTCAGATCTTAACCTCCCATGGCCGAATTTCAAATTTCTTAAGTTTAAGCCCAAAAAACTTACTTTGATACAACAAAAGGATGCTATATATATATATAACAATACCCATGCACCGATTTACAACGAACATCAATTAATTGCAAGTAATTTGAAAATTCTAGAACTTTTTTGTGTATAAACCCTAGAATTTCAATTTTAAAATTCTCTCTCAGTTCTCAAAGAAATTATGCAAATTACATATGGTTGGAAAGATCTCAATATGTAGAACAAAAGCCCTATGGTTTCAGGATCAATCGAGCAAAAATTCCACACGAAAAAATAATGCCCATATTCGGTTCAAAGAGGAAAATTTCGAATTTTTCCATGAATTTTTTTATTTTTTTTTGGTTCTACAATCATATATGATAAACTCTGATACCACATGTTAAAAATTTATTCATATAAGCAACTAATCAATCAAGAAGAAACGGATCCATATATGACTGTAAAACACCGAGATCAATAAACAAAGCGGAATTAACGCGTACCTGTTTGAACCATTGCTTCACTTGAAAAAAAGTAGATCAATATGATAATTAGTGATCTATCGGAGTGTCAGATCTTCCTCTCTATGACCTATTTCAGTATAGCAGCTTTCAATGTGATTCAAGCAACCGATAGGTATAACCTACTTTTTTATAGGCTAGAGAGGGGACCTAGCAAACCCTAATCAACAGTGTGTCAACTATGCCATTCCCATTACGTGTGGCACCCCTGACGGCCCCCGATTCGTTAGGGTCACCACATATCACCAATTTTCTCTCAACCTGAAAGTCTGATACTCTAATACCAAAGGATTTCGATAAATCCATGAGTTCTGGGGGTCTATATCATTTCCATTGGTCCCTGCGCAAATATTTAGCAGAAACGTATCCAACATCTCCCTTTCCTGTATTTAGAAACGATGCACACCAACTAAACATTTTTATAGGTAAAAGCCGAACACTTTTATTTACATAAACTAGATGGACATCATTCGTCGGTACACCAAAATGCCGTAGTTTTCTATACCCGGCTACACTCCAAAAGATACCCGACATTTCCAACAGTCATATATGTAAAGTCCATCGCTTAGTGTCGGCATCCAAAAATTTCTTCCTCTGCTGACCCTATCTCACGGTCACACCCATCCGTCTGGTCCATCTGCTGGTGGCGGTGGTAGCAGCCCCAGCTTCCGTCCATTCCGACGGACAAATACAACAATGTACTCCTGGAGTACAGGGCCGGCGGGAAGACTAGTATCGAACGCCATAATTACTCTCACTCGTACGAACGTCAATCCTCGCACCACAGGGCCCTGATGTTCCGACCGCTCCCACTGTAAGTCAATTGGGAATCCATAGAATGTATCGAGAGGTGCAGGCAGCAGATGCATCTTATCTAGTCTGAAATGTTAGTTCCCAAAAAGGGGTGAGTACAATCACCCAACGGCTAAAGATCTACTAAGCTATATCATGCAGAACCATCACAATCTAATTTCATGCTAGATAGACAAAATGCATAACCAAAGGAATAAGTATGCATCAAATCAATGGAACCTTTCCAAGTAATAACAAGTATAGTTTCAAAACCAGAACACCTCATTTCAATCATGGGGGTCCCAATTATAGGGCCAAACTGTTATGACACGTCCCATTGCGTGCCATACAATTTTGTCCCATAATCAGGCGTAGCTATCAGTAGGATCATCAATTTTAAAACTCAAAAGATTTTTCTCCTAGAGGACTAGTGTTTGCGTCCCTCTAGGCATTCGCACCCAACCTGGCGTTGCGAAAGCCTCCGATTTTCAGTCACTGGGCATCCAGAGCGTGTTACGTCACACCTCTTAGGCATCTCGCATCTCATCTAGCATCACGAGGAATCTCCGGGGCTCACCATGAAAATGGTTACCCCTACCCTCCGGGCATGTATTTGTAATACAACTGGGTATCCCGACACTCCCGAGGTACCTCTAGGGCACTGCGGACCCCAAGCATCCAAAGGGCATCGACCCTCGTGATCCTTTGGACATCTCGACTCCCGGGGCATCGTCAACCCGAGGGTCCGACGGCATCAATCACATATCAGCCATGGTATATCAATCAAATCGTTTCAATGCTAAACCATTTTCAAAACAACGACATTCGAAACCCTTTTGGGTTCTTGAAATCTCCCTTGTATAATATCAAGTAATGTAAATTGAGGTTATCAAAGGCACGTCAATGCAACAACAGCAGACTTTAAAACAAATGCCATTTTCAAGTCAATGAAATCAATCCACAAAACTCAGCAGCACAATATCAAATCCATAAGTCCACTTCCACAGTTAACTCTTCAATGTATTTCGAAAATCTAGGTGTAAATTCTTGGGCTGCACTTGCGCCTCACGGCCAAAATCGAAAGGAGTTATCAAAATGTAAGTAATTTGAACTCGACACATTGACAAATCTAAATCTCACTCCCGACTTCAAGGTTTTCAAAGTGGTTCATGTAAAAGTTCAAGATTTCGAGGGCACCTAACATTTTTCTTTTCTTTTTTTGAAACATTTGTGAGCTGCGCCTCGATACATAAAAATTTCAATACAAATCGGGAGGTTTTCCAAAACAGTTTATAAACAGAATTTTCAAGCATTACAAATGCTAAAATCGATGTATAGTCGAAGTCCAAAATCGCATATATTTATGAAAACCACAAGGTTTCCCTCAATCATCTAGCTCAACACCAAATTCATGCAATCCAGTCTAACAATGCAATTCCTCAGACAACAACAGCACTACACTATATAGATTAGTAGACTTCAACTTGCCTCAGGTCCTACAGCGTCAACAGCAAGTAAAACAAAAAGCTCGGATCACGGACACAGCTCAACGACAGCAAACGCGAGCGGCGTCGACGTCGGCAGCATGCGTGCACGGCAGAGGGGCGACCTCCTTCCTTTCCTCTCGCCGTTCACTCTCTCGCTCGCTGCTCTCTTTCTCTCACTCGCTGGTTTCGCACGGTTCTTTCTCTCTCTTGCTCTCATCTACGAGCATTTTGTTCCTTCACTTAGTTGACTTTAAGAGTCAATAAATGTGAAGCTCGGTGGCCGCACGCGCAAGGGGCAGCTGTTGAAGACGTGGCCTCTTGCATGCGGATTCTTCTCCTTGCCGAGCCAGCAAAGCCACACTCTCCCACTTGCTGTCCACCGAAGGAAGTGCTACGTGGCTTGGTCAAATGAGCTTCTTTGGTTGACTCCAATTTGTCGACCAAGAGGAGAGAGGGCTCGGGCAGCTTGGGCCAACAATTCGTGGCTGCATGGCCTCCATGCATGGCCCTACTTCTCCCAAAAGTTGACTATTAATTTCTACATGTACATGAGTTGCATGGGCCGTTCGTGTGGCCATCTAAGGGAAGGATGGTGGTGATGGCGCGCATGAAAAATTCGAGGTCTTCAACTTAGTTAATTGGCGAGACAGCTCGGGGTTCACGCTTGTTGATGATACGACGGGGTCCAAAATCGGTGCCGATGATGAAATCCGATAAAAATTTCATCAATTCGCGATGTATTGTTATTTTTTCCGAGGTCGGTAAAAATGCGGATGCCATATTACGGGCTTCAATTAAACACAATTGCCTACACTTTGCTACTCAACTAAGCCCATTATCAATAGATGTCAATACCCAATTTAATCAGATCACTGTAAGGTTCAACAAATATTGGAATATCCATCAACCCAATTATTTAAAATAGAAAATTAATTAATTAATGCAAGCCCATATTATAGAAAATTTCTAACACCTTCATCTTCAAATCCTCTCTTTTCGCTTGCTGACGTGGCCGTATAGTTCATGTTAGCCATCCCACATGCCACGATCGATGCCATAGATGGCCGTGGACATGAGGTTTTTTGCAACCTATGGTGGCTCTGTCCACAACATACTCGATGATTGAATCGAAGATTTATTGCCCCACGGATTGCAGCATACGGGGACTAAAAGGAGCGATCACTAAGAGGAATGCATTTGCAAGGCCTCCTTTAGCAGCAAGCCAAAATGATGCGAACTTGCTGTATAATGATCCAACTTCTGTCATGAAATCCTCAGCCATCTTTTTTCTGGCACATATTCGGTTCATTACTGAGAAGAATGGAACTAAAGCGGCGAAATGACCCTTTTGCGATTTCAACATCTGATGTTGGAACGATGCAACGAGGAATTCTTCCGCAATCTTGTCAGCTCCACGAGCCCAAAGCAGAAGCCGTGCCTCGCCTCCCCGAGTTTCTTGGTTGTGGTCATCCCTGAGCCCCGTGTGTTCCCTGGTGTTCAGGATCTCTTGGAGATTGCTTATGGAGTCAGAGATTTGATGTGTCAATTTTTTAGAGATGATGATGCCTTTGGACTTGGAGAGAAGATCGTGGATATTGCTAACGCCAGTGGAACGGCCACTTCAGAGTGTTGGAGGAAGAATCTGATCTTATCTGACATAGAATATTTTTAGGAAAAACAATATTGTGTGTATATTCTTTCTGATTTGTTTTCTCTTTTTTCTTGTACTACAAATACCAGCACTTTCTTGTACATTTGATACCAGCACTTTCTTGTACTACAAATACCAGCACTTTCCTCCATCGACCTGCATTTCCTTTCATGGTATCAGAGCGTTGTTTCTGACCCACCTTCCACGCCAAATTTTTTGAATTGCCTCCAATTGTTTTCTGTTTTTTGTTGCTGCAAATTACTACCTGCAGAACAAAATCAGCACATTGTAAAGAGGAATTCAGCCTTTCACTCAATATGTATAACCCCAGCAATAGAGAAATTCAAGACCCAGTCTTACCCACAATAGAAGAATCGTTCGACCAAATCTCGGAACAGGTTGAGCAACTTGCTCAACACCCATCTACTCCAGCTTCATGGTTGTATGTATGAGGGTTCTGGTTCAAGGACCATGGGCCACCGGGCAAAATCAACAGTGGGCCAACTATGGCCCAAATGGAGGCCCAGATTCAACTTCGGACCATAGACCCGAATTGAACTAGGGTGGGTTGGGAATGAATCCCTACCCGAGTTTCCCACCCAGGTTTGCGCCATTGGCCTTTCCGCCCATCACCGACCGTCTAGAACCCGACGAAGCGCTCTACACGTCACCAGTTGACGGCCCGGAGCTGCGGCTAATCATTCTTCTACTAGCCGCATTCTTCAACTCGCCGGACCAGATCATTATTCAACGTGGGCGAGAGATTTCCAGCGGGTCCTCGTTACTAAGGATAAGGACGGATTCCTTGACGGATCCGTCCCTTTCCCGACCGATGAACGCATGCAGCGCCATTGGCGCAAATGCAATCAATTAGTGCGTACATGGATCGGGAATTGTGTGATGCTGGAGGTTGCGGCTAGGCTTCCTTTGACTGAAGACGCAAAACTGATGTGGAACAACATCAAGGAAATGTATGGGAAGCTCGACTGGGTCAAGGTTTTCTCGCTCACTCAAGCCCTCGTCGAGTTGAAACAAGGGAACCTCTCGGTTACTGCCTGTTTCAAGAATGAGCTTGAGGCGGCTGAGGAGCAGCTTGAAGGACCAGAGTCGACACTCAAGCAGTACAGAGAAATTAAAGAACGCGAGAAGGTGACCCGATTCCTATTAGCCCTAAATGAGCTACGTACCTTTCCGCTCGCAGATCCTCGCCATGGAGCCCGTCCCACCGCTCGGCCGCATCTTCCAACTAGCTGTCCAAGAGGAAAATCAACGAATAGTTGCTGTCGGACTTGAATAGGGAGGAGAAAGCATGGCCCTCGCTGCGCCGACAAGGACTTTGGGTCGCTCTCACGGCGGCCTCCGCGCACCGCAATAAGCAGCAGCCTCGGGAGGAAACCCTCGGTCTTTCACCGAGAATGAAAAAGATGAAGACAACCCTAATTTTAGGGCTTATCGAATGAACGACCCATATCAAAAGCTTGGATCAGACGATCCTTATTCACTCAGCAGAACCGACGGTAGAGATAAACAGGGGCGCAGATCCGACGGCTCCAATTTCACCCGATCGGATGACATGGATCAGCGAAGAGGCCGCGGATCTGACGGCTCTCATTTGATCTCGTATGGGGCCGAATCCAATGGCCATTATAATGCCACGTCATCACAGAAGGGAGGAGGCCAAAATTATAAATTTAAAGGTAAATATTGTGAATATTGTCGACGTCCCCATCATATCATTGAAACATGTTGGAAATTACATGGTAAGCCCACTGACAAAGAAAAAAAAAAGGAAAATAATTTTATGCCTATCAGGTGTCAGCACAAGGAAATGCCAGAGCTCATTAGCAAATATCATAACATCATGAAGGCTCTAAATCAGTTAAAGACAATCGACAAAACTGCAAATTCCTCAAGTACTTCATCAAGCAAGACTAATAATATTTCAATTGATGCATGGATTATTGATTCGGGCGCTGGTGATCACATAATTTGCAATGAATATTTGTTTTCTAGTACCTCTACAAAGCCTAATTCCATATATGTTCAGCTTCCAAATGGAAATATTACTAATGTCAAAAAGATTGGTACTGTTCACCTTAGCCCAAATATTATCCTTAAAAATGTTCTCTATATTCCGGAATTTGAATTCAATCTCATAGCTGTTTCCAAAGTCTGTGAGGACAATTATTGTTGAGCTAATTTCAATTGCAAAAATTGTTTCTTTCAAGACCTTTCGACTTGGAAAATAATGGGCTTGGGTAGAATGGAACAAGGGCTGTATTTTTGGATCAATTTCCCCAGAGATTTTGATCTTTCCTTTTTGAATAAAGGCATTTCTTGTAATACTATTGCTAGAAATAAAATTTCACTTTCTCATAAACGTCTGGGTCATAGTGCTTGTTTTCCTTGTCTTGATTGTAAAGTATGCCCTCTGGCAAAACAAACAAGACATCAATTCCCAACTAGTGTATCCCAAGCCACTAGTATTTTCTCATTAGTACATATGGACATTTGGGGCCCTTATCATACACCACATCGTGATGGATCCCGATTCTTTCTTACCATCGTGGATGATTATTCTCGTGCCACTTGGGTATTTCTCATACAGTCCAAAAGTCAGGCTTTTTCATGTTTGTTGAAATTCTTATCCATGGTTAAAAATCAGTTTGATAAACAAGTTCCTCACAAGGAATTCTCCATGAGAGTTCTTGTGCTTACACTCCGCAACAGAATGGAATTGTTGAACGTAAACATCGACACCTTCTAGAAGTTGCTCGAGCATTGAAATATCAAGCTTCCATTCATGAATCTTTTTGGGGGAGATTGTGTGATCACGGCAACCTATTTAATTAATCGCATGCCAACTAGAATATTAAAAGGTTGCACCCCATTTGAAATGCTCTTTGGAAAGCAACCCGGCATTAGTCATCTCCGAGTCTTTGGCTGTCTTTGCTACATGACAAATGTTCGATATCGATATAAACTGAATCCTCGTGCTCTTCGATGTGTCTTTATGTGATATGCCACCCTACAAAAGGGTTATCGAGTTATGGAGATATCTACTGGTCATTTTTGTTGTTAGTTGTGATGTTATATTCCTCGAGGATATATTTCCCTTCCAAGAAATGGCATCTTCACATGAAGCACCCATGGCAAAATCGAGTCATTGACAATTTTTATCGGTGGAGGATATTTCTGTGCAGCCACAATAGGTCTTGATTGCACCAGATCAATCATTTTCCGATCCATGTTCTGCAATGGCTTGCCCCGGACCTCCTGCTCTCACTACTGGGTCCTCTGATTCTTCTTCTGAAGTAAACAAATCTCCAACAAGGCAAAGCAATAATGGGTCCCTTTTGTCACAACAACATCATATTAGACCATCATCACCAGCAGTTGACAGGCCTAGACGCTTAGGACAACAGGTCCATCCTCCCACATGGACCAAGGACTATATCTGCTCTACCTTGAGGACTCCAGGTACGCAATATCCGGTATCCTCCTTTGTTTCGTCGGAACACATTTGTTGCATCAGTCGAATATCTGAAGAACAAGAACCGTCTTCCTATGAGGAAGCGGCGCGTGATATTCGTTGGCAAAGGGCCATGAAAGAAGAAATTGTTGCTCTCACAGAGAATAATAATTGGGACATCGTTCCTCTGTCTTCCCACAGAAGGCCCATTGGCTGTAAGTGGGTTTATAAAATAAAATACAAGGCATATGGTTCAATTGAGCGATACAAGGCTCGACTTGTCACTAAAAAATTCACGCAGCGTGAAGGCTTTGACTATTAAGAGACTTTTTCTCCAGTTGCTAAAGAGGTCATTGTTCGCTCTTTTCTGGCGATTGCTGCATTACGTAATTGAGACTTACATCAGATGGATGTCAACAATGCCTTCCTTCATGGAGACCTAGATGAAGAAATTTATATGGAGCTTCCACAGGGATTACGTAGACAGGGGGAGTCTCGAGTGTGCCGTCTCTGCAAATTCCTGTACGGGCTTAAACAAGCCTCTCGACAGTGGTATGCAAAATTTACTGTAGCACTTACAAATGCGGGTTTTCAACACTAGAAGCATGATTATGCATTGTTCACATGGACCAAAGGTACTTCATTGATCTACTTATTGATTTATGTTGACGATATACTTATCATGGAAAATGATGATGTTGCAATTCAAAAGTTCAAGGATACTTGCATTCGACCTTCCATATTAAAGATTTGGGTCCTCCAAAATATTTTCTTGGTATCGAAATAGCTCGATCCAGTGAGGGAATTTGTCTCAATCAGCGAAAATTCATCCTAGAAATCATATCAGATGTAGGAATATTAGGGTGCAAACTAGCTGTCGTACCTATTGAGCAGAATATCAAGTTGACAACATATGAATATGATGTAAGTTCTTCTTCTCCAAATGAAGATCCACTGCTCAAGGATCCATCGGGATATCAGCGACTTGTTGGCAAATTAATCTATCTCACCATGACCAGGCCTGATATATGTTATGCAGTACAAATACTTAGTCAATTTATGCACAACCCGAAGCAATCACATATGAATGCAGCGCTAAAGGTTGTAAAGTACTTGAAGGGATGTCCAAGAATTGGAATTCTACTATCCCGTGACTGCAACATGAAGATGACAACAGACTATGACATAGATTATGCTACTTGTCCTATGACAAGAAGATCCATTACTGGTTTTTGCATCAAGCTAGGAAAGTCCTTGATTTCATAAAAAAGGAAGAAACAATCAACGGTTTCATTATCATCAGCATAATCAAAATTTCGAGCCATGGCAAAAACTGTTTGTGAGATAGTTTGGATACGAGGATTACTTTCAGATCTTGGTGTGCAAGTCAACGGAGCAAGTGAATTGTTTTGTGATAATGATGCCGCACTAAAATTAGCGGCGAACCTAGTTTTTCATGAGAGAACAAAGCATATTGAAGTTGATTGCCATTTTACTCGAGAAAAAATTCAAGAAGGCATTGTTACAACTCGAGGAATTAGAACTGTAGAACAGCCAGTAGACGTCTTCACTAAGCCGTTATGCCGGAGACAACATAGTTATTTGTTGAGCAAGTTTGGCGCCTTTGACATTTATAGGCTGCCAGCTTGAGGGGGTGTGTTGGAGAAAGAATCTGATCTTATCTGTTTGGATTACAATCTTGTAATTGATATAGCAGATCATAGACATAGAAATTTTTAGGAAAAACAATATTGTGTGTATATTCTTTCTGATTTGTTTTTTCTTTTCTCTTGTACTACAAATACCAGCACTTTCTTGTACATTTGATACAATGAAATATACAGAATAGCCTTTCCTCCATCGACCTACATTTCCTTTCATAGAGGCAGCCATGGGTGTGAACAGAGAAGATGCTGAATGTGGGATTAATAAGCTAGAAATGGATTAGTGTCTCCATTTTCTTTTTCTTTTTTTATTTGTGAGTGTCTCATGCTTTGATTTTGAGGAACAAGCAATCAAAACATCTATGATCTCTATGACTTTTATAAATTATAAGTGTAAAAATAGAAAAAAAAAAAACAGGACAATCGATTTACTTTCCTACGGCGAAATTGCCTGGCATTTTCATATTCATCTTTTTTGAAAGATATGGGAAACTGCATTTCAGCATAAAAACGATTAAAAGTTTTTGAGCATTTGCATTAAGGAAAAAATATTTAAATGCACGTGTAATAAGATTTGAAAAAAAGAGTAAAAAGCAAAAAGCAAAAGCTGTTTCAAACAAGTCACTGTTTGTTCTTTATTGCTATTTTCTGCGCTTGGGCAAAAATAAAAATTAATCACATTGAACGTATACCAGACCTCGGTGAATAACTAGCATGTAAATGTAATAAAGGTGAATATTGCAATCAAGTTGATGACAAAAGCTTGGTTAAATTAAGATATTTTATTAAATTCACTAGAGTATACATTCGCTCTTGAATGAATGACACGTGAATAATACACGACTCATCTATTCAATTATGAATGCGTGAAACATTTTTTACATTGGCGGTGGATTTAATACTGATTTTAAGTTAGGTTAAAATTGTAGAATGCCCCATCCATGATTCATCTGCTAACGTTAATATGTGTCTGTCCTTATTGACTAATCCCCCACATGAAAGGCGTGAGTCTTGAGTGTTATGCCGTCCTCGTTCTATCGGCTAAGCGGGGACATTGAAAACGAACGTGATCGGCTAATCTCAATGGTTTCAAAATACCAATGTCCAAACCTTAGGATTTAGCTCAATATTGATTTATATGGGTCAAAATTATTCACATTGAGGCAGGATTAGATGCGACTCTCCGAAACCGACGTGTCATTAATTTAACTGTGTCTCATGGATGGAAGTGATGTGAGTAGACCTCTCTCGTAAAGTATATAATGCTTATTTACACAGTGGTAAAAAGTGGAGTTTGATCCCTTTATAACTTGTGCATTCGGTTTTCTTTTTGTGGCAAAAGTCCTTTGACTTTTAATTTATCTAATCAAATCATCGAATATCTATAGTTATTCTAATTAAGTCGCTCAAGCTCCAAATTCCATTAATTGGCACTCACTTGTCCATTTGAATCGACAAAAGTTTTGATGCATAAACTCGAGGGCAGTGTTTATTTTGAAAATTTTTATCGATTGAGGTTCGGTGGCAGGCTTCATCTTCGGGGTTTTTAGCCTGCGAGGGGGCTTTTGCGTTCTATACTCTAGAAGTCGGAGGAACTTGATTAGTAAAGTGATGTAAGTATAATGACTTGATTGGGATAAAGGCACAAGATTGGGGATGATAAATGGGTTCTTTCCTTTTAGAATTCTAAGTAACTACAAATGCAACAATTACAGATTTGAATAGTAGTTATGTGCAATTGAGAAATAAATAGCTCCGATTAACTTCACCTTAAGACTCTAGGTATTTCGAGAAAAATCAATTATTTGAAAAATATAATTTAAAAAAAACAATATTTCATATCATTTATAAAAATGAATGAACGAAAAATAATTTCATCGCTCATGAATTTTTTTTTTTTCCAAATCATTCATTTTTACGAAACAAATGGAGCTGTAATGCCTCTAATTTGATTGGCGTGATTGTATTTGGTTTCGAAGATGTTCGATTAAAGAGCGTTTGATCAAAAGGAATTTCATCAGTGAACGTATCTAGCTGTTGTATTTTATCGTAAGATGAACATGGAGGAATTTGATCTAACGAAGAAGTTGGCTTCTAAGCACCGGATATAGAAGGGTAAAAACCCGGTCCCAAGCAGATTTTGAGCACGCAAAAAGCTGCGGATGAATACAAAAGATTACAACCGTACAGGATCAAGGAGTTCGAGTGAACGCAAACTTACGGTTTTCCCGTCGGATTCGTAAAGAGACTAAATATTATCATTAGAATATCCCATTCATGAAGATCTGGTTGAACAGAGGCGAAATTCAGGACAAATTTGCTCATGCTTCTAGCGCAATACATAAAGAAGCGATCGATCAAGCTGAAATGAGCCGTGAGGAGTTAACGCACGTCTAGCATGGTTCGCCGAGAGTTAGGGCATGATGAGTCACTCCCGCTTCACCAGCAGCTCGGTGATTGCTGGGGCCTGAGGTATTTTGAAGTGATCGGTCAAGCCGAAATGAGCCATGAGGAGCCAGACGTGAGTCAGGAACTCGCCTCCTTGGCATAGTTGCTGGGCGTGTTGACGGCCCTTGCACTCGACGGCCGCGTAAGCTAGCATCTCCACCCACACGAGACTTATGGCGTGCCATTTCTCGTCTTCCTTACGGCTGAATTCCTTCTCCAGCTGCCACGCGAGTCGGCGCCCGTGGTACAGGGCGAACTTGCTCTTATCTCCTTTTGCCACGATCGGATCTACTTGCGGATCCACGTGTTGGCGTAGCGCCTCGCAAGCTTCGGCTATTTTGGGTTCGCTCACTTCGGCTATTTCGGGTTTGCTCTCTTCGGCTATTACGGGTATGGGTGTGCTCTCTCCAGCTATTTCGGGTTCTCTCACTTCAGCCGAACGGGCTTTTACCTGGTCGTTTTTCTTGATTGCCTTCTCCTCGGTGAAGAAATTCATCGCCTCTAAGTACGTGTCTCGGAATTTGACGCGTCCGACTCCAATCGGCAAGAGAGAAGGGTACATGACCAGAAGATACAGCATATACCGTGACAGCCGCATGCTCATTTCGAAATTCAATTTGATGTTATTTTTAACACGTTCTTCTGTGTAGGGAAGCCTTTCAAGATAGTTCGGATAATTACTAGATTCTCCTTTAGGGCCAATCACCACGGGTTATTCCTCATGATCGGCAATTCCTTGTGTTTCATGAGATAAGTAATAGATTCACCTTTGGGACCAATAGTCACAAGTTGTTATAAACCTCACAAATTGGCAATTCCTTAAGTGTCATATGATATAAGTACTGGATTCTCCATTAGAACCGTTCACCAAAAGTTATTCTAAACATCCCATGATTGGCAAGTCCTTGTTTGTCGTATGAGCTAAGTACTAAATTCTCCATTGGGACCATTCACCACAAGTTGTTCTAAAACTCTCGTGATAGTAGATTCTCCACTGGGGCCATTTACCACAAGTTATTTTCAATCTCTCGTGATCGGCAATTTCTCGTGTCATATGAGATCATTACTAGATTCTCCAATGAGGCTATTCAACATAAGTTATTCTAAGCCTCTCGTGATTCCTTGGGTGTCATTTGAGATAAGAACTAGATTCTCCATTGGAGCCCCTCACCAATAGTTAGTCTAAACCTCTTGTGATACTAGATTCACCATTGGGGCCATTCACCACAAGTTATTCTAAACCTCTTGTGATTGGCAATTCCTTGTGTGTCATATGAGATAAGTACTAGATTCTCCATTGGGGCCATTCATCAAGAGTTATTCTAAATCTCTTGCAATTGGTAATTCCTTGTGTGTTATATAAGATTATTACTAGATTCTCCATTGGAGCTAATCACCACAAGTTGGCGATTGGCAATTCCTTGCGTGTCATGAGATAAGTACTGGATTCTCCTTTGGGTCCCATAGTCACAAGTTATTCTAAACTTCACGTGATTGGCAATTCCTTAAGTGTCATGTTAGATAAGTAATATTCTCAGTTGGGACTAATCGTCACAAGTTATTCTAAACCTCTCACGATCGGCAATTCCTTAGCTATCATTTAAGATATGTACTAGATTCTCTGCTGGGGCCAATCGCCACAAGTTGTTCTAAATCTCTCACAATTGGCAATTCCTTATGTGTCATATGAAAGAAGTATTAGATTCTTCATTGGGATCATTCACCACAAGATATGCTAAATACTCGTGATCTGCAATTCCTTGCGTGTTGTACGAGATAAGTACTATATTCTCCATTAAGGCCACTCACCACAAGTTATTCTAAACCTCTCACGATCGGTAATTCCTTATGTGTCATATAAGGTAGGTACTACATTCTTCATTGGAGCCATTTACTCTTAAGTTTTTCTAAATCTCTCATGATCGGCAATTTCTTGTGGGTCATATGATATAAGTACTAGGTTCTCTATTGGAGACATTCTTCACAAGTTATTCTAAATCTCTCATGATCGGCAATTTCTTGTGAGAAGAATAATTATGCAAGCAATAATTCTAACTCCAGAGTTAGAAGGTGAAATGAGATAGCATACGTGTTAAATTGACAATGTCCTCTTATGCAATGGTTGATAGAAAATTGGAGTAAAGAGAAAATAGCTCTAGACTCCGAACCCATGTTGAGGAATATCCGACACAAAACGTGAAATTGCTACATGTGGAGAGGAAAACATGTACATAAGACATTTAAATTACATATTTATTCGAGGATGGTACTTTCTGCAAATTCACCCTATACATGAGAGGTTTAATTTTGCTAAGACTAGTGTAGCTTATAAAGTTTTGTTAAATGTAATTTGATTTGTCTAGTAGAGTACTTAATCATGCAATACGATGTTTGCATGGGGAAAATAAAAATGAGATGTTTTATAAATAATTCATGACAAGCCGTTGAGCTAAAATCTTATTGGTCAATGTAAGCCACATGGCAAAACTGACAATTAAAAAGGTAAAGTGAAGTGCTGTGTGAAAAGCAATGAGGTAACATCTGGTGAGCTCTGATTTTAACTAGATAATAGATTCTCTAAAATTAATTATATTTTTATCACGCCTAACCCTATTAACCTCCCATGTTCTGGGCTAATTTCTATACACTTAGCGGTCAGATGGCATGTGATTTGCTTAGACCTCGCATTTGGAAGTTTTATGGGGATTACATTGTCAATTTTTCATTAGATTTAAAATTTAATGTGGTGGAATCTCAAAGCAAGAGAAGGAAAAAAAAGGAAAAAAAATAAAAATTTACTTGGAAAATATATATGGTTCGGCCCATGGAAAGGGATTGAATTTCTAGAAACAAATTGGTTTGTAAGTTGCTCTATTCATTATTACTAGATATATGAACTGGATTAATCAATAAATAAGTTTAATGCTACAAGCAAAGCAAGGATTTTTCTTTTCTCAATACATAATGACTAGTTTTTACCCTTTGCTAGGGACTTGCTTTTCACAGAGATTTAATAAAAGATTAGATAGTATTATCTCAAATAGAGAGGACTTAAAAGTCAATTATCTTGAATACTTCTGTTCATTCAAAGGATATGCGTCCTTCATTGTAATATATGCAAGAATGGGCTTATTCAAATCCGTAATACTTAGTAAATCACTTTGCAATATAATTTTATTGAGCTTAGCCATTGGTTGAGAAAATATTCACAAGACGCGATATTTGTTAACAGGTTCAAGGTAGATATAGATCCCACTATTGAGTGCACTAATCAACACATTGATTTCTCTGGTCTACAATTCAATCTTCCTTCTTGTCATTTCTTTTTTGTCTCACTTTCATCACATTCTCGGTACTTCTTTCTCTACTTGACTATAGATTTTTAATTTTTTACCTTGGATTTTCTTTTTATATTGTTCTTGTAACCATTTCCTATTATCCCCATGAATTGATGCAAGATTTTGTTATGCCTTTTCTAGTAAAAAATCATTATTAGTTAATGCATATTATACTTTTTTTCTTCTTTCACTCTATTGCTCCATGGGTGAAAACTCCTGAAAGTTTCTACTATAAATATTTATGTTTCTCTAAATTTACTTGTACACAATTTGGTAGCTCAAATAGTTGTTTTGGCCTTTCAAGTAAAAGTTTGATTCCTTTTTTTTTTAAAGACTTACACAAATTGATAACTTCATTTTTTGGATTTTTTAAAATTAATTTACACATTATAAATTTTGAAGTTCTCTGAAGGTGCTCTCTACATTTTTTTTTTTCACACGTGGCTTTTAATTTTTTTTTCTGCCACGACATTTCATAAATTAGATTTTTTAAAATGGATTTCAAAAGAAAAAATAAAAAGTAAAAAAGAAGGTGGAGGACAGGTATTACGGGAGTATTTATCCTTGAAAGACAGTTTTCCCAATTTTTGGTCTTGACTTCATGATGAAGTAAGGCATTTTTTATATTACCTAATTTTGCGATTCTATTACTAAGCTTTGTGAAAGGTGGAAGCTGAGTCACACGATGCGACGGCCACTAGTCAACTTTTCAACGGACTTCCACTATTTGCATGTAGTTGGTGTGCGTTCTCTCTCTCGTCGCCGAGGTCGAGGGTTCCAACCCTCTTATTGCTAAAATGTCTTAAGTAGGGGGCCCTGGTGTTGGGGTCTTGAGCTAACCCCCCTCCAGATATTGACGTTTGATCCGAGGTGCATCGCGCACTGTACAGTCCGTGGATTGCCGAGCGTAAGCACGGCGGGTCCGGCGGATCCTGAGTAAAAAAAAAAAAAAACATCGATAAATAATCTTGCAATACTCTCAAGCGTTTTCTAATAATATGGCCAAACTTTGTTAAATGAGATTAGTGAATGTATATTCTTATTAACAGGTAGTTTCCACTTTTGATGTAGTTCCAAACAAAGAAAAAAAATTGAAGAAGAGATTTGATTGATGATTATAAAAAATATAAGTAAATTAATCATTGTTGAGCAGAAAACATAATAATCTAATAAAAAACGGATGATGTAAAGTGTAACTTTTAAAAATGGAAAGATCGATGTAATCATTGCTATACTAAAGGCTGAGACTTCTCTTAACTTTAACTACCTAATTCATTCTGAAATATCAATTGTTATTTCAATCTTTGGATGTGATATCTAAGTTCTCTAGTAAACCACTCAGCGACTTAAGAGAACATGGTTCTTTACCTCGTAATTAATTTTTTTAAAATCTCATATGGAGATTAACTTTATTAGATAAGTTATTTTTCGTTGACTTATGTATCTAAAAATGAATAAAGAATTTAATCATGCTCTTAGCAAAATTGGCTTTGCCTTTTTTTGTAAAGGAAGCAACTTACTCTAGCGACAAAAAAAAAAAAATTAATTTTGGCTCTCATATTCCACTTTATGAATTCATTTTTGACCGAATGGTCTTACTATTATTAATTTTTAATTGTAAAAATAAGCAAGTAATTCAAAAGAAAAAAAAATGACTCGGTCTAAGAAGAAAAGAGAAGGAAAATAATTGGGAACTGAAGGAGAGGCCACATGTCAACTCCTTGGTGGCTCCCTCTCCATGCACCAAAACACTAATATCATAGATTCCGTTTGATCGATCACATCACAGCAACTTGAGGAAAATGGGATCCCCAAAATTATCCATAAAACGCGAAAATCTTTTTGTTTCTTAACGGCGGCCCGGCTCCCTGCGTTTACCACCCGGCCCTCCCTACAAACCGTTTGGTATCTCCTTCCTTGTACATCCTATGGGTACATTGGCGAGCTCGGCATGTTGCCGAAGGTCACCCGGGAGTTCTGGTTGTTGCTGCTGTTCTTGGGTAGGTTTTGCCAGAGCAAGAACTCAATGGACATAGAGAAGGCGGTGGAGGACGCAAACACAATGCAGGGAACGCTAAGCTTCGAGGCCAGGCGTTGGGTCCACCTTAGAAAGGAGACAAAATGGCGACGGGCGTTGAGGGGTGGGACCTCAACCACTCGAGGACCACCGGGTAGTGGTGGGGAGTTGGACCCATGGAGATGATCTTGATAACGAGGCGGTTTTTGGAGAGGTACGGGGTGCTGGGGCCCGGGAGGACCACGGTTGGAAGAGGTTGGGATGGTCGGAGAGGAGGTAGGGGAGGAGCAGATGGCAACCAAATCTCACATAAAAAAAAAGAAAAAAAAAGGAGAATATGAATTCAAATCTTTCCAAGTCCCTATTTGCATTTGCAAATGCATATTTCTACACTTTAGGCTTACGTCAAAGTCTAGCCTCCATGTGCAGGGAAGTGTTAAGATATTTAAATATTAAAACACGTTTTCTTTGTGGGAAAAGTACAAAAAAAGTCATAAATCTATTACATTGTTACCAATTTAGTCTTTAAACTTTTAATTAAACCAATTTAGTCTTAAATATTTTTATATTAATACCAATTCAGTTCATCGAGCCAATTTAGGCTAGAAATTACTGACGTTGACATCGGGTGTCCTACGTGACATGATCGGCGTTGACGTGGACATTTTTAACAAATTTTTTTTTCGAATAATCTATTGAATTACTTTATTTTTTTTTTTATCCCTTTCCTTTACATTTCCTTGTCTTTTTCTGGTGGCCATTGCCGACCATTGGCCACAGCCATGGCTGGCGAACTAGACCAACCCTCGCTTAGGCCGGGGCAACCTCGCCGCACCTCGCTTGAATGAGGATTGGCCTTGCCGAGCCTCGCTTGGGTAAGGGCAAGGTTTGGTGAGCCTCGCTTGGGCGATGGTGAGGCTACGGTGAGGGTAGGCAAAGGTCGGCCACACCAGATCTATCAAGGAGGGCCTTGCCTAATTGTGCTTGGACAGTCGAAGATCGCCCTTAGCTTAGCAAGGCTGACCCTCACATGTGGTCGGCGAGGGTGACCTCGTCCAGCCACTGCCTGTGGCCATGGCTAATGAGCGCCACTAGCAAAAATAAAAGATAAAGGGAAACAAAAAGAAATTCAATAAATTGAAAACGTTATTAAAATATTATTAAAAATGTCCACATCAGCATCGAACGCGTCACGTAGGACGGCTGACATCCGCATCATTAATTTTCAGTTTAAATTGATCAAATGAACTGAATTGGTATTAATGTGAAAATATTAAGAATTAAATTGATTAAAAAGAAAAGTTTATAACTGAATTAGTCTCAATGCAATAATTTAGGACTATTTTGATACTTTTTCCCTTCATTTAATAACTTAAATTTTTAGTATCAATTGGAAGTGGTCTTACAAAATCTCACATCAAGCTTTAATGATATAGTATAGATGGGCAAAAATTGCATTTGGAAGTTTCATAGCGATTTAACTATCAATTTCACATTTGATATAAATTTACACTGAATCTTGAAAGGAAGGAAAGGAAAAGAAAAGAAAGAAAAATTTACCTGAGAAACATATATAGTTCGCTCCATGAAAAGGGACGATATTTTCATTATCAAACCAATTTGAGGTTGCTCCATTCAGCTATTCTGAGAAATATGAGCTTGATATCTCAATGGACAAGTTTAACACTACAAGCAAAGTAAGGCCTCTTTTTCTCAATCCACAGCGACTAGCTTTTCAATCCGTGCAAAGTATGGGCTATTAACGTAAATCTTTCGTGCTTAAGCAAAGATACAAATAATATTATTTCAAGAAGACATGATACAAAAGGCGATTATTTCAGAGTACTTCTGTTCATTCGAAGGATATATGTCTTCCCCTGTAATTTTACGCAACAGCGGCCTTTCAAATACTTAGTGCTCGGTAAATCACTCTGCGATATCATTTTTATCAGGCTTGGCCATTGGTAGAGAAAGTACTCAAAAGATGCGACAATTGTTGAGAGGTTCACGTTAGATATGGATGCCATCGATGAGTGCAATGATCGGCACATGACCGTATGGTTCTTTGGTTAACTATTCTTGATATTTATTTCTCTACTTCACTATAGATTTTTTTTTTTTTTTTTATAGGGAAAGTGACAAAAATGGTAGTTGAATTTTGGTTCAATATACATTATTGTCCTGAACTTTTATTTTTTTTAATGTAGTCCTCGAATTTTAATTCAATGGACAATGTTATTCCTGAACTTTTAATTCATTCAATGTGATTCCTAAACTTTGGTTCAATGTTCAATGTGGTTCTTGAATTTTTTAATGTTTTCTTATCATTTTGGAACTATATTGAATATTTACTAATAGTTCAGAGATCACATTGAATAAATTAATGACATTGCCGCCAAAGCTCAAGGACCATATTGCACAAATTGAAAATTCAGAAACGATATTAAGTATTAAATCAAAGTTCAAGATAAATGCGTCATAGTGGTATCATGTGGGGTTTTTGGTGTTATTCCCCTTAAACTAGCCAATTCATGGGGAAAATTCAAAGGTTGTTTCAATCTTTGAATGAGATATCTAAGTTCTATACTAAACCACTTGATTACTTAGCAGAATATGTAACTAATGTTCTAAATTTCACGTGGAAGTAAATTTTATTAGATAAGTTACTTTTTATCAACTTATGTATCTGAAAATGAATGAAAAATGTAATCATGGGAAGCTCATGCTCTTGGTTTGGTTGGTTTTGCCTTTCTGAAAGGAAGCAAACTAATACAGCGACCATAAAAAGAAATTCTTCCCAAAACGAAATATTTATGTTGTAGATTCCATTTTGATCTATCACATCACAGCAGCTTGAGGAAACCGGGATTCCCAAAATTTTACCCAAAACGTGGAAGTCATTTTGTTTTTTCATAGGTTACTTAGTGAAGAGGGTAATGTTCTAGAGGAACTGGGTCGGTGAAGATGAGATTGGCTTCTCAATATGCAGCCAAATCATGCAACTTTGTATAAGTGTGACAGTGAGCAGTGACTCGGGGAGATGTGAGAGGCAGGTGCATTTGGGTTGTTGACCTTGCGAATGCCGAAAACTCGATTCGATAATCCGGAGACAGTAGTACCTGTAATGCCTCTTCTTTGATTGGTGTGATTGTATTTGGTTTTGCAGATGTTCGGTTTAACAGTGTCTGATTGAAAGAAGTTTTCAACATTGAATATATCTAGCTTTTGTATTCTTTCGGAAGATATATATGGAGGAATTTGATCTAACGAAGAAGTTGGGCTGGACTTAGTTTTTAAGCACTAGCCGTCCAAAGGCAAAACCGGGTCCTAAGCAGTTTTTCATTCAAAAAGCCACGGATGAAGAGAGAAGATTGCAAGTTATTAGAATATTCCGTTCATAAAGATGCGGTGAAACAGAGACTAAACTCAGGAGAGATCTGCTTATACTGCTATTGCAAGTTACATATAGAAGTGATTGGTCAAAGCCGAAATGAGCCATGAGGACCTAACACATGCCACCTATGGTTCACTGAGAGCCGTGGCACGATGAGTCACTCCTGCTTCACCAGCAGCTCGGCGATTGCTGGGGCATGCGGTATTTGGAAGTGATCAGTCAAGCCAAAATGAGCCATGATGAGCCAGACGTGTGTCAGGAACTCACCTCCTCGTCGTAGTTGCCGGGCGTGTTGAAGGCCCTTGCACTTGACGGCCGCGTAAGCCAGCATCTCTACCCACACAAAACTAATGATGTTCCATTTCTTCTCTTCATTATTGAGTTTGTTCAGCTGTGACGCGAGCCGGCATCCTTGGTACAGGTTGAACTTGCTCTTATCTCCTTTTGCCACGATCGGAGCTGCTTGCGTGTTCATGCTGCGCAGCGCTCTACAAGCTTTGGCGATGTTGGATTCGCCCTCTTTAGCCGAAGGAGTTTTCCGCGCGTTGGCATTCTCGTTGGACTCCTGCTCATTGAGGAAATTCCTCGCGTTTACGTACATGTCTCGGAATTCGACGCGTCCAACTCCAATTGGCAAGAGAAAAGGGTACATGACCAAAAGATACAGCATATACCGAGACAAGTGCTTGCTCATTTCGGAACCTGATCTGATGTGTCTTATAATATGTTCTTCTGGGTAGGGAGGATTTTTAAGAGAGTCCGGATTTTCCGGGTGGCATAAAAGTTCGGTTGCAATGTGCCAGATGAGGACGCTCTGGTCGAAGTCTAACTCGATGCTCCATTTGAAATTACCCAATGAATTTTCCCTTTCGAGTATGATATGTCCCCGGTAGGTCCATTTGATCTGGACTTCGTTCTCGCTCGTCTCCTGGGACTCAAAATGCTTGACGACCTGCTGGGATTTGAAATGCTGAATGACTCGTTCTTTTATAAAGTCGCTCACTTTTTCCTCATCCCTGTACAAGAACTTCACAACCTTCTTGTCGACGTGTAGCAACTCTAGGATTGGATGGCACCAGAGGTGTTTCTCTTTGATGGCGAAGCTTAGTAGGTTGTACTGCGCCATAGAACCCGACCACCTGCGCCGGTTATAAAGTGGTTGTACCCGTTCAACAAGATCCAGGATGTTGGGCCTATGATCGTTCAGCCAACAAGCGGCTTTGTCGGAGAAGAGAAGAATGAGTAATGCATAAATCTCCAGGAAAATGGCGACCCAGAGCAACAAATAGGTCACATAGATATTGGACTTGGAGTACTTGTCCTTGTCTGACAAGGAAAAAAGCAGCAAGACCATTCCGGTGGATAGGATACTCACGGTGCGGAGAGTAAAGCCCCATCGATTGTGGATCGCCATTGCCTTAGTGTAAAGCAAATCGTACATAAGTCCCAGTTCAATCTCGATAACTCTGAATACCACGTGATAATGTTTATCCTTGAGCATGGACAGGCTAGTGTCACGGTCCTGGAAGCTAAGCACGAGATCTGCGAAAAGGCGCCGGAAAATGTCAATCAGATCTTTGGCTGCTGCCAACTCGGCCCGGTTGCGCTTGCTCATATCTTCAGGTAAAAGATTTTTGTCCCCAAAAAGGCGCCGGAAAAGGTCGGACGTGCCTCTGGCCACAGCTAAGAAAGGCTGGCTGCACTTACGCTTTCCCCTGCCCCGTTCTTGCTTCTTCGATCCATTGCCGCAATCACTGTTTTCCTCATCCTGTTCTTTCTTCCTCTTCCTCAATTCATCGGATAAGAGCTCTTCATCAGGACACGAAAGATCTCCATACGCCTTTGGGTTGTGTTCCGAGTTCACTCCGTGTAGCTCGATCACCTCGTGCGGCATGACGTCATAGCCCTCGGCCTCCTTTAACTTATATTCCTCCAGGATCTTTGAGTAATGGAGAGGAGGGTTGGGGATCGAGTCCCTGAAATTCTCGCTACTTGCGGCCCGGAGGACGTAAACCCTCTCGGCGTACTTTATGAGGCCAGAGACAATCATGAGAAGAGAAAGTACCGAGAGGTCGGAGCCTGTCAACGCCTGGAAGAAGATGAACAATGTGCCGGCCGTTTGGACGACGAGTCTGAGAAAATGCCTCAACCAAAGCTCGTTGTCCTCGAGGGTGTAGGCCGTGATGGTGTCAGGACCGCCCAGGTGCAGCAGCAGGAACGGCGCCCAGAACACTGTCATCTGGGCATTCGGGTCCAGCCCCTCGGCTGTGTCACCGAGGTCACGCCGCATTTGCTTGAGCCGGGTAGCTATCTTGCCGAGCGCGTAGAGCGCAGCTGCATCTGCTGCCAAGTAGCATGACCAGACCAACGCCTTCAGCCACACGTCGGGCCGGTACTTCCGGTGACGCCCGAGTATGACGAGCAGCACTTGAATGGCGAGGCTGAGGAGGACCAGGGCTCGCAGTTCCCATTCCTCCCATAGTTCCTTTAGATGGGAAGACATTCCCTCCATTCCTTCCGTCTATCAGCTTTTACCCAGAACAGAAAAACTGAAAATGGTACGCGTCATTGTTAGACAAATATAACACCATCTGAGACAGAAAAATTGATGACAAAATTGAAATCCATCACATGCCAACTTGCCTCAAATATGACGATGACAAAAGTTGCTGATTTTTCTCCGGTTGCGGTACTGTCCCCCCTCCTTCTACAGAAAATCTTGTTTGGAGTGGAGAGAGAGAGAGAGAGAGTGAGAAAGAGAGCTCAGAAGGAGGAGACAGAGAGAGAAGGAAGTGAGAATTAAGTTACTCTTTTGCGATAATCTGTCATCCCACGGGAGAGGATGTACTTAACCCCATAAATGGGGGTCCATTCACTTCGATTCAGCTTACAAAAGTTGTTCGTACACAGTGCCGGACCCGGGGCTGACATTTCGGGTACTTTGGGAAATGATGTAGCAGTTTCTATCATGTCTAGAAAAGAAAGAATACGACAATTTGCAGGTAATGTACTTACCAGTTACAAACTTATAATTGATATAGATTACACCTATTCAAACCGCAGATAATCGTCTTTCATCGACAAGCTACGTAAAACCGCCTTTGTATATTTCTTTGAAATTGGTAACATAGTCAAATCCAGTAAAATCAATAAATGTTGTTCAAAGTTAAATAAGGAAAATTACAATAAATATTCCAAACTTATTATTCTTATACTAATTCTGTCATAAAACTTTAAATTTGGCCAATAAATACAAGTATAGTTATCTTTCATGAAAATGTCAAAATCAAGGCCGGCCATTTTTATCCTTCCGGAAGACATGTGCTCCAAACATCTGTCGATGAGAGCTAGCATTTTGGATAAGAAAATGATAGCAAAGAGGTGACTTTTTGCAATTGGCTACCTCGAAATGAAGTTATCTTCTCAGGGGTGCACCTTTTCCCATTTGGATGTGCAAGGGAACCTTGAAAAATCACAGGTGGATTGATATAATAAGTTAAGTTTTAGAGAAAATATAAATATATAAGATAAGTTTCATGTTCTAAAGTTCAACCAAATATCAACGTCTGTGCCGGCCATATCACATGGGACAACTAGCATCCACATAAGCAATTTCTTGCCAAAACTGGTTGGAAGAATTAAATTGACATAATTGAAAAGTTTATAAATGAATTGTCACAAATACAAAAGATTTCAGACTTTTTTGATAATTTTTATGTAAGAAAGCTAGCCTAGATACCATACGTGACCATTGAAACAAATTAAAAAAAAGAAAAAGAAAAAGAAATAACATGCAACAACCTTGTGTAATAAAAGGGAAAAAAACAGATGTCACTAAGATACCAAATTCTTGTAGCCGTGAGCCAATTTCAAGACCTAGGCCTCACTCGCAACGATATTGTCCACTTTGGACCACAGTTTGCACGGTTTTGTTCTTTTAGGCTTCATTACAAGTTAGGACAAGTGCTATCTCATATATGGCACTTTACCTTATCACACCTAGGCAACATGGGATTCGATTAATTCTTATCCCATTTGCCATCTTCAAGTCGAAACGGCACTTTGTTCGAGTGCTAAAGCCCCGACGATCACTCTCACCCTCAATGGACCGGGCTGTTATAGGCCCACCAGCTTTTGCTTGGTTTGTCCTCGAATCTTATACTTTCGGCTGGGCTATTGGAATTGATACCACAATGCGAGATCAAGACCACACGCAACAATATTGTCTGTTTTGACCGATAGCTCATACGGTTTTATTCCTTTGGGTTTCGTTCAGAAAAGACATCATTGCAAGTCAGGACAAATGCCATCCCATAAATGACATATCACCTCACCACACCCAGGCGACATGGGATTCGATTTATTCCTATCCCCTTCGCCGTCACGCCCTGAACCTCGAGCACGTGCCCATCCCTCTCTCGGGTCGATAAAATTTTGCAACCTCCTAGGACTAGTCGCCGACCCTTTTCGTTTTATTGCACATGCGGAAGCGAATAATAAATCCCCTGACAATAACTATTTCGGGATAGAAAAACAGGACAACAGATTCACAACAAACATGCTTTTATATTCACATAGAGTCATGTACAAGGTCTAGGACCAAAATACTACAAAAACTAGCCTTTCAAAAAGAAGTAGTCCTAACGACCTACGCTTCGATTACCTCCTCTCGCTCTAGGTCCTCCACTCGACGACCCTGAAAAATTTAAGTCCACGACGAGGTTAGATATAAATCTCAGCGAGTTCGCACGCTAAACCTCGATTAGGAGGGAAATACGCCCGTAAGCGTCTTAACTACACAATCACACATTTAGCATAGAGGACTTACCTCGCCTCGCCCACCCCCGCAGTTAGTACAATTCAAATACTCAATTAAACAATTCAATTCAAATCCACCATCAATCGGGCCGATTCATTCGACTCCATGTCATCAATGTCATCCATCAATTCCGTTGATTCGAACACCGCCGCTTAAGCTGAAATAGATATACTCATATATCATTGCTCCCCAAAGCTAATGTCTAAAATTTGCTTACCGAAGCTACTAATGACATGTGCTCGCCGAAGCCGATATCTAAAGAACTCACCGAAGCCGCTAAAGCATTATTACTTGCCATTGCTCACAGAAGCTGCTAGAGATCTATAGTAGTATTAATGCTCCCCGAAGCTGTTATAGATCCATATTGCTCACCTAAGCTGATCAATGCTCACCTGAGCTGAAATGGTACTTAAAACCCACTCTCGGTGTCAACACCCGACATCCGGTATTTTCTAATTAAAATACCTATAAGTCACAATCATCACTCAATTTAACAATACATCATTCAATTGCAGAAACTAAACACACCATTGAAATCAACACGAAATTCCGGTCACTGGCTCTCCCGGCCTAATTTCCAGAAAAATAATTATTAAATAATTAATTTCGAAAATTAATACAATAAATCAATTTAATTTCTAAAAGTACTAACCTAGGCCAAAATTATTAAATTAAATACCAATATGGACCCGGAAAATTCCCGAACCCTTCTAGATAAATAGTACAATTTATTTAGGCCTTAGCTAAACCATGCTAACCACCTAACATGCTCGATTAAATAATTAAATTTCTAATTTAATCTAACTAACCACCTAATTCCTAATTAAATAAATTTAAATACCCTTTAGACGTCATTAGCCTACTAAGAAGAGTTTAGTACATAAACTCACCGATTTATTGTGGAAACCGGTTCACCGCGACGACGGTGCGGCGGCCGAAAATTCAAATTTTCGGCGGCGTCGGCGGATACTCGGACCGGGCCTAAAACGGGCCCCACAAATCTCAGTCCAAATCTGAGATTTGCTTTTCACTTGGGCCGGGCCTGAAGCGGGCTGACTTCGCGGGCTTGGGCTGCTGAATTGGGTTTGCTGGGGCTGGGCTTCAAGGGCTGAATTTCACGAATTGGGCTGGGCTTCAAGTCCGGGCCGTAGCAGATGGCTGGACTGAGCTGCTTGCTCGAGCGTGGACTGGCGGGGTGGCCTTGCGTGAAGATGGAAGCTCGGTGGATGCTGGCAGCTGGAGGAGAGATCGTGGACGTGGCAGCTCGGTCGATCGAAGATGGGAGCTGCTGGGCGGGAGTTCGTGGGACCGTGCGGCTTGCGGAGTCAACCAAGAGGCTTCGCGTGAAGAATCCTGCAGGAGCTTGACTCAGACGTGGCAATTGGCAGCAATCGGATTCGGTGACAGGGCTGTTTCGGTGGAGGACTTCGGTGGAGACACACGGCAGGGGATGAAGCAGCTTCAGTCAACGGTGGGAAAGAAAGGGCTGACTCGGTGGAGAAAGCGGTGGAGGAGAGTTCGATGGTGGGCTGGCTTCATTTGTCGGGGTGAGCTGTGAGCGTGGCAAAGTGAAAAGGGAAAAGATGAAAGGGAAATGAAAATAAACCAGAAGCAGAGGACGAATGGGAAGGTGGAATGGAGAAGTTGAAGCCTTCGGTGGATAAGGATGCATGTACGAAGATGGAAGAAGGGACCGATGATGCGTGCACAAGAAGCTGAGAAAAAGGGATACAAAGTCAACAAGTTATCTCTTCCATTGATGGCTTTGTCCCCTGATACTTTCCAACATAATTTCCACTAATTAATCACATTTTGATGCAAATGTTGCACCCCCTCTTCCTTGGCTCCGAATTTCCCAATCTTGGCCTCAATTTCTTCACAAATTCCCCAAATCGACGTCCAATTTTTAAAAAGAAAAATCCCTATAAATTCTATAAATCCCCGACACTCACAGACTCAGTTTAGAAGTCTCAATTTCCATCGAATTAGCCCATCTGAATTTTCGCTAATTTCCTGCAACGTCTGAAACGATTTTCCTTAAAAATCTCGGGATCTCTGAAAAATTTTCGGAGGATGAGTCGACGTTCCTAAAATAGCTCGTGACACCATAGAATTTTCAATTTTTGAAATCGGATTGAAATTCACGGTTAATTTCACTCCGGCACGACTTTAGCGTGATCTAGTCTATCGGGTAACTTTTAGGAATTTTTGGTGCAATTAACCCGTGATCGATTTATCTCGAGTCACAATGTACATTTTCGACACATTGGCGACTCTTGGTTGTCGTGAAAATCTCAAGGTTTCAATTACGGCCACCGGTACCAAAACAATAGAAAAATCGGTCTAGTGCCAATCGACGAGTATTTTGCAATCAAGTGGAATCACCCACACTCTGATCACATATCTCAATCGAATCGACCTATCTCTGGTCTCGATCGATTTCGACAAAGGTCGTAATGACCTTTGTAGACCAACACGGTCGAAAGCGTCGATTTCGGTCGAATTCTCGTCCAATTGCATTTAGATTCCTTAATTGTTTCCCCGATAGTCCAGCTTATCTCGTGAGTGATCAGCTTAGAGAATAACATTATTGGCGTGTCGACGAAAGGCCCAATTTGTTTAATTGAAAACGAAATCTGAAAATTCAAGCCGTCACATTCGCCATCCTCCAATTGGAGCTGCACTTTGTCCAAGCTCCATAGCCCCGACGATCACTCCTGCCCTTGACAAATTGGGTCGTTACACAAACTGCAATTAATAAACACTCGCAATATGCTAAAAGTTAAACGTGAAGCACAAGCTAGCTCTTAACATTTTCAAACTTACATCCCGAAAGGGGAAAGTCTTGAATTTTTTTTTTTTTGGTCGGTCCTACTCTAATCCTACTCTAACACTCATTCTCAGACTTTTGCCCTGCCTCCTTGCAGGGCATGGGAGTCGAAACCCACTCCTGAAATGAAATCGTCCCCATCCCAATCCCCCCTGAAAAGTGGGGGATTTGAACCCCCCACCTCCCCCTTCTAAGTTGGAAGGGTGGCTACTGGGGCAAACCCCCAATGGTTGGGAAAGTCTTGAATTACAGCGTAGAGAAATACACACTGATAGATATACCAAAGGAAATAGATAAAGCACACAGGAGCATATCAATGCTCTTATTCATGAACATGAAAACATTCATTGCTGGAGGGTGATGAATCCGGGCCGACGTCAATCCTCGTCTGTTTCTTGCTGGTTCTCTTCCTGCAATGAGAAAAAAAAAAAAAAAAAAAAAAAAAAAAAAAAATTGTAATTTGCCAGCAAAAGATAAATATGCTTGAAGAAGATGAAGAAAGTGGAAAACTGCAGTATGCAACATCCATGGAATTTTCATTCGTTGGTTTATTTATTTCCTCGAAAATGGCATGATCTTAAATTGGAGGTGGAAAAACTAAAATCTATAGGTAAATATCCACCTCCAATTTGAGATGATGTATCAATGAACAATATAAGTCTTCATTTTGCTATTTTCCAAATCTTTTCGTGTAACAAATAGTTTACATAAGCTGTGTAAGGTCCCTTTTTAATTACTCAAATCTCTCTTTTTGTAGAAAGCAACCAATTTCTTTCTCTAAAATATTCTGTCTTATTTCTCCTAAAGTATAATCATATTTTTCATAAATAGTACATGGTAGAGTAAAGTTGCACTTTCGTTGTTGATGCTGATGACTATGATAGATTTTACCTTGGACACTAACTCCTTTGCTTTGACCAATGTATGTGGGGTAACTTGTTTGCCACAGCCGGGGTAAAGGTCTTTCGGAACTCTAGTAAGACTCACACTTTTCAAGCTGTTGATATGATCCAGGCTATAAACCTTCTTTAGCTTCTTGCATTGCCTGATATCCAACTCTTCGAGTTTACACATCGAGCCTTTCTTGACTTCCAATTCTTCCAATTTCTTGAGCATCCATAGTTTTAGGACCCGGAGCTTTGGAAAACTGCCTTCGCTGCAATACAACCTTCGGCTGGTGCACGATTGAGCCAATAACCTGAGAACAATCAGATCTTTCAGGCACCCTAGGACCTGCATCGGATTCCCATTCAGTTCTGACATCGACAAGGTAAGCACTTTCAGATTCCCAAAAAGGACCGAGAAGTCCGGTACGGACGTCAGTAATCCGATCAAATACATGTTTGAAAGATAGTTGTGGCAAAGAAAATCGGGCCTGGTCTTTATACTCAAATCAAGGTTCGCCGGCTGACCGAACAGGTCTGTCGATCTCAATCTCAGGGACTCTAGCCTGGCCATTTTCGAGACGCATTCTGACACCGCCTTCACCGCTCTGGGACGGCATGTCACGCCCAGCTTCTTCAGGCTTTGCAGCCTCTCCAACAGTCTTATCATGGGGCTGTTATCAGTTTCTATGAACAGACCCCATAGTGTCTCGAGTTTAGAATTCAGAGACTTCCCTGATGAGATATGGCGTGGGATGGACCCAGTGAACGACGTTTCGCTCAGGTACAGATGTTGGAGGTTCTTCGCATTCCAAATGGCGACCGTCGCTTTGGTTATGTTGGTGTGCTTCAGATCCAAGGTTTCCAGGAGCAACAGATTCCCGACTGATTCTGGAATGGAATCCAGAACCGTCCATCTCAATCCCAAATACCTTAGGTTTGACAGTGCATTCCCGAATTTCTCCGGGAGCTCAGGCTTGTAAACACCCTCGAGATCAAGTACCCTCAGCAAATCCGGGCGTCCGTCTAAAAGTGGTGATTTGGGAATAACTTCCTTTCCTCTCGCTTGCGTCCCTATCTCACGGGGGTTATATTGGGCGTCTAAACTTGGTGATTTAAGAAAAAATTTCAGAAGAACTTCCATCTCTCTGGCTTGTGTCACTAGCTTACAGGTGCTAACGCGTCCATCTAAAATTGGTGAATTGAGAAGAACTTCGATCTCTCTTGCTTTTGTCCCTAGTTTACTGATCTCTCTCGCTTTTGTCCCTCGCTTAATTGGTGATTTAAGAACATCGACCTCTCTCTCTTTTGTCCCTAGCTTATGGGTGCTAAACGATGCAAAAGATCGAAGCCATTGGACCTTGTAACCATGATGTCCTGTCTGGGCGTTTTCCGCTTGTTTCTGTTGATCCTGGGCAGTCTGCTCAGCGTTGGTGTCCATGGCCGTTGATTCTTTCTCCGGGACAGAGTCGGAGTTGTAGCGGATCTTAAGAAGTCCGAATTCTTTTGCTTTCCGACAGAAAAATTTATGAAGAAAAGCAGGCATGCGACATGATCGGGTGCTTCCGTCCTGTTTCCGCCGGACCAAGCTAATCAAGTTCCTGCTCTCTAATTCGAGAAAACAGTCCTCTGCTGATGGCATTCGGACTGACCCGTCAGCCGCCTCTGCCAACAACCCCTCAGCAGCCCATTGCCGGAAAAGCCTCCTTTTGGGGACCTCGGACTCCTCCGGAAAGAGAGTCATATAAAGAACACATGACTTCATCATGTAAGGCAATTCGATGAAGCTCAAGCTCATGATGTCGTCGAGGGTGGGACGATCACCGAGCCGATCGATGAGGGCCTCCCAGTTGCTCTCTTCCACAACAGACAGAAGTCCTCCTAGCAGTGAGATCGCTGGGGGAGAACCATTGCATTTGCTCAAGATTCTCTGCTTAAGGATGGTGATCTCTGATTCCAAATCATCATCTCCCTTGATGCTTGCCTGCAGCAGTTTCCTGCACTCTTCATGGGTCATGTAAGGGCCTACTTGGAGATCATGCGTCCAAGGGTCAGCGAACTTTTGCATTTGCGCAGTAGTAGTGATAATTACTCTGCTTCCTTTCTTCGAGTCCACGAATGGTACCAAGAGCTCATTGACGACACTGGCCTTGCAGAAATTATCTAAAACTATCAAGTACCTAAGCTCCATCAACGATTTATGAAGCATCTCGAACAGCTGCTGCTCTTTCTTGTGCTCCAAGTCTTTTGGTTGATCTCTGAGTGGTATTTGTTTTAGTATGTCCACCAGGAGATTCTTCATCCAGTCGGACTCTGCCCCAAGGCCCGTGACATGGACCCAAGCCCGACAGTTGAACAGACGCTTGGTTTCTAGCCTACTAAAGACACTCCTCACCAGTGCGGTCTTGCCACAGGCTTCTTCGCCGACCACCGAGATCACCCGAAGGTTGGAGGTGCCATCATCCTTGTGATCGATCAACCAGGCCTGAAGCTTATTTACATATTCGCCACGGTCCACGATATCTGTCTCGAACCTCTGCCTCCTATTTTCTTGATTCCTCTTGCCGGATGATGAAGACGATGCACTTTGATTCTCCAGCAGTCCTCCTCTAGCAGGAGGCCGGGATGATGGGAACTTGCTGGATAGCAATCTGACCATCGTCATGAAATCCTTGGCCATCCTTTTACTGGCCCGCACTCGATTTATTACTGAGAAGTACCGAACTCCAGCGAACACCTTGGCGAGGTGGCCCTTTTGCGATTCTGATATCTGATCTCGGAGCAATTTGGCAAGTAATTCTTCTGCAATCTGGTCAGCGCCATGAGCCAAAAGCAGGAGCCATTCCTTGGTTTCCAGGGTTTCCTGGTTCTGGTCATCGTTGAGCTCGGCGTTTTTCCTGGTGTTCAGGATCGTTTGGAGATTGCTTATGGAGCCAGGGATTTGATCTCTTAATTTTTGATAGATCATGATGTCTTGGGACAAGGAGAGAAGATGATGAAGTCTGATCATCACCAGTGAAATGACCACTTCAGAGGCATCCATGGGTCTGAACAGAGAGGGCTGGTGAGAATGAGGGACTGATAAATAAGCTAGAAAAGGGCGAGTGCCTCTCAACTTCTGTTTTATTTTATTTTTTTCCCAATTTATGAGTGTCTCAAGCTTTGATTTTGAGAAATAAGCGAGCACAACCTTTATGACTTAAGACCCTTTATAAGTGTAAGAATAGAAGTAAATAAAAAGAACAGAATTATCAATTTACTTTCCTAAGGCGAAATTGCCTAGGACTTTCATAATGATCTTTGGAGTTGCACAATTCTTTTTTTTTTTTTTTTTTTTAAATTTGCTGAAAACTATGAATAAAATTATGTGGATCTGTATCTCAGTACAAGATCATTTTGAAAGTTTTGAACAAAAGAAACAGCAAAAAGTAAAAGCTCTTTCGAAAAAATCAATGTCCGTTCTGAATTCTGGCGAAAATAAAAATGAATGGTAGGCGACATATACCAGGCTACAGTGGAAAAAATGGCATGTAGACTTAATAAAGTTGAACGGCCAATTAATATTGTTGTAATCAAGTTAGAGACACAAAGGCTTGGTTAAATATATTAAATTAAAGGATTTTATTAGGTCCATTGCCAACATACAATCATTGAATGGATGACTGCGCAGATGAATTCAATTATATAACTATTTCAAAGTATACGTGACACTATGCAAATATGAAAGTGTAAAAAAAATTATATTGGCTATAGACTTGATGACAATTCTAAATTAGATTACAATCATTGAAGGCCTCATCCATCTACAAGAATCAATTTGTCTATCCTTATTGACTACATTGCATTGGGAAGATGACAGAAATAATCCCTGAACCTGGTCAACTATGCAATGTCATCCCTGAATTTTTAATTTGTTCAATGTAGTTATTGAACTTTATCTTAATGTGTAATGTCATCCATCAACTTTTAATTTATTTAAGTTCCTGAACTTTTGGTTATGTTCAATTTAGTCCTAAAACTATATGAAAATTGATAAGTAATAGATTCATCTTTGGGACCAATAGTCACAAGTTGTTATAAACCTCACACAATTGACAATTCCTTAAGTGTCATATGGTATAAATATTGGATTCTCCATTTGAGCCGTTCACCAGAAGTTATTCTAAACATCCCATGATTGGCAAGTCCTTGTTTGTCGTATGAGATAAGTACTAAATTCTCCATTGGGACCATTCACCACAAGTTGTTCTAAAACTCTCGTGATAGTAGATTCTCCACTTTGGTGCCATTTACGACAAGTTATTTTCAACCTCTCGTGATCGGCAATTTCTTGTGTCATATGAGATCATTACTAGATTCTCCATTGAGGCTATTCAACATAAGTTATTCTAAGCCTCTCGTGATTCCTTGAGTGTTATTTGAGATAAGAACTAGATTCTCCATTGGAGCCCTTCACCAATAGTTAGTCTAAACCTCCTGTGATACTAGATTCACCATTGGGGCCATTCACCACAAATTATTCTAAACCTCTTGTGATTGGCAATTCCTTGTGTGTCATATGAGATAAGTACTAGATTCTCCATTGGGGCCATTCATCACAAGTTATTCTAAATCTCTTGCAATTGGTAATTCCTTGTGTGTTATATAAGATTATTACTAGATTCTCCATTGGAGCTAATCACCACAAGTTGGCGATTGGCAATTCCTTGCGTGTCATGAGATAAGTACTGGATTCTCCTTTGGGTCCCATAGTCACAAGTTATTCTAAACTTCACGTGATCGGCAATTCCTTAAGTGTCATGTTAGATAAGTAATATTCTCAGTTGGGACTAATCGCCACAAGTTATTATAAACCTCTCACGATCGGCAATTCCTTAGCTATCATTTAAGATATGTACCAACATACAATCATTGAATGGATTTTATTGGGAAGCTGACAGAAATAATCCCCGAACTTGGTCAACTATACAATGTCATCCCTGAATTTTTAATTTGTTTAATGTAGTTATTGAACTTTATCCTAATGTGTAATGTCATCCATCAACTTTTAATTTATTCAAGTTCCTGAACTTTTGGTTATGTTCGATTTAGTCCTAAAACTATATGAAAATTTCAATGTTATTCCTAAGATTAATATTGAACATTTTCATATAGTTCATGAGTTAAATTAAATATGTACATTGGACAAATCAAAAGTCTAAGGATAATATTACATATTGAGATAAAATTTAGGAATTATATTTAATAAATTAAAAGTTTAGGAATTATTTATGTAATTATCCCGATTGTATTGATGAGATGCGAATGGCGGTGGACATGTAAAAGGGTGACTTTGGAGAGAAACGTGAGTGTTGAGTGTTATTCTGTTATCGTTCTATTGGACAAGCGGGGATATCGAGAACGAACTTGCTCGGCTAATTTCAATCGTTTCAATATACGAATCTCCAACCCATCAGGGTTTAGTCAAATACTAGTTGATACGTGTCGAAATCATTCACATTAAAGTAAGACGACATGTTACTCTGCAAAATCAACGGGTCTCTAAAACCATGTCTTATGTTCACACCTGTAAAATGTGGAGTTTAATCCCTTTTAACTCGTGCATTTTTTTTCAATCACGACCTTTAACTTTTAATTTATTGAATTAACCCCTTGAACTTGCATAATAATTTTAATTATCTCTAAATACGCGTGTCGCCTATCCAACTATAAATGTGTAGGAAAATTCTATGTTGATGGTAGACCTACTAACAATCCTATATTAAATTACAATTATGGCATGCCCCATCCATCCACTAACAGTCCATACGTGTCTGTCCTTATTGATCGCACTGTCCTCAACAGATGCAAATGGAGCGACACATGTCAAATGACGACTCTCATGTAAATCAAGTGAGTCTTGAGGGTTACGTTATCCTCATTTGTTAGTCAGATACTAATTGTTTCTAGAGACGGATCTCCCGTGAAAAACGTGAGAACAAACTTGATCGGCTACTTTCAATCGTTTCAAGATATTCATCTCCAACCCTTAATTGACACATGTTGAAATTATGAACATTGAGGTAACAATTACATACTAGTTTGCAAAATCGACTAGCCTAAAGCATAAAAATGTATAATTAGGGAGACAAATGGGGATCTAGAAAGATTCAAATTGCAAAACCTTCTGTTTTAATATGAGATTTTATAGATTGCTGCTAACTGTTCTGAAAACTTAGGCTTTTGGACAAATGATTGTTTAATATTGAAATGTTCTTAACATACACAATGGTAACATATTCAAATGTGGAGTTTGATCCCTTTAAATGTATTCAATCAAATCATCTAACTTTCAATTTGTTTAATCAAATCCATGAAATTCATAATTATTTTAATTGAGTCTCTCGTGCTCCAAATTTGATCAATTAGCAGTCACTAGTACATTTGAGTCGACAAAAGTTTCGACACGAAAAGATTGAGTCCGGTGTTTGTTTCAAGAAACTTATTGGCTGGTGTTCGGTTGTAGTCTTCATCTTTCGGGGTTCTTAGGCCGGAGTGGCAAAAAGTTTATTCGTGCTAGGCTCTTCAAGTCGAAGGGCTTCGATTGGTAAGATGAAGCAAGTAGGAGGAGTTGATTGGAAATAATTGTGCAAGTTTAGGGATCAAAATTGGATTTCTACCTTATAGAATTCTTAGTTACTACAAACGCAAAAGTAACAGAGTTGTATAGCCTACGATTAACTTCAAACTGATTTGATCGCGTAGAATTCAATCATTTCATCGCATCTCGGCCTTCTAATTCGTCGAGCATATTTCAGACTGGGAAATTTCTGTTGTTTTGCCAATGGATACGAATTCGGAAAAATACCATTACTACGATGCGTCACCAAACATAGAGAAGAGATCGATACAAACGCTTCGAGCCGCACTTCACGCATTATTTTGGCTGCTCGTCTCTTTTGTTGGCTTGAAAACAACGCCCTTGACGCAGAGGCCCGACTTCCATTCCCCATCAGTCTGCGTGAGCGAAAAGGTTGTCTCGCCGACAGTTTTGGGGGTCGTCTCGAACTTGCCGATGCTAATCGGAACCCACTTTTCCTTCTCCAATTTGTCCAATCTTTCCATGCGTCCCTGCTTGTTTCCATCTGGTAGAGTGAGACTGAGGTTCACCGGAACTTCCCATCCGTAGCTTCGGCTCCTTATCTTGACGTAGATCGCCACTTCATAGGTCGTACTCGGAGAAAGCATGATGGTTGTGGATTTCCCAGTGATATATAGCCAGCAAACGCTGTTTAGCTCGGCGACGCGCACTTGTCTTTTCTCCGGATGATAGCTGAAACTCAGAAATATTCAAGCAAGCAAAGAATTGGTTTGCTAGCGATGATGATGGTCAGCGATGATCTCATTTTCATGTAAGCACTTCAAAGTTTCCGCGGCAGCAAAAATTGTCTGCTAAATGAACAACTCTCAGCTGCATCTTTTCAGCGGCAATAGGAAATACGCAACGTCAAAATAACGCTAGAAATATGCCAACAAAAAGATACTCATTTAGCGGCAACAGAAAGTTTCTCGCCCAACCTAGAGTCTTGATAATCACATGAAGGTCAACTTAAAATGCAATCGTTTAGGATAGAACAAGCAACATACCACGACTCCTCCTCTTCTGTCCATTTCCAGAATTGGCTTTCGGGACCCCAAGTAATGTTTAAGACCTTAGCCAGAACCATCCAGCAGTTCTTGTTGAGCTCCTTGTCAACCCAAAACTTGTGTGTATGTGGCGGTCCCTGTAAGCACAAAGCAGTGATCAGTGAGTCAGATATTATCAAATTCAGAACAGAACTTGGCTCTTGTCAGATCAGGAGCTACGGAGCTCCCATCCGGTCCCCGATGACCTATTTGCAGATCCACTTATCATCTGCAAGTGGTCTTGATCAACAGACTTTTCCTGCATATTATGCAATTTTAGTTTCACAGCGGGCGTCACAATTGCAGCCAAGCATTTTCTCAATAGATCATCATCTGTCTGAGCAAAACATATTGACTTTTTCCTTTGGAACTTGCCTGGTCCTCCCCAACTTTCGCCTCGCCCTCCTCCTTGTTGTCCTTCAAAAGCACTCCTGCATAGACTCGACGGCTCAGCTCGTTTACATCAAGGTCGAAGATTTCGTCGTTACCAGCCTCTCTTCTCAACAACGCCAAGGAAATGAGAGGAGGCGGCAATGATTTTGGCGCATCTCCTGCATTAGAAACCATTCCCATCTTCTTCCAGGTACACTCGTACCTACCAAACATGTACACAGAAGAAAAAAATCAAACGTATAGTTGGTCTTACGTTAGAAAGGAACGGTTGATTTGTCGGTTGAGACATTGGGACTGTACCGAAGACGTCTTGTTGCTCGGAGCTCCAGCTATGGCGGAAGAAACAGAGAGGAAAATATGATGGGAGAGTTCTGATTTTGCAGACTTTCATTGTCAAAGTGGAGATAAAAGCCAAGGGGCCAAAATAATAATAACGAAAATGACAGGAATAATAACAATGATGGTGTAACGCTTAAGATGACAAAGGCGATTTGAGCTAAATGGGCTCGAGGCTAATAGGTCCAGCCAGCTCTGTTATCAAAGGATGCTTCTTTCAGACTTTCCTTCCTTTACACCCACGTAAAACTCTTAACCTCAATGAATAAGTAAGGTAGTAATTTAGATTATGCCGTTTAATCAGATCGGTGTTGGATAATCCCATTATTTCTTTTCATTACCAAAATACTTCAGTGCGATTGCAAAGTGCATTTCTTTTATATATATATATATATATATATATATATATATATATATATGAAAGCAAGTGTGTGAAAAAGTGTCAATTCATGTCAAAGAGGTTACTAGAAAGGTAGATAATTGCTGTGACCGAGCTTTTGGACAACTTCAAATTATCCTATTATGGGACTATCTATGTTGAAAATAATCCAAGCATGGGATTTATCCTTATTTTACGACGTAATTACCATCCTACAGTTTTTGTTTTCTAACTCTTGGATTGGCTCGACACAAGCAGCAACAGTGTTGATCCCTTTGTGGACCTATGCAGAGGTTTGAATTGATTTGAATAGACAAAACTAACTGAGACGAAATATAAAATGAAACATCAATTGACTTGTGTCGATTCATTATTATTTATTTATTGGCCATGTGCTTATTATCTTAACCAAGAAATTTGCTTCAATTGTGTATATATTGATCAAACAAGAGTGAAAAACTACATTAGAAAAAGGTGATTTGTTGTGCTCAAAGAGAATGATTCGGAGTCCCTTTTTTTACCTTTAGACCGCTCATTGAAAGAATAATCAAAGCACTTAGATTGCGCGTGATATTCACTCCTGAATTTATCTTGTCAATCATCACAGGCCTTTTCATGCATCACGCATGACACTCATCTCAAGAATGTCATTTTCATGAACAATTGATTTGTCTCTTAAGATGCCAAAAAGACTGTCTTCTCCCTAATCTGGGTTAATGAATTTGACAAAAATTACTGAGAAACAGCTAAATGCAAGTGTTGCTATCTTTCACGAAAATGTCAAAATCGAGGCTACCTTTATATATATATATATGGCTTATATACCAATGTGAGGACCAGCTTTTTATGTGAGAAATCGATAGCAAAGAGGTGACTTTTTGCGATTTGCTCCCACGAAATGGAGTTTCCAAGGTGCACTTTTTCCACTTGGCCTCTACTCATCGGCGGATGTGCAAGGGAACTTGGAAAAACCATGGGTGGACCAATGTAATCGGATTGGTTTCCCCGTAGATATTAGATGTACAAGATAAGTTTGACATTCCAAAGTTTGACAACCAATTATCTTTGGTGCTTTCTATAGAATCTAAATTTTAATTCAAAATCCGTATTAAAAGCTTTCCGTAATCTAATTTCACTTTGATTTTATGCCATTATAGAATCAACTACCGATCAATCAAAGAAGACTTTGCTACATTTCATTTGAGGTATACATTGCATTGAAGGTCACAATGTGACTCATTTTTAGACACATTATAAAGTTTCCACTCATATAAAATGGAAGCTTGAGATAATTATGTGTGGTTGAACTTCAATTTCATACAGGTTTGCACTTTTTCTCGGGAAAATGGTTTCAAAGGATTGTCAAATTGCAAAAGTTGAAAAACCTTCAAACCTAAAGTGCATGGTTTGCTAGGAGTTGAACATTGATAACCTAAATACAATATTCAAAAGTGTGACGACATCCACAATGACGACCAGTACTAAAAGACTTGGCTAGACAATCCTTCCTCGAATGCCAACTGTGATTATAATTTTTAATTACAAGTTATGTTTTGGCCCACATTCGTTGTTACCTCCGCTTCATCTTTAGCGATGCAAATCTGGATAGATCTTGTTGGGAATTTTCTATAATATGGGCTTACATTAATTAATTAATTTTCTATTCTAAATAATCAAATTAATGGATATTCCAATATTTATTAAATCCTTAAATGATCTTATTGAATTGGGTTTTGACATCTATTAATAACGGGCCTAGTTGAGCAGCAAAGTGTAGGCAATTGTGTTTAACTGAAGCTCGTAATGGGAAGAGCTCAGTTGACACGCTATTGATTACGGTTTCCTAGGCCCCCTCTCTAGCCTTTATAAGGGTATGTTATACCTATCGCTTGTCAAATCCCATTGAAAACTGCTATATCAAAATAGGTCATAGAGAGGAAAATCTGGTATTCCGATAGATCTTCGATTATCAGATTGATTTATTTTTCTTCTTTTTCTTGTTCTAAGAGGAAACAATCCAGATGATCTCCCATGTCAATTCCCCAATTCAATAGTACAATCTAGTCAAAACTATCGAACTCTAAAATCATTTTTAAAGAAGTTTCAAGCAATGGTTCTTTAGGAAAGATGATTTGAGACAAGTCGAGAGAAGTTAAAGGTTTGAGTAAAACCGCCCGAGATCCAAACTACCTGTACACTAAGCTCTCCGACAATGGGCGACGGGAAGCAAGAATAGTGCCATATATTTCCCAAATTAGTAACATATAAATAATCAGAACATAGGCACGCCACTAAACACTAAGGACAGAAGAGAGAGACATGAACAACCAACCAATGATACATAAATCACTCCCACAGCTGATGATCCCGCACAAAACGTACGTGATGCAAATTCAAGATCATTCTCTAACTTGATCACCCACAGAGGAAGAGCAAAGAATAATTAAATAAATAATCATATCCTCAATACAAATATTTATATATTAAATTCTCAAGATCATTCACCATTGGTTATCCTAAACCTCTCATGATACTAAATTCAACATTTGGGGCATTCACCATAGTCATTCTAAGCCTCTTGTGAATGACAATTCATTGTGTGTCATATCAGATAAGTACTAGATTTTCCATTGGGATCATTCACCACAAGTTATTCTAAATCTCTTGCAATTGCCAATTCCTTGTGTGTCATATAAGATAATTACTAGATTCTCCTTTAGGGCCAATTACTACAAGTTATTCCTCATGATCAGCAATTCCTTGTGTGTCATGAGATAAGTAATAGATTCATCTTTGCGACCAATAGTCACAAGTTGTTATAAACCTCACACAATTGACAATTCCTTAAGTGTCATATGATATAAATACTGGATTCTCCATTTGAGCCATTCACTAGAAGTTATTCTAAACATCCCATGATTGGCAAGTCCTTGTTTGTCGTATGTGATAAGTACTAAATTCTCCATTGGGACCATTCACCACAAGTTGTTCTAAAACTCTCGTGATAGTAGATTCTTCATCAGGGGCCATTTACCACAAGTTATTTTCAACCTCTCGTGATCGGCAATTTCTTGTGTCATATGAGATCATTACTAGATTCTCCATTGAGGCTATTCAACATAAGTTATTCTAAGCCTCTCGTGATTTCTTGGGTGTCATTTGAGATAAGAACTAGATTCTCCATTGGAGCCCTTCACCAATAGTTAGTCTAAACCTCCTATGATACTAGATTCACCATTGGGGCCATTCACCACAAATTATTCTAAACCTCTTGTGATTGGCAATTCCTTGTGTGTCATATGAGATAAGTACTAGATTCTCCATTGGGGCCATTTATCACAAGTTATTCTAAATCTCTTGCAATTGGTAATTCCTTGTGTGTCATATAAGATTATTACTAGATTCTCCATTGGAGCTAATCACAACTAGTTGGCGATTGGCAATTCCTTGCGTGTCATGAGATAAATACTGGATTCTCCTTTGGGTCCCATAGTCACAAGTTATTCTAAACTTCACGTGATCGGTAATTCCTTAAGTGTCATGTTAGATAAGTAATATTCTCTGTTGGGACTAATCGCCACAAGTTATTCTAAACCTCTCACGATCGGCAATTCCTTAGCTATCATTTAAGATATGTACCAAATTTCTCTGCTGGGGCCAATCGCCACAAGTTGTTCTAAATCTCTCACAATTGGCAATTCCTTATGTGTCATATGAAAGAAGTATTAGATTCTTCATTGGGATCATTCACCACAAGATATGCTAAATACTCGTGATCTACAATTCTTTGCGTGTCGTACTAGATAAGTACTATATTCTTCATTAAGGCCACTCACAAGTTATTCTAAATCTCTCGCGATCGATTATTCCTTATGTGTCATATAAGGTAAGTACTACATTCTTTATTGGAGCCATTTACTCTTAAGTTTTTCTAAACCTCTCGTAATCGGCAATTTCTTGTGGGTCATATGAAATAAGTACTAGGTTCTCTACCGGGGACATTCTTCACAAGTTATTCTAAACCTCTCGTGATCGGCAATTTCTTGTGAGAAGAATAATTATGCGAACAATAATCCTAACTCCAAAGTTAGATGGTGAAATGAGATAGCATATGTGTTAAATTGACAATGTCCTCTTATGCAATGGTTGATGGAAAATTGGAGTAAAGAGAAAATAGCTATATACTCCGAACCCATGTTGAGGAATATCCAATGCAAAAGGTGAAATTGCTACTTGTGGAGAGGAAAACATGTATATAAGACATTTAAATTACGTATTTATTCGAGGATGGTACTTTATGCAAATTCACCCAATACATGAGAGGTTTAATTTTGCTAAGACTAGTGTAGCTTATAGAGTTTTGTTAAATGTAATTTGATTTGTCTAGTAGAGTACTTAATCATGCAATACGATGTTTGCATGGGGAAAATAAAAATGAGATGTTTTATGAATAATCCATGACAAGCCGTTGAGCTAAAATCTTATTGGTCAATGTAAGCCACATGGCAAAACTGACAATTAAAATGGTAAAGTGAAGTGCTGTGTGAAAAGCATAGGAGGTAACATCTGGTGAGCTCCGATTTTAACTAGATAATAGATTCTCTAAAATTAATTGTATTTTTATCACGCCTAACCCTATTAACCACCCATGTTCTGGGCTAATTTCTATACACTCAGCGGTCAAATGGCATGTGATTTGCTTAGATCTCGCATTTGGAAGTTTTATGGGGATTACATTGTCAATTTTTCATTAGATTTAAAATTTACTGTGGCCGAATCTCAAAGCAAGAGAAGGAAAAGAAAAGGGAAAAAAAATAAAAATTTACTTGGAAAATATATATGGTTCGGCCCATGGAAAGGGATTGAATTTCTAGTAACAAATTGGTTTGTAAGTTGCTCCATTCTTTATTACTAGATATATGAACTGGATTTATCAATAAATAAGTTTAATGCTACAAGCAAAGCAAGGATTTTCTTTTCTCAATACATAATGACTAGTTTTTACGCTTTGCTAGGGACTTGCTTTTCACAGAGATTTAATAAAAGATTAGATAGTATTATCTCAAATAGAGAGGATTGAAAAGTCAATTATCTTGATTACTTCTGTTCATTCAAAGGATATGCGTCTTTCATTGTAATATATGCAAGAATGGGCTTATTCAAATCCGTAATACTTAGTAAATCACTTTGCAATATAATTTTATTGAGCTTAGCCATTGGTTGAGAAAGTATTCACAAGGCGCGATACTTGTTAACAGGTTCAAGGTAGATATAGATCCCACTAATGAGTGCGCTAATCAACACATTGATTTCTCTGGTCAACTATTCAATCTTCCTTCTTTGTCATTTCCTTTTTGTCACACTTTCATCACATTCTCGGTACTTATTTCTCTACTTGACTATAGATTTTTAACTTTTTACCTTGGATTTTCTTTTATATTGTTCTTGTATCCATTTCCTATTATCCCCATGAATTGATGCAAGACTTTTTTATGCCTTTTCTATTAAAAAATCATTATTAGGTAATGCATAGTATACTTTTTTTTCTTCATTCACTCTATTGCTCTAGGGGTGAAAACTCCTGAAAGTTTCTACTATAAATATTTAACTTTCTCTAAATTTACTTGTACACAATTTGGTAGCTCAAATAGTTGTTTTGGCCTTTCAAGTAAAAGTTTGATTCCTTTTTTTTTTAAGACTTACACAAATTGATAACTTCGTTTTTTGGATTTTTTTAAATTAATTTACACATTATAAATTTTGAAGTTCTGTGAAGGTGCTCTCTACAATTTTTTTTTTCAGACGTGGCTTTTAATTTTTTTTTCTGCCACGACATTTCATAAATTAGATTTTTTAAAATAGATTTCAAAAGAAAAAATAAAAAGTAAAAAAGAAGGTGGAGGACAGGTATTACGGGAGTATTTATCCTTGAAAGACACTTTTCCCAATTTTTGGTCTTGACTTAATGATGAAGTAAGGCATTTTTTATATTACCTAATTTTGCGATTCTATTACTAAGCTTTGTGAAAGGTGAAAGCTGAGTCACACGATGCGAGGGCCATTAGTCAACTTTTCAACGGACTTCCACTAATTTTATTAGATAAGTTACTTTTTATCAACATATGTATCTGAAAATGAGAAAAATGTAATCATGGGAAGCTCATGCTCTTGGTTTTGTTGGTTTTGCCTTTCTGAAAGAAAGCAACCTAATACAGCGACCATAAAAAGAAATTCTTCCCAAAACGGAATATATATGTTGTAGATTCCATTTTGATCTATCACATCACAGCAGCTTAAAGAAACCGGGATTCCCAAAATTTTTTCCAAAACGTGGAAGTCTTTTTGTTTTTTCATAGGTTACTTAGTGAAGAGGACAATGTTCTAGAGGAACTGGGTCGGTGAAGATGAGATTGGCTTCTCAATATGCAGCCAAATCATGCAACTTTGTATAAGTGTGACAGTGAGCAGTGACTCGGGGAGATGTGAGAGGCAGGTGCATTTGGGTTGTTGACCTTGCGAATGCCGAAAACTCGATTCGATAATCCGGAGACAGTAGTACCTGTAATGCCTCTTCTTTGATTGGTGTGATTGTATTTGGTTTTGCAGATGTTCGGTTTAACAGTGTCTGATTGAAAGAAGTTTTCAACATTGAATATATCTAGCTTTTGTATTCTTTCGGAAGATATATATGGAGGAATTTGATCTAACGAAGAAGTTGGGCTGGACTTAGTTTTTAAGCACTAGCCGTCCAAAGGCAAAACCGGGTCCTAAGCAGTTTTTCATTCAAAAAGCCACGGATGAAGAGAGAAGATTGCAAGTTATTAGAATATTCCGTTCATAAAGATGCGGTGAAACAGAGACTAAACTCAGGAGAGATCTGCTTATACTGCTATTGCAAGTTACATATAGAAGTGATTGGTCAAAGCCGAAATGAGCCATGAGGACCTAACACATGCCACCTATGGTTCACTGAGAGCCGTGGCACGATGAGTCACTCCTGCTTCACCAGCAGCTCGGCGATTGCTGGGGCATGCGGTATTTGGAAGTGATCAGTCAAGCCAAAATGAGCCATGATGAGCCAGACGTGTGTCAGGAACTCACCTCCTCGTCGTAGTTGCCGGGCGTGTTGAAGGCCCTTGCACTTGACGGCCGCGTAAGCCAGCATCTCTACCCACACAAAACTAATGATGTTCCATTTCTTCTCTTCATTATTGAGTTTGTTCAGCTGTGACGCGAGCCGGCATCCTTGGTACAGGTTGAACTTGCTCTTATCTCCTTTTGCCACGATCGGAGCTGCTTGCGTGTTCATGCTGCGCAGCGCTCTACAAGCTTTGGCGATGTTGGATTCGCCCTCTTTAGCCGAAGGAGTTTTCCGCCCGTTGGCATTCTCGTTGGACTCCTGCTCATTGAGGAAATTCCTCGCGTTTACGTACATGTCTCGGAATTCGACGCGTCCAACTCCAATTGGCAAGAGAAAAGGGTACATGACCAAAAGATACAGCATATACCGAGACAAGTGCTTGCTCATTTCGGAACCTGATCTGATGTGTCTTATAATATGTTCTTCTGGGTAGGGAGGATTTTTAAGAGAGTCCGGATTTTCCGGGTGGCATAAAAGTTCGGTTGCAATGTGCCAGATGAGGACGCTCTGGTCGAAGTCTAACTCGATGCTCCATTTGAAATTACCCAATGAATTTTCCCTTTCGAGTATGATATGTCCCCGGTAGGTCCATTTGATCTGGACTTCGTTCTCGCTCGTCTCCTGGGACTCAAAATGCTTGACGACCTGCTGGGATTTGAAATGCTGAATGACTCGTTCTTTTATAAAGTCGCTCACTTTTTCCTCATCCCTGTACAAGAACTTCACAACCTTCTTGTCGACGTGTAGCAACTCTAGGATTGGATGGCACCAGAGGTGTTTCTCTTTGATGGCGAAGCTTAGTAGGTTGTACTGCGCCATAGAACCCGACCACCTGCGCCGGTTATAAAGTGTTTGTACCCGTTCAACAAGATCCAGGATGTTGGGCCTATGATCGTTCAGCCAACAAGCGGCTTTGTCGGAGAAGAGAAGAATGAGTAATGCATAAATCTCCAGGAAAATGGCGACCCAGAGCAACAAATAGGTCACATAGATATTGGACTTGGAGTACTTGTCCTTGTCTGACAAGGAAAAAAGCAGCAAGACCATTCCGGTGGATAGGATACTCACGGTGCGGAGAGTAAAGCCCCATCGATTGTGGATCGCCATTGCCTTAGTGTAAAGCAAATCGTACATAAGTCCCAGTTCAATCTCGATAACTCTGAATACCACGTGATAATGTTTATCCTTGAGCATGGACAGGCTAGTGTCACGGTCCTGGAAGCTAAGCACGAGATCTGCGAAAAGGCGCCGGAAAATGTCAATCAGATCTTTGGCTGCTGCCAACTCGGCCCGGTTGCGCTTGCTCATATCTTCAGGTAAAAGATTTTTGTCCCCAAAAAGGCGCCGGAAAAGGTCGGACGTGCCTCTGGCCACAGCTAAGAAAGGCTGGCTGCACTTACGCTTTCCCCTGCCCCGTTCTTGCTTCTTCGATCCATTGCCGCAATCACTGTTTTCCTCATCCTGTTCTTTCTTCCTCTTCCTCAATTCATCGGATAAGAGCTCTTCATCAGGACACGAAAGATCTCCATACGCCTTTGGGTTGTGTTCCGAGTTCACTCCGTGTACCTCGATCACCTCGTGCGGCATGACGTCATAGCCCTCGGCCTCCTTTAACTTATATTCCTCCAGGATCTTTGAGTAATGGAGAGGAGGGTTGGGGATCGAGTCCCTGAAATTCTCGCTACTTGCGGCCCGGAGGACGTAAACCCTCTCGGCGTACTTTATGAGGCCAGAGACAATCATGAGAAGAGAAAGTACCGAGAGGTCGGAGCCTGTCAACGCCTGGAAGAAGATGAACAATGTGCCGGCCGTTTGGACGACGAGTCTGAGAAAATGCCTCAACCAAAGCTCGTTGTCCTCGAGGGTGTAGGCCGTGATGGTGTCAGGACCGCCCAGGTGCAGCAGCAGGAACGGCGCCCAGAACACTGTCATCTGGGCATTCGGGTCCAGCCCCTCGGCTGTGTCACCGAGGTCACGCCGCATTTGCTTGAGCCGGGTAGCTATCTTGCCGAGCGCGTAGAGCGCAGCTGCATCTGCTGCCAAGTAGCATGACCAGACCAACGCCTTCAGCCACACGTCGGGCCGGTACTTCCGGTGACGCCCGAGTATGACGAGCAGCACTTGAATGGCGAGGCTGAGGAGGACCAGGGCTCGCAGTTCCCATTCCTCCCATAGTTCCTTTAGATGGGAAGACATTCCTCCATTCCTTCCGTCTATCAGCTTTTACCCAGAACAGAAAAACTGAAAATGGTACGCGTCATTGTTAGACAAATATAACACCATCTGAGACAGAAAAATTGATGACAAAATTGAAATCCATCACATGCCAACTTGCCTCAAATATGACGATGACAAAAGTTGCTGATTTTTCTCCGGTTGCGGTACTGTCCCTTCTACAGAAAATCTTGTTTGGAGTGGAGAGAGAGAGAGAGAGAGAGAAAGAGAGCTCAGAAGGAGGAGACAGAGAGAGAAGGAAGTGAGAATTAAGTTACTCTTTTGCGATAATCTGTCATCCCACGGGAGAGGATGTACTTAACCCCATAAATGGGGGTCCATTCACTTCGATTCAGCTTACAAAAGTTGTTCGTACACAGTGCCGGACCCGGGGCTGACATTTCGGGTACTTTGGGAAATGATGTAGCAGTTTCTATCATGTCTAGAAAAGAAAGAATACGACAATTTGCAGGTAATGTACTTACCAGTTACAAACTTATAATTGATATAGATTACACCTATTCAAACCGCAGATAATCGTCTTTCATCGACAAGCTACGTAAAACCGCCTTTGTATATTTCTTTGAAATTGGTAACATAGTCAAATCCAGTAAAATCAATAAATGTTGTTCAAAGTTAAATAAGGAAAATTACAATAAATATTCCAAACTTATTATTCTTATACTAATTCTGTCATAAAACTTTAAATTTGGCCAATAAATACAAGTATAGTTATCTTTCATGAAAATGTCAAAATCAAGGCCGGCCATTTTTATCCTTCCGGAAGACATGTGCTCCAAACATCTGTCGATGAGAGCTAGCATTTTGGATAAGAAAATGATAGCAAAGAGGTGACTTTTTGCAATTGGCTACCTCGAAATGAAGTTATCTTCTCAGGGGTGCACCTTTTCCCATTTGGATGTGCAAGGGAACCTTGAAAAATCACAGGTGGATTGATATAATAAGTTAAGTTTTAGAGAAAATATAAATATATAAGATAAGTTTCATGTTCTAAAGTTCAACCAAATATCAACGTCTGTGCCGGCCATATCACATGGGACAACTAGCATCCACATAAGCAATTTCTTGCCAAAACTGGTTGGAAGAATTAAATTGACATAATTGAAAAGTTTATAAATGAATTGTCACAAATACAAAAGATTTCAGACTTTTTTGATAATTTTTATGTAAGAAAGCTAGCCTAGATACCATACGTGACCATTGAAACAAATTAAAAAAAAGAAAAAGAAAAAGAAATAACATGCAACAACCTTGTGTAATAAAAGGGAAAAAAACAGATGTCACTAAGATACCAAATTCTTGTAGCCGTGAGCCAATTTCAAGACCTAGGCCTCACTCGCAACGATATTGTCCACTTTGGACCACAGTTTGCACGGTTTTGTTCTTTTAGGCTTCATTACAAGTTAGGACAAGTGCTATCTCATATATGGCACTTTACCTTATCACACCTAGGCAACATGGGATTCGATTAATTCTTATCCCATTTGCCATCTTCAAGTCGAAACGGCACTTTGTTCGAGTGCTAAAGCCCCGACGATCACTCTCACCCTCAATGGACCGGGCTGTTATAGGCCCACCAGCTTTTGCTTGGTTTGTCCTCGAATCTTATACTTTCGGCTGGGCTATTGGAATTGATACCACAATGCGAGATCAAGACCACACGCAACAATATTGTCTGTTTTGACCGATAGCTCATACGGTTTTATTCCTTTGGGTTTCGTTCAGAAAAGACATCATTGCAAGTCAGGACAAATGCCATCCCATAAATGACATATCACCTCACCACACCCAGGCGACATGGGATTCGATTTATTCCTATCCCCTTCGCCGTCACGCCCTGAACCTCGAGCACGTGCCCATCCCTCTCTGGTCGATAAAATTTTGCAACCTCCTAGGACTAGTCGCCGACCCTTTTCGTTTTATTGCACATGCGGAAGCGAATAATAAATCCCCTGACAATAACTATTTCGGGATAGAAAAACAGGACAACAGATTCACAACAAACATGCTTTTATATTCACATAGAGTCATGTACAAGGTCTAGGACCAAAATACTACAAAAACTAGCCTTTCAAAAAGAAGTAGTCCTAACTGACCTACGCTTCTGATTACCTCCTCTCAGCTCTAGGTCCTCCACTCGACGACCCTGAAAAATTTAAGTCCACGACGAGGTTAGATATAAATCTCAGCGAGTTCGCACGCTAAACCTCGATTAGGAGGGAAATACGCCCAGAAGCGTCTTAACTACACAATCACACATTTAGCATAGAGGACTTACCTCGCCTCAGTTCCACCCTGCAGGTTAGTACAATTCAAATACTCAATTAAACAATTCAATTCAAATCCACCATCAATCAGTCGATTCATTCGACTCCATGTCATCAATGTCATCCATCAATTCTGTTGATTCGAACACTGCTCGCTTAAGCTGAAATAGATATACTCATATATCATTGCTCCCCAAAGCTAATGTCTAAAATTTGCTTACCGAAGCTACTAATGACATGTGCTCGCTGAAGCTGATATCTAAAGAACTCACCGAAGCTGCTAAAGCATTATTACTTGCCATTGCTCACAGAAGCTGCTAGAGATCTATAGTAGTATTAATGCTCCCCGAAGCTGTTATAGATCCATATTGCTCACCTAAGCTGATCAATGCTCACCTGAGCTGAAATGGTACTTAAAACCCACTCTCGGTGTCAACACCCGACATCCGGTATTTTCTAATTAAAATACCTATAAGTCACAATCATCACTCAATTTAACAATACATCATTCAATTGCAGAAACTAAACACACCATTGAAATCAACACGAAATTCCGGTCACACTGGCTCTCCGCCTAATTTCCAGAAAAATAATTATTAAATAATTAATTTCGAAAATTAATACAATAAATCAATTTAATTTCTAAAAGTACTAACCTAGGCCAAAATTATTAAATTAAATACCAATATAGACCCGGAAAATTCCCGAACCCTTCTAGATAAATAGTACAATTTATTTAGGCCTTAGCTAAACCATGCTAACCACCTAACATGCTCGATTAAATAATTAAATTTCTAATTTAATCTAACTAACCACCTAATTCCTAATTAAATAAATTTAAATACCCTTTAGACGTCATTAGCCTACTAAGAAGAGTTTAGTACATAAACTCACCGATTTATTGTGGAAACCGGTTCACCGCGACGACGGTGCGGCGGCGGCCGAAATTCAAATTTTCGGCGGCGTCGGCGGATACTCGGACCGGGCCTAAAACGGGCCCCACAAATCTCAGTCCAAATCTGAGATTTGCTTTTCACTTGGGCCGGGCCTGAAGCGGGCTGACTTCGCGGGCTTGGGCTGCTGAATTGGGTTTGCTGGGGCTGGGCTTCAAGGGCTGAATTTCACGAATTGGGCTGGGCTTCAAGTCCGGGCCGTAGCAGATGGCTGGACTGAGCTGCTTGCTCGAGCGTGGACTGGCGGGGTGGCCTTGCGTGAAGATGGAAGCTCGGTGGATGCTGGCAGCTGGAGGAGAGATCGTGGACGTGGCAGCTCGGTCGATCGAAGATGGGAGCTGCTGGGCGGGAGTTCGTGGGACCGTGCGGCTTGCGGAGTCAACCAAGAGGCTTCGCGTGAAGAATCCTGCAGGAGCTTGACTCAGACGTGGCAATTGGCAGCAATCGGATTCGGTGACAGGGCTGTTTCGGTGGAGGACTTCGGTGGAGACACACGGCAGGGGATGAAGCAGCTTCAGTCAACGGTGGGAAAGAAAGGGCTGACTCGGTGGAGAAAGCGGTGGAGGAGAGTTCGATGGTGGGCTGGCTTCATTTGTCGGGGTGAGCTGTGAGCGTGGCAAAGTGAAAAGGGAAAAGATGAAAGGGAAATGAAAATAAACCAGAAGCAGAGGACGAATGGGAAGGTGGAATGGAGAAGTTGAAGCCTTCGGTGGATAAGGATGCATGTACGAAGATGGAAGAAGGGACCGATGATGCGTGCACAAGAAGCTGAGAAAAAGGGATACAAAGTCAACAAGTTATCTCTTCCATTGATGGCTTTGTCCCCTGATACTTTCCAACATAATTTCCACTAATTAATCACATTTTGATGCAAATGTTGCACCCCCTCTTCCTTGGCTCCGAATTTCCCAATCTTGGCCTCAATTTCTTCACAAATTCCCCAAATCGACGTCCAATTTTTAAAAAAGAAAAAATCCCTATAAATTCTATAAATCCCCGACACTCACAGACTCAGTTTAGAAGTCTCAATTTCCATCGAATTAGCCCATCTGAATTTTCGCTAATTTCCTGCAACGTCTGAAACGATTTTCCTTAAAAATCTCGGGATCTCTGAAAAATTTTCGGAGGATGAGTCGACGTTCCTAAAATAGCTCGTGACACCATAGAATTTTCAATTTTTGAAATCGGATTGAAATTCACGGTTAATTTCACTCCGGCACGACTTTAGCGTGATCTAGTCTATCGGGTAACTTTTAGGAATTTTTGGTGCAATTAACCCGTGATCGATTTATCTCGAGTCACAATGTACATTTTCGACACATTGGCGACTCTTGGTTGTCGTGAAAATCTCAAGGTTTCAATTACGGCCACCGGTACCAAAACAATAGAAAAATCGGTCTAGTGCCAATCGACGAGTATTTTGCAATCAAGTGGAATCACCCACACTCTGATCACATATCTCAATCGAATCGACCTATCTCTGGTCTCTGATCGATTTCGACAGTGTCGTAATGACCTTTGTAGACCAACACGGTCGAGCAGTCGATTTCTGGTCGAATTCTCAGGTCCAATTGCATTTAGATTCCTTAATTGTTTCCCCAGATAGTCCAGTTATCTCGTGAGTGATCAGCTTAGAGAATAACATTATTGGCGTGTCGACGAAAGGCCCAATTTGTTTAATTGAAAACGAAATCTGAAAATTCAAGCCGTCACATTCGCCATCCTCCAATTGGAGCTGCACTTTGTCCAAGCTCCATAGCCCCGACGATCACTCCTGCCCTTGACAAATTGGGTCGTTACACAAACTGCAATTAATAAACACTCGCAATATGCTAAAAGTTAAACGTGAAGCACAAGCTAGCTCTTAACATTTTCAAACTTACATCCCGAAAGGGGAAAGTCTTGAATTTTTTTTTTTTTTGGTCGGTCCTACTCTAATCCTACTCTAACACTCATTCTCGGACTTTTGCCCCGCTCCTCCCAGCGGGGCATGGGAGTCGAAACCCACTCCTGAAATGAAATCGTCCCCATCCCAATCCCCCCTGAAAAGTGGGGGATTTGAACCCCCACCTCCCCCTTCTAAGTTGGAAGGGTGGCTACTGGGGCAAACCCCCAATGGTTGGGAAAGTCTTGAATTACAGCGTAGAGAAATACACACTGATAGATATACCAAAGGAAATAGATAAAGCACACAGGAGCATATCAATGCTCTTATTCATGAACATGAAAACATTCATTGCTGGAGGGTGATGAATCCGGGCCGACGTCAATCCTCGTCTGTTTCTTGCTGGTTCTCTTCCTGCAATGAGAAAAAAAAAATTGTAATTTGCCAGCAAAAGATAAATATGCTTGAAGAAGATGAAGAAAGTGGAAAACTGCAGTATGCAACATCCATGGAATTTTCATTCGTTGGTTTATTTATTTCCTCGAAAATGGCATGATCTTAAATTGGAGGTGGAAAAACTAAAATCTATAGGTAAATATCCACCTCCAATTTGAGATGATGTATCAATGAACAATATAAGTCTTCATTTTGCTATTTTCCAAATCTTTTCGTGTAACAAATAGTTTACATAAGCTGTGTAAGGTCCCTTTTTAATTACTCAAATCTCTCTTTTTGTAGAAAGCAACCAATTTCTTTCTCTAAAATATTCTGTCTTATTTCTCCTAAAGTATAATCATATTTTTCATAAATAGTACATGGTAGAGTAAAGTTGCACTTTCGTTGTTGATGCTGATGACTATGATAGATTTTACCTTGGACACTAACTCCTTTGCTTTGACCAATGTATGTGGGGTAACTTGTTTGCCACAGCCGGGGTAAAGGTCTTTCGGAACTCTAGTAAGACTCACACTTTTCAAGCTGTTGATATGATCCAGGCTATAAACCTTCTTTAGCTTCTTGCATTGCCTGATATCCAACTCTTCGAGTTTACACATCGAGCCTTTCTTGACTTCCAATTCTTCCAATTTCTTGAGCATCCATAGTTTTAGGACCCGGAGCTTTGGAAAACTGCCTTCGCTGCAATACAACCTTCGGCTGGTGCACGATTGAGCCAATAACCTGAGAACAATCAGATCTTTCAGGCACCCTAGGACCTGCATCGGATTCCCATTCAGTTCTGACATCGACAAGGTAAGCACTTTCAGATTCCCAAAAAGGACCGAGAAGTCCGGTACGGACGTCAGTAATCCGATCAAATACATGTTTGAAAGATAGTTGTGGCAAAGAAAATCGGGCCTGGTCTTTATACTCAAATCAAGGTTCGCCGGCTGACCGAACAGGTCTGTCGATCTCAATCTCAGGGACTCTAGCCTGGCCATTTTCGAGACGCATTCTGACACCGCCTTCACCGCTCTGGGACGGCATGTCACGCCCAGCTTCTTCAGGCTTTGCAGCCTCTCCAACAGTCTTATCATGGGGCTGTTATCAGTTTCTATGAACAGACCCCATAGTGTCTCGAGTTTAGAATTCAGAGACTTCCCTGATGAGATATGGCGTGGGATGGACCCAGTGAACGACGTTTCGCTCAGGTACAGATGTTGGAGGTTCTTCGCATTCCAAATGGCGACCGTCGCTTTGGTTATGTTGGTGTGCTTCAGATCCAAGGTTTCCAGGAGCAACAGATTCCCGACTGATTCTGGAATGGAATCCAGAACCGTCCATCTCAATCCCAAATACCTTAGGTTTGACAGTGCATTCCCGAATTTCTCCGGGAGCTCAGGCTTGTAAACACCCTCGAGATCAAGTACCCTCAGCAAATCCGGGCGTCCGTCTAAAAGTGGTGATTTGGGAATAACTTCCTTTCCTCTCGCTTGCGTCCCTATCTCACGGGGGTTATATTGGGCGTCTAAACTTGGTGATTTAAGAAAAAATTTCAGAAGAACTTCCATCTCTCTGGCTTGTGTCACTAGCTTACAGGTGCTAACGCGTCCATCTAAAATTGGTGAATTGAGAAGAACTTCGATCTCTCTTGCTTTTGTCCCTAGTTTACTGATCTCTCTCGCTTTTGTCCCTCGCTTAATTGGTGATTTAAGAACATCGACCTCTCTCTCTTTTGTCCCTAGCTTATGGGTGCTAAACGATGCAAAAGATCGAAGCCATTGGACCTTGTAACCATGATGTCCTGTCTGGGCGTTTTCCGCTTGTTTCTGTTGATCCTGGGCAGTCTGCTCAGCGTTGGTGTCCATGGCCGTTGATTCTTTCTCCGGGACAGAGTCGGAGTTGTAGCGGATCTTAAGAAGTCCGAATTCTTTTGCTTTCCGACAGAAAAATTTATGAAGAAAAGCAGGCATGCGACATGATCGGGTGCTTCCGTCCTGTTTCCGCCGGACCAAGCTAATCAAGTTCCTGCTCTCTAATTCGAGAAAACAGTCCTCTGCTGATGGCATTCGGACTGACCCGTCAGCCGCCTCTGCCAACAACCCCTCAGCAGCCCATTGCCGGAAAAGCCTCCTTTTGGGGACCTCGGACTCCTCCGGAAAGAGAGTCATATAAAGAACACATGACTTCATCATGTAAGGCAATTCGATGAAGCTCAAGCTCATGATGTCGTCGAGGGTGGGACGATCACCGAGCCGATCGATGAGGGCCTCCCAGTTGCTCTCTTCCACAACAGACAGAAGTCCTCCTAGCAGTGAGATCGCTGGGGGAGAACCATTGCATTTGCTCAAGATTCTCTGCTTAAGGATGGTGATCTCTGATTCCAAATCATCATCTCCCTTGATGCTTGCCTGCAGCAGTTTCCTGCACTCTTCATGGGTCATGTAAGGGCCTACTTGGAGATCATGCGTCCAAGGGTCAGCGAACTTTTGCATTTGCGCAGTAGTAGTGATAATTACTCTGCTTCCTTTCTTCGAGTCCACGAATGGTACCAAGAGCTCATTGACGACACTGGCCTTGCAGAAATTATCTAAAACTATCAAGTACCTAAGCTCCATCAACGATTTATGAAGCATCTCGAACAGCTGCTGCTCTTTCTTGTGCTCCAAGTCTTTTGGTTGATCTCTGAGTGGTATTTGTTTTAGTATGTCCACCAGGAGATTCTTCATCCAGTCGGACTCTGCCCCAAGGCCCGTGACATGGACCCAAGCCCGACAGTTGAACAGACGCTTGGTTTCTAGCCTACTAAAGACACTCCTCACCAGTGCGGTCTTGCCACAGGCTTCTTCGCCGACCACCGAGATCACCCGAAGGTTGGAGGTGCCATCATCCTTGTGATCGATCAACCAGGCCTGAAGCTTATTTACATATTCGCCACGGTCCACGATATCTGTCTCGAACCTCTGCCTCCTATTTTCTTGATTCCTCTTGCCGGATGATGAAGACGATGCACTTTGATTCTCCAGCAGTCCTCCTCTAGCAGGAGGCCGGGATGATGGGAACTTGCTGGATAGCAATCTGACCATCGTCATGAAATCCTTGGCCATCCTTTTACTGGCCCGCACTCGATTTATTACTGAGAAGTACCGAACTCCAGCGAACACCTTGGCGAGGTGGCCCTTTTGCGATTCTGATATCTGATCTCGGAGCAATTTGGCAAGTAATTCTTCTGCAATCTGGTCAGCGCCATGAGCCAAAAGCAGGAGCCATTCCTTGGTTTCCAGGGTTTCCTGGTTCTGGTCATCGTTGAGCTCGGCGTTTTTCCTGGTGTTCAGGATCGTTTGGAGATTGCTTATGGAGCCAGGGATTTGATCTCTTAATTTTTGATAGATCATGATGTCTTGGGACAAGGAGAGAAGATGATGAAGTCTGATCATCACCAGTGAAATGACCACTTCAGAGGCATCCATGGGTCTGAACAGAGAGGGCTGGTGAGAATGAGGGACTGATAAATAAGCTAGAAAAGGGCGAGTGCCTCTCAACTTCTGTTTTATTTTATTTTTTTCCCAATTTATGAGTGTCTCAAGCTTTGATTTTGAGAAATAAGCGAGCACAACCTTTATGACTTAAGACCCTTTATAAGTGTAAGAATAGAAGTAAATAAAAAGAACAGAATTATCAATTTACTTTCCTAAGGCGAAATTGCCTAGGACTTTCATAATGATCTTTGGAGTTGCACAATTCTTTTTTTTTTTTTTTTTTTTTTTAAATTTGCTGAAAACTATGAATAAAATAATGTGGATCTGTATCTCAGTACAAGATCATTTTGAAAGTTTTGAACAAAAGAAACAGCAAAAAGTAAAAGCTCTTTCGAAAAAATCAATGTCCGTTCTGCATTCTGGCGAAAATAAAAATGAATGGTAGGCGACATATACCAGGCTACAGTGGAAAAAATGGCATGTAGACTTAATAAAGTTGAACGGCCAATTAATATTGTTGTAATCAAGTTAGAGACACAAAGGCTTGGTTAAATATATTAAATTAAAGGATTTTATTAGGTCCATTGCCAACATACAATCATTGAATGGATGACTGCGCAGATGAATTCAATTATATAACTATTTCAAAGTATACGTGACACTATGCAAATATGAAAGTGTAAAAAAAAATTATATTGGCTATAGACTTGATGACAATTCTAAATTAGATTACAATCATTGAAGGCCTCATCCATCTACAAGAATCAATTTGTCTATCCTTATTGACTACATTGCATTGGGAAGATGACAGAAATAATCCCTGAACCTGGTCAACTATGCAATGTCATCCCTGAATTTTTAATTTGTTCAATGTAGTTATTGAACTTTATCTTAATGTGTAATGTCATCCATCAACTTTTAATTTATTTAAGTTCCTGAACTTTTGGTTATGTTCAATTTAGTCCTAAAACTATATGAAAATTGATAAGTAATAGATTCATCTTTGGGACCAATAGTCACAAGTTGTTATAAACCTCACACAATTGACAATTCCTTAAGTGTCATATGGTATAAATATTGGATTCTCCATTTGAGCCGTTCACCAGAAGTTATTCTAAACATCCCATGATTGGCAAGTCCTTGTTTGTCGTATGAGATAAGTACTAAATTCTCCATTGGGACCATTCACCACAAGTTGTTCTAAAACTCTCGTGATAGTAGATTCTCCACTGGTGCCATTTACGACAAGTTATTTTCAACCTCTCGTGATCGGCAATTTCTTGTGTCATATGAGATCATTACTAGATTCTCCATTGAGGCTATTCAACATAAGTTATTCTAAGCCTCTCGTGATTCCTTGAGTGTTATTTGAGATAAGAACTAGATTCTCCATTGGAGCCCTTCACCAATAGTTAGTCTAAACCTCCTGTGATACTAGATTCACCATTGGGGCCATTCACCACAAATTATTCTAAACCTCTTGTGATTGGCAATTCCTTGTGTGTCATATGAGATAAGTACTAGATTCTCCATTGGGGCCATTCATCACAAGTTATTCTAAATCTCTTGCAATTGGTAATTCCTTGTGTGTTATATAAGATTATTACTAGATTCTCCATTGGAGCTAATCACCACAAGTTGGCGATTGGCAATTCCTTGCGTGTCATGAGATAAGTACTGGATTCTCCTTTGGGTCCCATAGTCACAAGTTATTCTAAACTTCACGTGATCGGCAATTCCTTAAGTGTCATGTTAGATAAGTAATATTCTCAGTTGGGACTAATCGCCACAAGTTATTATAAACCTCTCACGATCGGCAATTCCTTAGCTATCATTTAAGATATGTACCAACATACAATCATTGAATGGATTTTATTGGGAAGCTGACAGAAATAATCCCCGAACTTGGTCAACTATACAATGTCATCCCTGAATTTTTAATTTGTTTAATGTAGTTATTGAACTTTATCCTAATGTGTAATGTCATCCATCAACTTTTAATTTATTCAAGTTCCTGAACTTTTGGTTATGTTCGATTTAGTCCTAAAACTATATGAAAATTTCAATGTTATTCCTAAGATTAATATTGAACATTTTCATATAGTTCATGAGTTAAATTAAATATGTACATTGGACAAATCAAAAGTCTAAGGATAATATTACATATTGAGATAAAATTTAGGAATTATATTTAATAAATTAAAAGTTTAGGAATTATTTATGTAATTATCCCGATTGTATTGATGAGATGCGAATGGCGGTGGACATGTAAAAGGGTGACTTTGGAGAGAAACGTGAGTGTTGAGTGTTATTCTGTTATCGTTCTATTGGACAAGCGGGGATATCGAGAACGAACTTGCTCGGCTAATTTCAATCGTTTCAATATACGAATCTCCAACCCATCAGGGTTTAGTCAAATACTAGTTGATACGTGTCGAAATCATTCACATTAAAGTAAGACGACATGTTACTCTGCAAAATCAACGGGTCTCTAAAACCATGTCTTATGTTCACACCTGTAAAATGTGGAGTTTAATCCCTTTTAACTCGTGCATTTTTTTCAATCACGACCTTTAACTTTTAATTTATTGAATTAACCCCTTGAACTTGCATAATAATTTTAATTATCTCTAAATACGCGTGTCGCCTATCCAACTATAAATGTGTAGGAAAATTCTATGTTGATGGTAGACCTACTAACAATCCTATATTAAATTACAATTATGGCATGCCCCATCCATCCACTAACAGTCCATACGTGTCTGTCCTTATTGATCGCACTGTCCTCAACAGATGCAAATGGAGCGACACATGTCAAATGACGACTCTCATGTAAATCAAGTGAGTCTTGAGGGTTACGTTATCCTCATTTGTTAGTCAGATACTAATTGTTTCTAGAGACGGATCTCCCGTGAAAAACGTGAGAACAAACTTGATCGGCTACTTTCAATCGTTTCAAGATATTCATCTCCAACCCTTAATTGACACATGTTGAAATTATGAACATTGAGGTAACAATTACATACTAGTTTGCAAAATCGACTAGCCTAAAGCATAAAAATGTATAATTAGGGAGACAAATGGGGATCTAGAAAGATTCAAATTGCAAAACCTTCTGTTTTAATATGAGATTTTATAGATTGCTGCTAACTGTTCTGAAAACTTAGGCTTTTGGACAAATGATTGTTTAATATTGAAATGTTCTTAACATACACAATGGTAACATATTCAAATGTGGAGTTTGATCCCTTTAAATGTATTCAATCAAATCATCTAACTTTCAATTTGTTTAATCAAATCCATGAAATTCATAATTATTTTAATTGAGTCTCTCAGGCTCCAAATTTGATCAATTAGCAGTCACTAGTACATTTGAGTCGACAAAAGTTTCGACACGAAAAGATTGAGTCCGGTGTTTGTTTCGAAGAAACTTATTGGCTGGTGTTCGGTTGTAGTCTTCATCTTTCGGGGTTCTTAGGCCGGAGTGGCAAAAAGTTTATTCGTGCTAGGCTCTTCAAGTCGAAGGGCTTCGATTGGTAAGATGAAGCAAGTAGGAGGAGTTGATTGGAAATAATTGTGCAAGTTTAGGGATCAAAATTGGATTTCTACCTTATAGAATTCTTAGTTACTACAAACGCAAAAGTAACAGAGTTGTATAGCCTACGATTAACTTCAAACTGATTTGATCGCGTAGAATTCAATCATTTCATCGCATCTCGGCCTTCTAATTCGTCGAGCATATTTCAGACTGGGAAATTTCTGTTGTTTTGCCAATGGATACGAATTCGGAAAAATACCATTACTACGATGCGTCACCAAACATAGAGAAGAGATCGATACAAACGCTTCGAGCCGCACTTCACGCATTATTTTGGCTGCTCGTCTCTTTTGTTGGCTTGAAAACAACGCCCTTGACGCAGAGGCCCGACTTCCATTCCCCATCAGTCTGCGTGAGCGAAAAGGTTGTCTCGCCGACAGTTTTGGGGGTCGTCTCGAACTTGCCGATGCTAATCGGAACCCACTTTTCCTTCTCCAATTTGTCCAATCTTTCCATGCGTCCCTGCTTGTTTCCATCTGGTAGAGTGAGACTGAGGTTCACCGGAACTTCCCATCCGTAGCTTCGGCTCCTTATCTTGACGTAGATCGCCACTTCATAGGTCGTACTCGGAGAAAGCATGATGGTTGTGGATTTCCCAGTGATATATAGCCAGCAAACGCTGTTTAGCTCGGCGACGCGCACTTGTCTTTTCTCCGGATGATAGCTGAAACTCAGAAATATTCAAGCAAGCAAAGAATTGGTTTGCTAGCGATGATGATGGTCAGCGATGATCTCATTTTCATGTAAGCACTTCAAAGTTTCCGCGGCAGCAAAAATTGTCTGCTAAATGAACAACTCTCAGCTGCATCTTTTCAGCGGCAATAGGAAATACGCAACGTCAAAATAACGCTAGAAATATGCCAACAAAAAGATACTCATTTAGCGGCAACAGAAAGTTTCTCGCCCAACCTAGAGTCTTGATAATCACATGAAGGTCAACTTAAAATGCAATCGTTTAGGATAGAACAAGCAACATACCACGACTCCTCCTCTTCTGTCCATTTCCAGAATTGGCTTTCGGGACCCCAAGTAATGTTTAAGACCTTAGCCAGAACCATCCAGCAGTTCTTGTTGAGCTCCTTGTCAACCCAAAACTTGTGTGTATGTGGCGGTCCCTGTAAGCACAAAGCAGTGATCAGTGAGTCAGATATTATCAAATTCAGAACAGAACTTGGCTCTTGTCAGATCAGGAGCTACGGAGCTCCCATCCGGTCCCCGATGACCTATTTGCAGATCCACTTATCATCTGCAAGTGGTCTTGATCAACAGACTTTTCCTGCATATTATGCAATTTTAGTTTCACAGCGGGCGTCACAATTGCAGCCAAGCATTTTCTCAATAGATCATCATCTGTCTGAGCAAAACATATTGACTTTTTCCTTTGGAACTTGCCTGGTCCTCCCCAACTTTCGCCTCGCCCTCCTCCTTGTTGTCCTTCAAAAGCACTCCTGCATAGACTCGACGGCTCAGCTCGTTTACATCAAGGTCGAAGATTTCGTCGTTACCAGCCTCTCTTCTCAACAACGCCAAGGAAATGAGAGGAGGCGGCAATGATTTTGGCGCATCTCCTGCATTAGAAACCATTCCCATCTTCTTCCAGGTACACTCGTACCTACCAAACATGTACACAGAAGAAAAAAAATCAAACGTATAGTTGGTCTTACGTTAGAAAGGAACGGTTGATTTGTCGGTTGAGACATTGGGACTGTACCGAAGACGTCTTGTTGCTCGGAGCTCCAGCTATGGCGGAAGAAACAGAGAGGAAAATATGATGGGAGAGTTCTGATTTTGCAGACTTTCATTGTCAAAGTGGAGATAAAAGCCAAGGGGCCAAAATAATAATAACGAAAATGACAGGAATAATAACAATGATGGTGTAACGCTTAAGATGACAAAGGCGATTTGAGCTAAATGGGCTCGAGGCTAATAGGTCCAGCCAGCTCTGTTATCAAAGGATGCTTCTTTCAGACTTTCCTTCCTTTACACCCACGTAAAACTCTTAACCTCAATGAATAAGTAAGGTAGTAATTTAGATTATGCCGTTTAATCAGATCGGTGTTGGATAATCCCATTATTTCTTTTCATTACCAAAATACTTCAGTGCGATTGCAAAGTGCATTTCTTTTATATATATATATATATATATATATATATATGAAAGCAAGTGTGTGAAAAAGTGTCAATTCATGTCAAAGAGGTTACTAGAAAGGTAGATAATTGCTGTGACCGAGCTTTTGGACAACTTCAAATTATCCTATTATGGGACTATCTATGTTGAAAATAATCCAAGCATGGGATTTATCCTTATTTTACGACGTAATTACCATCCTACAGTTTTTGTTTTCTAACTCTTGGATTGGCTCGACACAAGCAGCAACAGTGTTGATCCCTTTGTGGACCTATGCAGAGGTTTGAATTGATTTGAATAGACAAAACTAACTGAGACGAAATATAAAATGAAACATCAATTGACTTGTGTCGATTCATTATTATTTATTTATTGGCCATGTGCTTATTATCTTAACCAAGAAATTTGCTTCAATTGTGTATATATTGATCAAACAAGAGTGAAAAACTACATTAGAAAAAGGTGATTTGTTGTGCTCAAAGAGAATGATTCGGAGTCCCTTTTTTTACCTTTAGACCGCTCATTGAAAGAATAATCAAAGCACTTAGATTGCGCGTGATATTCACTCCTGAATTTATCTTGTCAATCATCACAGGCCTTTTCATGCATCACGCATGACACTCATCTCAAGAATGTCATTTTCATGAACAATTGATTTGTCTCTTAAGATGCCAAAAAGACTGTCTTCTCCCCTAATCTGGGTTAATGAATTTGACAAAAATTACTGAGAAACAGCTAAATGCAAGTGTTGCTATCTTTCACGAAAATGTCAAAATCGAGGCTACCTTTATATATATATATATATATATATGGCTTATATACCAATGTGAGGACCAGCTTTTTATGTGAGAAATCGATAGCAAAGAGGTGACTTTTTGCGATTTGCTCCCACGAAATGGAGTTTCCAAGGTGCACTTTTTCCACTTGGCCTCTACTCATCGGCGGATGTGCAAGGGAACTTGGAAAAACCATGGGTGGACCAATGTAATCGGATTGGTTTCCCCGTAGATATTAGATGTACAAGATAAGTTTGACATTCCAAAGTTTGACAACCAATTATCTTTGGTGCTTTCTATAGAATCTAAATTTTAATTCAAAATCCGTATTAAAAAGCTTTCCGTAATCTAATTTCACTTTGATTTTATGCCATTATAGAATCAACTACCGATCAATCGAAGAAGACTTTGCTACATTTCATTTGAGGTATACATTGCATTGAAGGTCACAATGTGACTCATTTTTAGACACATTATAAAGTTTCCACTCATATAAAATGGAAGCTTGAGATAATTATGTGTGGTTGAACTTCAATTTCATACAGGTTTGCACTTTTTCTCGGGAAAATGGTTTCAAAGGATTGTCAAATTGCAAAAGTTGAAAAACCTTCAAACCTAAAGTGCATGGTTTGCTAGGAGTTGAACATTGATAACCTAAATACAATATTCAAAAGTGTGACGACATCCACAATGACGACCAGTACTAAAAGACTTGGCTAGACAATCCTTCCTCGAATGCCAACTGTGATTATAATTTTTAATTACAAGTTATGTTTTGGCCCACATTCGTTGTTACCTCCGCTTCATCTTTAGCGATGCAAATCTGGATAGATCTTGTTGGGAATTTTCTATAATATGGGCTTACATTAATTAATTAATTTTCTATTCTAAATAATCAAATTAATGGATATTCCAATATTTATTAAATCCTTAAATGATCTTATTGAATTGGGTTTTGACATCTATTAATAACGGGCCTAGTTGAGCAGCAAAGTGTAGGCAATTGTGTTTAACTGAAGCTCGTAATGGGAAGAGCTCAGTTGACACGCTATTGATTACGGTTTCCTAGGCCCCCTCTCTAGCCTTTATAAGGGTATGTTATACCTATCAGTTGTCAAATCCCATTGAAAACTGCTATATCAAAATAGGTCATAGAGAGGAAAATCTGGTATTCCGATAGATCTTCGATTATCAGATTGATTTATTTTTCTTCTTTTTCTTGTTCTAAGAGGAAACAATCCAGATGATCTCCCATGTCAATTCCCCAATTCAATAGTACAATCTAGTCAAAACTATCGAACTCTAAAATCATTTTTAAAGAAGTTTCAAGCAATGGTTCTTTAGGAAAGATGATTTGAGACAAGTCGAGAGAAGTTAAAGGTTTGAGTAAAACCGCCCGAGATCCAAACTACCTGTACACTAAGCTCTCCGACAATGGGCGACAGGAAGCAAGAATAGTGCCATATATTTCCCAAATTAGTAACATATAAATAATCAGAACATAGGCACGCCACTAAACACTAAGGACAGAAGAGAGAGACATGAACAACCAACCAATGATACATAAATCACTCCCACAGCTGATGATCCCGCACAAAACGTACGTGATGCAAATTCAAGATCATTCTCTAACTTGATCACCCACAGAGGAAGAGCAAAGAATAATTAAATAAATAATCATATCCTCAATACAAATATTTATATATTAAATTCTCAAGATCATTCACCATTGGTTATCCTAAACCTCTCATGATACTAAATTCAACATTTGGGGCATTCACCATAGTCATTCTAAGCCTCTTGTGAATGACAATTCATTGTGTGTCATATCAGATAAGTACTAGATTTTCCATTGGGATCATTCACCACAAGTTATTCTAAATCTCTTGCAATTGCCAATTCCTTGTGTGTCATATAAGATAATTACTAGATTCTCCTTTAGGGCCAATTACTACAAGTTATTCCTCATGATCAGCAATTCCTTGTGTGTCATGAGATAAGTAATAGATTCATCTTTGCGACCAATAGTCACAAGTTGTTATAAACCTCACACAATTGACAATTCCTTAAGTGTCATATGATATAAATACTGGATTCTCCATTTGAGCCATTCACTAGAAGTTATTCTAAACATCCCATGATTGGCAAGTCCTTGTTTGTCGTATGTGATAAGTACTAAATTCTCCATTGGGACCATTCACCACAAGTTGTTCTAAAACTCTCGTGATAGTAGATTCTTCACTGGGGCCATTTACCACAAGTTATTTTCAACCTCTCGTGATCGGCAATTTCTTGTGTCATATGAGATCATTACTAGATTCTCCATTGAGGCTATTCAACATAAGTTATTCTAAGCCTCTCGTGATTTCTTGGGTGTCATTTGAGATAAGAACTAGATTCTCCATTGGAGCCCTTCACCAATAGTTAGTCTAAACCTCCTATGATACTAGATTCACCATTGGGGCCATTCACCACAAATTATTCTAAACCTCTTGTGATTGGCAATTCCTTGTGTGTCATATGAGATAAGTACTAGATTCTCCATTGGGGCCATTTATCACAAGTTATTCTAAATCTCTTGCAATTGGTAATTCCTTGTGTGTCATATAAGATTATTACTAGATTCTCCATTGGAGCGAATCACAACTAGTTGGCGATTGGCAATTCCTTGCGTGTCATGAGATAAATACTGGATTCTCCTTTGGGTCCCATAGTCACAAGTTATTCTAAACTTCACGTGATCGGTAATTCCTTAAGTGTCATGTTAGATAAGTAATATTCTCTGTTGGGACTAATCGCCACAAGTTATTCTAAACCTCTCACGATCGGCAATTCCTTAGCTATCATTTAAGATATGTACCAAATTTCTCTGCTGGGGCCAATCGCCACAAGTTGTTCTAAATCTCTCACAATTGGCAATTCCTTATGTGTCATATGAAAGAAGTATTAGATTCTTCATTGGGATCATTCACCACAAGATATGCTAAATACTCGTGATCTACAATTCTTTGCGTGTCGTACTAGATAAGTACTATATTCTTCATTAAGGCCACTCACAAGTTATTCTAAATCTCTCGCGATCGATTATTCCTTATGTGTCATATAAGGTAAGTACTACATTCTTTATTGGAGCCATTTACTCTTAAGTTTTTCTAAACCTCTCGTAATCGGCAATTTCTTGTGGGTCATATGAAATAAGTACTAGGTTCTCTACCGGGGACATTCTTCACAAGTTATTCTAAACCTCTCGTGATCGGCAATTTCTTGTGAGAAGAATAATTATGCGAACAATAATCCTAACTCCAAAGTTAGATGGTGAAATGAGATAGCATATGTGTTAAATTGACAATGTCCTCTTATGCAATGGTTGATGGAAAATTGGAGTAAAGAGAAAATAGCTATATACTCCGAACCCATGTTGAGGAATATCCAATGCAAAAGGTGAAATTGCTACTTGTGGAGAGGAAAACATGTATATAAGACATTTAAATTACGTATTTATTCGAGGATGGTACTTTATGCAAATTCACCCAATACATGAGAGGTTTAATTTTGCTAAGACTAGTGTAGCTTATAGAGTTTTGTTAAATGTAATTTGATTTGTCTAGTAGAGTACTTAATCATGCAATACGATGTTTGCATGGGGAAAATAAAAATGAGATGTTTTATGAATAATCCATGACAAGCCGTTGAGCTAAAATCTTATTGGTCAATGTAAGCCACATGGCAAAACTGACAATTAAAATGGTAAAGTGAAGTGCTGTGTGAAAAGCATAGGAGGTAACATCTGGTGAGCTCCGATTTTAACTAGATAATAGATTCTCTAAAATTAATTGTATTTTTATCACGCCTAACCCTATTAACCACCCATGTTCTGGGCTAATTTCTATACACTCAGCGGTCAAATGGCATGTGATTTGCTTAGATCTCGCATTTGGAAGTTTTATGGGGATTACATTGTCAATTTTTCATTAGATTTAAAATTTACTGTGGCCGAATCTCAAAGCAAGAGAAGGAAAAGAAAAGGGAAAAAAAATAAAAATTTACTTGGAAAATATATATGGTTCGGCCCATGGAAAGGGATTGAATTTCTAGTAACAAATTGGTTTGTAAGTTGCTCCATTCTTTATTACTAGATATATGAACTGGATTTATCAATAAATAAGTTTAATGCTACAAGCAAAGCAAGGATTTTCTTTTCTCAATACATAATGACTAGTTTTTACGCTTTGCTAGGGACTTGCTTTTCACAGAGATTTAATAAAAGATTAGATAGTATTATCTCAAATAGAGAGGATTGAAAAGTCAATTATCTTGATTACTTCTGTTCATTCAAAGGATATGCGTCTTTCATTGTAATATATGCAAGAATGGGCTTATTCAAATCCGTAATACTTAGTAAATCACTTTGCAATATAATTTTATTGAGCTTAGCCATTGGTTGAGAAAGTATTCACAAGGCGCGATACTTGTTAACAGGTTCAAGGTAGATATAGATCCCACTAATGAGTGCGCTAATCAACACATTGATTTCTCTGGTCAACTATTCAATCTTCCTTCTTTGTCATTTCCTTTTTGTCACACTTTCATCACATTCTCGGTACTTATTTCTCTACTTGACTATAGATTTTTAACTTTTTACCTTGGATTTTCTTTTATATTGTTCTTGTATCCATTTCCTATTATCCCCATGAATTGATGCAAGACTTTTTTATGCCTTTTCTATTAAAAAATCATTATTAGGTAATGCATAGTATACTTTTTTTTTCTTCATTCACTCTATTGCTCTAGGGGTGAAAACTCCTGAAAGTTTCTACTATAAATATTTAACTTTCTCTAAATTTACTTGTACACAATTTGGTAGCTCAAATAGTTGTTTTGGCCTTTCAAGTAAAAGTTTGATTCCTTTTTTTTTAAGACTTACACAAATTGATAACTTCGTTTTTTGGATTTTTTTAAATTAATTTACACATTATAAATTTTGAAGTTCTGTGAAGGTGCTCTCTACAATTTTTTTTTTCAGACGTGGCTTTTAATTTTTTTTTTTCTGCCACGACATTTCATAAATTAGATTTTTTAAAATAGATTTCAAAAGAAAAAATAAAAAGTAAAAAAGAAGGTGGAGGACAGGTATTACGGGAGTATTTATCCTTGAAAGACACTTTTCCCAATTTTTGGTCTTGACTTAATGATGAAGTAAGGCATTTTTTATATTACCTAATTTTGCGATTCTATTACTAAGCTTTGTGAAAGGTGAAAGCTGAGTCACACGATGCGAGGGCCATTAGTCAACTTTTCAACGGACTTCCACTAATTTTATTAGATAAGTTACTTTTTATCAACATATGTATCTGAAAATGAGAAAAATGTAATCATGGGAAGCTCATGCTCTTGGTTTTGTTGGTTTTGCCTTTCTGAAAGAAAGCAACCTAATACAGCGACCATAAAAAGAAATTCTTCCCAAAACGGAATATATATGTTGTAGATTCCATTTTGATCTATCACATCACAGCAGCTTAAAGAAACCGGGATTCCCAAAATTTTTTCCAAAACGTGGAAGTCTTTTTGTTTTTTCATAGGTTACTTAGTGAAGAGGACAATGTTCTAGAGGAACTGGGTCGGTGAAGATGAGATTGGCTTCTCAATATGCAGCCAAATCATGCAACTTTGTATAAGTGTGACAGTGAGCAGTGACTCGGGGAGATGTGAGAGGCAGGTGCATTTGGGTTGTTGACCTTGCGAATGCCGAAAACTCGATTCGATAATCCGGAGACAGTAGTACCTGTAATGCCTCTTCTTTGATTGGTGTGATTGTATTTGGTTTTGCAGATGTTCGGTTTAACAGTGTCTGATTGAAAGAAGTTTTCAACATTGAATATATCTAGCTTTTGTATTCTTTCGGAAGATATATATGGAGGAATTTGATCTAACGAAGAAGTTGGGCTGGACTTAGTTTTTAAGCACTAGCCGTCCAAAGGCAAAACCGGGTCCTAAGCAGTTTTTCATTCAAAAAGCCACGGATGAAGAGAGAAGATTGCAAGTTATTAGAATATTCCGTTCATAAAGATGCGGTGAAACAGAGACTAAACTCAGGAGAGATCTGCTTATACTGCTATTGCAAGTTACATATAGAAGTGATTGGTCAAAGCCGAAATGAGCCATGAGGACCTAACACATGCCACCTATGGTTCACTGAGAGCCGTGGCACGATGAGTCACTCCTGCTTCACCAGCAGCTCGGCGATTGCTGGGGCATGCGGTATTTGGAAGTGATCAGTCAAGCCAAAATGAGCCATGATGAGCCAGACGTGTGTCAGGAACTCACCTCCTCGTCGTAGTTGCCGGGCGTGTTGAAGGCCCTTGCACTTGACGGCCGCGTAAGCCAGCATCTCTACCCACACAAAACTAATGATGTTCCATTTCTTCTCTTCATTATTGAGTTTGTTCAGCTGTGACGCGAGCCGGCATCCTTGGTACAGGTTGAACTTGCTCTTATCTCCTTTTGCCACGATCGGAGCTGCTTGCGTGTTCATGCTGCGCAGCGCTCTACAAGCTTTGGCGATGTTGGATTCGCCCTCTTTAGCCGAAGGAGTTTTCCGCACGTTGGCATTCTCGTTGGACTCCTGCTCATTGAGGAAATTCCTCGCGTTTACGTACATGTCTCGGAATTCGACGCGTCCAACTCCAATTGGCAAGAGAAAAGGGTACATGACCAAAAGATACAGCATATACCGAGACAAGTGCTTGCTCATTTCGGAACCTGATCTGATGTGTCTTATAATATGTTCTTCTGGGTAGGGAGGATTTTTAAGAGAGTCCGGATTTTCCGGGTGGCATAAAAGTTCGGTTGCAATGTGCCAGATGAGGACGCTCTGGTCGAAGTCTAACTCGATGCTCCATTTGAAATTACCCAATGAATTTTCCCTTTCGAGTATGATATGTCCCCGGTAGGTCCATTTGATCTGGACTTCGTTCTCGCTCGTCTCCTGGGACTCAAAATGCTTGACGACCTGCTGGGATTTGAAATGCTGAATGACTCGTTCTTTTATAAAGTCGCTCACTTTTTCCTCATCCCTGTACAAGAACTTCACAACCTTCTTGTCGACGTGTAGCAACTCTAGGATTGGATGGCACCAGAGGTGTTTCTCTTTGATGGCGAAGCTTAGTAGGTTGTACTGCGCCATAGAACCCGACCACCTGCGCCGGTTATAAAGTGTTTGTACCCGTTCAACAAGATCCAGGATGTTGGGCCTATGATCGTTCAGCCAACAAGCGGCTTTGTCGGAGAAGAGAAGAATGAGTAATGCATAAATCTCCAGGAAAATGGCGACCCAGAGCAACAAATAGGTCACATAGATATTGGACTTGGAGTACTTGTCCTTGTCTGACAAGGAAAAAAGCAGCAAGACCATTCCGGTGGATAGGATACTCACGGTGCGGAGAGTAAAGCCCCATCGATTGTGGATCGCCATTGCCTTAGTGTAAAGCAAATCGTACATAAGTCCCAGTTCAATCTCGATAACTCTGAATACCACGTGATAATGTTTATCCTTGAGCATGGACAGGCTAGTGTCACGGTCCTGGAAGCTAAGCACGAGATCTGCGAAAAGGCGCCGGAAAATGTCAATCAGATCTTTGGCTGCTGCCAACTCGGCCCGGTTGCGCTTGCTCATATCTTCAGGTAAAAGATTTTTGTCCCCAAAAAGGCGCCGGAAAAGGTCGGACGTGCCTCTGGCCACAGCTAAGAAAGGCTGGCTGCACTTACGCTTTCCCCTGCCCCGTTCTTGCTTCTTCGATCCATTGCCGCAATCACTGTTTTCCTCATCCTGTTCTTTCTTCCTCTTCCTCAATTCATCGGATAAGAGCTCTTCATCAGGACACGAAAGATCTCCATACGCCTTTGGGTTGTGTTCCGAGTTCACTCCGTGTACCTCGATCACCTCGTGCGGCATGACGTCATAGCCCTCGGCCTCCTTTAACTTATATTCCTCCAGGATCTTTGAGTAATGGAGAGGAGGGTTGGGGATCGAGTCCCTGAAATTCTCGCTACTTGCGGCCCGGAGGACGTAAACCCTCTCGGCGTACTTTATGAGGCCAGAGACAATCATGAGAAGAGAAAGTACCGAGAGGTCGGAGCCTGTCAACGCCTGGAAGAAGATGAACAATGTGCCGGCCGTTTGGACGACGAGTCTGAGAAAATGCCTCAACCAAAGCTCGTTGTCCTCGAGGGTGTAGGCCGTGATGGTGTCAGGACCGCCCAGGTGCAGCAGCAGGAACGGCGCCCAGAACACTGTCATCTGGGCATTCGGGTCCAGCCCCTCGGCTGTGTCACCGAGGTCACGCCGCATTTGCTTGAGCCGGGTAGCTATCTTGCCGAGCGCGTAGAGCGCAGCTGCATCTGCTGCCAAGTAGCATGACCAGACCAACGCCTTCAGCCACACGTCGGGCCGGTACTTCCGGTGACGCCCGAGTATGACGAGCAGCACTTGAATGGCGAGGCTGAGGAGGACCAGGGCTCGCAGTTCCCATTCCTCCCATAGTTCCTTTAGATGGGAAGACATTCCCTCCATTCCTTCCGTCTATCAGCTTTTACCCAGAACAGAAAAACTGAAAATGGTACGCGTCATTGTTAGACAAATATAACACCATCTGAGACAGAAAAATTGATGACAAAATTGAAATCCATCACATGCCAACTTGCCTCAAATATGACGATGACAAAAGTTGCTGATTTTTCTCCGGTTGCGGTACCGTCCCCCCTCCTTCTACAGAAAATCTTGTTTGGAGTGGAGAGAGAGAGAGAGAGAGAGAGAGCTTAGAAGGAGGAGACAGAGAGAGAAGGAAGTGAGAATTAAGTTACTCTTTTACGATAATTTGTCATCCCACGGGAGAGGATGTACTTAACCCCATAAATGGTTCACTAGATACCATACGTGACCATTGAAACAAAAAAAAAAGAAGAAGAAGGAAATAACATGCAACAACCTTGTGAAATAAAAGGGAAAAAAAAAACAGATGTCACTAAGATACCAAATCCTTGTAGTCGTGAGCCAATTTCAAGACCTAGGCCTCACTCGCAACGATATTGTCCACTTTGGACCACAGTTTGCACGGTTTTATTCCTTTAGGCTTCGTTACAAGTTAGGACAAGTGCTATCCCATATATGGCACTTTACCGTGCTATCCCATATATGGCACTTTACCTTATCACACCTAGGCAACATGGGATTCGATTAATTCTTATCCCATTTGCCATCTTCAAGTCGGAGCGGCACTTTGTTTGAGTGCTAAAGCCCCGACGATCACTCTCACCCTCAATGGACCGGGTTGTTATAGGCCCACCAGCTTTTGCTTGGTTTGTCCCCGAATCTTATACTTTCGGCCGGGCTATTGGAATTGATACCACAATGCAAGATCAAGACCACACTCGCAACAATATTGTCTGTTTTGGCCGGCAGCTCATACAGTTTTATTCCTCTGGGTTTCGTTCAGAAAAGACATCGTTGCAAGTCAGGACAAATGTCATCCCATATATGACATATCACCTCACCACACCCAGGCGATATGGGATTCGGTTTATTCCTATCCCCTTCGCTGTCACGCCCCGAACCTCGAGTACGTGCCCATCCCTCTCTGGTCGATAAAATTTTGCGACCTCCCGGGATTAGTCGCCGACCCTTTTCGTTTTATTGCACATGCGGAAGTAAATAATAAATCCCCTGACAATAATCATCTCGGGATAGAAAAGCAGGACAATAGATTCACAACAAACACGCTTTTATATTCACATAGAGTCATGTATAAGGTCTAGGACCAAAAGACTACAAAAACTAGCATTCCAAAAAGAAGCGGTCCTAACTGATCTACGCTTCCAATTACCTCCTCTCAGCTCTAGGTTTTCCACTTGACGGCCCTAAAAAATTTAAGCTCACGACAGGATGAGATATAAATCTCAGCGAGTTCGCACGCTAAACCCCGATTAGGAGGGAAATACACCAAGAAGCGTACCAACCACACAATCACACATTTAGCATAGAGGACTTACCTCGCCTCAGTTCCACCCTGCAGGTTAGTACAATTCAAATACTCAATTAAACAATTCAATTCAAATCCACCATCAATCAATCGATTCATTCGACTCCATGTCATCGATGTCATCCATCAATTCTGTTGATTCGAACACTGCTCGCCTAAGCTGAAATAGATATACTCATATATCATTGCTCCCCAAAGCTGATGTCTAAAATTTGCTCACCGAAGCTGCTAATAACATTTGCTCATCGAAGGTGCAAATGACATGTGCTCGCCGAAGCTGATATCGAAAGTGCTCATCGAAGCTGCTAAAGCATTATTACTTACCATTGCTCACCGAAGCTGCTAGAGATCTATAGTGGTATTAATGCTCCCCGAAACTGTTATAGATCCATATTGCTCACCTAAGCTGATCAATGCTCACCTGAGATGAAATGGTACTTAAAACCCACTTTCGGTGTCAACACCCAACAATTGGTATTTTCTAATTAAAATACATATATGTCACAATCATCACTCAATTCAACAATACATCATTCAATTGCAGAAACTAAACACACCATTGAAATCAGCACGAAATTCCGGTCACCGGCTCTCCTGGCCTAATTTCCGAAAAAATAATTATTAAGTAATTCATTTCGCAAATTAATAGAATAAATCAATTCAATTCCTAAAAATACTAACCTAGGCCAAAATTATTAAATTAAATACCAATACGGACCCGGAAAATTCCCGAGCCCATCTAGATAAATAGTACAATTTTTTTAGGTCTTAGCTAAACCATGCTAACCACCTAACATGCTCGATTAAATAATTAAATTTCTAATTTAATCTAACTAACCACCTAATTCATAATTAAATAAATCTAAACACCCCTTAGACGTCATTAGCCTACTAAGAAGAGTTTAGTGCATAAATTCACCAGTTTATTGCGGAAATCGGTTCACCACGATGGCGGTGCCACGGTCGCCGAAATCCAAATTTTTGGCGGTGTCGGCGGATAATCGGACCGGGCCTAAAATGGGCCCAACAAATCTCAGCCCAAATCTGAGATTTGCTTTTGACTTGGGCCGGGCCCGAAGCGGGCTGACTTCGCGGGCTTGGGCTGCTGAATTGGGCTTGCTGGGGCTGGGCTTCAAGGGCTGAATTTCACGAATTGGGCTGGGCTTCAAGTCTGGGCCGTAGCAGATTGCTGGACTGAGCTGCTTGCTCGAGCGTGGACTGGCGGGGTGGCCTTGCGTGAAGATGGAAGCTCGGTGGATGCTGGCAGCTGGAGGAGAGATCGTGGACGTGGCAGCTCGGTCGATCGAAGATGGGAGCTGCTGGGCGGGAGTTCGTGGGACCGGGCGGCTTGAGGAGTCAACCAAGAGGCTTCGCGTGAAGAATCCTGCCGGAGCTTGACTCAGACGTGGCAATTGGCAGCAATTGGATTCGGTGACAGGGCTGTTTCGGTGGAGGACTTCGGTGGAGACACACGGCAGGGGATGAAGCAGCTTCAGTCAACGGTGGGAAAGAAAGGGTTGACTCGGTGGAGAAAGCGGTGGAGGAGAGTTCGATGGTGGGCTGGCTTCATTTGTGGGGGTGAGCTGTGAACGTGGCAAAGTGAAAAGGGAAAAGATGAAAGGGAAATGAAAATAAACCAGAAGCAGAGGACGAATGGGAAGGTGGAATGGAGAAGTTGAAGCCTTCGGTGGATAAGGATGCATGTACGAAGATGGAAGAAGGGACCGATGATGCGTGCACAAGAAGCTGAGAAAAAGGGATGCAAAGTCAACAAGTTATCTCTTCCAATTTCCACTAATTAATCACATTTTGATGCAAATGTTGCACCCCCTCTTCCTTGGCTCCGAATTTCCCAATCTTAGCCTCAATTTCTTCACAAATTCCCCAAATCGACGTCTAATTTTTAAAAAAGAAAAAGTCCCTATAAATTCTATAAATCCCCGACACTCATAGGCTCCGGTTAGAAGTCTCAATTTCCATCGAATTAGCCCATCTGAATTTCCGCTAATTCCCGCAACGTCCAAAACGATTTTCCGTAAAAATCTTGGGATCTCTGAAAAATCTTCGGAGGATGAGTTGACATTCCTAAAATTGCTCGTGACACCATAGAACTTTCAATTTCTGAAATCGGATTCAAATTCACGGTTAATTTCACTCCGGCGTGATTTTAGCGTGACCTAGTCTACCGGATAACTTTTCGGAATTTTTGGTACAATTAACCCGTAATCGATTTATCTCAAGTCACAATGTACATCTTTGACACATTGGCGACTCTCGGTTGTCGTGAAAATCTCGAGGTTTCAATTACGGCCACCTGTACCAAAACGATAGAAAAATCGGTCTAGTGTCGATCGACGAGTATTTTGCAATCAAGTGGAATCACTCATACTCTGATCACATATCTTAGTCGAATCGACCTATCTCTGGTCTCTAATCCATTTCAACAGTGCCTTAATGACCCTTGTAGACCAACTCGGTCGAACAGTCGATTCTTGGTCGAATTCTCAGGTCCAATTGCATTTAGATTCCTTAATTGTTTCTCAAGATAGTCCAGTTATCTCGTGAGTGATCAGCTTAGAGAATAGCACTATTAGCGCGTCGACGAAAGGCCTGATTTGTTTAATCGAAAATGAAATCTGAAAATTCAGGTTATCACATTCACCATCCTCCAATTGGAGCTGCACTTTGTCCAAGCTCCATAGCCCCGGCGATCACTCCTGCCCTTGACAAATTGGGTCGTTACACAAACTGCAATTAATAAACACTCGCAATATGCTAAAAGTTAAACATGAAGCACAAGCTAGCTCTTAACAATTTCAAACTTACATCCCGAAAGGGGAAAGTCTTGAATTACAGCGTAGAGAAATACACATTGATAGATATACCAAAGGAAATAGATAAAGCACACAGGAGCATATCAATGCTCTTATTCATGAGCATGAAAACATTCATTGCTGGAGGGTGATGAATCCGGGCCGACGTCAATCCTCGTCTGTTTCTTGCTGGCCTCTTCCTGCAATGAGAAAAAAAAAATTGTAATTGGCCAGCAAAAGATAAATATGCTAGAAGAAGATGAAGAAAGTGGAAAACTGCAGTACGCAACATCCATGGAATTTTCATTTGTTGGTTTATTTATTTCCTCGAAAATGGTATGATCTTAAATTGGAGGTGGAAAAATTAAAATCTATAGGTAAGATAATATATATAGATTTTAGTTTTTCCACCTCCAATTTAAGATCATGTATCAATGAACAATATAAGTCTTCGTTTTGCTATTTTCCAAATCTTTTCGTGTAACAAATAGTTTACATAAGCTGTGTACCATGCAAAGGTCCCTTTTTAATTACTCAAGTCTCTCTTTTTGTAGAAAGCAACCAATTTCTTTCTCTAAAATATTCTGTCTTATTTCTCCTAAAGTATAATCATATTTTTCATAAATAGTACATGGTAGAGTAAAGTTGCACTTTCGTTGTTGATGATGATGACGATGATAGATTTTACCTTGGACACTAACTCCTTTGCTTTGACCAATGTATGTGGGGTAACTTGGACACCATTGCCATAGCCGGGGTCAAGGTCTTTCGGAACTCCAGTAAGACTCACACTTTTCAAGCTGTTGATATGATCCAGGCTATAAACCTTCTTTAGCTTCTTGCATTGCCTGCTATCCAACTCTTCGAGATTACACATCGAGCCTTTCTTGACTACCAATTCTTCCAATTTCTTGAGCATCCATAGTTTTAGGACCCGGAGCTTTGGAAAACTGCCTTCGCTGCAATACAACCTTCGGCTGGTGGACGATTGAGCCAATAGCCTGAGAACAATCAGATCTTTCAGGCACCCTAGGACCTGCATCGGATTCCAATTCAGTTCTGACATCGACAAGGTGAGCACTTTCAGATTCCCAAAAAGGACCAAGAAGTCCAGTACGGACGTCAGTAATCCGATCAAATACATGTTTGAAAGATAGTTGTGGCAAAGAAAACTTAGGCTTTTGGACAAATGATTGTTTAATATTCAAATGTTCTTAACATACACAATGGTAACATTTTCAAATGTGGAGTTCGATCCCTTTAAATGTTGGGCCTATGATCGTTCAGCCAACAAGCGGCTTTGTCGGAGAAGAGAAGAATGAGTAATGCATAAATCTCCAGGAAAATGGCGACCCAGAGCAACAAATAGGTCACATAGATATTGGACTTGGAGTACTTGTCCTTGTCTGACAAGGAAAAAAGCAGCAAGACCATTCCGGTGGATAGGATACTCACGGTGCGGAGAGTAAAGCCCCATCGATTGTGGATCGCCATTGCCTTAGTGTAAAGCAAATCGTACATAAGTCCCAGTTCAATCTCGATAACTCTGAATACCACGTGATAATGTTTATCCTTGAGCATGGACAGGCTAGTGTCACGGTCCTGGAAGCTAAGCACGAGATCTGCGAAAAGGCGCCGGAAAATGTCAATCAGATCTTTGGCTACTGCCAACTCGGCCCGGTTGCGCTTGCTCATATCTTCAGGTAAAAGATTTTTGTCCCCAAAAAGGCGCCGGAAAAGGTCGGACGTGCCTCTGGCCGCAGCTAAGAAAGGCTGGCTGCACTTACGCTTTCCCCTGCCCCGTTCTTGCTTCTTCGATTCAATGCCGCAATCACTGTTTTCCTCATCCTGTTCTTTCTTCCTCTTCCTCAATTCATCGGATAAGAGCTCTTCATCAGGACACGAAAGATCTCCATACGCCTTTGGGTTGTGTTCCGAGTTCACTCCGTGTACCTCGATCACCTCGTGCGGCATGACGTCATAGCCCTCGGCCTCCTTTAACTTATATTCCTCCAGGATCTTTGAGTAATGGAGAGGAGGGTCGGGGATCGAGTCCCTGAAATTCTCGCTACTTGCGGCCCGGAGGACGTAAACCCTCTCGGCGTACTTTATGAGGCCAGAGACAATCATGAGAAGAGAAAGTACCGAGAGGTCGGAGCCTGTCAACGCCTGGAAGAAGAACAATGTGCCGGCCGTTTGGACGACGAGTCTGAGAAAATGCCTCAACCAAAGCTCGTTGTCCTCGAGGGTGTAGGCCGTGATGGTGTCAGGACCGCCCAGGTGCAGCAGCAGGAACGGCGCCCAGAACACTGTCATCTGGGCATTCGGGTCCAGCCCCTCGGCTGTGTCACCGAGGTCACGCCGCATTTGCTTGAGCCGGGTAGCTATCTTACCGAGCGCGTAGAGCGCAGCTGCATCTGCTGCCAAGTAGCATGACCAGACCAACGCCTTCAGCCACACGTCGGGCCGGTACTTCCGGTGACGCCCGAGTATGACGAGCAGCACTTGAATGGCGAGGCTGAGGAGGACCAGGGCTCGCAGTTCCCATTCCTCCCATAGTTCCTTTAGATGGGAAGACATTCCCTCCATTCCTTCCGTCTATCAGCTTTTACCCAAAACAGAAAACTGAAAATGGTACGCGTCATTGTTAGACAAATATAACACCATCTGAGACAGAAAAATTGATGACAAAATTGAAATCCATCACATGCCAACTTGCCTCAAATATGACGATGACAAAAGTTGCTGATTTTTCTCCGGTTGCGGTACCGTCCCCCCTCCTTCTACAGAAAATCTTGTTTGGAGTGGAGAGAGAGAGAGAGAGAGAAAGAGAGCTCAGAATGAGGAGACAGAGAGAGAAGGAAGTGAGAATTAAGTTACTCTTTTGCGATAATCTGTCATCCCACGGGAGAGGATGTACTTAACCCCATAAATGGGGGTCCATTCACTTCGATTCAGCTTACAAAAGTTGTTCGTACACAGTGCCAGACCCGGGGCTGACATTTCGGGTACTTTGGGAAATGATGTAGCAGTTTCTATCATGTCTAGAAAAGAAAGAATACGACAATTTGCAGGTAATGTACTTACCCGTTACAAACTTATAATTGATATAGATTACACCTATTCAAACCGCAGATAATCGTCTTTCATCGACAAGCTACGTAAAACCGCCTTTGTATATTTCTTTGAAATTGGTAACATAGTCAAATCCAGTAAAATCAATAAATGTTGTTCAAAGTTAAATAAGGAAAATTCCAATAAAAATTCCAAACTTATTTTTCTTATACTAATTCAGTCATAAAACTTTAAATTTGGCCAATAAATATCTTTCATGAAAATGTCAAAATCAAGGCCGGCCATTTTTATCCTTCCAGAAGACATGTGCTCCAAACATCTGTCGATGAGAGCTAGCATTTTGGATAAGAAAATGATAGCAAAGAGGTGACTTTTTGCAATTGGCTACCTCGAAATGAAGTTATCTTCTCAGGGGTGCACCTTTTCCCATTTGGATGTGCAAGGGAACCTTGAAAAATCACGGGTGGATTGATATAATAAGTTAAGTTAGAGAAAATATAAATATATAAGATAAGTTTCATGTTCTAAAGTTCAACCAAATATCAACGTCTGTGCCGGCCATGCCACATGGGACAACTAGCATCCACATAAGCAATTTCTTGCCAAAACTAGTTGGAAGAATTAAATTGGCATAATTGAAAAGTTTATGAATGAATTGTCACAAATATAATAGATTTAAAACTTTTTTGATAATTTTTATGTAAGAAAGCTAGCCTGGATACCATATGTGACCATTGAAACAAATTTAAAAAAAAGAAATAAAAGAAATAACATGCAACAACCTTGTGAAAGAAAAGGGAAAAAAACAGATGTCACTAAGATACCAAATCCTTGTGGTCGTGAGTCAATTTCAAGACCTAGGCCTCACTCGCAACGATATTGTCCACTTTGGACCGCAGTTCGCACGGTTTTGTTCCTTTAGGCTTCGTTACAAGTTAGGACAGGTGCTATCCCATATATGGCACTTTACCTTATCACACCTAGGCAACATGGGATTCGATTAATTCTTATCCCATTTGCCATCTTCAAGTCGGAGCGGCACTTTGTTCGAGTGCTAAAGCCCCGACGATCACTCTCACCCTCAACGGACCGGGTTGTTATAGGCCCACCAGCTTTTGCTTGGTTTGTCCCCGAATCTTATACTTTCGGCTGGGCTATTGGAATTGATACCACAATGCGAGATCAAGACCACACTCGCAAAAATATTGTCTGTTTTGGCTGGTAGCTCATACGGTTTTATTCCTCTGGGTTTCGTTCAGAAAAGACATCGTTGCAAGTTAGGACAAGTGCCATCCCATATAGGACATATCGCCTGACCACACCCAGGCGATATGGGATTAGGTTTATTCCTATTCCCTTTGCTGTCACGCCCCGAACCTCGAGCACGTGCCCATCCCTCTCTAGTCGATAAAATTTTTCAACCTCCCAGGACTAGTTGCCGACCCTTTTCGTTTTATTACACATGCGGAAGCGAATAATAAATCCCTTGACAATAACCATTTCGGGATAGAAAAGCAGGACAACAGATTCACAACAAACATGCTTTTATATTCACATAGAGTCATGTACAAGGTCTAGGACCAAAATACTACAAAAACTAGCCTTCCAAAAAGAAGTGGTCCTAACTGACCTACGCTTCCAATTACCTCCTCTCAGCTCTAGGTCCTCCACTCGACGACCTTGAAAAATTTATGCCCATGACGAGGTGAGATATAAATCTCAGCGAGTTCGCACGCTAAACCTCGATTAAGAGGGAAATACGCCCAGAAACGTCCTAACCACACAATCACACATTTAGCATAGAGGACTTACCTCGCCTCAGTTCCACCCTGCAGGTCAGTACAATTCAAATACTCAATTAAACAATTCAATTCAAATCCACCATCAATCAGTCAATTCATTCGACTCCATGTCATCAATGTCATCCATCAATTCTGTTGATTCGAACACTGCTCGCCTAAGCTGAAATAGATATACTCATATATCATTGATCCTCAAAGCTAATGTCTAAAATTTGCTCACCGAAGCTACTAATGACATGTGCTCGCCGAAGCTGATATCTAAAGTGCTCACCAAAGCTGCTAAAGCATTATTGCTTGCCATTGCTCACCGAAGCTGCTAGAGATCTATAGTGGTATTAATGCTCCCCGAAGCTATTATAGATCCATATTGCTCACCTAAGCTGATCAATGCTCACCTGAGCTGAAATGGTACTTAAAACCCACTCTCGATGTCAACACCCGACATCCGGTATTTTCTAATTAAAATACCTATATGTCACAATTATCACTGAATTCAACAATACATCATTCAATTGCAGAAACTAAACACACCATTAAAATCAGCACGAAATTCCGGTTACCGCTTTCCGGCCTAATTTCCGGAAAAATAATTATTAAATAATTAATTTCGAAAATTAATAGAATAAATCAATTCAATTTCTAAAAATACTAACCTAGGCCAAAATTATTAAATTAAATACCAATACGGACCCGGAAAATTCCCGAACGCTTCTAGATAAATAGTACAATTTATTTATGCCTTAGCTAAACCATGCTAACCACCTAACATGCTCGATTAAATAATTAAATTTCTAATTTAATCTAACTAACCACCTAATTCCTAATTAAATAAATCTAAATACCCTTTAGACGTCATTAGCCTACTAAGAAGAGTTTAGTGTATAAACTCACCAATTTATTGCGGAAACCGGTTCACCGTGACGACGGTGCGACGGCGGCCGAAATCCAAATTTTCGGCGGCGTCGGCGGATACTCAAACCGGTCCTAAAACGGGCCCAACAAATCTCAGCCCAAATCTGAGATTTGCTTTTGACTTGGGCCGGGCCCGAAGCGGGCTGACTTCGCAGGGTTGGGCTGCTGAATTGGGCTTGCTGGGGCTGGGCTTCAAGGGCTGAATTTCACGAATTGGGCTGGGCTTCAAGTCTGGACCGTAGCAGATTGCTGGACTGAGCTGCTTGCTCGAGCGTGGACTGGCGGGGTGGCCTTGCGTGAAGATGGAAGCTCGGTGGATGCTGGCAGCTGGAGGAGAGATCGTGGACGTGGCAGCTCGGTCGATCGAAGATGGGAGCTGCTGGGCGGGAGTTCGTGGGACCGGGCGGCTTGAGGAGTCAACCAAGAGGCTTCGCGTGAAGAATCCTGCCGGAGCTTGACTCAGACGTGGCAATTGGCAGCAATTGGATTCGGTGACAGGGCTGTTTCGGTGGAGGACTTCGGTGGAGACACACGGCAGGGGATGAAGCAGCTTCAGTCAACGGTGGGAAAGAAAGGGCTGACTCGGTGGAGAAAACGGTGGAGGAGAGTTCGACGGTGGGCTGGCTTCATTTGTGGGGGTGAGCTGTGAGCGTGGCAAAGTGAAAAGGGAAAAGATGAAAGGGAAATGAAATAAACCAGAAGCAGAGGACGAATGGGAAGGTGGGATGGAGAAGTTGAAGCCTTCGGTGGATAAGGATGCATGTGCGAAGATGGAAGAAGGGACCGATGATGCGTGCACAAGAAGCTGAGAAAAAGGGATGCAAAGTCAACAAGTTATCTCTTCCATTGATGGCTTTGTCCCCTAATACTTTCCAACATAATTTTCACTAATTAATCACATTTTGATGCAAATGTTGCACCCCCTCTTCCTTGGCTCCGAAATTCCCAATCTTGACCTCAATTTCTTCACAAATTCCCCAAATCGACGTCCAATTTTTAAAAAAGAAAAAGTCCCTATAAATTCTATAAATCCCCGACACTCATAGGCTCAGTTTAGAAGTCTCAATTTCTATCGAATTAGCCCATCTAAATTTCCGCTAATTTCCCGCAACGTTCGAAACGATTTTCTGTAAAAATCTCGGGATCTCTGAAAAATCTTCGAAGGATGAGTCGACGTTCCTAAAATAGCTCGTGACACCATAGAACTTTCAATTTCTGAAATCGGATTCAAATTCATGGTTAATTTTACTACGGCACGACTTTAGCGTGACCTAGTCTACCGGGTAACTTTTAGTAATTTTTGGTGCAATTAACCCTTGATCGATTTGTCTCGAGTCACAATGTACATCTTCGACATATTGGTGACTCTCGGTTGTCGTAAAAATCTCGATGTTTCAATTACGGCCACTGGTATCAAAACGATAGAAAAATCGGTCTAGTGCCGATCGACGTGTATTTTGCAATCAAGTGGAATCACCCACACTCTGATCACATATCTCAGTCGAATCGACCTATCTCCGGTCTCTGATCGATTTCGACAATGCTGTAATGACCCTTGTAGACTAACACGGTTGAGCAGTCGATTCTTGGTCGAATTCTCAGGTCCAATTGCATTTAGATTCCTTAATTGTTTCCCCAGATAGTCCAGTTATCTCGTGAGTGATCAGCTCAGAGAATAACACTATTGGCGCATCGACGAAAGGCCCGATTTGTTTAATCGAAAATGAAATCTGAAAATTTAGGCTGTCACATTTGCCATCCTCCAATTGGAGCTACACTTTGTCCAAGCTCCATAGCCCCGACGATCAATCCTGCCCTTGACAAACTGGGTCGTTACACAAACTGCAATTAATAAACACTCGCAATATGCTAAAAGTTAAACATCAAGCACAAGCTAGCTCTTAACATTTTCAAACTTACATCCCGAAAGGGGAAAGTCTTGAATTACAGCGTAGAGAAATACACACTGATAGATATACCAAAGGAAATAGATAAAGCACACAGGAGCATATCAATGCTCTTATTCATGAGCATGAAAACATTCATTGCTGGAGGGTGATGAATCCGGGCCGACGTCAATCCTCGTCTGTTTCTTGCTGGCCCTCTTCCTGCAATGAGAAAAAAAAATATTGTAATTGGCCAGCAAAAGATAAATATGCTAGAAGAAGATGAAGAAAGTGGAAAACTGCAGTATGCAACATCCATGGAATTTTCATTCGTTGGTTTATTTATTTCCTCGAAAATGGTATGATCTTAAATTGGAGGTGGAAAAACTAAAATCTATAGGTAAGATAATATATATAGATTTTAGTTTTTCCACCTCCAATTTAAGATCATGTATCAATGAACAATATAAGTCTTCGTTTTGCTATTTTCCAAATCTTTTCGTGTAACAAATAGTTTACATAAGCTGTGTACCATGCAAAGGTCCCTTTTTAATTACTCAAGTCTCTCTTTTTGTAGAAAGCAACCAATTTCTTTCTCTAAAATATTCTGTCTTAATTCTCCTAAAGTAAAATCACATTTTTCATAAATAGTACATGGTAGAGTAAAGTTGCACTTTCGTTGTTGATGATGATGACGATGATAGATTTTACCTTGGACACTAACTCCTTTGCTTTGACCAATGTATGTGGGGCAACTTGGACACCATTGCCATCGCCGGGGTCAAGGTCTTTCGGAACTCTAGTAAGACTCATACTTTTCAAGCTGTTGATATGATCCAGGCTATAAATCTTCTTTAGCTTCTTGCATTGCCTGATATCCAACTCTTCGAGATTACACATCGAGCCTTTCTTGACTACCAATTCTTCCAATTTCTTGGGCATCCATAGTTTTAGGACCCGGAGCTTTGGAAAATTGCCTTCGCTGCAATACAACCTTCGGCTGGTGGACGATTGAGCCAATAACCTGAGAACAATCAGATCTTTCAGGCACCCTAGGACCTGCTTCGGATTCCAATTCAGTTCTGACATCGACAAGGTGAGCACTTTCAGATTCCCAAAAAGGACCAAGAAGTCCAGTACGGACGTCAGTAATCCGATCAAATACATGTTTGAAAGATAGTTGTGGCAAAGAAAATCGGTCCTGGTCATTATACTCAAATCAAGGTTCGCCGGCTGACCGAACAGGTCCGTCGATCTCAATCTCAGGGACTCTAGCCTGGCCATTTTCGAGACGCATTCTGACACCGCCTTCACCACTCTGGGACGGCATGTCACGCCCAGCTTCTTCAGGCTTTGCAGCTTCTCCAACAGTCTTATCATGGGGCTGTTATCAGTTTCCATGAACAGACCCCATAGTGTCTCGAGTTTAGAATTCAGAGACTTCCCTGATGAGATATGGCGTGGGATGGACCCAGTGAAGGACGTTTCGCTCAGGTACAGATGTTGGAGGTTCTTCGCATTCCAAATGGCGGCCGTCACTTTGGTTATGTTGGTGTGCTTCAGATCCAAGGTTTCCAGGAGCAACAGATTCCCGACTGATTCTGGAATGGAATCCAAAACCGTCCATCTCAATCCCAAATACCTTAGGTTTGACAGTGCATTCCCGAATTTCTTCGGGAGCTCAGGCTTGTAAACACCCTCGAGATCAAGTACCCTCAGCAAATCCGGGCGTCCGTCTAAAAGTGGTGATTTAGGAAGAACTTCCTTTCCTCTTGCTTGCATCCTTATCTCACGGGGGTTAAATTGGGCGTCTAAACTTGGTGATTTAAGAAAAACTTTCAGAAGAACTTCCATCTCTTTGGCTTGTGTCACTAGCTTACAGGTGCTAACGCGTCCATCTAAAATTGGTGAATTGAGAAGAACTTCGATCTCTTTTGCTTTTGTCCCTAGTTTACTGATCTCTCTCGCTTTTGTCCCTCGCTTAATTGGTGATTTAAGAACATCGACCTCTCTCTCTCTTTTGTCCCTAGCTTATGGGTGCTAAACGATGCAAAAGATCGAAGCCATTGGACCTTGTAACCATGATGTCCTGTCTGGGCGTTTTCCGCTTGCTTCTGTTGATCCTGGGCAGTCTGCTCGGCGTTGGTGTCCATGGCCCTTGATTCTTTCTCCGGGACAGAGTCGGAGTTGTAGCGGATCTTAAGAAGTCCGAATTCTTTTGCTTTCCGACAGAAAAATTTATGAAGAAAAGCAGGCATGCGACATGATCGGGTGCTTCCGTTCTGTTTCCACCGGACCAAGCTAATCAAGTTCCTGCTCTCTAATTCGAGAAAACAATCCTCTGCTGATGGCATTCGGACTGACCCATCAGCAGCCTCTGCCAACAACCCCTCAGCAGCCCATTGCCAGAAAAGCCTCCTTTTGGGGACCTCGGACTCCTCCGGAAAGAGTCATATAAAGAACACATGACTTCATCATGTAAGGCAATTCGATGAAGCTCAAGCTCATGATGTCATCGAGGGTGGGACGATTTGATGTGGACATCGAGTCATATCGAGGAGGAGGTGCTAGGGACCCATTGTCTATTCCTACTAGTTCGATTACTCAAGCACGGGCCAAGCAATTCGGGCAAGCTGTTGGCGTCATGGTTCGTGATCTTCGGCGTGGAGATGATCTTGGATCAAATCTTGAAGACTCTTGGAAATCTTGGCGCAATTTGATTATTTGGTCACCAAATATTTGACCAAGTCAAATATATATATATATATATATATATATATTCTTGTTTAGGAATATTATAGAATAGGAATATTCTAGAATATGACGTATTAGATTTTTAGGGTTGGTTTTAGGGTTTGTGTGGCAGCTAGAAGGCCTATATATAAGACTGACTGAATTTCTTCAGGGGGACAGATATATTTTTATTTTTGAGGAAAATAATTGAGAGGTTCTCTTCTATTGCTCTTTTGAGGATTTGACCTTATCAAGATTCTCTTGTGGCGGTCGATTTGACTTATCGAGCGAGATAGCGAATTCTTTCACTCGTGCTGTCTATAACGTTGGTTGGTTGACACGCGTTCGTCAACAGGTCACGTTCATACCGAGGTTGCCAATCACAGGTTTGATTGGAGGTCGAGGTTCGCAATTCGCACCATCCGTGCCTTCGTAGAACGATCTTTCCGCAACGATTCACATCATTTGGTATCAGAGCTTGCTTCTACAAGGTCTATTTATCTTTAATTTTCTGTTGATATTCAGCAATTTGAGATTCATTGAGCTAAGGTTTCGATTCTAGCCAATTTAGGGATCCGATTGCTTTTGTGCTTCCATATGTAGTTGTTTGCTGTTAGTTTTAATTTTTTTTTTCTTCCTAGCATCTTAAATTGTATCTGAATTCGTCAAAAAAAAAAAGAAAAAAAAAGAGAAAGTTCGTCAAAAAAAAAAAACAAGAGAAAGAAAACGCACACAAAAAAAGAGTGTACAAGAGAAAAAAAAAACAGATCCGGCAGAAAAAAAAAATAGCCGAACAAAAAAAAATGAAGAAGGCGACTCGTTTGTTAGTGGACCGAATTGAAACAAAATCAGTAGTGATTTGCATTTCAATTGGAATTTTGAAAGTTGTATTTGTTGGTTTGAAATTGTTACTTGCTGAAACAAAATCAGTAGTGATCTAATCTTGTTTGATTAGTTTGATTGATTGTCGTGAGGGGGTTGAGAGACAGGTTTTGAGTCCGATAAAGAGCTTGTGAAAAGAGAATACGAGAGAAAAAAAAGGCAAGAGTGTGTAAGCTTAATTGAGGGTGGAAAAAGCCTAGACTTGAGTTAAACACGAGAGGAGTGACTAACACCTTGAGAGAAACACGTGAGGGAGCGATTGGTGAGGATTTTTGTGACTAACGTTTACTTGCAGGTCTAAAATATGTTGCACGAAGAAAGCGTGAATCAAAAGGAGGTTGACTCCATATGAAGGGATGAAGCGCTCGTGGAAAGCATCGAGCAATTGAGGGCTGTAGTGGAGGAGCTTAGTGGCCGAATGATGGGGAATGACATGAAGGTTGATGGTGACCGAGAGCTACCCCGAGGAAGGCCGCAACATCAGCGAGACACTTCTAGAACACGACCTAGAAGGCAACGGCATTATGATGATGATGAGGCTGACATGGAGGATGATCGAGATGCTCGATTTGGAACGTGGAATGGAGCCCGAGGGTTTAGACACCGAGAAGATAATGAATTTGGCAATATCAAGATGAAGATTCCTTCTTTCCAAGGGAAGAATGATCCCGATGCGTATCTAGAATGGGAGAAACACATGGAGATGGTATTTGATTGCCAATGATACTCCGAGCTCAAAAAGGTAAAAATTACAGCTGTTGAATTTACTAATTATGCTATAATTTGGTGGGATCAACTTGTGACTAGTAGGAGGCGCAATTGTGAAAGACCGATAGAGATATGGGATGAGATGAAAGCGGTGATGAGGAGGCATTTTGTACCAAGTCATTACCACCGAGATTTGTTTTAAAAGTTACAAAATCTCACACAAGGCAATAAGAGCGTGGAAGAGTATCACAAGGAGATGGAAATTGCCATGATCCGTGCTAATGTGGTGGAGGATCGTGAGGCCACAATGTCAAGATTTTTGAGTGGTTTGAGCCGAGACATAGCAAGGGTGGTGGAGCTGCAACACTATGTTGAATTGGAGGAATTGGTGGACAAAGCCATCAAAGTTGAGCGGCAATTAAAGTTGGACCGAAATCACAAGAGTGGAGGAGGTTCAAATCAAAATTGGAGATCCAATTGGAAGAGAGATGAGAAGCCAAATTGGAGAGGAAACAACACCAAAACTGAAACCTCAAAGGAAAAGGAGAGGGACGGTAAAGTTAGAATGAATCCGGCTTCAGGTAAAACTGAAAACCCTAACACTAGAACTCGTGAGATTAAATGTTTTAAGTGTTTGGGCAAGGGTCATATGGCAAATCAATGCCCTAATAGGAGGGTGATGATCATGACTAGACATGGTGTTATTGAGTCCGAAAGTGAAAGGGAAGAAGATGATGATGAGATGCCACCATTGGAGGATTGTAGTGATGGAGAAGTGGCTATAAAAGGAGACTTATTGGTGGTTAAGCATTCTCTGAGTGTGCAAGTAAAGGAGGAAGAGCATCACCAACAAAGAGATAACTTGTTTTATACAAGATGTGTGGTGAATGATAAGATCTGTAGTATGATAATTGATGGAGGTAGTTGTGCGAATGTGGCAAGTTGTACTATGGTGGATAAGTTGGGTTTGAAGACGACAAAGCACCCTAAGCCTTATAGACTTCAATGGTTAAATGATAGTGGTGAGGTGAAAGTATCGAAGCAAGTTCGAATTCCATTTGAGATAGGGAGATACAAGAACGAGGTAGAGTGTGATGTTGTACCTATGCAAGCGAGTCATATCTTACTTGGAAGACCATGGCAATATGATCGAAAGGTACATCATGATAGGTATACTAATTATTATTCATTGGTGATGAATCAAAAGACTTATACCTTGGTACCAATGACACCTAGTGAGGTGTATCAAGATCAATTAAAGTTACAACGAGAAGCCGAGAGAGAGAGAGAAAATATGAGAAATCCAAGGGCTTGCGTGGTGTGTCTGAGACGCAAGGAAAAGGAGAGGCCGAGAGAAGGATTGTGGTAAAAACCGAGGGAAAAGAAGAGAGGAAAGAAAATAGGCAAAAGAATTTTTATGCAAAATCGAGTGAGGTGAGGAGAGCTTTAGTTCTAGACCGACCGATGCTTGTACTTTTGTACAATGAGGTTTTGTTTTCTACTAACGATCTTGACCCAAGTTTGCCTAGTCCTATTGTGTCTTTATTGCAGGAATTTGAAGATGTCTTTCCTGATGAACTTCCTAGAGGGATACCACCGATTCGAGGCATAGAACATCAAATCGACTTGATTCCTGGTGCGCCATTACCTAACCAACCCGCATATCGAAGCAATCCTGAGGAGACAAAGGAACTTCAGCGGCAAGTTAGTGAACTATTGGAATGGGGGTATGTAAGAGAGAGTCTTAACCCGTGCGCCGTCCCTGTTTTGTTGGTGCCAAAGAAGGATGGAACTTGGTGAATGTGTGTCGATTGTCGAGCAATCAATAATATTACGGTAAAGTATCGACATCCTATTCCTAGGTTATATGACATGTTGGATGAGTTGCATGGTTCTTGCATTTTCACTAAGATTGATTTGAAAAGTGTGCAAAAGTTAGAAACTATAGGAGACTACGTGTGCAATTCTTGAATTTCAGTTAATTCTATGTCTTTTATCTAAAGCTTCGTTTGTTTCACGGAAAATAATTTTCGGGAAAATGTTTTCCAGATTTTCCGGCGTTCGTTTTACGGAAAATGAATTTCTTGGGGAAAATGTTTTCCATGAAAGGAAAAAAAAAAATTTTAATTAAGGGAAAATATTTTCCACTTTTAAAAAATGGAAAATATTTTCCTCACTTAATCTCTCTTTTCTCACACCTCTACAAATCCTCACTTCCTCCTCCACTTTCTTTTTCTTTTTTTCTTTTTTTGTTCGAATTATTTTTTAATTTTCTTTTTTCTTTTTTTAATTCGAATTATTTTTTAATTTTCTTTTTCTTTTTTAATTCGAATTATTTTTAATTTCCTTTTTCTTTTCTATTTCTTTTCTTTTTTCTTTTTCTTTTCTTTGTTTCCCATCTTCTTCTTTCTTGGCTAGTCGTTGGTCGTTGCCAGGCGAACCTCGAGCTCGTCGATCTCAAGCTCATCAATCTCAAGCTTGCGCTCTGCACTCTTGCTTATCCTTTTCTTTATATATTCTATCATGTAGTTGTACATTGCTCAAGTAAAAGGCTCTACATGCTTTGCTTCTTTTTTCTTTTGTTTATTAGAACACAAAAGACACATGGGGAGAACGGGCCACTCAACTGGAAGATTCTCATGAGGGCTGTACATGCTTTGCTTCTTTTCTCTTTTGCTTCTTTTTAAAATCCATACGAACATTTTTTTAGAGTAGATGAGCGTTTGACGACAATGAGGGAACAAAGATATGAAGTAAGTTTTCCTGGATTTAAAGGGAATTTCATATTTAATGGATTTATAGGTTAGTAAATGATGCATGCCTAAGTGGTGAAGTCTTAGAAAATATTTTCCTTACCGAACACCGGAAAATATTTTTCGAAACATTAATATTTCCGGAAATGGCCCATTTTCTGCTAAACGAACGGACCCTAAATGTTTGTTATAATTAGTTCAATTTTTTTACGGACTTTGTTAATAAGGAAAATTTCCTATTTTCAATTTATTGTTTCTTTTGTATTGTGTAAATAGTTTATTGAAAATATAAGCATTTCCTTATCAAGTATAATGAAAGAGTCCTTGAGAACACTAACACTCATTATCAAGATCCCTTTTGAATTTGCGATAACTAGAATTAGATGGTAAAATGTGTTGGGAAAACTCCCTATAGTGTTTTGAGGATGGCAAAATAATCAAAGAACACTAATGCATGCATTATTAGTGTAGCACTGGTTGATAGATGCACATGTTATGCAGATTGTGTCTCAATAGGATTGTGAAATGCTAAGAGGAGGTAGGGGAGAATGTCTTTATCCAGAGATTTTCAAGGTGCAAAAGGTTGAGGAGTTGGTCGAGATGATTGGGCATGCCTTGAAACTTCTAGGGATCTAGGGTTTTCATGAATACTTTATAATGTTCTTAAGGGTATTATGGGTAATAAACACTTAGATTTTAAAGAATTATTGTAATTGACAGGAGTAGTTAGTAGATAGGGAGATTGGATCTCCACTATTAGATCGAGAGAAGATTTACGATTATAATTAAAGGGGCTCGTGTATAAATAAGGTCTCATTTCCTTCATTTGGGATTTTTAATTAGCTTGTGGTAAATTTATCACTGTTGTACTTATTTGGCACTTTTGGTAGTCAAAAAATTAGTTTATGATAGATTAATGGGTAAATGTCGTAAAAAAACCTCAAACTTTGCCAACTGTGATATATTTATGCTAAACTTTTTTTTTGTAACATAAAAATCCCAAAACTTGTATAATAACTTTTGTACCCAAAATTTATATCCATACCCCCAAAATTTGGTGTCACAAAAAAAGTTTGGAATTTTTGGTTTTATAAAAATGGTTTAAGGTAAATGTGTTACATAATTATAAGTTTAGGGTAAATGTAAGTTTATGGTTTTGGTATCATAAAAAAAATTTGAAGTAAATGTATCATAATTGGCAAATATGAGGTTTTTGATGATTTTTTTATTTGTATTTATCACATTTGTATTAATTTGAGTTTTTTTATGTTATTAATTTTATAAATACCGCAGAAAAAGAAAAGAAGAAAAAGATTGAATAAGAGCAAAGAGCAGAGAGAGCTCGCAGAAGAGTTTTGGAGGGAGAAAGGAAGAGGAGAGATAAGAGGACCAGTACGGCGTGAATGGCACCCAACCAAATCCCAAAAGCCAATATAGTGGATGATGGAAACTCCCCTCTTCCATTGAACACTCTCAGCTTCTTCTAATTATATTCATCAATCTCGCTCTCCTCACTCATCACCCCCGAAATCAACCAAGAAAACACTCTGAAAAAATCCAAACCTTTTCTGCTTTTCTATCTTCTGCAACTGTGATGAACTGATCTGCTACTGGGAATTCACAGAATTTTAACTCAAATAGACAAACGTCGGGAAAATTGTCCAAAAAGTCCTAAACTTATTGCAGTTTTGCCAATTCAGTCCTAAACTTTTTAATTTTGCCAATTGAGTCATAAACATTTTCACTTCTTGCCGATTCAGTCCATCCGGTCAATTTTGGTCGGAAAATGCTGACGTGGACACCGGCGGTGCCACGTAGGACTGCCGGCGCTGACGTGGACAATTTTTCATAATATTTTAATATATTTTTTTATTTATTTTCTGTTTTTTCCTTCTTCTTTTTTTTTTCCTTTTTGGCTTTTTCCGGTGGCCGGCCGGCTGGCCTCGCCCGCCACAGGCGAGGCCCGGCCGGGCGACGGCGACTCCAGGAGAGGCCGCCCTAGCCCCGGCGAGGGCTGGCCTCGCCAGATTTGGCGAGGGGAGCCCTTGCCGGGGGTCGCCCTCACCCAGGCGAGTGTCGGCCTCGCGGTGGCCAGCCAACGCCCAGCCAGCCAGGGGCGACGCTCGCTAGGGGCCAAGGTGACCTCGCCCGGTGTTGCCGTCGCCCGACCAGGCCTCGCCTGTGGCAGGCGAGGCCAGTCGGCCGTCGCCTGTAGCCAGTGGCTGGCTACCGGAAAAAGCCAAAAAAAAAAAAAAAGAAGGAAAAAACAGAAAATTAAAAAATAAATAAAAATTCAAAAAAATCAAATTTTTTTAAAATATTAAAATATTATTAAAAATTGTTCACGCGTGCCGGCGGGCAAATTTACGTGGCACCGCCGACGTCCACGTCAGCATTTTCCGGCCAAAATTGGTCGGATTGACTAAATCGGTAAGAAGTAAAAAGGTTTAGGACTCAATTGGCAAAGTTAAAAGGTTTAGGACTCAATTGGCAAAACTACAATAGGTTTAGGACTTTTTGGATAATTTTCCCGACAAACGTCCCAAGAATGAATTCTCTCTGCTTCTTCACAAGAAAGGACACATGACCATTTTCACCACCGCCCGCGCCACCATCACCATCACCATTTTCTTCGAAACACCGACGGTTTTTTGGGATTTGCCACCTCCACTCTCTAATGGAATTCTCTCTCACGCGGTCACCCTTACACCAGAGTGCAGGTGACAGATTGCCGAGAACAACTAAATTTTTTAAACTTGGAATAAGTTGATATCTAGGTGGATCGAAGGACCCAGTTACTGCAATTTGCTATGCGCATGTCAGTTTTTCAGTCTGCTACTCAACCGGATGCATCCAAGATTGAAGCTTTGGCGATTGTCCGTCCACGTTTTGGTCCGTGAAGGGACGCGTGTCTGCGTTAATGTCGTTGTGGGGTTGATGGGTAGTTCCAGACCGACTAACGCTGTATCTCCAAGAGTTGCCACTAGGTGGCTTCGATTAAAAGAAGAAAAAAAAGAGTTGTCATTGTCGATTTTTATTTTCTGAGAAAAGTACTCACGCCCCACCAATCAATCGCTTCTAAACTTGTAAAAGTCACGTACGTCAACACACGCTAATGAAAAAAATAACTGAGGATCGACTGCTATAACAAAATTGTTAAACTATTGATCCAATTTCTAGAAATTTCAAGATTGATATTAGCTAGAAAAGACAAGAAAAATCTTTAAAAAAGAAAATCTAGGTGGCAAAGAAAAGTGTAGAAGCACAAATGTAGAAGTCTCTAGAAGAAGAGTGGCTAAACTACAATCTAGAATTTCCTAGATGAAGCCTACATGGACAGCATTCTACATAAATCTAGAATGTTGTATTTAGTTGGTGGAGCACCCTATAAATAGGAAAGGGGGAGCGTAGAAGAACAACAAATGGTTAGCAAGCTCCTCCCCTTCCATTTGTACTACAATAAATAATAAAAAAAGTTCTTTTTTATTTCCTTGTACTTCTCTTCCACTCTCTTTTACACATTCGTATTATTACTTTGCCCTTGCCCACTTTGTTCTTAGTTCTTTTGCTCTCTTGATAATTCACATACAAAATACTCCCTTGCACACACATTAACACACGCTTCCGCAAACACCAACATATAATAGTTCAAGGATTAACGTGTGTAACAGTAGAAAGTCTAAAAGTAAACAGGAGTGTTTTTATATAGTTTTACTTTCTTTGATATGGATTTTAATAGAGAGGGCAACCAATCAAATAAGAAGAATTTATATCCATTGTTTACTCAATTCAATGACTCTAGCTTGGCCATTTGAGAGTTGAGGGAAGCGATAGGGTTCGATTCTTGATAAACGCCAGAGATTTATAGAGGGTTGTTTAGCTAGCTAAAAGTTGCAATAATCAAAGACTAGAGTATTGAAAACATTTGGCTTAACTCTTTTCAATGGCGGGTGTTTGCAACCCTGTTTGTGAACTAGCATTCTCCGATATCGAAGAGGTTTTGCTGAGCTTCAAAAGGTTCACTGTCATGTAAAAGACGCAAAAGGTCGACTAATGACTTGAAATGAAGCTTCGCCTCGCTACAATGCAGAGGACAAGAGAGAAAGCGTATCGGAACCACTTTCGGAAGCAAACGGGGAGTCTTCTCTACAAGACGAAGGCAAGCTTGACAATGTATGTACCCGTTGTCTTGGTTTCGGAAAGGAGAATGGAAGTCGTGACGGAGAGGACAATCAAGTCTCTCTAGAAAATGAAGGCGCTGGTAGGAGCAATGATGAACTACAGACGAATCTTGGGAATGGCCGTTGCATTGGTAGTCTCTATGTATCAAGAGTAGTAATCGGTAAGGGAAGTAGTGGTACCACTGTGTTCGAGGGCACTTATGGAAAACGGGATGGCGTGAAACGACCCGTTGCGGTGAAACGACTTGTTAAGGATCATTATCATCTTGCCTCGGATGAGATTAAGAATTTCATTGCATCTGACGGCGGTCCAATATATATATATTGGTAAATGGTAAGAATTATATTAACTTAAGCCAAAGAGAAGCAAGAAGCTATACAACAAGAACTCGGCACCAAAAACTTACACTCACGAGGACAAGAACAATCAAAGTGAGTGGAAGGGTGCCAAGGTAAAACAAGACCACCTGCACAGAAGTAGAGGAAAGCCAAAACAGCGGCAAAAGCAAACCAAACGGCCTAAACAGGGAGCAAAAAGAACAAAGAGCCCAACAACAACACAAGTGCAGAGCGAAGAACCCCACGGTAAGATTGGTAGGTGAGTATAAAGACCACGCCAAAGAGGCTCTCGAAATCCGAAACAACATCTTCAGGGCTTGGCTGCAAGGACCAATAGAACCTCTGAACCGAAGAGGGTGTGAGAGAACCCCCTACTCCAAAAGGTCTATTGGTTGAAGGATAGATCAGTCCGCCAAAATGGAAGGGTTTATAGACCAGCAATGTAGCAACCTACAATTCGTGGTGTTGGGAGGGACCTGTTTAAAAGACAATGCTTTATCTCTGACAATCTTCTCCAATTGCAACTTCATAGCTAGGAGGGATGGTGGCCTACCCCTGAAGAGAATATTATTCTGCTCCTTCCAAATGATGTAGCATAAAGCTACAAAAGCAAATCGGCCAAGGGTGGAACGGAAAGACTTCCCAGATAAATACTTGATTGCCCAGTGCAGGTTATCCACCAAAGATTTGTTAGTCCAAGAAAAATTGAATCTAGAAGCCCAAAAAGTGGCTAGAGCAGCAGGAATGGAACACCCAAAAAACAAATGGCTGACCAAGCCCGGACGACAAGAACAAAAGGCACAATTCACAACCGGGATACGGCCATAGGTAAGAAGCAAAACCTGCGTCGATAGCCTGTTTTTGGTGATCAACCAAAGAAGGAATTGATAGCGGGGAACTGACGCATTGTTCCAAATGAAAGGAGCCCATTGCGATTTCTGGCCTCTTGGCCGAATAGCCTCCCACGCAGAAGTAGCAGAAAAGGTGCCGGATGGGTTACCCAACTAAAGGAAACGATCAGGTTCATAATTGAGCTCTGGGAGGGGGTCATCCCATGCGGCAATAACATTCAACACCCTAGAAGTACGGTCAAGGAATGCTAAAAAGTTAGCCACGGATGCTCCTTTAGGGAGCTGCGAACGGTAGATCTTAGTATTGGAGAACAACAAGTTAAGTGGCCCTTTGGGATGCCAATTATCAAACTAGAAGGAGACCGAGGTACCATCTCCCACACGCCAGCAGAAAGACCTACGGAAGTCACCTCTAAGATCAAGGATTTTCTTCCAAGACCAAGAACAAAAAGTGGGCTTGGAGACCAACCGGAAGTTGACATTTTTTAGAAACACAGAGTGTATCCACCTACACCAGAGAGATTCCTTATTTGTAAATAGTAGCCATATGTGCTTAAGCATTGCTGCAGTGTTGCTTTCTCGAAGTCTCCTAATTCTTAAGCCTCCTTTAGCTTTCTGAAGGCAAACATTGCTCCAAGCAACCTTTGCACCACCCACACCAAGGTTTGGGCCTTTCCACAAAAATTGTCGCAATATTTGTTCAATTTTGTCCAGGATTGATCTTGGAAGGATGAAAACATTTGCCTAATAGACTTGAACATAATGTAGCACTACCTTATAAGTTGTAGACGTCCCGCAAATGAAAGAAAACGCTGTGTCCATGTTTGCACCCTCAAAGTAATGATGCTGACTAGAGTAATGCAGTCATATTTCCGAAGTCAGGAGGAAATAACAAGAATCCCCAAGTAGCGAAAAGGCAAGGAACCTTCCTGGAATCCAAAAAGAGACGTGAATGTGCTTCCGGAATCAGGGGAAACCCCTGAAAAATACATCTCACTCTTGTGGAGGTTTGGATGAAGGCCCGACCATCGAGAGAACGTGTTAATGCCTACCTTTAATAAAGTGAGACAAGGTGTAGTCGCTTCCACAAAAAGTAGGACATCGTCAGCAAAGAATAAGTGAGAAAGTCTAGTCAACTTGCACCTCCAGAACTATTGGAACGAGAGATGGCTAGTTTGCATATTAAGAATGCCTGTAAATACCTCCATAACAAAGGTAAATAGGTAGGGTGACATGGGATCTCCTTGTCTAATACCCCTACCACTTGGAAAAAAACCATGGAGTTCTCCATTCAGCGCAACAGAGAAGTGTGGCGAGCAAACACAACTCATAATAAGTCTAGAGAAATGAAGTGGAAACCGGAAAGTTCGAAGTGTTACCTCAAGGAAGTCCCAGTTAAGGGTGTCATAGGCCTTCCTGAAATCAACCTTTATGGCGCATTTGGGCTTATATGGCTTATGGTGGAACCTAGCAAAGAGCTCTTGGGCTAGAAGAATATTGTCGCTGATACGTCTCCCCTGAACAAAGGTGTTTTGAGCAGGGCTAATAACGGTAGGCATAACAACAGCCAAATGGTTTGCAATAATCTTCGTAATATTGCAACAAGCAATAGGTCTGAAGTCATTGACCGTAGTTGCATTAGGGCACTTTGGCACAAGGGTAAGGATGGTGTTGTTAGACTCCTTAAGGAGCTTGCTTGTATTGAAGAAATCCGAGACCGCCGAGGTAACCATTGGGCTTACAATGTCCCAGCAATGTCGAAAGAATTCCACTCCAAAGCCATCAGGGCCCGGTGCTTTCCAAGTTGTTAAGGAGAATAAGGATTCTCGAATCTCCACTTCCGACACAGGTTTAGAAAGAAGTAAAATCTGACTGTCGTCTAATGCACAAGGGATTACCAACCGAACATCTTGAATGGAAGGTAGGGTATTGTGATCAGTAGCATCCAAGAGATCTTGAAAGTGAGAAACAACCAACTGCTGGATTAGGGGGGGTCCTGTACCGTATTCCCAGCATCATCCTAGAGTGAAATGATTCGATTTAGGAGGTGCCTCTTGTTCACCGAGTGGTGGAAAAATTTGGTATTAAGGTCTCATTCTTCAAGCCATTTAATTATTGATTTCTGCTTGTAAAAGCTTTCTTCTTGAAGGCGTAAGTCCGAGAAGGTCTTGATGTACTCTCGCTCTTTGGCCGCTAGATCCAAATTGAAAGGATCCAAATGAAAAGCTTCCTGCACAGCATTTAGAGCCTCACGAACTGATGCGGTTCTTGCGGAAATATTTGAGTAAGACTCCTTGTTGAGGCTCTTAAGCTTAGCTTTAACAAGCTTCAATTTAACATAGAGGATAAACATGGCAGTACCTCTGACCGAAGTGTCCCAAGCTTGGCGGATTATCTAGTAAAAGGTCGGATGTTGGATCCAAAAGTTAAAGAACTTCAAAGGCTTCTTCGTCTTTGGAGTTGGGAAAATCTTTACAATTATAGGGGAATGGTATGAAATTCCAGCCAGGAGGAACAAGGCCTCAGAGAATGAGAACACATTACTCCAACAAGGATTGATGAGGACTCTATCAATTTTTCTTTGTTTTCGATTTTCCCCGAAGGAAGTAGCCCACGAGAATCTACAACCAGTATACCGCAAGTTCTCAAGCTTAGCTTGTTGAAGGTAGTTTCCAAACTTATCGTATGACGGAAGCTAGGTGGAAAGGCTGCCAATCCTATCCGAAGGGAACCTTATGGCATTGAAATCGCCTGCAACAAGCCAATGAGCATTGATCTGAGAAGAGCTGGTACGAATAAGATCTTGCCAAAGGGGGCGTCGACGCACGAAGGTGTGCTCAGCATAAATCATAGAGAGATAAAATGAATCACCAATGGAAAGACATCTCAAATGTCCATGTATAACTAGGGGGGAGGAGGAAAGGGAGGTAAAATCAGCCAGCATGGGATTCCAACCGATCCAAATTCTCCCTTTATCAGAGTGCTCATAGTTAGCAATCCAAATCCAGCCCGACACAAGGCCACGGGAAAGAGAAGGGAACAGAGAAGGAGAAGCCTTCGTTTCTAAAATGCCAACACAGCATAGGCTATTAACTCTAACGAAGTTCCTAATCTCCGCCTGTCTAACAGGACCAACCAGTCCTCTTATATTCCATATAGATATATACATATATACAAAGAGGCAGAGGTACCTACTTTTTACCATGCTTTTTCTTCTTTGCCGTGGTCTTAGATCTGTGACGCCTTGGGGAGCTTTCACTTGGAGGCGAAGGCAGAAGAACGCTTGGTTGCTGGACAGGGGATGCATGCGTCGCCTGTACCAGTGGTGGATCAAGATCCTGGGGGGCAGAGGAAGTACCCAGTAAGCTGTCTTCTTCAATAGAGCCAGTGACAGAAGCCTCAATATCCGATTTGTTCTCAGAAACTGAAGAAATAGCCATCCGCATTCTAGGGGCATTTAGGTTCGTTGTTGAGGAAGTACTAGCAGCATGAAGACTGGGTAGACTACCTTTAACAGGACTAGCCAAGTTCCGGGGAGGATTTGGACCAACAAGAGGGATTGGAGTGTCCCTAGTTGGCTCAATATGGTTATTGGGAGCAGGAGTAGAAGAACCAGCACGAGTGCCTTGCTTACCCCGAACCACCTGCCAACCTTCATCCGGCAGAGTACGCTGTTCATTAAAAATGGGCCTAGCACCATCACCAGCAGAGGCCACTGGGAGAGAGGTACCGAGAGAGGAATTACGAGGAGGAGAAGTAGACTTCGGGGGGCCACAGACGTGGCCAAAAGAACGGCATGAGGGGCATACTGAAGGTTTCCACTCATAAATAACATCCACTCGGCGCGTTGTTCCCTCAATACCAATAGGGATCGAGTCAGGTAAGTTATGCTCAGCATTGATTTCCACACATACCTACATATAAGATAATGTTCTAACCTGTTTCGTGTGCTGGTCTACATATAGGGGGTGACCAATAGCACTAACAATAATGCTAATGCCCATGGTTGACCATAGAGCAAAAGGAACATTCCTGAGACGAATCCAAACCGGGATAGTTTTATGGCTGTTCCTCTTTAGTTCTAACAATGGGTGCCATTGTTGAAGAACAAGAGGCACCTTAGCCACTGTGAAAGGCCCACCATCTAGAATTTTCCTTCGAAATTCTGTGTTCGGCACATGAAATAAATAAAAACCATCATCATTAGCCCGAACTTCCAGTAGTTGGGCACCCCAAGCGTGCTTCATTGCAATTTCAGTCATCTTGAATGGCAGTCTTTTGCCAACATAGTAGCCCACTAGGCTCTCTTTCCATTTAGGATTGCAGCCTTCAAGAACTTCATTTGGAATACGAACAAAGGGCTTGCCATCAACTAGGTCCGGAGGCACATAAGTAAGGTCATAGCCTTTGGTAGCTGCCTTAGCTATATTGGCCCACGGATGGGCTTGTGCCTTAGCGGCCTCAGGGTCTAACGGAGTAGTACGCCCACGAGAGGGCTTTCGTGACCTAGGAGGCTCAGTCTTGGGTTTTCCAGAAGGACCAGCAATAGTATTTCCAACAGGTGTGCGGGTTCGTGTAGTCGAAGGTTGGGCTGAAGAGGCAGCAGCCTTACCCCTGTCCAAAGGAGGACGAGAACTCCTCCCACGAATGTGGCCCCTATCACGAGTTTGCTAGGCCTTTCCTGAAGTAGCAAGCTCAGGATTGGATGAATCCATCCGCTCTATAGCAGAGCCCAAAACAACAGTATAGGGAAACCAGAACACCTTAATAAATAGAGAGCATTAATACCGGTAGGAGTCGAGCTTGCCAAAAGGCTTCAGAGGATTGAATGGGAGGAGGGAGAAGAGGAAAATCACCAAATCCCAGCTCTAGCACATAATCGAGCTATTTGCACCCGCAAAAACACGATCGGGAAACCAGGTGAAACAGGGGCTCCGAACGAACGAGTATCACGAATCAACGAGAAAGAGTTATCCAAATTCCTTCGGTGGAGATAGAGAGGGTGGATGAGAGAGAAGAACCACCGAAACTTAGCTCCAACGAACTAGCCAATCACCCGAAATCAGCAACAGCAGCTCTGCGTGAATAGTGAGTCAGTCAACCAGCTTGGGAGCATTTTGTGAACAGTACCCGAGAAAGGTGCAAATGGCTTTCGACGGTGGTCCAAATATTCGTCGCTATTCTTCAAGCATGTTTGCATTCTTCAAATAAGCCTGACTTCCCTCATGAGTATAAAATCAAATTGGATTCTGTTAGGGACGCGATGCAAGATAATGAGTTGTGGAGGGCAGATGGACGTCCTTCACCGTTGTTATCGGAACTGATGAAGTAATTTTTTTTACGTTTTGATGTGTTCGAATTGCAGTATCTTGCTTGTTGAGGCACTCCAAAAATCAACTGTCGCATTTTTTGTATTAGTGTTGGGCTTCTGGACATGTTTTACATGACTTTGAAGCATCTCATAGATATCACTGCCTTCTTATACTGTTCTTTGCTAGCTTATGTGGGTATTAGGCATTAGTCGAAGGTCAAAATAGCTCTACTGCAAAAAAAATAGCTCTACTGCAAAAAACTTCCTGGTGATGTATGATTGAGGGAATTATTAGACCACTAATTTGACTCTGGTAACGCAATCAACATTTGGGATAAGTTTTGAACCTTGCAGCATGAAGTCAAGTTTTGGCATCCTTATTTTTGTTAGAGAAGTTCCTTCATTTCCAATAAGATATGGCGTGGTATATAATTATGTATCCGATGCCTTCAAGTGGCCCAAATCCAATTTGGTTCATGATACTTTGTTGGTTTGAATCATAATGTCAACTTTGTATTATGGTACAGGGGTGTAGTATCAAGGTTCGTTCATTTGCATGGATTGAAACTAATTCATCGGGATTTAAACCCTTGAAACGAGTTGATCATTAAGCATCCATCATTATGTGCAAAGCTATCTGATATGGGAATTAGTAAACTCCTTCCTCCGAGAAGATCTTCCTTGGGATATCCAACCTCCGGTAAGTGGTCATGACAGCTTTCTCCAGCACTTTGATCTCCTTTTCCTCAAGTGCATAATCTGAGTCCATGGTTGCAATCATCTTCATATTCCCGACTAAAACCTTCAGACCGATAATCTTTTTTGTCAGAGCAATCTCTTTTTTTGAAGTGTACCTTATGTTATAAGTCAGGTTGCTCTGTTATGGTAAAATTTGTGTAAATTAACAGTTTTTGTCACTCTCTCCCTTCATTGACTAGTAAATCGAATATCATATCCATATGCATGTCATCCCAGTGATGATGGCTTTTTTGTTGATCTCTGATGTCCTATAGGTAGTGGAACCAGAGATGGCAAGCACCTGAACAGTTTCTCCAGAGAGGGAGACAAACATGCAAAATGGATATGTTTAATTTAGGGTGTGTCTTGTTCTTTTGCCTCACTAAGGGAAGCCATCCATTTGGTAGAGATCGAGCACGTGACATCAATATTGAGGAGAATAAAATGGACCTGTCCTTAGTGGAGTTCATACCAGAAGCTCATGATCTAATATTACGTTTGCTAACCCCGCAAAGTGAATTGAGGTGAGGATGTTGTCATCTTTAGTTTGCATCACTACCTCATTACTTTGTTTGATAAATTTTGTAACAATTATTCTTTCAGCTATTGACAAGAAAAGCCGGAGAAAAGGTTGACCATAGGATAGCCTAAATGCGTTTGACAATTGTGATATTTGAATGGAAAATGATCATTTTCGAAAGCTTGTTTATTAGGGCTATAAGTTTGTTACTTGCCCAGGAACATAAAAATGGACTATTCTTGCTATACATCCACTGAAGAGGATTATGAGGGTTTAGCATATGGCGCTAACTATGAAGTTGGAGAATATCACTTTCGCTTGCCAATTTTGTCTTGAAGAATCTTAGGGGGCTGAACGATTATGTTGCTAATCTATGGTAGTTGGAGTAAATCGTTCCCGGCTTCTTTTTCATAGTCAAACAACTTCCTTCATCCCAGAATCGTGAGTCGTGAAGCGCATGAAAGTTTGTAGACATTTTGTTGACTCTCTCATTGAGCTAAGGCAATTTTAATTGTTTTAGAGATTGCAGTAATGCGGCAGGGCAATCTCTTTTTTTGAAGTGTACCTTATGTTATAAGTCAGGTTGCTTTGTTGTGGTAAAATTTGTGAAAATTAACAGTTTTTGCCACTCTCTCCCTTCGTTGACTGGTAAATCGAATATCATATCCATATGCATGTCATCCCAGTGATGATGGCTTTTTTGTTGATCTCTGATGTCTTATAGGTAGTGGAACCAGAGATGGCAAGCACCTAAACAGCTTCTCCAGAGAGGGAGACAAACATGCAAAATGGATATGTTTAATTTAGGCTGTGTCTTGTTCTTTTGCCTCACTAAGGGAAGCCATCCATTTGGTAGAGATTGAGCACGTGACATCAATATTGAGGAGAATAAAATGGACCTGTCCTTAGTGGAGTTCATACCAAAAGCTCATGATCTAATATTAAGTTTGCTAACCCCGCAAAGTGAATTGAGGTGAGGATGTTGTCATCTTTAGTTTGCATCACTACCTCATTACTTTGTTTGATAAATTTTGTAACCATTATTCTTTTGGCTATTGACAATAAAAGGCGGAGAAAAGGTTGACCATAGGATAGCCTAAATGCGTTTGACAATTGTGATATTTGAATGGAAAATGATCATTTTCGAAAGCTTGTTTATTAGGGTTATAAGTTTGTTACTTGCCTAGGAACATAAAAATGCACTATTATTGCTATACATCCATCGAAGAGGATTATGAGGGTTTAGCATATGGCGCTAACTACGAAGTTGGAAAATATCACTTTCGCTTGCCAATTTTGTCTTGAAGAATCTTAGGGGCTGAACGATTATGTTGCTAATCTATGGTAGTTGGAGCAAATCATTCCCGGCTTATTTTTCATAGTGAAACAACTTCCTTCATCCCAGAATCGTGAGTCGTGAAACGCATGAAAGTTTGTAGACATTTTGTTGACTCTCTCATTGAGCTAAGGCAATTTTAATTGTTTTAGAGATTGCAATAATGCCGCAGGGCAATCTCTTTTTTTGAAGAGTACCTTATGTTATAAGTCAGGTTGTTTTGTTGTGGTAAAATTTGTGAAAATTAACAGTTTTCGCCACTCTCTCCCTTCGTTGACTGGTAAATCGAATATCATATACATATGCATGTCATCCCAGTGATGATGGTTTTTTTGTTGATCTCTGATGTCCTATAGGTAGTGGAACCAGAGGATGGCAAGCACCTGAACAGCTTCTCTAGAGAGGGAGACAAACATGCAAAATGGATATGTTTAATTTAGGCTGTGTCTTGTTCTTTTGCCTCACTAAGGGAAGCCATCCATTTGGTAGAGATCGAGCACGTGACGTCAATATTGAGGAGAATAAAATGGACCTGTCCTTAGTGGAGTTCATACCAGAAGCTCATGATCTAATATTACGTTTGCTAACCCCGCAAAGTGAATTGAGGTGAGGGTGTTGTCATCTTTAGTTTGCATCACTACCTCATTACTTTGTTTGATAAATTTTGTAACCATTATTCTTTTGGCTATTGACAATAAAAGCCGGAGAAAAAGTTGACCATAGGATAGCCTAAATGCGTTTGACAATTGTGATATTTGAATGGAAAATGATCATTTTCGAAAGCTTGTTTATTAGGGCTATACGTTTGTTACTTGCCCAATAACATAAAAATGCACTATTCATGCTATACATCAACCGAAGAGGATTATCAGGATTTAGCATATGGCGCTAACTATGAAGTTGGAGAATATCACTTTCGCTTGCCAATTTTGTCTTGAAGAATCTTAGGGGGCTAAACGATTATGTTGCTAATCTATGGTAGTTGGAGTAAATCATTCCCATCTTCTTTTTCATAGTCAAACAACTTCCTTCATCCCAGAATCATGAGTCGGGAAGCGCATGAAAGTTTGTAAACATTTTGTTAACTCTCTCATTGAGCTAAGACAATTTTAATTGTTTTAGAGATTGCAGTAATGCCGTAGGGCAATCTCTTTTTTTGAAGTGTACCTTATGTTATAAGTCAGGTTGCTTTGTTGTGGTAAAATTTGTGAAAATTAACAGTTTTTGCCATTCTCTCCCTTCGTCGAATGGTAAATCGAATATCATATCCATATGCATGTCATCCCAGTGATGATGGCTTTTTTGTTGATCTCTGATGTCTTATAGGTAGTGGAACCAGAGGATGGCAAGCACTTGAACAGCTTCTCCAAAGAGGGAGACAAACGTGCAAAATGGATATGTTTAATTTAGTCTGTGTCTTGTTCTTTTGCCTCACTAAGGGAAGCCATCCATTTGGTAGAGATCGAGCACATGACGTCAATATTGAGGAGAATAAAACGGACCTGTCCTTAGTGGAGTTCATACCAAAAGCTCATGATCTAATATTAAGTTTGCTAACCCCGCAAAGTGAATTGAGGTGAGGATGTTGTCATCTTTAGTTTGCATCACTACCTCATTACTTTGTTTGATAAATTTTATAACCATTATTCTTTTGGCTATTGACAATAAAAGGCGGAGAAAAGGTTGACCATAGGATAGCCTAAATGCGTTTGACAATTGTGATATTTGAATGGAAAATGATCATTTTCGAAAGCTTGTTTATTAGGGCTATAAGTTTGTTACTTACCCAGGAACATAAAAATGCACTATTCTTGCTATACATCAACCGAATAGGATTATGGGGGTTTAGCATATGGCGCTAACTATGAAGTTGGAGAATATCGCTTTCGCTTGCCAATTTTGTCTTGAAGAATCTTAGGGGCTGAACGATTATGTTGCTAATCTATGGTAGTTGGAGTAAATCATTCCCGGCTTCTTTTTCATAGTCAAACAACTTCCTTCATCCCAGAATCGTGAGTCGTGAAGCGCATGAAAGTTTGTAGACATTTTGTTGACTCTCTCATTGAATTAAGACAATTTTAATTGTTTTAGAGATTGCAGTAATGCGGCAGGGCAATCTCTTTTTTTGAAGTGTACTTTATAAGTCAGGTTGCTTTGTTGTGGTAAAATTTGTGAAAATTAACAGTTTTTGCCACTCTCTCCCTTCGTTGACTGGTAAATCGAATATCATATCCATATGCATGTCATCCCAGTGATGATGGTTTTTTTGTTGATCTCTGATGTCTTATAGATAGTGGAACCAGAGGATGGCAAGCACCTGAACAGCTTCTCCAGAGAGGGAGACAAACATGCAAAATGGCTATGTTTAATTTAGGCTGTGTCTTATTCTTTTGCCTCACTATGGGAAGCCATCCATTTGGTAGAGATCGAGCACGTGACGTCAATATTGAGGAGAATAAAATGGACCTGTCCTTAGTGGAGTTCATACCAGAAGCTCATGATCTAATATTACGTTTGCTAACCCGCAAAGTGAATTGAGGTGGGGATGTTGTCATCTTTAGTTTGCATCACTACCCCATTACTTTGTTTGATAAATTTTGTAACAATTATTCTTTTGACTATTGACAATAAAAGCCAAAGAAAAGGTTGACCATAGGATAGCCTAAATGCCTTTGACAATTGTGATACTTGAATGGAAAATGATCATTTTCGATAGCTTGTTTATTAGGGCTATAAGTTTGTTACTTGCCCAGGAACATAAAAATGGACTATTCTTGCTATACATCCACCGAAGAGGATTATGAGGGTTTAGCATATGGCGCTAACTATGAAGTTGAAGAATATCACTTTCGCTTGCCAATTTTGTCTTGAAGAATCTTAGGGGGCTGAACGATTATGTTGCTAATCTATGGTAGTTGGAGTAAATCATTCCCGGCTTCTTTTTCATAGTCAAACAACTTCCTTCATCCCAGAATCGTGAGTCGTGAAGCGCATGAAAGTTTGTAGACATTTTGTTGATTCTCTCATTGAGCTAAGGCAATTTTAATTGTTTTAGAGATTGCAGTAATGCCGAAGGGCAATCTCTTTTTTTGAGGTGTACCTTATGTTATAAGTCAGGTTGCTTTGTTGTGGTAAAATTTGTGAAAATTAACAGTTTTTGCCACTCTCTCCCTTCGTTGACTGGTAAATCGAATATCATATCCATATGCTTGTCATCCCAGTGATGATGGCTTTTTTGTTGATCTCTGATGTCCTATAGGTAGTGGAACCAGAGGATGGCAAGCACCTGAACAGCTTCTCCAGAGAGGGAGACAAACATGCAAAATGGATATGTTTAATTTAGGCTGTGTCTTGTTCTTTTGCCTCACTAAGGGAAGCCATCCATTTGGTAGAGATCGAGCACGTGACGTCAATATTGAGGAGAATAAAATGGACCTGTCCTTAGTGGAGTTCATACCAGAAGCTCATGATCTAATATTACGTTTGCTAACCCCGCAAAGTGAATTGAGGTGAGGATGTTGTCATCTTTAGTTTGCATCACTACCTCATTACTTTGTTTGATAAATTTTATAACCATTATTCTTTTGGCTATTGACAATAAAAGGCGGAGAAAAGGTTGACCATAGGATAGCCTAAATGCGTTTGACAATTGTGATATTTGAATGGAAAATGATCATTTTCGAAAGCTTGTTTATTAGGGCTATAAGTTTGTTACTTGCCCAAGAACATAAAAATGCACTATTCATGCTATACATCCACCGAAGAGGATTCTGAGGGTTTTGCATTTGGCGCTAGCTATGAAGTTGGAGAATATCACTTTTGCTTACCAATTTTGTCTTGAAGAATCTTAGGGGGTTGAACGATTATGTTGCTAATCTATGGTAGTTGGAGTAAATCATTCCCGGCTTATTTTTCATAGTGAAACAACTTCCTTCATCCCAGAATCGTGAGTTGTGAAGCGCATGAAAGTTTGTAGACATTTTGTTGACTCTCTCATTGAGCTAAGGTAATTTTAATTGTTTTAGAGATTGCAGTAATGCTGTATTTGTGATGCTTATGATTTGGGAAGTCATGTCTGCCAGTGTTCTCCATGTAATTGATTTCTTTTGAGCATGTTGGGCTATAGTTCACTTTTTTTTAATAATTTTCCAAGGCTCAGTAGTTAATTTCTTTTACTTGCCCATAGGCTAGAGGCATTGGGGGTGCTTTGCGAACCATTTTTTTGGAGTTCAGAGAAGAGATCGTCCTTTCTGTGTGACCTTAGCGATAGATTAAAATTGGAAAAGCCGGCCACTTCAGATCTTTCGAAAGCATTGCAGAACACTACGCGAGTGGTTTTCAGTGGGAGATGGACCGACAAGATAGAGATTAAAGTTATGGACCACGTTAACAAACATAGGCCCTACAATGGTCATAGCCACCTCAGGGAATGTCCAAGACTTATTGCGAAATGTGCATAGCCACCTCAGGGAATGTCCGAAATTTTTTTAGGTTCTCTTTCTTTCTCTAGATATGTGATGATTTCTGCATCTGGTGAATATGAGCCTTCTTAAGTAAATTTGTATATCTTGGATTGGGTGTGGACTTGAGGCTCATATTTGTTGTTTTTCATTGCTTTGATGGTTCTAGCAGGAGATCGTCGGATCGGTTCCCGAGCATGTGGAAGCTTAGGGTGCACATGGCAACATTTCTATTTCGGAGAACTATTTTTTTTAAGAAATAGTTTTTTTTTTTCTATTTCTACTCCGGGAACAATTTTTGAGTAAAATAAGGTGTTTGATAATTATACAAAATTTCTATTCTTGGAATAGAAAAGAATAGAAATGCGAATAGAAAAGAATAGAAATGCGTTTGGTAAAAATCTATAAATTTTTGTATTTATTTGTTTTTTCTTCTTACACACGGACTGCCGCACAACCGTTGCACGATCGTCGCACGATCGTCGCACGATCGTCGCACGACCGTGGCACGATCGTCGCACGACCGTCGCACGATCGTCGCACGATCGCCGCACGACCGCCGCACGATCGCCGCACGACCGCCGCACGACCGCCGCACGATCGCCGCACGACCGTCGCACGCAAGATTGCCGCCCATAGCCCACCAGCCATGGGAGGGGGTGGTGGCTGGTGAGCTGTGGGCAGTGGTCCTGTGGCGGCGCCGTGGCTGGTGGGCTGTGGGCAACAATCCTGTGGTGGCAGTCGACAACGACGGTCGGCGGTCGTGCGGCGGCAGGCAACGGTCGTGCGACGGTTGGCGACGGCAGGCTACCGACGAATGGTGGCAGTTGTTGGCCGGTGAGCCGTGGGCGGTGGTCGGTGGGCTACGGGCGGTGGCAACCATCGCCAGCAATCGCCGGTGGTTGGCTGCCGACGATGGATGCGGGCGGCCGGAGGTGGTCGACGATTGGCAGACGTTCGGCGGTGGCCACAACAAGGAAGAAGAACAAAAGAAAAATAGAAAAGAAAAGAAAAACTTATTTCTAGAAATTGTTCCCGGGAACAAGAAGTTAATTTTTTTTTTTTGTTTCTTGTTTCTGTTCCAAATCTATTCCCCAGCCACTTTTCTATTCCGGGGATTAGAAAAATAAGTTGGTGTTACTAAACAGATTTCCGTTCTTTTTTTTTGTTTTGGGGAACAAAAGAACAGAATTTGGAAGAAATAGAAACGTTACCATGCAGGCCCTTACTTTGCCAAACGATTCCCGCGTCTCTTGATGGAGTCCTACAAAGTGGCATTCCAGTTTTGTGAAAAAAAGAAGAAGACTTTCATAAGTATTTTCTTTTTAATTAGCTTTCAAATGTACTTACACTTTGACCTTTGGCCAACTTCCCACGTTGATTCCTTCTTCCATCCTGCCGGTGGTGGATCAAACAAACATTACAAATGCATTACACCTGCTGTTTTGTAGTGTCTATTTGTCTTGGTTATGATGATCGAGTTCAATGGGCTCAAGGCTTTTGTTTGTGTATAGAATGTATAGTTTTAATATTAAATTTCAAATACTTTCAGTGTACTATCTACCTCATACTTTAAATGTATAATGTATTGCTTTCGCAATATCAAGAATAATATGTTATATTTCAAATTTGTGCAATTCCTTTAAATAGCACAATTTATAGATTTTTTGTGTGTATTTTATCGAAAATATTAATTTTTAGAGTTTAAAAAAAGGCTGGGGCATATGCTTGGGCTGGCAGGGCTCAGTGGTCAACCCTAGTAGCGACTTTCATTAACGAAAACTACCTTCCCACCCGTACTAACTTAACAACTTTACAACTGTCCGCATAGCTAATAATTTCCATATCTTCGCTGAAAATAAATGATTTGGAAAACATTTTCCTTAGAGTGATTGTTTATATTACTTAAAATAATTAGGTGATAAAAAATATTTTTATCATTCGACAACAAATCTATACATTTTTGTTGATAAAGAAAATATTTTTCTTGCATTCATTTTTGTAAGCAAAATAAGTAATTATTTTTAGAAAAATATTTTTCAAATCATTCACTTTTGAGTCAAAATACATTCCACAATAAATGTTGGACCTATAAAAGTTCTCTCATTTCATTAATCGGGTAAAATATGAGTTAAGATTATGAATAAATCTTCAAAAACATCAAATTGTGAGTAAGTTTGCGCATAATTTGTCTTACCAAGTCATGTTAACATTAGTAGTCACTTCTGTGTCCCCCCATCTATGAGGTAGATGTATAAGAGCTAGTTGCTAATATGCTTATAAATCAACAAAATGTCTAAGAAAGAAGAAAAATACTTGTATAAAATAGTTGGTTCAACAGGCTAGGAGACCAAAAATTCAGAAGAACAATTTTTTTTTTTTTTTGTCTTATATGTACTTTGAAATGGGAAAATTATTCTTCACTTTTAATAATTCAGTTCAAGATTTTTTAATTTTGTCAATTAAGTCCTAAATCATTTTCACTTTTTTCTAATTGAGTAAATTTGGATAATTTTGGCTGAAAATCGTTGAACCAAGGACTTGATTGCATCTAATCCTGTTTTCCATGAGCGAACTAAGGACATTGAGGTTGATTGTCATTTTGTGCGAGAAGAAGTTCAGAAATGGGAGATTATTCTTCAACACACAAAGATGGAGGATCAACACATGGAAATTTTTACTAAATCTTTACGATGAAACAAAGTGAGCTTCTTATGCAACAAGTTGGGATTATTTGATATCTATCTTCCAACTTGATTAGTAGTGTTGGAAAGTTTTGTTAGCAATAAGGGTAGAATAGAAAGGGTGTGTTTAGTTGGACTTTTGGAGAAAGCCTTTGGGAAATGCAAATGACTTTAAGTTAAAGGGGTTTTTCAAAATGCAAATTGTGTTTGTTAAATTGTAATATGAAAGTCCATTGTAAAGTATCTTTGAGCAAAATAGTATTTAGAGAGATTATATGTACAACAGACTTTTGTATTAAAAAAAAGAAGAAAATATTCGTCAATAGAAAAATAAAAAAATTGGCCAGCGAGGGCAAGCGGCCGATGGCAATCGAAATCTATCGCTGATGGTCGACCTATGAGGTCGCAAGACCTCAGGTGGCCCTCAAAGACCACTAGCAAGGGTCATTTGGGGTCAGGTGACCCTTGGCAAGGGTACGACTAGGTGGCTGCGACCTCTACGCGACCTCGCCGCGTGGGTTATGTGACCGGCGACCTAGCGACCCAGATTTGGGTTGCCGCGAGGTTGCACTGGGTCACCGAAGGTTGCATGAACTCACCGCGACCCAAATTTGGGTCGCCAGAAATCATGCGACCTCAGCAAGGGCTGCCTAGTCGCATGACCTCAAGTGGCCCTTCACGGAGGTTGCACGACAAATTTGGGTTGTTGCGACTGTCGCTAGGGGTTGCCCTACCACCTGCCCTTCGCCGGCAACCACTTGTAGCCATGCCGGTCCTGTTCAATGGAGAAGAAGAATATGATGAATAGTAGCTCAGCATGCCTAGAAGGCAAAAGCTCATGCCACCCCTTAAGCTGCCTTCAGCCTTTGGAAGGCTGGCATTTGGGAAATAGGGTTAAAATTTTTTTTGCCAAACACAATTTATTAGACCTAAAGGACTTTAGACGCATGATGGGCTTTGGGAAAGCCATTCTTAAACGCATCTTAATTCACGTTTTAGTAGGGTTAAGCATATATATACATTGTAACCCTTTTTTGATTGAATAACAGAATATGATTATCCCTTCCCCCTATTCCATCGACAGAATCCGACAATCCAATGCCTAGATTCTGTCGACGGAATAGGGGGAGGTTTTTAGATCTCAGCGATTTGCCTTGCAAATCGGAACCACCTTCGGAAGGAAACGGGGAGTCTTCTTCAGAAGACAAAGGCAAACTCGACAATAGTAGGAGCAGTGACGAGGTATGTCCCCTTTGTCTTGGTTTCGAAAAGAGGAATGGAAGTCTTGACAGAGAGGATTGTTACACCTAATTTTTAGTTGACATATCATTAAAACATAAACAATTGAAATTTAGGTTTTTGATCGCGACGGAACCCTATCTCTCAAAAAAAAAATGTCGTTTTTCATTTCTTTCTTTTACATTGTTGTTTTTAAGCAATTTTTAGCTCATTTTCAAGAAAAATCCGAGTTTCGGGTTGACTTTTGGTCAAATGGTTGACCAAAAGTCAACACAAGTCAAAAATTAAATTTTTACCCAAAAAATTCCATTTAGCTTTAATTTCACTTTTTTCAAATCAATTTCTTGAAAATTTAAAGATTTGACCAAAAAATCATCATTTTAGGAAAAGTCAACTAAATTGTTGGCTTTTGGTCAAACCTTTGACCCAAAAAAATAAAAAATGGGATAAGTGCAATAAAAGTCCTAAAACTTGTCACGAAAATGCAATTGAATCCTAAAACTTGCAAAAAGTGCAATCAAGTCCTAAAATTTGTCAAATTAGGTGTAGATCATTCTTTGACATTTGGTTTATGGACTATCTGAAATTTGTTTGAGCAGTCAATTTCATGATTTATCTAGTCAAAATACAAATTGCCATTTTTTGCCGTTTTGAGCCCTAATTAGGGGACCAAAATCGATCCTTCATAACTTGCGAACGGACAATTATTTCTCACTTATTTTCTTAAGATAAGTCTAAATTCGAGATCGATTTTACGAAATTCACACAAGAACTCATCAATTTGAAGAATTTTATCCTCCCAAGTATTAGAAAGTCAAGCAATTAAAATTCAATTGACAAAATTCGAATTGACGTATTCATGGTTATGGTTTAATTTCATAAATCTAGATCCAATTTTAATATTAGGCTTAGATCCATTTTTTACCTAAACTCAAGCACTTCAATTCAAGGTCAATTTTAATGTGGTAGGTGATCTTACCAATGGGTAGCTCATTAGATAGGGCAATTGTGATACTAATTGAGTTTCATTTTAGTTAATTTGCAATTTTGCCCATTGAATTGCAAATTTTACCATTTTAGCCATTTAGGCCCAATTCAAAGCACCTATGATTTCGACTCATTTTTTCCACGATAATCATTCGATTAGGTCAATAATAGACCCCTAGATCACGTTCATAAGGTTTGATTAATTTAATTGTATCTTAATTGGTCAATTTCTTCATAAAAGGACAAAATTCATTTTCAATTAAGTCCTTTAGGGGTCAAATTGCATAAATTTTTTATCCACAGGGGTCCCAAGTGGATAAAACAACAGGAGCCGGACCAAACCGGTCAAGAACGGTCAGAATCCAGCTGAATCAGACCGAATCGGTCCGGCCGGTTTGACCGGCCGCTGGCGGGACTGGTCGGTTCAGGCCCTTTCCAACCGGTTCTTGGCCTCCGGGCATTGGTTCTGGAACCCTCTCAATCCCAATTTCACTTCTACACCTTCAATTTCCAAAAAAATTACAAATTAATGCTTGAATTTCGTCAAATTGCAAAGTAACCCTTAATTACACATTTTGACGTAATTCCCAATTTTGGCTTGATTTTTTGCAAATCAAACCCACTAGATCAATTACCCGACATCGCAATATCATAACGGAGCATTCAAAATGGATTTTTGACTGTTAGATTGAGATTTTAGCCATCGGGTTGAACCAACGGCCAAAATCGCTTAATGTGAGAGTATATAAGTGAAATCTCTTCTATTTTCAAGAGGGGGATTCATTTGCACGAATTTTTTTCTCCCTCCTTAGCCTTTCTCTCTCTCATTTCTCCCTCCAAAATGTTGCACAAACAGATCACGCTTTCTCTCTCTAGATTCGGTTTGCCTCTTGGATCGGTCTCGTTCTAGGCTTGAACCGTTGGTCACCGGAGCTCCCAAGCCTTCAAGCTACTAGTGATCTACTGTAGCAAAAGTCTTTGACGTTGCTGTGGAAAGAGGATATCGGATTGGTGGCCGGATCTTCACTGGCAGCCCGATCTTCGCCGGCGAGTCAAGGCCGATCCGTTTTGGATCGGTTCTTCCTTTTTTTCCTTGAGCCGGTGGTTCAATTGGTCTCGATTTGAGCTGTAGTGACCTGATCTAGGTTCTTGGAGTCTCGACCGTGATCCAACGATTTGATCCGACTAATCGCGATAGAAACCGACGAAAATTGCGACAAAGGTAACGATTCGAAACTCGAATCCGATGAAGCGAGATCGAGTTAGTCGATCGGGGCTAGGATTTAAGATTAGGAGCTTTTACATGTTTAAAATTGATGAATATGAATGTTGCAATGATTTGTTGATGATTTGAATGATGATTATGATTTTGAGCCCAATCTGTAATTTTCGTAGGCTTATACATAGGTTACCGTTTTGGCCAAAACAAGGTATGAAACGACCTCGTTTCAGCTCGAGTATTCTTAGGATTAGATAATAGACATCCCAAGCTTCGAAATGATAGGTCACACGCCCAAAACGAATGTCGTTTGGCCCTCCAAAAACACCTCCAAAGATTAATGATTCAGCAGTAGTTTAGGTTTTTTTTTTTGGTTCTGATCCTGTTCCGCCTTTTGACTTTGTTATTTTTTTTTTCCGATTTTCATGATCATTTTTTGATAAAATTTTCTTCATGAGTTTTGTTCCAAATTGTGTCATGCATCTTCCGTAATTTTTTTTTTCATGATTTTTGGATGTGTTCAATTAGGTCAGATCTACTTAGATCTAGGCTTAGGTCAATCTGTTACATATCAATCTTTGATTTTGCTATTTTTGTGCTGATTTTTTTGTTGAGTTCTAGCACAACTCTCCTTCATGAAAGTTGCTCGTACATGTGTTGTACATGTGTTGTATTTTTTTTTTTAAAATTTTTTAGACATGATTAGTTAGGTCAAAATTGCTTAGATCTGGACATAGGTCAGTCAGTCCTACATTAGTCCAAAATTTGTTTTGGTGAAATTGAGTCCATAAATGCACTTATTTGGACTCAAATTCTTCATGAAAGTTGAAATACATGATATATATGTTCATTTGATGCATGCTTTATAAGGTTTTTACATTGGCAATGTGAATCAATTGCATGTATTAAAGTAAAAGGTACTGCAGCAACATGTGTTGGACATATAGTGTGATCTATTTTGCAGATGCTCTTGCAACAGCAGGCTTCCAGCAGTCCAAACATGACTATGCTCCATTCACGTGGACTAAATATATGTCATCTATTTATTTGATGATATATGTCGATGACATTCTTGTTATGGGAAATGATAAAGTTGCCATAGAAAATTTCAAGGAATATTTACATGCCACCTTCCACATTAAAGATTTAGGAGCACCTAAATATTTCCTTGGGATTGAAATTGCTTGATTTGATTAAGGGATTTCCCTTAGTCAACGGAAGTTTGTGTTAGAGATCATATCAGAAGCAGGTTTATCAAGATGCAAGCTTGCTGTAATTCCCATTAAGCAGAACACTAAATTGACTACTGCAGAATACAATAAGGGCATATCTCAAAATGATGATCCCATACTCAAAGATCCATCAAGGTATCAAAGACTTGTTGGAAAACTCATATATCTGACTATGACTAGGCCTGATATCTCCTATGCGGTATAGACGCTTAGCCAGTTCATGCACAATCCAAAGCGTTCTCATTTGGATGCTGCCTTGAAAGTCGTGAAATATTTAAAGAAGTGTCCAGGACTTGGGATACTCCTATCTAAACAATGTGACGTGAAGATGACAACATACTATGATGCTGATTATGCAACATGTCCCCTAAGTCGAAGATCGGTCACTGGATATTGCATCAAATTGGAAGAATCACTCCTCTCATGGAAGACCAAGAAATAGCCTACTGTATCGTTGTCCTCAGCCGAAGCAGAGTATCGAGTTATGGCTAAAGCAACTTGTCAAATAGTGTGGATATGAGGCCTACTTAAAGATCTCAGAGTAGAAGTGCAAGGACCAACGAAGTTATATTGTGATAATGATGTGGCTCTCAAACTGGCAACAAATCCTATAGTGCACGAGAGAACCAAGCATATAGAAGTGGATTGTCACTTTACACGGGAAAAGATCCAAGAAGGGGTGATTGAGACAAGAGGAATTGGGTCGATAGAACAGCCAGCAGACATTTTTACCAAACCCTTGTGTCATCGACAGCACGCATATCTATTAAGTAAGCTAGGCGTCTTGGATATCTACAAGCCACCAGCTTAAGGGGGAGTGTTAGAAGATATGCGGCAATTAGAAAGATATTTTTCAAATTATTCACCTTAGAGTCAAAATGCGTTCACAACAAATGTTGGACCTATAGAAGTTCTCTCATTTGATTAACCGGGTAAAATAGAGTTAAGATTAGGAATCAATCTTCAAAAACATCAAATTGTGAGTAAGTCTGCACATAATTTGTCTTACAAAGCCAAGTTAACATCACTAGTCACTTTTGTGTCCACCCTTCTATGAGGTAGATGTATAAGAGCTATTAGCTATTTTTGCCTATAAATCAAGACAACTTCTAAAAAAGAAGAAAAATACTTGTATAAAATAGCCGGTTCAACCGGCTAGGTGATTGAAAATTCAGAAGAATAATTATTTTTTTTTTTGTCTCATATGCACTTTGAAAGGGGAAAATTATTCATCACTTTTAATAATTCAGTCCAAAACTTTTCAATTTTGTTAATCAAGTTCTAAACATTTTCATGTTTTATCAATTGAGTGAATCAGGACAATTTTGGCTAGAAATCACTACATGGTATGATCGGTACTGACATGAATAATTTTTTTATTTTTAAATATTTTTCCCAATATTTTTTCCTTTTCTCTTCTTTTCATTTTTTTTCTTTTTCTTATTTCTTCCCTTCATTGGTCACCACCAGGCCTCGTCAAGGGGCAAGGGCCACCCTCATCGGCCTCGCGCTAGGGATGCCAAAGCTTGGGCTAGTGAGGGCACCCTCGCTTGAGGCTGGTGGAGGTTGTCGACCATTGACAAGGCTCGACAGTGGCTGGCGCTGGTGCAAGGAAAAATAAAAATGAAAAAGAAAAGAGAAAGAGAAAAGAGAAGGGAAAAAAAGGAAACTTTAATAAAATAATTTGATAAAATATTAAAATTATTACTAAAAATTACTAATGTCAGTGATTTTTTATTAAAATTGACCGGACTCAATTAGCAACATATGAAAATATTTAGAACTCACTTGGCAAAATTATAAAATGTATAACTCGATTGGTAAAAGCGTAATGGGATAGAACTTCTTGAATTTTTTTTTTTAATTACTTTGAAAGCCACATGATTGTGATTAAATAAGATAAGCTTGCACCAACTGAATAACACGGTTGTGCTCTTGCCCCTCAGTGGGACATGTATTCCATTGCCCTCTTAGACTCCTAATCGATTGCAGCATATAAACACAGGCCTCCAATTAATGACAACGTATCGAAGCTATGCTCCGGGAGTTTTCAGCTCAAGAACAGCATGACCGACCCCTGCCTTATACCTTTTGAAGAGATCTCTTAAGGCTTCAACAAACTTCCCGTGCGCCTCGTTGACCTGCCAAATGGATTTTGAGATGATAAATGATGGTATAAACCACAAGGTAGGTATCAAATTTTTTCAGGTCACAACACTAAGACACGCTAGGCATTTGATTTTTGGAATTGTTCAAAAGAATGTGTGTTTGAACTCTATTTTTGTTGTGTGAATGTGAAGTCGGGTAAAAGAAAGTTGTGTGGATGAAAACCAACAAATCATACATCTTCCATGGTGGGTTTTGAAATTTTTTCAAACTAAATCGGTCTACCGACCACCACACACATCGGATTTTGGAAGGGTATAGGAGACCTGTGAAGAGAAAACCATGTGAAAACACTACAGGATGGATATGTCGATTCATTACAGTTCTACTATAGACACGCAATTCATGGAAACTCGTCAAGGATCCCACAATCTCATCTTTTTAATTTAGCAAAGAGAGTCATACATACCCAAAGATTCCTCAAAAGAGAATCAAGGGAGACTTAGGCTGCATTTGGTAATGCTTTCGGTAACGGGTGTTTCTATTCTTTTGTTATTGGGAGTAGAAATAGAACGGATCAGTAAGTTTTTTGTTCCCGAGAATAGATTTGAAACAAAAACAAGAAATTAACAAAAGTTGCTTCTTATTCCTAGGAACAACTCAAGAAACAAGAATTAAGAATCAAGCTTTTTTTTCCCTTTTCTTTTTTTTCTTTCTCTTCCTCCCTTGTTCTCCTACCGGTTGCCGGCCGCCGACCGGCCAAACGAGGCCCAACGAGGCCCCTCGAGCCTCGCCTAGCCACAACGAGAGCGACACCGACCTTACGAAGGCCGGGCCAGCTTAGCCTCACCCTGGTTGGGCAAGGCGACCTCGCCTAGGCACGACGAGGCTCCCCCGAGGCCGGCGAGGTCTGGCCGGTCACCAGCTGGCAATTGGCTGGAGGAAGGAGAAGAAAAAAGAAAAAAAAAGAAAAATATAATGAAATTATTAATAAATTAAAAAAAATTTTAAGTCATAAAAAATATATGGGGTCATACTAAATACATTTCTCTCTCGGGAACAGAAAATTTGTATAGTTGCTGAACGCTCAAATGCTTAAAAACTATTTTCGAGAACAAAAATAGAAAAAGAATATTTCTAAAAAAAATTATTCTTCATAATAGAAACGTTATCAAAAACACTATTAATTACTCTAGAAAATTGCATATACAACTCGGCTGGGCTTTCACCACTTGTAGACATTTGACCGTAGCAAGATAAGGGCAAAACAGCTGTGCGAGATCCAGTATTCAAATCAAACAAGTAGCATGGGACATCGAATTGTGGGCATGGCCCGGTAAAAAGGAGCGGAGAAGAAAGGAGAAAGAAGATAGAAGTTACTCGACCGTGGCAGAAAAGTGGAACCAGGGGGCAGCCCGTCTCCACGGCTATGCGCACAAATCCTTTCGTTGACTGAACAAATGGAATCTACGAAAGGAAAAGATTGCGCATGTTAGAATTTTCACTGAGGGTTGTCAGAAATTTAACCCAAAAAGAGAAACGTCCCAAGAATGAGTTTTTTCTGCTTTTTCATTCGCTAGAAAGGACAAACCATCGTTTTCACCACTTCTTCACTATTGTCGGAAAAACGAACTGTCCCTAGTTGCCAACCAACACCAATATTATTTTTCCACGAACCACTTAAAACCCCCCATTTATACTACACATTTAGGGCACGTTTAGTAACATTTATTTCTCGAAAATAATTTATTCAAAAATATTTTTTTTTATGTCTATTCTCAGGAACACATAAATAAATTTATTTTTACTTTTTGTTTTCGTTGCAAATGTATTCCCATGCCATTTTTCTGTTTTAGAAAATGGAATAATTAACTGACGTTACCAAATGTATTTATATTCTTTTTCTATTCTAGGAAGATTACCAAACATACATTTTATTTTTCTAATATAAACAATGCACATACCATTTAAGCATTAACAAATACAAAAATGACATCTTCAGTCTGTTCTTAAGATAAAGTTCCATATATAAGATTATATTGTACATAAAGACCAATGAATTTGTAATATTCTCTCTTGCATCTCAATCGAGACACACGAGACAGGACAATTGGATCCATAGGTATGCTATTACAACTCAAAGGCATGCAATGAACACACAAGAATCTGATCCCACAAAATACCATGCCATCATTTCATTGGTTCATACTGGAATTACCACAACTTAAACCGCCAGTCCTCATCTTTCCTCAACTACAAACGTCATGGCCAAGCCCTTATCATTGAAAAGCAACTTCAACTCTAGCAGAGTAGGTTCATTTGCCTACTTTACACGCCCACAACGAATAACAACTATCCATTAATTCAAATTGACCTTAACCTGCATATTCGGCATTGATACCATATTCATCAAAACTTTTCATCCAACCTATTTCATTAAAATCAACCGGAACAACAAGAAGAATGTGCTCGACTGACCATAGGCGCAATTAGGATCGAAGGCTTCTATTATATCCTCCACGTGCAGAGTAACTGGGAAATAACTGCAAGCATGTCTACACATGTGCCTGAAGACCAAACCCACCATCAGAAGATCAATCGGATTGTACAAAACTCATATCCAATTACTCAGAAAATCAATTCACGAGCTTTGAAAACCTGACCAAAAGGAGGGGGAAAAGAAATAAGAAGCTATGGGTACCTTGGCAACTTTCTGCCTATTTTGCTCCTATCATTGATTGGAATGAACATAAATACCACAAACAACCCAAAGACCCTGATAAGTAAGAAAACCCTGCAGCTATAAATGACCCACAAGATATAAACTGCCAAAAAGAAAAGATTGAATAATAGCAAAGAGCAGAGAGAGCTCGCAGAAGAGCTTTGTGGGGAGAAAGGAAGAGGAGAGAGAAGAGGACTAGTACGCCGTGGAAGTGAATAGCACCCAACCAAATCCCAAAAGCCACTGCGGTGTGCAATATATTGGACGATGGAAACTCCTCTCTTCCATTGAACACTCTCAGCTTCTTCAAATGATATTCATCAGTCTCACTCTCCTCAACCATTATCCCCGAGTTCAACCGGACAAACACTCCGAAAAATACGAACTTTTTCCGCTTTTCTATTTTCTGCAACAGTGATGAATTGATTTGATACTGGGAATTCACAGAATTTTAACCCGAATAGAGAAACGTCTCAAGAATGAGTTCTCTCTGCTTCTTCACAAGAAAAGACACGTGACCATTTTCACCACCATCATTTTCTTCGAAACACCGACGGTCTTTTGGGATTTGTCACCTCCACACTCCAGTGGAAGTCTCTATCACGTGGTCACCCTCACACCAGAATGCAGGTGACAGATTGTCGAGAACAACTAAATTTTTTAAACTTGGAATAAGTTGATATCTAGGTGGATCGAAGGACCCAGTTACTGCAATTTGCTATGCGCATGTCAGTTTTTCAGTCCGCTACTCAACCGGACGCAAGTAAGATCGAAACTTTGGCGATTGTCCGTCCACGTTTTGGTCTGGGATGGGACGCGTGTCCACGTTAATGTCGTTGTGGAGTTGATGGGTAGTTCCAGACCGACTAACGCTGTATCTCAAAGAGGTTCCACTAGGTGGCTTCGATTGAAATAAGAAAAAAAGAGTTGTCATTGTCGATTTTTATTTTCTGAGAAAAGTACTCCCACCCCACCAATCAATCGCTTCTAAACTCGTAAAAGTCACGTACGTCAACACACGCTAATGAAAAAAATAACTGAGGATCGATTGCTATAACAAAATAATAGTTCAAGGATTAACGTGTAACGGTAGAAAGTTTAAAAGTAAACGTGTGCAAATCCCAAAGTTCAGGAGTGTTTTTTTATAGTTTTACTTTCTTGGATATGGATTTTAATAGAGTGGGCAACCTATCAAATAAGAAGAATTTATATCCATCGTTTACTCAATTCTATGACTCTAGGTTGGCCATTTGAGAGTCGAGGGAAGCGATAGGGTTCGATTCTTGATAAACCCCGGAGATTTACAAAGGGTTGTTTAGCTAGCTAAAAGTTGTAATAATCAAAGACTAGAGTATCGAAAAAATTCCTAAGTAAATACCAAATCTTTCAAGGGGAGATGAAAGTAGATGCTGAGTCTATAAAACTTCTAACTTGTTTCGTCAATTGGGTAGAATTATGAGTTAAGATTAGGTTTAATTCCCTAAAATTCTCTCACATTTAAGTTTAATCTCAATTCTATTTTGAGCATTGAACTGTAGTCTAAAATCTGCCCCATACCAAAAATTGCCACTAATTTCTTTAAAGTAATTAACGTTAGGATTAATTAGAGATTCATTATCAAAACTTGCATTTTTACGGATACGATTGCATTCAAATGAAACAACAGCAGCCTGTGTAACATTGATAAGTTTGAAAAGACCAACGTCGATTTTGGGTCACAGGGGCAGATATGGGGCTAGAGTGAAAGTATGTAATTTTTTTTAGACAAAAAAATAGGGGTGAAATTGGGATCGAAGTTGTCTTGATTTATACTAAAAGGTTAAATAAAAAAGGCAAAAATTACAAAAACTCTAAATTATACCAACTACAATATATTTATTTTAAAATTTTTTCTGATACTAAAAATCGTAAATTTATAATTGTGTGATATATTTATCTTTTGTCAAAATTTTATCAATGAGAATCGTTAAAATCTCTTTACATAGATGCTGATAAAGTGAACGGTATAGACATTCCTCTCTCTCTCTCTCTCTCTCCCTCCCAAAACCCTAACCGCCCGACCGGCTCTCACTCTGCGTTCGTGTGAGACCGAAAGAGGATCGCCAATCACAAAGGAAGATCGATCGCGCGCGTCAATTATTGGAAGCTATTTTGCTCGATGGCTGCTGCTAATCTCTCGAGCCATTCTGACGGTAAGAAGGAAAAAAACGATAGAGATGAAACCCTAAGCACCTCTCCTCCGCCTCCGCCTCCGCCTCTCCCTTTCCCGCGTTCGCCAGCAGGTCCGGCGACCTGTCTAACATACTTGACGACTCGCGACTCGGAGGGCGTCATGGACCGAGTTCCGGCAATCCGAGGCCTGGATTCCGTCGACATGATATGGGGAAGCCATCTCAGCGATTTGCCTTCGCAAGACGAATGGGAACCACCTTCGAAAGAAAACGGGGAGTCTTCTTCAGAAGACAAAGGCAAGCTCGACAATAGTAGGAGCAGTGACGAGGTATGTTCCCTTTGTCTTGGCTCCGGAAAGAGGAATAGAAGTCTTGACAGAGAGGACAATCGACTCTCTTCAGAAAATGAAGGTCCTAGTAGGAGCAATGATGAACGACAGACGAATCTTAGGAAGGGTCGTCGCATTGGTAGTCTCTTCATATCAAGTGTAGAAATCGGTAAGGGAAGTAATGGTACCATCGTGTTCCAGGGCACTCATGGAAAAGGGGATGGTGAGAAACGACCCGTTGCGGTGAAACGACTTGTCAAGGGTCATCATCATCTTGCCTCCAAAGAAATTGAGTCTCTCATTCCATCTGACAAACATCCAAATATTCTTCGGTATTTTACAAAAGAAGAGGATCAGAATTTTGTGTATCTCGCTGTAGAGCTCTGTGATTTCAGCTTAGATGATTTCATTCAAGCACATTCAGATTCTTCAAATAAGCCTGTCTTCCCCCATGAGTATAAAATCAAATTGGATTCTGTTAGGGATGCGATGCAGGATGGTGAGTTGTTGAAGGCAGATAGACGTCCTTCACCTTTGTTACTGAGACTGATGAGGTAATTTTTTTTTATGCTTTGATGTGTTTGAATTGAGAGACAACTGCAGTATCTTGCTTGTTGAGACACTCCAAAATTCAACTGTCACATTTTTTGTATTTGTGTTGGGCTTCTGGACATGTTTTACATGACTTTGAATCATCTCATAGATATCACTACCTTCTTGAACTATTCTTTGCTGGCTTATGTGGGTATTAGGTATTAGTCGAAGGTCAAAATGGCTCTACTGCAAACAACTTCCTGGTGATGTATGATTGAGGGAATTATTAGGCCACTAATTTGACTCTGGTAATGCAATCAACATTTGGGATAAGTTTTGAACCTTGCAGCATGAAGTGAAGTTTTGGCATCCTTACTTTTGTTAGAGAAGTTCCTTAATTATGTATCCAATGCCTTCAAGTGGCCTGCACCCAATTTGGTTCCTGATACTTTGTTGCTTTGAGTCATACTGTCAACTTTGTATTATGATACAGGGATATAGTATCAGGACTCGTCCATTTGCATCAATTGGGAATATTTCATCGGGACTTAAACCCTCGAAATGTGTCGATCACTAAGCATCCATCATTATGTGCCAAGCTATCTGATATGGGAATCAGTAAAGACCTTCATCGGGATAAATATTATCGTCCCTCCAGTAAGTGTTCATGACAGCTTTCTCCAGCCCTTTGATCTGGTGGTAATCATCTTCATATTCCTGACTAAAACCTTCGGATCAATAATCTTATTTGTCAGGGCAATCTCTTTTCTTGAAGTGTACATTATGTTATAAGTTAGGTTGCTTTGTTGTGGTAAAATTTGTGAAAATTAACAGTTTTTGCCACTCTCTCCCTTCGTTGACTGGTAAATCTAATATGATATCCATATGTATATTGTCCCAGTGATGATGGCTTTTTTGTTGATCTTTGATGTCTTATAGGTAGTGGAACCAGAGGATGGCAAGCACCTGAACAGCTTCTTTGTAGTGGGCGCCAAACATGCAAAATGGATATGTTTAATTTTGGTTGCGTCTTGTTCTTTTGCCTCACTAGGGGAAGCCATCCATTTGGTAGAGATCGAGCACGCGACATCAATATTGAGGAGAACAAAATGGACCTGTCCTTAGTGGAGTTCATACCAAAAGCTCATGATTTGATATCATGTTTGCTAAACCAGCAACCTGAATTGAGGTGAGTGTGTTTTCATCTTTAATTTGCATCACTCCCACTTTCATTGTTTGATAAATTTTGTAACCATGATAATTTCCATTTTCATGTATCACTCAAATTTCACGAATTTAATTCATCCTACTTAGCTCAAATATCTGTCCTGCTGGTGAGGCTTTACTCAGCAAAAAATGTTTCCAATTATTCTTTTGGCAATTGACAGTAAGAGCCAGAGAAAAGGTCGACGAAAGAACAGCCTAAATGCCTTTGACAATTGTGTTCCAATAGAAAATGATCATTTTAGAAAGCTTGTTTATTAGGGCTATAAGTTTATTACTTACCAGGAACATAAAAATGCACTATTCTTGCTTTACATCCACCGAAGAGGATTTCGAGGGTTTAGCATATGGCGTTAACTACGAAGTTGGAGAATATCACTTTCACTGCCCCATTTCGTCTTGAAGAATCCTAGGGGCTGAACGATTATCTTGCTAATCTAGTAAATCATTCCTGGCTTCTTTTCATAGTGAAACAACTTCCTTCATCCTAGAATCATGAGTTGAGAAGCGCATGAAAGTTTTCAGACATTTTGGCGACTCTCTCATTGAGCTAAGGCAAGTTTATTTGTTTTAGAGATCGCACCAATGCTGTATCTGTGATGCTTATGATTCGGGAAGTCAAGTCCATGTCAGTGTTGTTCATGTAATTGATTTCTTTTGAGCATGTTGGGCTATAGTTCATTTTTTGTGATAATTTTCCTAGGCTCAGTAGTTAATTTCTTTTACTTACCCGTAGGCCAAACGCATCGGAGGTGCTTTGCCATCCATTTTGGTGGAGTTCAAAGAGGAGGTTGTCCTTTCTTTGTGACCTTAGCAATAGATTACAATTGGAAAGGCGGGCCAATTCAGATCTTTTGAAAGCATTGCAGAACACTGCGCGAGTGGTTTTTAGTGGGAGATGGACTGACAAGATAGAGACTGAAGTTATGGACCACCTTAACGAATATACGACCTACAATGGTCGCCGTGTCCAAGACTTATTGCGAGCCGTGCGAAATGAGTCTATCCACCTTCGGGAAGGCCCGAAAAAAGTTCAGGTTCTCTTTCTTTCTCTAGAACTGGGATGATTTCTGCATCTGGTGCATACGAGGCTTCTTCAGTAAATTTGTATATTTTGGATTGGGTGTGTGCATACGAGGCTTCTTCAGTAAATTTGTATATTTTGGATTGGGTGTGGACTTGTGGCTCACATTTGTCGTTTTTCATTGCTTTGATGGTTCTGGCAGGAGATTGTCGGATCGGTTCCTGAGGATGTGGAAGCTTACTTCACCAAACGATTCCCGGGTCTCTTGATGGAGTCATACAAAGTGGCGTTCCAGTTTTACGAAAAAGAAGACAGGTTTCAGAAGTTTTTCTTGTCAGATCAGCTTCCAGAGATGACGCTTTGATCCTTTGGCCAACTTTTTGCGTTGATTCCTTCTTCCATCCTGCCTCTGGTGCATCAAACAAACATTACAAGTGCATTCCACCAGTTGTTTCGTAGTGTCTATTTGTCTTGGTTATGATGATCGAGTTGGACGGGCTCAGGGCTCTTGTTTGTGTGTATAATGTATAGTTTTAATATTAAATTTCATATACTTTCAGTGCACAATTTATCTCGTACTTTAAATGTATAATTTTTTGCTTTCGCAATATCAAAAATAATATCTTTTATTTCAATTTCGTGCAGTTCCTTCAAATAGCGCAATTTATAGATTTATTTTTCTGTATTTTATTGAAAATATTAATTTTTAGAGTTTAAAAAAGGCTCGGGCATATGCCTGGGCTGGCAGGGCCCAGTGGTCAGCCCTAGTAGCAACTTTCATCAACGGAAACTACCTTTTCACCCATACTAGTTTAACAACTATCGGCGTAACTAGTACTTTTCATATATTTGTTTATTCCATCGTAAATGAATGATTTGAAAAATATTTTCATTAATAGGATCATTTGTATTACTTAAAATAATTTGTCAATGAAAATATTTTTATTATTCGACAACAATTTATATCTATACGTTTTTCGTTGATTTGTTTTTCTTTTATTCATTTTTATAAGCAATACAAGCGATCGGTTTTAAAATGATATTTTTCAAATCATTCACTTTAGAGTCAAAATGTGTTCACAACAAATGTTGGACCTATAAAAGTTCTCTCATTTCATTAACCAGGTAAAATAGAGTTAAGATTAGGAATGAATCTTCAAAAACATCAAATTGTGAGTAAGTCTGTGCATAACTTGCCTTATAAAGCCAAGTTAACATCAGTAGTCACTTTTGTGTCCACCCTTCTATGAGGTAGATGTATAAGAGCTATTAGCTATTAATGCCTATAAATCAAGACAACTTCTAAAAAAGAAGAAAAATACTTGTATAAAATAGCCGGTTCAACCGGCTAGGTGACTGAAAATTCAGAAGAATAATTTTTCTTTTTTTTGTCTCATATGCACTTTGAAAGGGGAAAATTATTCATCACTTTTAATAATTCGGTCCAAAACTTTTTGATTTTGTTAATCAAGTTCTAAACATTTTCATTTTTTATAAATTGAGTGAATAAGGACAATTTTGGCTAGAAATTATTGAAGTTGACGATCCTACGTGGTACGATCAGTGCTGGCATGAATAATTTTTAATTTTTTTTCAATATTTTTTCCTTCTTTTCTTTTTCTTCTTTCTTCTTCCCTTCGTTGGCCACCATTGGGCCTCGTTAATGGGCAAGGGCCACCCTCACCAGCCTCGCGCCAGGGATGCCCAAGCTTGGGCTAGCGAGGGCACCCTCGCTTGAGGCTTGTGGAGGTTGTTGACCATTGGCAAGGCTCGATAGTGGCTGGCGCAGGGAAAAATAAAACCAAAAAAAGAAAAAAAGAAAGAGAAAAGAGAAAGGAAAAAAAGGAGAAATTAATAAAAATATTTGATAAAAACATTAAAATATTATTAAAAATTACTAATGTCAATGATTTTTTATTAAAATTGATCGGACTCAATTGGCAACATATGAAAAATATTTAGAACTCACTTGGCAAAATTATAAAATGTATAACTGAATTGGTAAAAGGGTAATAGGAAAGAACTTCTTGAAATTTTTTTTTAATTACTTTGAAAGCCACATGATTGTGATTAAATAAGATAAGCTTGCATCAACTGAATAACACGGTTGTGCTCTTGCCCCTCAGTGGGACATGTATTCCATTGCCCTCTTAGACTCCAAATTGATTGCAGCATATAAACACAGGCCTCCAATTAATGACAACGTACCGAAGCTATGCTCGGGGAGTTTTCAGCTCAAGAATAGCATGATCGACCCCTGCCTTATACCTTTTGAAGAGATCTCTTAAGGCTTCAACAAACTTCCCGTGCGCCTCGTTGACCTGCCAAATGGATTTTGAGATGATAAATGATGGTATAAACCACATGGTAGGTATCAAATTTTGTCAGGTCACAACACTAAGACACGCTAGGCATTCGATTTTTGGAATTGTTCAAAAGAATCTGTGCTGGGCTCTATTTTTATTGTGTGAATGTGAAGTCGGGTAAAAGAAAGTTGCGTGGTCGAAAACCAACAAATCGTACATCTTCCATGGTGGGTTTTGAAATTTTTTCAAACTAAATTGGTTTGCCGACCACCACACACATCGAATTTTGGAAGGGTATAGGAGACCTGTGAAGAGAAAACCATGTGAAAACACTACAGGGATGGATATGTCGGTTCATTACGGTTCTACTATAGACACGCGACTCATGGAAAATCGTCAAGGATCCCACAATCTCATCTTTTTAATTCAGCAAAGAGAGTCATACATACCCAAAGATTCCGCGAGAAGAGAATCAAGGGAGACTTAGGCTGCTTTTGGTAACGCTTTTGAGAACGGGTGTTTCTATTTTTTTGTTCTTGGGAGTAGAAATAGAACGGATCAATAAGTTTTTTATTCCCGAGAATAGATTTGAAACAAAAACAATAAATTAACAAAAAAGTTGTTTCTTGTTCTTAGGAACAACTCAAAAAACAAGAATCAAGAATCAAGCTTCTTCTTTTTTCCCTTTTCTTTCCTTCCTTTTCTTTTTTTTCTTTCTCTTCCTCCCTTGTTCTCCTACTGGTCGCCGGCCGCCAACCGGCCAAACAAGGCCCAACGAGGCCCCCCGAGCCTCGCCTAGCCACAACGAGGGCGACACCGACCCTGTGATGGCCAGGCCAACTCAGCCTCACCTTGGTTGGGCAAGGCAACCTCGCCTAGTCACGACGAGGCTCCCCCGAGGCTGGTGAGGTTTGGCCGGTCGCCGGCCCGGCCGGCCACATTTGGAGGAAAGAGAAGAAAAAGAAAAAAAGAAAAAGAAAAATGTAATAAAATTATTAATAAATTAAAAAAATTAAGTCATAAAAAATATATGGAGTCATACTAAATGCATTTCTCTCTCGGAATAAAAAATTTGTATAGTTGCCAAACGCTCAAATGCTTAGAAAATGTTTTTGAAAACAAAAAAAAAAATGTTGCTAAAAAAAATGTTCATCAGAATAAAAACGTTATCAAGAGCACTCTTATTTACTCTAGAAAAATGCATATACAACTCCGTCGGGCTTCCACCACTTGTAGACATTTGACTGTAGCAAGATAAGGGCAAAACAGCTGTGTGAGATCCAGTATTCAAATCAAACAAGTGGCATGAGACATCGAATTGTGGGCATGGCCCGGTAAAAAGGAGCGGAGAAGAAAGAAGATAGAAGTTACTCGACCGTGGCAGAAAAGTGGAACCAGGGGGCAGCCCGTCTCAACGGCTATGCGCACAAATCCTTTCCTTGACTGAACAAATGGAATCTACGAAAGGAAAAGATTGCGCATGTTAGAATTTTCACTGAGGATTGTCAGAAATTTAACCCAAAAAGAGGAACGTCCCAAAAATGAGTTTTTTTCTGCTTTTTCATTCGCTAGAAAGGACAAACCATCATTTTCACCACTTCTTCACTATTGTCGGAAAAACGAACTGTCCCTAATTGCCAACAACACCAACATTATTTTTCCACGAATTACTTAAAACCCCTCATTTGTACTACACGTTTAGGTACTTTTGGTAACATTTCTTTTTTCGAAATAATTTCTATTCAAAATTTTTTTTCTATATCTATTCTCAAAAACGCAGAAATAAATTTATTTTAATTTTTATTTTCATTGCAAATGTATTCTCAAGTTATTTTGCTATTTCAGAAAATGAAATAATTATCTAACATTATCAAATGCATATATATATATATATATATATATATTTTATATTTTAGGATGATTATCAAACGGACATTTTATTTTTTCAAAATAAACAATGCACATACCATTTAAGTGTTAACAAACACAAAAATGACATCTTCAGTCTGCTTTTTAAATAAAATTCCATTGTATAAGATTATATTGTACAGGAAGACCAATGAATCTGTAATATTCTCTCTTGCATCTCAATCGAGACACACGAGACAGGACAATTGGATCCATAGGTATGCTATCACAACTCAAAGGCATGCAATGAACACACAAGAGTGTGATCCCACAAAATACCATGCCATCATTTCATTGGTTCATACTAGAATTACCTCAACTTAAACCACGAGTCCTCATTTTCCTCAACTAGAAGCGTCATGGCCAAGCCCTTACCATTGAAAAGCAACTTCAACTCTAGCAGATTGGGTTCATCTGCCTACTTTACACGCCCACAACGAATAACAACTATCCATTAATTCAAATTGACCTTAACCTGCATATTCGGCATTGATACCATATTCATCAAAACTTTTCATCCAACCTATTTCATTAAAATCAACTGGAACAACAAGAAGAATGTGCTCGACTGACCATAGGCGCAATTAGGATCGAAGGCTTCTATTATATCCTCCACGTGCAGAGTAACTGGGAAATAACTGCAAGCATGTCTACACATGTGCCTGAAGACCAAACCCAACATTAGAAGATCAATCGGATTGTACAAAACTCATATCCAATTACTCAGAAAATCAATTCACGAGCTTTGAAAACCTGACCAAAAGGAGAAGGGAAAGAAATAAGAAGCTAAGGGTACCTTGGCAACTTTCTGCCTATTTTGCTCCTATCATTGATTGGAATGAACATAAATACCACAAACAACCCAAAGACCCTGATCAGTAAGAAAACCCAGCAGCTATAAATGACCCACAAGATATGAACTGCCAAAAAGAAAAGATTGAATAAGAGCAAAGAACAGAGAGAGCTCGCAGAAGAGCTTTGTGGGGAGAAAGGAAGAGGAGAGAGAAGAGGACTAGTACGGCGTCGAATTGAATAGCACCCAACCAAATCCCAAAAGCCACTGGGGTGTGCAATATATTGGACGATGGAAACTCCTGTCTTCCATTGAGCACTCTCAGCTTCTTCAAATGATATTCATCAATCTCGCTCTCCTCACCCATCCCCCCCGAGTTCAACCGGACAAACACTCCGAAAAATACGAACTTTTTCCGCTTTTCTATTTTCTGCAACAGTGATGAATTGATTTGATACTGGGAATTCACAGAATTTTAATCCGAATAGAGAAACGTCCCAAGAATGAGTTCTCTCTGCTTCTTCACAAGAAAGGACACATGACCATTTTCACCACCATCATTTTCTTGGAAACACCGACGGTCTTTTGGGATTTGCCACCTCCACACTCCAGTGGAAGTCTCTTTCACGTGGTCACCCTTACACCAGAATGCTGGTGACAGATTGCCGAGAACAACTAAATTTTTAAAACTTGGAATAAGTTGATATCTGGGTGGATCGAAGGATCCAGTTACTCCAATTTGCTATGCGCATGTCAGTTTTCAGTCTGCTACTCAACCGGACGCATTCAAAATCGAAACTTGGCGATGCTTCGTCTACGTTGTTGTCTGTGAAGGGACGCGTGTCTGCGTTAATGTCATCGTGGAGTTGATGGGCAGTTCCATGCTGACTAACCCTGTATCTCCAAGAGTCGCCACAAGGTGCCTTCGATTGAAAGAAGAAAAAGAGTTGTCATTGTCGATTCATATTTTTTGAAGGAAATTACTCGCCCCACCAATTAATCGCTTCTAAACTTTTAAAGGTCAACGCACGTTAACGCATGCTAACAAAGAAAAACTGATGATAGATGGCTATAACAAAATAAAAGTTCGGGAATTAACGTCTAATAGGAGAAAGTTTAAAAGTAAAAATGTGCAAATCCCAAAGTTCAGGAGCATTTTATATAGTTTTACTTTCTTCCATATGGATTTTAATGGAGAGTGCAACCAATCAAATAAGAAGAATTTATATCCGTTGTATACTCAATTTAATGACTCTAGGTTGGCCACTTGAGATTTGACGGAAGCAATAGGGCTCGATTCTTGATAAATCCCGGAGATTTATGGAGGGTTGTTTGGCTAGCTAAAAATTGCAATTTTCAATGTATTTACTTTTATAATCAAAGACTGGAGTATTGAAAAAATCATTATATAGTATGTTCAAACATTTGGTGTAACTCTTTTCAATGGAGAGAGAATCATTTCTAAGTAGATACCAAATCTTTCAAGGGGAGATGAAAGTAGATGCTGAGTCTATAAAATTTCTAACTCATTTCATCAATCGGGTAGAATTACGAGTTAAGATTAGACTTAATTCCCTAAAATTCTCTCATATTTAAGTTTAGTCCCAATTCTATTTTGAACATTGAACTATAGTGTAAAATCCGCCCCGTGTAAAAAATTGCCATTAATTTCTTTAAAGTGATTAACATTAGGGCCAATTATAGGTTCATTATTAGAACCTACGTCTTCACTGACACTATTGCATTTAAATGAAACAATAGGCTGCTGACATTGATATTTTGAAAAGACCGATGTCAATTTTAGCCCACAAGGCAAATCTGGGACTAGAGTGAAAGTTTGTAATTAAAAAAAAAAATAGGGGCAAAAGTGGGATCGAGCCTAAAATTGGGCTTTTGAAAGAAATTAGGCAATAAAGATTATGGATAAATGATGCCAAAAATGAAATTGTGAGTAATTCTGTGCATAATTTGTATTAGTAAGCCATCAGTGCCTGCTTTTGGGTCCACCCTTTAATGAGGTTGATGCAAACCTATTCCCTCACGTCTCTCCATCAAGAACTATCATAGCTAAAATGCCTTTCCATGACCCACCTAACTAAATGAATGCACACTATTAGGTAAGCATCCAAAGAGTGATTTTAATGTGGTGCTGCAAAGTTTTAGGATTTGACAAGATCGAAGGAAGAAAATTGCACCAATGCCATTTGATCTGTTCACCTGTCACTTCTATCTTGTTCACTAGGAATTCATACAAAGAAAAGAGGGGCATAAATGGTTATAGCAAATGCAGAATGAATCCAAGATAAATCACAAATGTTAAAGCTGTAGCCATGAATTTGAAGAGCAAAAGGCAAAAGGGACTGCACGGTTGAAAGTGTCCTTATTGAGTATACCCAGGAAAAGGAAAATTGGGCATATTAAAAGTTGTTCAACTTTCAGAATTCGGGAGAGTATGCTGAGAGAGGGAATCAACATCCCAATCTAGACCACCACAAAAAGCCATTTACTTCTCCTCAGCATTGACCGCCTCTCGCCTTTGTGGCTTCCCGCTGTTTTTGTCTTCTCAACACATGCTTCTGCATCTGCACAGTCCTTTTCCTGAAACCAGTCAACGTTAGTACCGAGCTGAGTTTTTGCATAGTGTCAAAATTGCCAAGTCAAGTTCATGAAGCTAGTGTTGCTATGGTATCTGCGGCTCACTTGTGTTGGGAGTGGACGTGGGTTCTCTCGTCGGTGTTCCTTCGAATAGTAATTAATGTTTTAGTAGGGTTAAGCATATATATACAAATTGTAACCCTTTTCTGATTGAACGATAGAATATGATTATCTCTTCAAGAGGCATAACTATAAGAGGATAGAACACTTTCGTAAGGTTTTCATATAATTCAACAAACAAAATGATGACAAATGAATCAAAGAAAAGTAGTACTCCAACCCTCGATGTTAAAAGGTTATATAAAAAAGAGCAAAAACTACAAAAATTCTAAATTATAACACATTTATCCTAAATTTTTTTCTGACATTAAAAATTGTGTAAATTTATATGTATGTAATATATTTACTTTACGTCAAAATTTTATTAACGACAACTGTTAAAATCTTTATACATATATGTCGGTAAAGTGAACAGTGTTAATAGGGCATTCACGTGGTTTAAGTAAAATTTGATACGTGTCGCCCACGTCTAATCCGCGCCGAGGGAATTCAAAATTTTAAGCTCCCTGCTTCTCTGTCTCTCTCTTCCAGAACCCGACCCACCTTTGCACACCCTCTCTCTCCCCGTTCTCCGTTGCGTGACGTCCCACCTTCCCCCGACGGTGCACCCGCCCGAAGCGCCGAGCTGCCGCGCCCGCCGTATCTGGCCTCCCGAAGCCGCCCCTTCGAAGAAGAAGGACGTCCACCTCGACGGAACCCTAAATTCCCTACGACGACGAGGAATCCCTCCTCCTCCTCCTCCTCCTCCTCCTCCTCCTCCGTGACGTCGAGGAGCGCCGGGGCCTCGCCTCGCCTCTCCGACGCCTTCCCGTCGCGGCCGAAGGACGTCGTCGGCGAGCGTCTCTGTGCCGGGCTTTGGAATTTGGTTGTATCGTCTTGGCTTTTGGGGGTTTGTTGGGGGGTTTTGAAGGGTTTCCTGTCTTCGTTCGTTCCATTGCTTTGGGGATCCAGTTCATCAGCAATCGGAGATCGATTACTTGATCGGGGAGTGCCGTCGGTGGAGCTCTTGCCTGGATGGTTGCGGACCTCCTGCTGGGGCACCCGCAATTATCCGAATTCTCGGGGTCGCAAGGCGAAGGTAAAACTTGGGTTTAAGGAATCATTCTGTGCTTTCTCTCTCGTCATCGCGCCTCTATTCCAGCGAACCGCGACGCTGACCCTCCGCCTCCCCCGTCGCCTCCCCGAGCCCCGTCGCTTTTTGCCTCCCTCTCGCGACCTTCGCTCCGGTCTATCTCTCTTTCTTCCGCGAAGCGGCCTCTGCTCCTGAACGCCATTGCGACGGTAAGAAGGAAAACGACGATGGAAACGAAAGACCTAGCGCCGCTCCTCCTCCTCCTCGTCCTCCTCTTCCGCCTCCGCCTCCGCCTCCCCCTCCATCTCTTCCATGTTCTCGACAACAGTGGGAGCAGTGACGAGGTATGTACCCTTCGTCTTGGTTCCGGAAAGGGGAATGGTCATCGCATTGGTAGTCTCTTTATATCAGGAGTAGAAATCGGTTGGGGAAGTTGTGGTACGACCGTCTTTAAGGGCACTCATGGAAATCGGGATGGTAAGAAACGACCCGTTGCGGTGAAACGACTTGTCAAGCGTCATCATCGTCTTGCCGAAAATGAGATTCAGCATTTCATTTTATCCGACGGCCCTCCAAATATTCTTCGGTATTATGCAGAAGAAAGCGATCGGTATTTTGTGTATCTTGCTCTAGAGCTTTGCGATTTCAGCTTAGATGATTTGATTCAAGCACAGTCAGATACTTCAAATAAGCCTAACTTCCCTCATGGGTATAAAATCAAATTGGATTCTATTAGGGATGCGATGCAGGATGGTGAGTTGTTGAGGGCAGATGGACGTCCTTCACCGTTGCTACTGGAACTGATGAGGTAAATTTTTAATGTTTTGATGTGTTTGAATTGCAGTATCTTGCTTGTTGAGGCACTCCAAAAATCAACTGTCACATTTTTTGTATTCGTGTTGGGCTTCTGGACACGTTTTACATGACTTTGGAGCATCTCATAGATATCACTACATTCTTGAACTGTTCTTTGCTGGCTTATGTGGGTATTAGGTATTAGTCGAAGGTCAAAATAGCTCTACTGCAAAAAGCCTCCTGGTAATGTATGATTGAGGGAATTATTAGGCCGCTAATTTGATCCGGTAACACAATCAACATTTGGGATAAGTTTTGAACCTTGCACCATGAAGTCCAGTTTTGGCATCCTTTCTTTTGTTAGAGAAGTTCCTTAATTTCCAATAAGATATGGCTATCCGATGCCTTCAAGTGGCCTGGACCCAATTTGGTTCATGATACTTTGTTGATTTGAGTCATAATGTCAACTTTATATTATGATGCAGGGGTATAGTATTAGGACTCATTCATTTGCATAGATTGGGACTAATTCATCGGGACTTAAACCCTCGAAATGTGTTGATCACTACGCATCCATCATTATGTGTCAAGCTATCTGATATGGGAATTAGTAAACTCCTTCCTCCGGGTAAATCTTCCATGGTGTTGACACCTAAATTTTTGCCCAAAAATATTTCATGTTAAATTCCTACATATAGATTATCTAGGTGTTTAATATAGTGTTTTAAATGAAAGATGTTTTTCCTTTAAAAAAAAAAAAAAGAAGCAAGTTGGGGCTAATGATCTAAATGTGACTAGCCAAGCCTAGGAGGTCAAATTGGAATTAAAATGGCAAGTTGGGGCAAAAATGCAATTTTCAAAAGTTGAGGGACCAATTCGCAAATTTTGCAAAATTTTGCCCAAACCCTTAAATCATCATCTTGGTCACCAATTAAGTTGAAATTGAATTTGGGCCAAGTCGAATCAATCAAATCGAGCCAAAAAGGCCAAGTTTGCATTGAATTAGGTATTTTCGAATAAGAAAATGGCCAACTTTGAGGAACTTTCTTGCAAAATTGGGTGGGCACAATTGCGAAATCTGGTCTAGATCTTAAACTACTATGCATGAGCTTGCTAATTGATCAAAAATCGCAGCCAAATTGATGGATTAAAGCACCCAAACCAGCTGACAAATCTCAGTCCACAAGTTGGTCTGATTTCGGAGTTGCTGAGTAAGCAACTTGGTGGCCCCACCATATCCTCCTCAGCTGCCCAACCAGCCCGATTTCTACACGTGATGGAAGACCATTATTGGTACTACAAGTGGACAAACATTGGTCAGAGATAAGCTTCTGAAGGCACGGGAAAATCGCACCAAATCTGGCACACTCAACATCTGCAAAATTTGAAAATTCTGCCCAGGTCAGAGAGTTGTTGAAGTAGCCCTGTTGGCAGGCTTGGTAGGTGGACTAAAGACCGACCAAAAATCCCGGAATTGAGGGGATAAGATCACGGAAGAAAGCTCTTTCAGGGAAGGAGAAAAAGGAGACGGGGGAGAGAGGAGAGAGCTGGGAATCGTTCCCAAAAGAAGCTCTCAGAAGCAACTCCAGAAAACAAAACCCAGAAATTCCAGATCAACCTTCAGAGAGAAAAGTGAACTTTTCGCAAACTTGCAGCCAAAATTAGCCAAAACCTTCAACTAGAGAGTGAAACTTCACTCAAATATCTTTCCAACCATAGGTCGCATGTCCCAAATGGAGATCGGGAAGGCCTCCTAAAGCCCCCCGAAACAGTGCCCTCCTAGCGGGCCAAGAAAGTCCGAAAATTTGTAAGTGTTGAGACTGGTTGGTCATGGGTGAAGGAAAGCGAGTTCTTTTGAGAAAATTGAGAGTAAATGAGGAAAATCTTGACCTATACCCAAAACTAGAATACATATAGTTTGGTTTGGTGTTAATTTTTCCAACAAAAGAGGTCTTGAAGTTTAATTTTAGAGATCAAAAAAAACCTTCATTGTCAGTTCTTTTTTCTGCAGATCTCATTCCCAGTTGAAGGAACCAACTTCCACGTGCCCCCCGAGGATAATTTCTTAATTTTCTCGGCCAAGAACCACTTTCAAAAGAAACTAGGAAGCAAGGTAAGTATCCTAGATGTATTTTTGTTCGATTTTGAGCATGTTTTGATCATGAAAATCAAGAGGAAAGCTAGTCCGGAAAACTGATTTTTGAGACTGGAATTTTTCTAAGTGTTGAAATCTCTTCAAGAGTTTTGCATGTATGCTTCTTAGAGAGGTCGTTTTGATGTTGTTCGGTGGGTCATTCTCTATGATGTTTGTTGCATTTGAAAGCTCATATTACCTACTTTCACTCGGACTAAGTAGTGTTTTCCTTAGATCTCGTATGTGATGAGTGTCCGGTCTTGAATATGAGCATTCAACCTGTTTGCTTGACTTGGGTTCAAACCCAGATTTGCAAAATCAGCTCAAACCCGCATATTTGATGATGATTCCAGCTTGGTTTTCGTGTGTTTTAAGCTGTGATTTCTATCTAATCTTGCTCCTTGCATGTGATAGTATAATTTTGATACTTTATTTCTGCGTGAGATTACTTATGGATTGAGATTGAAGGCTGCAAACATGGCCCGGCGAAGCTGTTTTGGGGTGATTTAATGCACGCCAATTGTTCGATGAAATGTGCAAACCAAGTTTCGATCTTGAAACGGTCGATTTGAGCTTGATTATTGTGATATTCATGTGCTGTGTTACTCCATGTTAGCATAGATCGGTTTAAGGAATTATTATTATTATTATCTTTTTAAAAAAATAATTAAAAAAAAGAGAAAAATATGAAAATTTCAAATACATCAAAAAATGTTAGATAGCATCAAATTAGGATAGAAATGACATATATGAAATTTTCCTAATTTTAAAATGTCATTTTCCTAATTTAATGCTATTTTGGTATTTTATAACCATTTTTGTAAATAATCCATTTTGCGTAGATTAAAACTATTTAAAGTAATTTCATGCATATAGAGTAATTTCATGCGTATTTGAATTCTCATTTTGCTCATGGGGGTCCTGTCCCGGGGCGTGATAACAAGGCCATGTAATATTATTTGCCCGACTTGTATCGAGTTTACCTTTTCCGCGTTTATTTTCAAGTCATTTCAATTTCTTGGATGTTTACTTACGCGCCGCTTTTCATTAATTTGAGTGTAAATTTCTCTTCTAAATTATGTTAGGATTAGTCTAGACATTAAAAAAAACTACAAAAACATTTGCATGGACACTTAGTGGTTTCATAAAGATTATAATTGGTAATCAAGATTGTGTGGCCATTTAAATAAACAACCTTCCAAGTTAGTGGTACCGCAAGGGCGCTAATAGAAACATTGGCGTAAACAAGTCCCCGTTCCTAGAAATCTCTAGTTGCGTAGGAATCGAGACAACACTCCCGTGTCTTGATTGGTTTCTAGCCGACTCCAATAGGCTAGTGGCGACTCCTAGAATTACATAGGTTGTTAAGAACTAAAAAACGAATCCAACGTCGCGCGAGGTATGGGCTTGGGAGAGCCCACGCCTAATCTAGGGCCATTGGTCCGCCTCTTTAGACAAATACCCATAAACCTTCTTCCTTTTCCCCCAGACGGAAAAAAGGAGGTCGTGACACATGGGATTGGGTGTGGATTTGTTGCTCATATTTGTTGTTTTACGTTGCTTTGATGGCTCGGCAGGAGATTGTCGGATCGGTTCCCGAGCATGTGGAATCTTACTTCGCCAAACGATTCCCGACTCTCTTGATGGAGTCATACAAAGTGGCGTTCCAGTTTTGCGAAAAAGAAGAAGTCTTTCAGAAATATTTTTTTTTCAATGAGCTTTGCTTTGACCCTTTGGCGAACTTCCCACGTTGATTCCTTCTTCCATCCTGCCGGTGGTGCATCAAGCAAACGTTACAAGTGTATTCCACCTGTTGTTTTGTAGCGTCTACTTGTCTTGGTTATGATGATCGAGTTGGATGGCCTCAAGGCTCTTGTTAGATATAGTAGATTCAAAATGTTTTGCGTTCTTTCTTCTGTCTACACTGAAGAAGGAAGCTGTTTGTGCAATTGAGGACTCAAGAACCATTTGTAAGTTCCCAATACAGAAAGGAGAAAGTGGAAACACATTGTTGAAGTAGAGTTGATGGATTATTTCATTTCTGAATCCTCAGTCCTATTCCATTTATCACTGCATAAGCCCAGGTCAAGAATTGATAACTACCCCATATTCCTGTTAAAATATTTTGAACCGTCAAAATTGAGCAATGAACATGTTTAGGGTGCAGCGGGGGATGCGACTAAGGTATCCTTCCACTTTTTCAGAGGCAACAGCTTTACTAAGCAAATGATATCCAGCACACAAGGCTGTGAATCTAATGAATACTATTTATCATGCCACAAAGTCGATCATCCTAGATCTCACTGAAAATTGGCAAAGAAGGTGTAGATCCAGCAAAACATATGCTCTGATAGAGTGAGCTGAATTGTGACAAGAAAAGAGTTGAGTTCAAAGTGTTAGACCTCCGACTCACGCTCCATGAGGAGGGCCTCTTGTATACCGCCAGGCACAATGATACAACTGTAGCCAGCACCCAAGAGGGAAATGAAGTTTCTTTTAGCTGCCGGCGTGAAACCGCACCACGTCCATATATGTCTGAGAAATGGAGTGTAGAACACCTACCAAGTTTTCCCGACTATGTAATAAGACAGAAAATCAAAGGCTCTATAAAATGCAAAAGGAGCACAATGGCTGTGGAGAAAATCTTACCGCACTACTAGCAAGGAACTTTATTTTCGGGAGAGGCATGAAACCAGTAAGATCAGAAAGCGCAACAACACCAATCGGAAAAACTGAATGCGGCTCATATACAAAAACTGCACGCAAATATATTTCAATAATTTATTCCTATATACGAGGAAAAAAGCATCTCAAAGGTTCTTAAACGAATAAGTTCAGAAAAAGAAAAATTTTGGCACCAGCGGCCTGCTCTTCACAGTTCATAGGCTAATCAGAAGTCCAGAAACACAAAAAAAATGGCATCATCAGCCTGCTTCTCAAATAAAGTTATATCGTATATTTGCAAATGCAGATTAAGATAAAAGACTAATGAATCTGTCATACTATCTTGCATCTCAACCGAGACCCACACGACGGAACAATTTAATCCACAGGTATGCTATCACAACTCAAAGGAATGCAATGGACACAAAGAATCTGACCCCACGTTATTCCATGCCATTATTTTACTGATTCATACTGGAACTATCACAACTCAAGCCACTAATCCTTATCTTTCCTCAATTGGACGTGTCATGGCCAAGCCCTTATCACTGAAAAGCAACTTCAACTCTAGCAGAGTAAGTTCGTCTGCCTAATTCACACACACTGTCCATTAATTCAGGCAAAAGTACACCAAAGTGCCAAAACTTGGCATGGGTCCAAAAAGTACACTTAAGTGCAATTTTTTTTTTTTGAAAATTGAACATTTAAGTGCCAATTTCGATAAGGTTTGTCGGAAATTCAACGTGGCACTATTTTAATAATAAAACTGGTTTACATGGCTCGCTAGAATGTCCACTCAACAATATTGTCCTAAAATGACGTCATTTTGCCCTAAAATAATTAAATTAAGAAAAAAGAGGCAGCATTCAGTGAAGGCCTCCACATCCCTTGCCATTGCCACCTCACCATCATCGAAAAGGGCTAGCAATGGTGGGGCGAGGGTCGGACGGGGTCGCCAGGCCAAGAGGCCCTCGTTGAATGTTGCCTCAATTTTTTTTTTTTAATATTTACTTTTTAAATTTAATTTAATTAATTTTTATATTAAAAATCAAATTTGGGGCAAAGCGGTGTTACTTTGAGCTTATTTAGTTATGTCAGCGCCACGTGGATATATACATATATATATATATATATATATTATTTATAGAATCGCTATGTTAGTGAAAAATCTCGCCCGAAAAAGCCATATTAGTAGTTTGGTCGAAAATTCTAGCCGTTGTCACTTAAGTATTCATTTTTTCTCCAATTTTTGGTACTTTAAGTGTACACTTTGAAAGTTTTGGCATTATTTACTTGTGCTAAGTTTTAACACTTGGGGTGTTTGACACTCTATTAATTCACGTTGATCTTGATGCGTTTGGTTCAGCATTCTTAAGGAACTTTCGGCCTCAAAGCCCTTTAGAGAAATGCTGGATTATTTGGCAACTATTTGAATGAGTTACTTGAAAGCCAGCATTGGGAATGTTGAAAGCCTAATGTTAGTATGGACTAGTTTTGGACTTTTAGCATTTGGCCAAATGTTGAGCTCATTTTTTCCTTTCAAAATTACCCTCACCAATTCTTCAAATTTTCGATTTAGTCCCTCATTATTTTTTTAAAAAAAATTAAAAAAGGACCAAACCCATTGCCAGTTTGGCAAAGGGCTATTGGTAGTTTGTTTATGAAACAAATGAAGAGGTGCCTTGTCCCACATCGAAAAGATGTGAGTGTGCACGTGGACAAGATTTGGCACTAACCGACGATCATTATTTTTATTTATTGAAAATTTGGATTTATTTCTATAAAAATTAGCTTTAAAGTCCTGTTGAATCAGTGCGACTGTTCACGGAAAAGTTATGGTTATTTTTTGTTTATTATTTATTTAATTATGATTTTTTTATGTCTTTTCAACGTAATCTTTGAAACGTACTTGTTCATTTTGCAACCTTTCCCGAAAGGTTGCCTTTGTTCTTTTTTGTGACCTTTTGAAGAGTTGTCTCTATTCGAAAGACAGATATAAGTACATTTGTTTTGAGATCAAACTAATATTTTCCATCTTTTCATTTTCTTTCTAAAGAAACTACAGTCATTATTTCCAATTATTTCCCATGAGAGACCCTGCAGAAATACTAGAATTACTATCTAGTATTCTCGTTTGAGACTTTGTTGTATCCTAGAGGAAATTTGATGGTGACTATTAGCAACATTATAAGGTAAATAAATCCTTAAAGAAAGTGATATTATGTCTCAAATTTCGACTTGATTACTTTAAAGATCTAACTTCATTGTTCTACCTAATTTGAAGCCACATTTTCCCAACAAGGGCTACGGCCGCTGGCGAGCCAGACCTCGCGACCTTTAGTGAGGGTTACCGGAGGTCGCATGACCTCGGCAATCTAGGCGACACATGGCCCAAGCGACCACTGCTTGGGTCTCGTAGCCTCAAGTGGCTTTCGCTTGGGTCTCGCGACAGTCACATGACGACGGTCACCTAGGTTTGCGCATCGCCTGGGTCACTCAAGGTTGGGCGACCTCCAGCCACCCTCGCCAGGGTTGCACGACCCTCGTCGGAGGTTGTCTGATGTCGAGCGACCTTGATCAACAGCCGTTGTGCTAGATCTAGCTCACTATCGGCCATAGCCCTTCGCTAGACTGGCAAAGTTTTAGCCTTTTTTTTTTTTTTTAATTATATATATTTGATTTTTCTTAAAATTTTAAACAAATAAAAATTTTTAAAAACTAATATTGATCACCAAAGGTTTTATCAAATGTATTGTCTAGCAAATGACATTTCTCTTAAAGTTATTTCTCAAAACGTAGTTTACCAAATAGTTTTTGCATTTTAAACTACTTTGAATAAGAGCAAAGAGCATAGAGAGCTCGCAGAAGAGTTTTGGAGGGAGAAAGGAAGAGGAGAGAGAAGAGGACCAGTACGGCGTGAATGGCACCCAAACAAATCCCAAAAGCAAATATAGTGGATGATGGAAACTCCCCTCTTCCATTGAACACTCTCAGCTTCTTCTAATTATATTCATCAATCTCGCTCTCCTCACCCATCACCCCCGAAATCAACCAAGAAAACACTCTGAAAAAATCCAAACCTTTTCTGCTTTTCTATCTTCTGCAACTGTGATGAACTGATCTGCTACTGGGAATTCACGGAATTTTAACTCAAATAGACAAACGTCCCAAGAATGAGTTCTCTCTGCTTCTTCATAAGAAAGGACACATGACCATTTTCACCACCGCCCGTGCCACCATCACCATCACCATCACCATCACCATTTTCTTTGAAATACCGACGGTTTTTTGGGATTTGCCACCTCCACTCTCTAATGGAATTCTCTCTCTCGTGGTCACCCTTACACCAAAAGGAAGCTAGATTAATCTAGCATAACCAAATCTCCGTATCCATGAATTTTTAGTTTGCAAAAATAACATGTTCCCCCACATCTTACTTAGGTTACTAATCAACCCATAATATATTAGTGACGATTCATAAATAAATTAACTTGCATGTTAAATTGATTACATCGAAATGCCAAAGTTGTGATTAGTAAGAGCTTAAAAAGAGTTCGTGCTAAGTCTTTGACTTTTGTAATCCATTACCTTTCCTTTTGTTGATTCGCCTCTAAGAAGGTCGTGACAAATAACAATATATATTTGCAAAAATGTACTTTTCTTAAGGTGTAATTTGTTTTCTCAATTGAGGGTATAGTGACAGAGGCATGAAGGTCTCCGCCATGGTTGACGGCCTCCGTCATGGTGATGCTGTGATGTGAGCTCTCCACATTTTGGGCGGGACCTTGCCCTGTGGCAATGTAGATCGCCGAGATGATGTTGCTAGTGTGGGTGTTGAACCCGCCAACCATGCCGGCTGCCGCCGGACCTGGCCAAATTCTTAAGCACGTTGAGCTCCACGAGTGCCACCACGCTGGTCTTCAACACTTTCTCCACCACCTCCTCTCCTTTATCACCGCCTCGCACACCACCGACTTCCCCCTCCCCTCTATCGAGTTTGCCACTGCCGCCGCCGCCGCCTTATCAGCCTAGAAATTCCTAAAGTCTTGAAGAGCATGAGATCACCTCTTCATCAATAAGAGACCAGAAAAAGTCGAATCCCCAAGAAAAAGGAAATAGCGGTAAGTGATGCATAGGATCTAGTCGTAAGAAGAAGACTTGGCTAATAAATTCTTTAGAAGAAAGTAGCTACGAAACCCCTACTACAACCTTCGTAAGATTCAAAAGGCGAACAAATCATTATGTGTAAGGTTTGGGGTGACACCTGAAATGCCAATTACTTCCATGTCAGAGAAGTCTTGCCGGGTCTCATGCCCATGACATTTTATTCCTTGCGGTCTAGCAAATCTGCTTGACCTAGACCAAACAAAAAGCTGCGTTGGTTACGTAATTAGCAGAAAATAGTTGCTCTAAAACTTGTTATAAATAAAGAAAAATCAACGGGGAGAGAAAATATAAAGAGCGATTAGGAGAAACAACGAAATTTATTGGATGATGAGAATAATCAATGTTAATTTATTCTATGTTCTTCTAATTTAGTCTTTTATTTATTATTTTTAAGTAATGCCAATACATAATATGGGAGTTCTTGAATTTCACCAAATGTCTTCACTATCGATTAAACAAGTTGAGTAACCTAAATTTCATCGTAGAAATCTTTTGAACGAATATAATTCTCTCTCTCTTTTTTTATATTACTGCTATAACTTGAACGAATATCATTCACCAGCAGTTGTTGTTGGAGCTCACTTGAGTCGATGAAAGAAAGCTCGGGCGAGTTTCGTAAATGATTATGATGATGAATATGATTGCGTGTGTGGTAAATGATTATTCCAAATAAGGAGGAGCAGATAATCCATCAACATCAAGAAGATCTGCATTCACCGAAGAAGCAATCGAATCACGTCTCCCCAATGGCTCCGCGCTTTCCGTCTCTCACTCTGCGTTCCTCTGGGACTGAAAAAGGAAAGATCGATCACACAAGTCAACTACTGGAAGCTTTTTTGTTCGATGGCTGCAGACGGTAAAAAGGAAAACGACGATGGAAATGAAACACTAAGCACCTCTCCGCGTCCGCGTCCGCGTCCGCGTCCGGATGTGCACTCGGTGATAAGTGAAGCCACGTCTCCCCAATGTCTCCACGCTTTCCGTCTCTCACTCTGCGTTCCTCTGGGACTGAAAAAGGAAAGATCGATCACAGAAGTCAATTACTGGAAGCTTTTTTGTTCGATGGCTGACGGTATAAAGGAAAACGACGATGGAAATGAAACACTAAGCACCTCTCCGCGTCCGCCTCCACCTCCATCTTTCCCACGTTCGCCAGCAGGTCCGGCGACCTGCCTAACATACTTGGCGACTCGGAAAGCGTCACGGACCGAGCTCCGGCAATCTAAGGCCTGGATTCCGTCCACATAATATGGGGGAGCCTGAAGCTCTCAGCAATTTGCCTTCGGAAGACGTATCGGAACCACTTTCGGAAGCAAACGGGAAGTCTTCTTCAGAAGACGAAGACAAGCTTGACAATGTATGTACCCGTTGTCTTGGTTCCGGAAAGGAGAATAGAAGTCGTGACGGAGAGGACAATCAAGTCTCTCCAGAAAATGAAGGCGCCGGTAGGAGCAATGATGAACTACAGACGAATCTTGGGAATGGCCGTCGCATTGGCAGTCTCTATGTATTAAAAGTAGTAATCGGTAAGGGAGCTAGTGGTACCACCGTGTTCGAGGGCACTTATGGAAAACGGGATGGCGTGAAACGACCCGTTGCGGTGAATCGACTTGTCAAGGGTCATTATCATCTTGCCTCGGCTGAGATTAAGAATTTCATTGCATCTGACTGCGGTCCAAATATTCTTCGGTATTTTACACAAAAAAAACAATGAGGAATTTCTGTATCTTGCTCTAGAGCTTTGCGATTTCAGCTTAGATGATTTAATTCAAGCATGTTCGCATTCTTCAAATAAGCCTGACTTCCCTCATGAGTATAAAATCAAATTGGATTATGTTAAGGATGCGATGCAGGATAATGAGTTGTGGAGGCCAGATGGACGTCCTTCACCGTTGTTAGTGGAACTGATGAGGTAATTTTTTTTACATTTTGATGTGTTCGAATATCTTGCTTGTTGAGGCACTCCAAAAATCAACTGTCAAATTTTTTGTATTTGTGTTGGGCTTCTAGACATGTTTTACATGACTTTGAAGCATCTCATAGATATCACTGCCTTCTTAAACTGTTCTTTGCTGGCTTATGTGGGTATTAGGCATTAGTCGAAGGTCAAATTAGCTCTACTGCAAAAAACTTCCTGGTGATGTATGATTGAGGGAATTATTAGGCCACTAATTTGACTCTGGTAACGCAATCAACATTTGGGATAAGTTTTGAACCTTGCAGCATGAAGTCAAATTTTGGCATCCTTATTTTTGTTAGAGAAGTTCCTTCATTTCCAATAAGATATGGCGTGACATATAATTATGTATCCGATGCCTTCAAGTGGCCCGCATCCAATTTGGTTCATGATACTTTGTTGGTTTGAATCATAATGTCAACTTTGTATTATGGTACAAGGGTATAGTATCAGGACTCATTCATTTGCATGGATTGAAACTAATTCATCGGGATTTAAACCCTCGAAACGTGTTGATCACTAAGCATCCATCATTATGTGCCAAGCTATCTGATATGGGAATTAGTAAACTCCTTCCTCCAGGTAGATCTTCCTTGGGATATCCTGCCTCCGGTAAGTGGTCATGACAGATTTCTCTAGCCCTTTGATCTCCTTTTCCTCAAGTGCATAATCTGAGTCCACAGTGGCAATCATCTTCATATTCCCGACTAAAACCTTCAAACCGATAATCTTATTTGTTAGGGCAATCTCTTTTTTTGAAGTGTGCCTTATGTTATAAGTCAGGTTGCTTTGTTGTGGTAACATTTGTGAAAATTAACAGTTTTTGCCACTCTCTCCCTTCGTTGACTGGTAAATCTAATATCATATCCATATGCATGTCATCCCAGTGATGATGCTTTTTTGTTGATCTCTGATGTCTTATAGGTAGTGGAACCAGAAGATGGCAAGCACCTGAACAGCTTCTCCAGAAAGGGAGACAAACATGCAAAATGGATATGTTTAATTTAGGTTGTGTCTTGTTCTTTTGCCTCACTAAGGGAAGCCATCCATTTGGTAGAGATCGAGCACGTGACGTCAATATTGAGGAGAACAAAATGGACCTGTCCTTAGTGGAGTTCATACCAGAAGGTCATGATCTAATATTACGTTTGCTAACCCCGCAAAGTGAATTGAGGTGAGGGTGTTGTCATCTTTAGTTTGCATCACTACCTCATTACTTTGTTTGATAAATTTTATAACCATTATTCTTTTGGCTATTGACAATAAAAGCCGGAGAAAAGGTTGACAACAGGATAGCGATACCATGAATGGACCTAGACTTAGAACCAGGGAAAGCTTAGTCAATTTCCTGCAAGTATGCCTTCCCACAGTAGGCGAACAACTCCCGTTCAAGCCCTTCAGGGATAGCCTTTTAGCAGAAAACCACTCAGCCCTTTAGTTCAGAGCCTAGAGACACTCAGAGATGCCAGGATGGAGTCGCTTCTAATCTACCAGAGCTGCATTTCTCAGAGGATCCTACCAGGCTGGAGAAGAAGAAGAACTTAGAAAGCCATAGAGGTTTTGTACAAAACACTTCCTTTACTTCAGGGGACTCTGCCCAAAACACTACACCCTCCTTGCCTTATATAGGCAGAAAGAGGTCACAAACACAAGCAAGGACCAAGCTCACGGGTCCGAATACAAACAGAGGCACCGGAAACTTCCGGGAGGGAATTATTTGCACACTATGAACAGTGACTGTACTGTGAACAGTACCTTCCCTAGCCTAGTGCTACAGTAAAAGTGAACAGTGATTTGCTACAGTGAAAGTGTACGGACATCAGCGGATTCAGCGGTCTCGTCCATCACGAGCATTGTAGTCATAGTCGGAGTCATCCGAGCTGTGTACTGTTGCTAGGCAATGTTCATCATATTTTTGTTTTCAAGTGCTACAAGGTCTTCTGGTGAGAGGATTTGGTTCAGCTGGTGTGATGAGGATGCTTCTTCGTGTGCCCAGTGTGATGCTTCTTCTTGTGCCCAGTTTGTATCTCCTGTAGTGTCGGCAGGAATACTTGGCTGGGGCCAGTTTGGAGGTTGGGCATAAAAAGATGTGTTCATGCTTTGGTCATAGGGGTCCTGGGAAAGAGGACCTCCCCACTTAGCATAGGGGTCCTGGGTTGATTGGACAATGTCATCTGCTTCTGTCATATCATGCTCCTGTGATGACGCGGCTTGTCTAAACTCTTCGAGTGCTTCTTTAGATTCTGGAGCTAGATCATAATGATCCCATGCAGCAAGTTCATTATAATTCCAGGTTTGTACAGGGATGGTCTTGTTTTCCTGGCAGAGGATTCTTTGGAGTTTTCGGTATTGGTGTTCACAAAATTTAACAAGTCTTGGGTAAGACTGGTGGATCCGAGCTTCTCTGCTGTCTAGGTGAGGTCTATAGGATGTAGTTCCTATTTCTTGTGGGGCATGGATGATGCTGCCATTATTTCTGGAGAAATACCATGGACGTCGAAAGAACAGGATGGTGTGGACTTCGGGATTTGGTGTCATGGTTCTTAGTTCTTTCTCCAAAATTTGTTTCCAATAAGTAGGAGAATAGAACCAGCTGAGAAAGTCTAAGAGATTTTTATCACTTTCTCTTTTGACATTTTTTCGAGTAAGAATATCCTGGTGAGGTTGGCAATGAATCTTCTGGTTGGGATTTCAATGGCTATTAGGTACTTATTGGTTAAGTACCATAATAACGTTTTGAGTTGGTCAGGGAAATCATCTTCCTTCCAGATGAGAGGATGTATGAATGGAAAATCCGAATTTAGCCCAAAAGGATAAAGAATCGAACCTCCATTGAATCTCGAACAGTCCGCATGACATTGCCACATGAGGTTTCCAAGATTCTCAGAAAGACTGTCATTCTGGATTTGTTCGATAATCTCTTGTGGATACTTCCAGCTTGGCAAGTCTTTGATTTTCTCTATCTTGTATTTGACACCATGATTGAGCATATGGAAAGCGAGGTCTTTTGATGTACATGTTGATTTCTCGCTGGTGCTTTTGGCCTTGACAAGAAGTCGGCAAGCACATTCTTCTTTCCAGGAATATGTTTGGTTTCAAAAGAATATTTTGAAAACCATTCGGACCATCGAAGCAATTGAGAGTTTGGGATTTGCTTCTGTTTAAACTTGGTCATCTGTGGGAAAGATCCCATGTCTAATTCCACTAGGAAATGGTGGCCGATGAGATGGAATTCAAATTTTTTGATTCCATTTTTTACTGCTAAAATTTCTTTGAAGGTGGAATGATAGTGCATTTCAGCCTGAGAAAACTTTCCACTTTTATGAGCACAAAGATGCCTCTTACCATCAATTTCTTCAAGCAGGATGGCTGCCCAAAGTATTCGTCACTGGCGTCAGTTTGGAGAATTCTCTTTCCCGTTGATGGTATTTGCAGTGGTGGGAGATTTTGCATGATCTCCTTAAGTTCGGCGACGCTTTAGTCTGAGCTTTTCCCCAAGGTAGGGGATGTTTTTTTAGCATTGATTGGAGTGGGATCAGCAACTTTGCAATGTTTGGAACAAAATCCCTGAGATAATTAATTATCCTAAGAAATTGCTGGACTTGCTTTGTTGTGAAGTTCTCTTCTGGAAACTTCAATAATTCTTGAGCAATATGTGGCCCTGGATAGTATGTACCTTTGTTGAGGTGCATACCAAGAAATTCAATTTCTGTCTGGGCAATATTCATTTTTCTTTGAGAGAGCATAATGCCATGCTTCCTCACGATTTCTGCGAACTGCTCAAGAAGTTGACAGTGCGTCTGCTCATCAGGGCTGTAGAGCAGAATGTCATCAATGTAGATTGCTGCACTTGACAAAATTGGTTGGAAGATTCGACACATGGCCTTTTGGAATAGAGATGGTGCTACCTTTAGGCCAAAAGGAAGAACTTTCCACTGGAAGTGTTGGTTTGGAATACAGAATCCTGTCTTGGGTCTGTCTTCAGGATGGATGCCCAATTGCCAAAATCCAGCTTTAAGGTCGAATTTGGAATAGATGTGGGTCTTGGTTAGGCCAGTAAAGAGGGAGTCTCGGGAGGGTAAAGGGAACTTATCATCTTGGAGAAAGCAGTTGAGAGGTTGGTAGTTGATTACCAATCTCATTTTTCCTCTGTTTTGCTCTGCACGCTTATTGACATAGAAGGCTTCACAAGCCCATTGAGAGTTGGAGATTTCAATAAGGCCTTGTTGCAATAATTCTGAGCATTCTCTTTGAGCCAAAGCCTGGTGTTCTGGCTTCATTCCCATGTGACTTGCCTTGGTCGGATTAATGTCCTCATTTTTTTTTAAGGGGAGACGCACAAAGAATTCTGAATTTTCCCATAAGGGATGAGAACATTTCTGAGCAAATTCAGAATGAGATTCCGAGCAAGATCCTAACAATTTTTGCATAATCGGATCTAATAGACTCATCTGAATGGAAAAGAGTCTCTGAATATTGACAAACTCAGAGAATTGGTCTTTATACCTAAGACCCTTTCCAGGAATGATGCGAAGTTGAGAAATCTGAGTCATGATGTCCCACCCGATTATCAAATCTTTATTGGGGAGATTGGATCCATATATCTTTGTGGTTATGGAACACTGAGGGAAGAACTGAACAGTCACAGGAGTGGTTCTGACATTTGTGGAGAAAGTATCTCCAGAAGCAGAGTTGAAATATCGGACATAAGGAGTCCAATATTCTTTAGGCAGCACTTTTGTGTCTAAAATGGAACAACTTGCTCCGGTATCAATGAGTGCAATAACAGTGATTGGCTTGGCAAATTTCGAAGTGAGGATTTTCACAGGGAAATGGGGACAATGGTTTTGACTCGAAAATATGTCAGGGGTTTGTTCTGAAGATGTGGGGGATATATGGAAAATATCTTCGAATTCTGAGTCAGAATCAAATTCACTAGTAGTCTGGTAAGAAGGAATAACACAAAGAGTTTGTTCGGATGGTTCCTCATCAGCAGAGAATAGGGATTCAATATCGTCATTTTCAAGAGAGATTCCAGTTTCACTTTCAATGTGATGAATGAGACGATTCTGACATTTTCTTGCTTGAGGACAATTTTTGGCAAAGTGTCCTTTCTGATTGCAGATGTAGCAACGATTTGATTTCTTGTGGCCTTTGCGATCTTTACTTTTACGAAGGTATCGCCATTTCTTCTTTCTCCGGAAGTTCTTGGAGCTATGCTTGGATTTGTTCAGCCAAAGCCTCTTGAAATGTTTCTTTTTCTTGGAAAACTTTCCACAAGTTCCATCACAGTCTTGCTTGGAACATTTGATCTTCAATTTCTGGCGAGAGCAGGCTGCTTCAAGGCCTTTGTCGTCAGTGATGTAAGTGCGTACCATTTGACGCTTTAGGCACAATTCTTCAAGGCATAGATGGATTTCCTGCTGTATTTCTCCCAGGGGAACATCCTGTATGCGTGTCTGTCTCCCGAAGAAAACTCTTTCAACCATCTGGGATAGTTCTTTGGGAATGGAAGATAGGAAAACATATTTCAAGTTTGAATCAGCTCCAATCTGGTAAAATAGCTTAAGCATTTCTCGATAATGCTTATCAAGATACTTTTTCTGGAGAGAGCAACATTTTCTTTCAAAGAATTCTCTTCTTTTTATTTCTACAAGGTCACCGGGCTTTCCTACGAAGAAATGATATAGAAGAGTAATGGCATGGCTAAAATCAGGTGACATCAAGAAATGAATTTGGTCTTGTTCTGATACTGATTTCCACCAGAATTTGAGGCTTCCTGTGAACCTCGTAACAAAGTTATAAAGGACATCATTCATGTCATGATTGGTGATGGACTGGGTGGTTAGCCAAGCATGGAATTCTTCTAGTCTTTCTGGCCATTTATGATAAGGAATGTCATCGATGGTAAAAAACTGCTTTGATGCCATGGACACACTCTGTCCAGGATTATTTATGTGAACAACCTCTGGTTCAGAATAGTTTGATTCCATATCTTCATCAGCCATGAATATAGATGAAACTATTGGGTCAATAGGAGGGGGATCAATGGCAGAAATAGAGAAAGATGAAGATGAAGATGATGACAGGGTTACTGATTCTGATTCAGTATCAGAGGTTTTAGGAGAAGTTTGCTCTGCTGGAAAAATAATCTGATCGTCTGTGGTGGCAGGAATGGCAGGATCAGGCTGTTTCTGAGTACTTAAATCCTTTAGAAATGATTCTAATGGATTTGATAGCATCATCTGATCTGGCTTTTCTTTTATCACTAGCGAGCATGATTCTGTCGGTACTTGCTCTTTTCCTTTGTCCTTTCGTAGATTTTTGAGACGATTCCGCATTTCTGCTATATCTGATTCTTTTCTGAAGGGATCTTCTGGTATGTTGGCAAAAATAGACTTTTGGGGTGGTGGAGGCAAATATCCAGTTCTTACTGGGGATGCAAGTGGATCAAAAGGTCTGAACCTTCCTTCTTCAAGGAGCTGGATTTGTCTTTTGAGCTTTTCTATCTCCGGCTTTAGGCTCTCTAGATGATGATACCCGAAATGTTGTCCTGATTCCAGGGTATGCAGCCTCTTTTGGAATTCAGAAATCATTTTCTTGGTGCTTTCATCATACTTTCGAAGATCTTGTTGCACATTCCCAATCTTGGAATCAATGGCTTTGAAAGCATTGTTATGTGCTAACAGGGTCTCTGATTGCCAATTTAGAACAGCTTCAGCAGCAGGAATCTTTCTGTGCCTTCCTTGTTCATCCACATCAGTGGGAGTGGGAATTTTAGGAGTGTGGCGGAATCTTCCTTGTGGGTCAATGAATTCTTCTGGAGCCGGGAATGATAGTTTCGAACTTTCTCGGACAAGGGGAGGGAATTCTGCTTCATGGAACATGGCTATGGAAGAAGTGGGAGGTATATCTGCTGGAGTCTCAAGTGAGGAAGAATGCTTCCTAGCCCATTTTAGGATTAGCTTATAAAACGGGGAGAGAACTGGCTTTTTCTGAGGAGGAGATGGTGGGGATGACGGTAAGTGAGTTGGTGAGACTAAAGGTGGAACAGCAAATTCTGGTGGTGGAGGTGGTGCATAAGAGACCATGAACTAGTACTTATCACATTCGCCAAGAGTATCAACGGATGAGTCTCCATTTAAGTATCTCTGGTATATAGGATCTTTCCTTTTCTTCCTTCGAGGCGGAGGCTTGTCATATGGGTTTACCTCGTCGGGAGAGTTTATGCAGTAAGAGCATTGACAAAAGGGGTCCCAAAAACAATGATCATGTGGGTCTTTATAATAATGGACAGGATGCCCATCATTGTTGAAGTGGCGAACAAGCTTTTTTGGATCTGGCTCGGAAATTGTCTGAGGAACACAAGGTTCAATCATGAAAAGGGTTTGGAAGATAGAAGGACTTTCTTCTTTTTCCTTGCCAAATTTGATGGAAACAGTTCCATCTTTCTTTCGGACAAATTCAGAGTCCGAAGACTGAAAAGGCTTGTTACTTTGGTGCAGCTTTTCATAGTTCGTGATCCAAGTCTCTGGAAGGAGAGTGGCTAACTTCTCCTTAGGGATTTGTCTGGGGACATGGATACAGGAAGCTTGATCATTTTGCATGGAGATGAACAGGGCATCTTCATTTCCATTGTTGAAATTTAGATCAAGAGCATGGTTCTGCACTCGATAAACCATTTGGTAATGGAGTGTTGCAGCAACAGAATCGGCAGTTTGAGGAGCTCCAGTGAGCTGGATCTGCACCTTCATAAAAGAAAGTAGTTGTGGATCTGAAAGAGCGATATTGAAGTTAGGATATAGAGTCACAAAAATTGTGCCAGCATTTAGGGTGGTTTGGACAGTGCCAATACAAGCATGCTGGTATTCCAAGAATCTAGTATCCAATAACGCTATTCTGGCAACAACTGGTAAACCCTTGTGGCCATGAAAGGTGAGAGCAAGACGAACAGCACCATAATGAACATGGGTATATCCCTGTTGAGCCCATTGTCTGGGAAATTCTGGAGGGATCTGAAGAGTAACGAAGTACTCCTTTTCAGTAGCAGGAATGGGATGCTGGTCGAATTTAGAGGACTGGACGTACTCTTTTACTTGCTTTGGGGTTTGGTGGATAAGTTGGCGGATGGGTGAAAACGATGAAGTAGGCTTAGCAAAAGCGGAGTATGGATTCATAAGGGGAAGTTGGGTTTCAGAAATCTTGGTTTCATCGCTAAGAGAGACTTCGTAGAGATAGTCTATTCTGGAGGCATTAGAGACCCTAAACTCATAAGAGTTTGAAGGAGAAGGAGCGAGAGAAACAGGTGCTTCGAGGATTTCTGGTTCTGTTGTCATGTTGTGAAGAAATCTTCTCAGCACTGGATTCACCTACTAAGCGCATGGAACTAATAATATTACAAACGAAACCATGGCTCTGATACCATGAATGGACCTAGACTTAGAACCAGGGAAAGCTTAGTCAACAATTGTGATATTTGAATGGAAAATAATCATTTTCGAAAGCTTGCTTATTAGGGCTATAGTTCATTTTTTTTGATAATTTTCCAAGGCTCAGTAGTTAATTTCTTTTACTTGCCCGTAGGCCAGAGGTACTGGGGGTGCTTTGCGAACCATTTTTTTGGAGTTTAGAGAAGAGATCGTCCTTTCTTTGTGAACTTAGTGATAGATTAAAATTGGAAAAGCAAGCCACTTCAGATTTTTTGAAAGCATTGCAGAACACTGCGCAAGTGATTTTTAGTGGGAGATGGACCGACGAGATAGAGATTGAAGTTATGGACCACCTTAAAAAACATAGGACCTACAATGGTCGCCATGTCCAAGACTTATTGCGAGCTGTGCGAAATCTGCATAGCCACCTCAGGGAATGTCCCAAAAAAGTTCAGGTTCTCTTTCTTTCTCTAGAACTGTGATGATTTCTGCATCTGGTGAATATGAGGCGTCTTCAGTAAATTTGTATATCTTGGATTGAGTGTGGACTTGTGGCTCATATTTGTCGTTTTTCGTTGCTTTGATGGTTCTGGCAGGAGATCGTCAGATCGGTTCCCGAGCATGTGGAAGCTTACTTCGCCAAAGGATTCCCGCGTCTCTTGATGGAGTCATACAAAGTGGCGTTCCAGTTTTGCAAAAAAGAAGAAGACTTTCAGAAGTATTTTCTTTTAAATTAGTAATGATGGTTCATTACTGGCATAGTTGAGCGATGCTCTCCATTGATATATTAGTAATGATGGTTCATCAAGAAGCTCAGCTGGACTCATGTTAGTTCAGTTGTATTGTGCTTATCACAAACCATGGGTTTCTTTTTGTTAGGCTTGTACTGGTTTTAGATATTACTTATCCCAAAAAGACTGTTACTAATCCTAGGCTTTATTTCTTCTTATAGAACATAGTATGTGTGCAAACACCTAGTAGTGTCCATATCTGGACCTGCTTTGATGTTTAGACTATTCTAAATGACACTGTTACTTTCACCCGGCTTTGTTTCCTTCTTTAGAACATCTCATGTATGTCTGCAGATTTCTTGTAGTGTCCACCACTAGAGCTACGTACTTTTCTAATTGTAACTTCACTTTCTCTTACTCGATAATGCAGGAACATCAGCATGCCCAAATGGAAAATTTTATTGTTGGAATGCAGGACATGTTCCTGTCATTATATTTTCTTCGAGAGTAAATGATGGCATTTGTGGTAAATAGTCCATCGGAACTTTTTCTCCATGGTCTTGGCCTTTCCAAGCATTTGTTTTCTTGTGTTGATTGTGGACCGCATTCTCCCTTCTGATCATCTGTACATAACACATGCATGTAAGTTCATGTACCATCGAACATGATCCTGCTGCATTTGAATTGCCCAACAAGGTTGCAATTCCTTCTTAGACATAAGAATATCAAATATGATATTATGAACGGCCAGGGCCAAAAGTCCTCTTTGCAGATTTTAATTGCTTCAATGTCAAGGATATCTCTAATCTTCACTGCAATGAGATGTTCCACACTTTAGTGTGATGGGGCACTGATTAATCATAATTGTGCAACAACAAATTTATTTACCTGCTTTAGCAACTTCATGTCCTGGATTGTCTTCCTCACCAACAAACATCACTGTTAAAGTATTACTTTACAGACTATTTAATGAACCCTAATACCATGAAGACAAGTAAACAAGGGTATATTTCAAGTGATGAACAGATTTGAGACTACTTTTTAGGAACTCTCCAACTTTTGAGGACAAGGACATTGATTGTGAGATATATGCCTATGGGAAATGAATGGAAACTTTTTTTTCGGCTTTACATCTTAAGGATTGTTTCAAAAGCTAGACAAGAGTGGCTTCTTCAATTGAGAACAGTTTGCATGCTTGGTCTGGTTCAATCCAGTGAAAAGAAAGTGGTCAAAACTAGGTGAGATGGAGAACTGGTTTAGTTCAGATTGATCTTTTCCTTAACGCTCGTCAATGAATAGTGTTTCTGAGAATACAAGAAAAATTGCAGGAAGGGGCAAAGGTTGGAAAGAAAACAAAAGGTGCATTTTTGAATGAAATCTACGTGCTTATCGTCATATGCAGGTATCTGTAGAGTGATCAATTGTTAGTAAAATGGATGATGAATGTGTGGATTAAGTAACATCATAATATTGTGATAAGATACTAATTAATGCTTAGATTAATTTTCCCTTTTCATTGTTTAGGATTTTTATCAATTGGACAATTACTAAATGCTAAGGTCCTATAAAAGATTTATATGCTGACATCATCTGACCTCAATAGGTTGACGGAATTACTAGATTGTTCTGGTTCTTGTAACACTGATTTTAGCATCCGCTGGACAAAGGTTAACTAGCAGGTGGTCATTCTTTTTCAGCCTCCTCTTAATTTTTCCTCCTAACATATGTTCTTTGCCTGCTCCATGATACTCAGACTGCTGTGATGGGAGTGACGAATACGGTGATAAAGTGAAGTGCCTGAATACATGTCGGGAAGCTGGAAAAGCAGCACGAGATGAGCTGAAGAAAAAAATTGCTGTGTACCAGGAGGGCTAAAGTAGCTCTTGCAAAAGACAAGGAAGAATTGTCAAAACTGAAAAGTGAGGAGAAAGTACTGAAAGTGCAGTTTGAACAGCTTAAAGGTTTGGTTTTTCCTAATTTGGTGGTATCTTGGCAAAATAACTTGAATTTAGTCATCATGATCTCATTAAACCTGAGTTTGCCCTTAAAACGTAGTTGCTGGCTACTGCACATATATATCATCTTTGTTCATACTGCATCCAGTGATAGCAGCATATTATGGTCTACGGAATTCGAAAAACTCACTCTGATGATAATGAACTCATCATAGTATAGCTTCTGTATAGATATTTTACAGTACCAACTGTTTGGTAGTTTTACCAAACAATGAAGCATTTTCTGAATGAGTGTGGATGTTGTGACTATTAGATATTGATGTGCCAGATGTATCCCAGCCTTGTAGGTAAATGGATGGAAGATTTGGGAAGCATTTGGTTTACCTCACTAAAGAAATTACTTCATCCCTCTAAACAAGTGTGTAGTAGTGTTATGATGTTTGGAAGATTAGCTATATTTGGGAAAAATAGTGAAAATGGACGGGATAGGTGGAAAGTCAGGAGAAGTTTGAAATTTCTGTGAGAGAGAAATAGAGGGAAAATTCGAATTTTTAGATACTCTCTCCAAATTCTGGCCCTTGGTGCTCCCAAAATAGCCTTAGTGTCATGGTCACTATTTGCTATCTCTGTTGTTGTACCTGTGCTTAGACTACCCTTCTTCCATGCTTTGGCACTTTATGATGCTTAGCTTAAGATTTCTTTTACATGCGTTCGTTTTTGTGTTACTATCAATTGTTTTGTTGCTTTTTCATCTCTAAATATAGAGCGCAAAGAACAAATAGAGAAAGCAGAGGAGAAAGAACGAATGAGAAAAGAAAAAGAAGAGAGGGAAAAAAAAGAAGCTGAGGGGAAAGCTGGCAAAGAGAAAACCAAAACAGCTGAGGAAATTGATCAAGAGAGAATTGAAAAGGGTGGAGGAGGTGAAAGTGATACGTCAACTACTGAGAGTATGCTTGATGAAAGGATTGGACTTGTGGATGATTATCCATCTGACCAGGTTCAATAGAAAGAATGTTCATTTCATTGGTCTCTCTGAATGTCTACTCTGGCTTTTGTCGGGAGAAGAGGAGTGACTAAGGGAATATCCACTTATACAAATCTGGCATTTAGAGGATTAAATACTTAGCCAAATAGGATATCTTTTTCCAAGAAGTTGGAACCGAATTGCCTTTTTTGTAAAAGAGGACACTGCTTAAATGGATGGTTACTTACAGCTACCGTTGGCTTAGATGTCAAGTACTACTATAGTGCCTATCTGTATCTCATTCTAGCTCTTCTGACATTAATTGTCTCTGCTTCCTTTCTTTGTTCTTTCCTTTAAAGGGGATTGCTGACACAATGGCCTATCTTCAAAGAGAAGGTTGTCTTCTGCTTGTGGTGAACATAATATTCTTGGAGAAGCATTTCTTGTAATGGCTTCTGCTGCTGGGTAATCACTTATGTTTGGTTTCCTGAACTTGTCTCCTTTTCTACACTAGAAAATGTTCGAATTCATAATCCAAACTTGCTACAGGATTCAACAGCAGCAAGAAGTTTTGCTTTGGATGTTGGAACCACTGAGCCAACAATGGATCCAGGCAGAATGGCAAAACAATTATTTATCTGAACCTTTAGGCTTGGTTCGCTTGTGCACTGAGACATCCTTTATGTGGTCAATTTTCCATACAGTTACATTTTTTGAGAAGGCGCTCAAGAGAAGTGGATACAGAAAAGGGAATTTGAATTTGCAGAGTTCCTTCATAGGAAATTCAGCTTTTATGCATCCAATGGCTTCACATTTGTCATGGATGCTGCCTCCCCTTCTAAAAGTATGCAAGTATTCTTTTTGTAGATGTGTTTAATCCATGATATCCTACCTTTACCATCACTGCACGAATTTGAGCTCTTCATTGTGTTTGTCATGCAGTTACTTTGTGCCATACACTCCCTTTGATCTCCTCCTGTTTTCTGTATGTTACCCAGTGAGCTGAAGGCTGCAATTGGCCTATGCTAAAGCAGAGGAGGCATCTAGGTTACAGCGGGTGGAGCAAACTCTTCCTGTTAAGACGGAGAATGACGAAAACATGGTCATTGCTGATGACGATGAAGATCTTTATAAATCTTTAGAGAGAGCTAGGAAATTGGCTCTAAAGAAGCAAGAAGAGGAGGGGACTTCTGGTCCTAAAGTGATAGCTCTTCGTGCCAGCAGTATTCCCAGCACACACAATGCAGAAAATCAGAGTGTCGCGATTGGAGAATCACAGGAAAGCAGGGTTGTCATGACAGAAATATAAGGTCTTGTTTCAGGCCTCGAGGTTGATGAAGGTATACATTCGATTAATTCTGTGTTGGCCTGGACAATTTGCGATCATATTTTCTTTCTGAACTGTGGAACCCTTATTTTGTTCTCCAGATTTTTCAGATTACTGCATTTTGCTGATTTGGGTAGCATTGCTGCTTATTGGGTCAAAACTAGTTTAAGTTGGCTGTTTAGTTTAGAATCCTGCTATTGTTTGGATGGTCAATGAGCAACATTTCTTCTTCTTTCACTGTATGCATGCTGAAAGATTGTTTGTAAGTGACTTATTTTAGAATTTGCCTTCTGTGTATGTGTGAACAAGCAGTGCACTTGATGCGTCTCATTGAACAACACCTGGACAACTTGCAAACAAGCGAACTTTTCGCATACAACTTGCAGTCTCTTGCTCATGCAGTCACAGCAGCTTGTTTATTTGGGATGCATTTTAACTTCCGAACTAAATTCCTAATCGCTGGTCGAGGGGATTGCTGTCTTGAAGAGCGGTGGACTTATTCAACTGTTTTGGCCATATTGGAGTTGCTTAGTTTTAAAACCACAGTTAGCTTTCACGATATATGCTAGCTAAGAATGCTGTTGGTTCTACTGAGAAGGGGAGAGGGACATGCATATTGGGCTTGCATTGCAATTTTGAGATTTCATTCATGTAATTGAAATTACTTCCTCTTCAAATCGGTGTTATATCCACCAATTGCTTGATATGGTCTTTGGTGTCTGAAAGGAAATGTGATGTTATTTTCTTATCAAGTGAGTTACTAACATTGTGCCATTACCCCTCGTTCCAGTTTCTCGTAAGCCTGACACAGAAGATGTCTTCATGGATGAAGACGAAGCACCGGTAACATGTAATAATGAAGTAAAAGATGAGCCCGGAGGCTGGACAGAATTTAAAGAATTTGGTAATGATGAAGGTCCTGTTAATGAGGATGAGGAGCAAGTTGTTCCGGATGAGACAATTCATGAAGCTGCAGTGGGGAAAGGACTGTCAGGTGCCCTAAAGCTGCTCAAGGAACAGGGAAGACTTAAAGAAACTGTTGAGTGGGGTGGTAGAAACATGGATAAGAAGAAAAGGTCGTAGGCATTGCAGATGATGGACAGAAAGAGATCCACATTGAAAGGACATGAAGTGGCTGAATTAGTAAGTTTTTAACGAAAAAGAGATATTAATCATAAAATAGCCTTGTAATACTAAATTCTCCATTATAATTTCTTTTGCGTCTGAAACAGTGCGTGCATATAAATAATCAAATGTTTGTGCAGATATATCACTTGCTACTGGATTCACTGAGGGGATGATTAGGAACTCCTCCAAGGAAGAGGATCTAAAGAATTATCTAAAGAATTTCTGCAGCTTTTGAGTGTGTAGATATACAAACAAAATTGACATTAGTTAACTATCAGTAAGTTTTGGAAATCAGAACAATGTTGAATTTTTAATTCTTGTTATAAAGAATATGGTGACTCTTAATTCTCCCTCTTTGTATTGTTGGAAGACATCTTGAAAACTTTGTTATTCAAACATCGAAATGCTGTGTTCAAGTTCTTTTTGGCCCTCGACTATAGAATACCAGTGTCATACAAAATACACTGCTTCGATTTCGCATGATAATGTGGGCGAGAAGACGTACCATTGTTCAACTCTGACGAGATGTTGGTTTAATAAGTTATAAGTCCGTTCACTTTGGTCCTTTGATTGGTCATCATAGTAAAACTCAATTTCACTAGGTATGTTTCTGTGCTTGAAGAGATAAAACTCTACACATTGCAGTCCTAGAGTCCTAATTTCGATTAATATGAATCTATAAGATAATGATGCACAAATCAAGTAAACTATATGCGCGTTTCCCCTTTGTCCTCCTGAAAGCTTGGTGGAGTTTTAACAATGGCTTTTCATGGTTGCTAGTACGGCTCATTATGCAAAAAATTCATCACTACAACCAGAAAATGAACCCTTATTGACAGAAAATTTGTGATGTTTTGACGATATAATATATATGATACAAGCTTTTAGTCTCATATAGAAGAACCGTCTAAAGCTTGGGGAGATAGAACAAGACAAGAGAAGAAAAGAAAGGTAAATGCACCGGTTGACTTGATCTAAGGGTGATGTATCGAACAGAGCCACTTAGTAACCTCACTCTGATTAAACACCTGCACTAACCCATCTTTATGCTAATCTAGCAACTGCAACATTTGAGTAAGACTAATGTACATCGACTAACACTATAATCTCATTTTCTATAACAAAAGCTTTACACAAAGGTGTCCTAATTTGGCTAATCGTCCCTAATTTGGCTAATTGTCCACCATCTGCAAAGCACCCTAACGCTTCCAGTCCCATGAAAGAATTCCATAGATCAGAGTGCATACTGACTTTATAAGTTAAGACTCATCCATTAACAACCTTCTAAGGACACTCGTCGATAGTATGTGCCAATCCAAGGTGCCCAGAGCGCATACTGACTTTATGAAGGTTTACTCAATCCCTTCTATCTTGTCACGGTGATATGAACCAAATCTAGGTAAGATCAGGACAAGAAACCAGAAAAGCCAGATGACACCCTTGGACATATCTAGGACTTGGAAGTGCCGATATTGTAGACGAAAGCCATTTGAAACAAAGCCCAACGGTCTGAACATCTTACACGCTTCATCTGGCTTACCGTACCTCAGCATAGGTAATGAGAAAACAAGCGAGAAATCACAGCCAGAACTTGCTTGCAAAATCTGATTTTATGTGCAGAGCAACATATTCTCTATAGGAAAACAATAGTATCCAATACTTTAAAGGGCAAATATATCTCATAAGTAGAATGGATGAGGACTAACATACAAGACGAAGAACTTTTTGAAAAGTCTACTTAAACAAAAGCATAACTAAAGAGCCTTAGCAAGTGCCCGGAAACGCTCTGACATTTTCCCTTTATGAAGTCAATACTCCTATGAAGCCTCGGTTGCCAGATTTACCAATTGTCCATCCGCTTCTCTATGAATCACTGGAAAATCCCGTCCGCACTGAAGTTGCCGGTGAACTATGTGATCAATGGGTCTGGGCAGCTCAAAAGAGAGAGAAGAGCCCAGTCGGGAAAAGGCTTTCAATTCTCCACTCAAACACCTTCCCAGACCTGTGATCCGTCTCATCACCTGCTACGGTCATTCCTCTGATCTCTACCCCACCATCTGCAAAAATTTCACCATTTAATGCTGCAGCAACTTGATAGCAAGTTTTAGAGGATGCATTAGTGCTTCAACATAATTTATCTTGTGACTCCATACTCCTAATACAAAGAAATAACACCATAAGAAAGAAGATATATCTTGCCGAAATCCTGTCTCTTCCGCGCATTTATTGTCATAACTAATAAAAAACAATCAGTTCAGATGGCTACAGCGTACGGAAGGGAAAATATCCATTTCTTAAGCACCGTTAACTGAAACCGATGCAAAACTTGCGGACCAAATGGTCAAATGGCAGATATCCCGACTCCTGCACACCAATGACCATATCCAAGCCAAATCAGCAGGTCAAATGAGCCTAATATGGAAGTTTTGCATTACGTTTGGGGTTGCATTGTAGAGCAAGGAGGAAAATAAGCAATCAGCTTCTTACCCCATAACAACCGAGTAAGATCTGGCAAAGAACTGGGACTACTATATAGAGCAAATATTAACTTTGGCCATCAGGAACTTCCTATTTCTTCTCACCTAGTGGAAGAGCCTCTGGAACAGGGAAGGGTCAGACTCTGGAATGTCCATGCTAAGGATACTCATGGGTCTTGTCCGTGATGCACTTCTGCCTTGCTCTATATGCTGATTCAGGGACTGCACAGTTCCTAATAGCAAAGTTGTATTTGTTTTATATAGTAGTCGCATGCTTTGCCAGATTTAGCTTGGTCTCTTAGAGAGCAGTTAATTACTAAGTTTCCTCTGTGTTTACAGAGAAATCAAATTCTGTGAGCGAATTGCAGGTGCCACAGATGAAAGCCATTCAAACAAAATCCATAAAGTCCACTGATGCTGTAATAAAATTATCTGTTATTGGTGCATGTACCAAAACGACTTGCATAAATCACAACCAGAAACATTTCTGCAAACAAATCACAAAAAGATGAAATTTCTTTGTGCAATTTGATAGTTTCCCTAACTGGCAATACAAGGAAACAAGAAACAAGTAGAGGCTTTACCAAGTTTGGCTCTAAAAGTGTGAAAGGTAGGAGCTGAGTCAATGGTTTATATAGGTAGGCATATGCTTAGGTCAACAAGTGGCACATACTACTCACAGTATGTTCTGAAAATGTTGAAACATAAATGAGGGTAGCTAGTTAATCTTAGAGAAAGGAATTTTATAATAATTCCAGAAGATCTCGGAATCAATCACACAATCACCAAATGAATGGAGACAGTCTGTGAATTTGAATGTGGCCCTATGGAGAGCATCAAGCAATTGCAATGGAGAGATTTAAAGAATGCTAACAACCAGAAGAACCATGCATCAAGGTCATGCGAAACTGCACAGGTAAGAGTCTTGGGACTCTGCAAGGTCCACTTTAGCAGATCCTATCGGCCCTATAAATAGTTAGGAGAATGATCGCTTTCAAAATGAGCAGAAGTGAGAATTTAAGACAATCAAATCTATAACATGCAATGTACGTCCTTAATGTTCATGCAATATATCTGCTGCCAAAGACATGCTTGATTTGTAATGTTTCAAAAGCTAACAAATAAAGAACTAGCCAAGAAATCAAATTAACGTATCACATAACTGTCAATGTGCTATACGCAATCTATACAACTTAACCGAAGGAAAACTAATTTTCGGCTGCAAAAGAGAAATGATCCAACCAAATTATGCATGAGCATAAAGTGTTATTGCAATAACCTCTGGTCTGAGGAGAGAGATACTCCGGTTGTCCATAAATATGATGGTATTGCCATGAATTTCTCTCTGAAACGTCAGATGGGGTGCAGGTCGGTAGGAAAGATAGGCTCAGTATGGAAGATTGGCTGGCCTTCCTCAGTGCAAGTGCATTACTTGCACCACCAGCATCTGGGACCCGGCTAGCTGACTGGGACAATATTGTAGCAATTTCTCAGCAGATATTTGCTCTGCAGACTTGTGGGAGGCCTCTCTGCTTTGAGGTATTGCTTTAGAGCGAGTCCAGCAGGTGTATACTCCCGTTCTGGCTCTTGCTCTGGCACCCGTTCCTCTTCGTCACCACTCTGCTTTATGTTTCAAAGGTAAACCAACAAATAATGAAATTATGACGCTATATAAGTGCAAGTCAATGCATGAAAACCTCAGCACCATTGAGATCAGGAACAAATTTGATTTTATTGCCCATAATTTTTCTAATGGATCAAATAGCTTAATATACTCAGTGAAAAACTCAAAATACAGACCAGCATCCTACCTTCAAGGATGTCAGCAAATTAAGCTTAAAGCAACATTAGGACAAGATGAAGAGAAAAAATATTTCTTTCGACAGGAATTTGAAAGCAAGCTCTTGCATGCACAAAAGTTAAGGAGGAAAATAAGCAGTATGTTCAATGCATGAGTCCTCCTTACAAGTGTTTGCGACTGAACTTTCCTTCATTAGTGGAATAATAACAAATTATAAAAGGAAAGACATTTGCAACTTCATAATCCAAATTTCAACTCCCAGGACCAGAATAAATAAAGAACAACGACAAAGGGATTTATTTGCCCTTTCCATCAAAGGAGCATGGTTAAAAGTGGATCCATGAAGTTGCTCTTCGGCACAACAGAGAGTTTCTTCAGCATATCAAAGAAATAACCATTAGATCACCATCATAATCCCTTGGTCAATATTTAACACCATCAGGTGCACTCTTATTCTACAGTTTCCAGCCCTAACAACATAAGAGAAGGCAATTCAGATAAAATACCTCGTTGGCCATTTCACTTGGATGTGCTGCCTATGCTTCTCTGCAAGAAACAGCTTTTCTGACACGCTTTCCCCAACCAAGAGCAGCTTCCTCCTCACTTTGATATTTCTCCCATCTACAAAACACAAGTGATCATAAAACGCATTAAGAGCAAGAATCTTGAAAGATGGAGGCCCATATTTTCTCCTTACTTATAGTTACAGAACAGTCATTCTGATAAAGGATTTATTCCTCCTACCAAAGAAAAGGAGAAAGAATCTGGAAATGCAGCAGGGTTGTTCTTCACCTGGAAAAGAAACGAGTTATTTTCACTGCACAGGACTACAAAAGGCAAGAACCATCCTTTGATCAGTATCAGTAGAGAAGCCACTCAAGACAGCTACGGAAAACTACTGATACTGCTTATGTTGTAACTTCTTCTTTTGTGTGTGTTTTCGTTTTTTTTTTTTTTTGTTTTTGTTTTTTGCACCGAGGGGGGGATGATAGGGACTGCACATCAGGTATTATGGCTTTTGGTCACTAAAAGTTATTATATGCTTCATTTTAGAAGTAAAATTATCCAAGAATCCAAACATCTATGATTTAAGGTTCAGCTTTCAGTACTATTAAATTCTCAAAATAAGCCAGTCACTTTCAAGTTAGAAGTTATGTCTTCTACCAACTTCATTTCTTTAAAGTCAAAGCTAAAGCCAAAAACTCAAACCCACAGCTAAAACCAGAAAGGCAAGCTGAAACTCACAGCCACCCCAAACAGGCCTTGACATTTATGTTTGTGATTATTTGACAAAAGTAGTACAATGATAAGTTACTTGCCAAAGGATTTACAATCTAGGAAGCACATACAGTGTGGACATGCTAAGTTAATCTACAGTCCCTACATCAATGTTTCTATGGATCTTCTGACACAACATACAAGTTAGCAATATCTTGGACAAGAAAACATAATTAATTCCCAGACTTACATGGGACTGTATCCTTAAAGAGAATTTTATTTGCTGCCAGATTTAATACTGCAAGCAAAGAAAGGAATTACAATCTAGGAATGCAAACAGTGTGGATATGCTATCAGTCCCCAAATGAACATTCATCCATAGCTTGTAACTTTACTTAAGTTAATCTACAGTCCCTACATCAATGTTTCTCAACACATGCTTCTGCATCTGCACAGTCCTTGTCCTGAAATCAGTCAACATTATTACCGAGTTTGAGTCCTAGTATAATGTCAAAATACCCAAGTCCAATTCATGAAGACTACAGATTAAGGTTGCTATGGTATCTGTGGCTCACTTGTGCTGGAAGAGGATGTGGCTTCTCTTGTTGGTGTTCATTTTGAATCCGCACTCTCCGTGGCTACTACGGCCAATTCCGAAGTGTGCTGATTGAAATTTTCAGTTGTTGTCGGGACAACATAATAGATTGACTTCGAAATGTTTCCAACTTCAATCTCTAGGCTCAACTATGATCAAAGAGGAGCTACAATAAGCTATTAGCTCTTTAAACAATATCGGTGTTAAGCCCAAGTCCCGCTTGTAACATGTTGTTCGCTTTGGGCTGGAGTCTGCACGGTTTTGTTCTTCTGTGTTTCGCCCACATAGGCCTCATTATAAATGAGGACAAGTGCCATCTCATATATAGCACTTCATCCCACCACATTCATCCCACCACATCCAGGCATTGTGGGATTCATTCATTCCTGCCCCCCTCACCATCCTTGAGTTGGAACCACACTTTGTCTAAGCTCCAGGGCCCCTTCGAAGCCCCGGCGATCACTCCTACCCGCGACAAACCGGGTCGTTACAATTAGCTTTCCCAAAACAAATTAGTGCTACAAAAAATAACTCAGGAGTTGGAATTAGGGCATCATCTTGCTCTTTTGCTCTGATTTTCTCTGCGACTAGGCCTAAAGGAATTCTTGCTGATAAGCTCTGCCTCTCCTCCAGGACCTGTAGCTGTTCTATCAAGGCACTGTGCTTAGAAACTTACAACATTAGAGAGTAAAAGAATTTGCTATGACCTTGTATCAATCATCTTCCATTAATGATTAGAATGGCAAATAAATGGAGACGATATCTGTTACTGTCACCAAATGGTCAAGGCGTTCTAGTCTTTGGAGCACCGATAAAGCTGGGGCAGGACTCTTCTCTCCGTCTTCCTTCTCCATGAATTTTGTTTGCAGACTCTTTTCAGATTCTTTGCGAGTATGTTGTTCGGATGCTCGAGCCCCCATTCCCTTCTATAAATCTGCTTGAAATTGTGTATTCCAATGAAGTCACCAACTGCAGGTCCAGGCACTAGTCACAAACTATTAGCTCACGTGTGACAAAGAGAGTTGTGGAGGTATGGACAATTTTCTATACAGAAATGCAGACTTTGAGGCTGTTTTTATTGAATTTCTTGTTGTAGGGAAACTAAGGGCGTGAATGATGACCATTCTGGCTAGAAATTGATTTCTGGAAGATAAATATATTTTTCTATTTCCATTTTTAGATGGGTTTCTAAGTAAAAATATGTGTTTGATAACAACACAAAATTTCTATTTCTGAAATAGAAATTTGTTTGATAACGACACAAAATTTGTCCCCTTCCGACGACCCGTGGATGGCGATGGGTGATGTGTGGACGGCTGATGATGAACGGCGACCGGTGACCGGCAACTGGTGGATGACGGACGACAATAGTGACCGGCAACCGACGACCAACGGTCGATGACAAATGGCAAGGCCGGCGACTGACGATGGTGGTCGGTGGCTGGAAGTGGCGACAACAGATGGTGAATGGCAGGCGATGACCTTCGACAATGGCGGCGGCAGCAGGCGATCGATGACCAGTAGCGGCTGGCAGCGGTGGCCGGTGGCTGAGAGTGGTGACAACGGACGGTGAATGGCCATCAATAATAACGGATGAGCAACTGACTAATAGAGAGGACAAAGATTGAAAAAAGTTTTTATTTCTCATTTCTGTTCCAGAAATAGAAAAGTAAAAAAAATTTAGTTCTGATTTCCGTTTCAAACCTATATCTAGAATAGAAATCTACTCTAGAAATAGAAAAATGAAATAATTTTATTAAACGGATTTTTATTCCGAAAACAAGTCTGGAATAAAAAAATAGTTCCAGAATAGAAATAGAATAGTTATCATGCGCGCCCTAAATGACAACCACCTCGCCATGCTTTCTTGAAACCATTTAGAAAAGTTCCTGATATGGATTTTTATTTTCCGTCGTATCTCATCCGGAAAGTTTTATTCATTATAACATTACAAGGGTCTTCATTCAACCGAACCGTTCATCTCCTGTGTAGATAGTGCAGAAGTGTATAAGATGTAAGTCGTCTTCATTCTTTTATGAAATCGAACTTCTCGATCAATTGGTTGCACGGTTTGGTTTTGTCATATAATCATATTGGATTCATATTGAGGCTAGCTGTCTCTTATTCTTCATAGTAAAAATTAGCTGTCAGCCTCTCAAGCGATGCGGGACCAGAAAGAACTAGTTTTGCTCTATTTTAAGTGTGAAGCCATACTGTTGAACCTGCAAAAGAAGCAAACGAAAATGCAAATGCGTCCATTTCGGTGCCGTTAAGGTCATCAGATACACATGAAACTCTCAGACGATTGGGCTGGCTAGTCAGCCTAGGGACAGGGAGCTAAATGCTAAATTTTCTTGTCTCACTGCAAAGCCGCTGTAAGTTTCTTCGACAGTACCATCGACTATGTCTGAAATTGTATGACGATAGCATGAATTTGCACATAAGTCATCATATACAAAATCTGTAGTTTTATTCTTGTTAGTACCGTAGACGTACGATAGTCAAGCTGTTTGGTGGAAATAAGATAGGCCCCAATTGCTTTAAATCATGATGGCTAATTAGTTCCATCCAACTTAACAGAGGTTAACTAAAAGTTACCGAAAGGGAATCTAGAAGTGGATCTAGAATTCGCCATAAGGGAAGGAAGAATGTGGTCGAACCCCCCCCCCTCCAAAAAAAAAACAGGAACTTCACAACAACCAACACACAACTCGAGTATTCCAATCAACCACACAATAATTTCTTTTAAAAAAAGGGGGCTCAATCCAATCGCCACTAATCCCAGTGGTTCACGAAGACTTCATAAAATCATAGAATGATTACACAACCCCAAAACATACAATTCGATCTTTCTCCTCCAAAATGAAGCAAATCAATTCCACTAAATCCAATCGATAACAAAACTTAATAACCAATACCAAAGTGCCCCCAAAATCAATTCCCGCCGAGAAATAACTAGGATTAGTCTTGAATTGAAAAGCATCACAAAAAACTCTCACAAATTCAATCTATGCCGTCTACCTCCCGAGTTATCCAAACCTGAAGGCAAAAAAAATCGTCAATTACAATGATTGTCTCTACTCCCAAAATACCTTGAATCCAGAAACACAATTCCATCTTTCACCACAACACTTGAACTCAGGGATGATACAAACAAAGGGCTTGAACTCGTCGAAGCCGTGGGTGGGAAGACACAGCTGAGCGACGCGGGCCTAGCCGATAGGGCTGGGTAACGTCGAAATAGGGGCGATAGGGCTGGACAGTATCGGAATAGGCTAGGTGATGCCAAAATAGTAGAAATCAGGGCTGGATGACGCAAGAATACCAGCACCTGATTCATTTGTTCCCCTATCAATTATAGTAGCAGCATCTGATTCCGATCCGCCCATCTTTTCGAAAAGGTACACGCTCTTGTCTTGGTTGTCCTGTTGATTGTTATGCTCCTTATTTCAGTCATTTTACTTGTGTTTGCACGCGTCATCCTATCTCTAATATTTGTCCTACAATTGTTTATCTCCTACATTCTCTGCCTCTGTCTCATTGTTGTCTTTGTTTTTGTGCCTAGCAATGTTGTTGAAGCTCTTACTCATTTGGGATGACGTGAAACACAAGTACTAATCGAGAATTGAACTCGGTAGCTTACTTCCTAAGAAATCTATTAGTTGTTGTTGGGTTTTTATCGTTAAGGTTCACCTAGATGGCATCCTTGCCCGATTAAAGGCACAGTTGGTTGTGAATGGGTATACTCAGATTTATGGTATTGACTATGATGACGCTTTCTCCCCGATGGCCAAAATTCCATCTATTCATGTATTTGTTTCATTGGCTATGTGATTTGGCAAGCTACTTCATCAACTGGAAGAGAAAAAAATACCTTTTTACACGGTGATTTGGGTTGAGGAGGTCTACATGAAGCAATCACTTGGGTTTGTTGTCTCAAGGGGGAATGCAATATGTCGTTTACACAAGGCTTTGTATTAACTTAAATAATCTCCGCGTGCTTGGTTTATTAGATTTAGTGATGTGATTCTCAAATTTGGATTAAGGCGATGTAAGATAGATATTTATTTTCTCCTTTGTTTCTTTAGTGGGATGTATCATTCTAGTTGTGTATGTGGACGATATCATTATTATTGGCCGTGATTCATATGGTATTAAGAAATTTAAGCAATTTCTACATACATAATTTAGCACTAAAGATTTGGGACATTTTTGATATTTTCTTGGTATTGAAGTAGCCTACTCACATGTTAGAAATTTTGTCATGACGGAAGTATGTATTTGACATTCTTGGTGAGGTTGCATTTCTTGGAGCAAAGCTAGTCAATACCCTTATGGAGCCCAATATAAAACTCGATGCAGAACATGGATAATTGCTACATGATCTAGCGAAGTATCGAAGATTAATTGGTAAATTAAACAATCTTACTATCATAAAACCTGATATATCTTTTGCCTTTGGTGTAGTGAACCAGTTAATGAGTTTTCCCCATATTACTCATTGGGATGTTATGTTTCGAATCGTCAAATATTTGAAAGGAACACCAGGCAAAGGACTATTGTTTAAGAATTATGGTCATTTAAACACTACAGGCTTATTTGATGCTGATTGGGCTGGATGTCCTATGAATAGGAGATCTACTTCAGGTTATTGCGTGTTTTTTGGATGTAATTTAGTTGCATGGAAGAACAAGAAATAACATTTAGATTCCCTATCAAGTGCTAAAGCTAAATATCGAGCTATAAAATATGTGTCAAGTGAATTACTATAGTTGAGAATGTTACCATTAGAGATTGGAATGTCATTGTCAAATCCATCAATGTTATATTATGATAATCAATCTGCTATTCAGATTGCATCTTTGTGCACGAAGAAGTTCAAAAATGGGGGATTATTCTTCAACACACAAAGACGGAGGATCAACTTGTATACAATTTTTACTAAATCTTTACGAGGGAATAGAGTGAGTTTCTTATGTAACAAGTTGGGATTAGTTGATATCAACATCTCAACTTAAGGAGGAGTGTTGGAAAGTTTTCTTAGCAATAAGGGTAAAATAGTAATTAATGTTTTAGTGGGGTTAAGCATATATACACATTGTAACACTTTTCTGATTGAATAATAGAATATGATTATCCCTTCAAGAGGCATAACTGTAAGTGGATAGAACACTTTCGTAAGGTTTTCATATAAATCAACAAACAAAATGATGACAAATGAACCAAAGAAAAGTAGTACTCCAAATCTCTATGCTAAAAGGTTAAACAAAAAATGGCAAAAATTACAAAAACTCTAAACCATACCAACTATAACACATTTATCTTAAATATTTTATGACACCAAAAATCCCAAATTTGTACTACTTGTGTGGCATATTTACTTTCCATCAAAATTCTGTCAATGAGAACTATTAAAATCTTTTCACATGGACCTTGGAAAAGCAAACAAGTGTTGACATGGCACTCACGTGGTTTAAGTAAAATAAAAGAGACATTCTTTTGATTGAAAAACATTTAACGGAACCTTGATAAAGGGTAAATGTGCTATGTAAGTATAAATTTGAGATTTTTTATATTATAAGAAAAAATTTAGAGTAAATATGTCACAGTAAACATAATTTTGGGTTTTGATATCATTAAAAAAAGGTTATAATAAATGTGTCATATGAGTATAGTTTGAGATTTTTCGGAACCTTTTTCCGATACAAAAAGCATTGGAACTCAGTAAATCTATCTAAGGTAAGCTTTCATGTAAGATGTTAATCGTGATCCACTGTGACAAATTTCAAAATCAATCTTGAGAGCGTCAAGTGATTTATCAGATAGATCTTATTTCTAAGTTGCACATAGGGGTATACAAAAGAGCCCAAAATCTCCCCGACCACTCAGAATTGGACCGGATCATACCGAAATCGGCGATTCTTGTAAGAGTCGATCTGGTTCCCTCTTCCAATTTAGTAAAACTAGTGAGGACCCGTCAGATTCCTAATTCTAAGCATGGAACTGCCCACTCATCCACTCGAGCCGAACTAGTATATATATATATATATATATATATATATATATATTCCATCTCAATTACTTAATTATGTTATAGTTTTTCGACCAAATATATATATAGTTATAGTTTTTGGACATTATCGACTAATTTTGTCTTTTGGGTATGTAATAGGATTAACCCCCAACTTTTTTATTTTATTCATTCTAATAAAACTAAAACAAAATAAACAAATGTAAAGGAATGAGAGAATTGATTGGAATGTCCATAAGAGCTAACGGCTCGCTCTAAGAGTATAATTAGGTATCTCCTTGGCCATTCCCTTGATGAAATTAGGTTGACGTTGAAAAAAGATGAATCAAGCGATTTGTGGAGTAAGGAGTCTAATTCTCCACATGTTTTTTATGTTGGGAAACTTTAAGAGGACCACACCATAACTTTCAAAGAAATTAAGTTTTTAGCTAATGAGTATTATCTATTTGTTTTGCCTTGTAATTTTTAATATTTAATCAAAATCAATGGCTCGCTATTCAATCTAAATATAATACCGAATAAGTTCTGTAGGGACTGGGGACTAGTTTCATAGACCTATCTTGGAATTCGATCAGATCATCTATCCAATTTCCGAATGAATTCATGAAACTCACGAGCAAATCTTGATTTCAATTTTTGGAAACCGATCCTTAATAGACGGTTTCTTATTTCAAGGTGAGAATCATCCATCTGGATTATAATCATCCCAGTTGCACATCTCCCCATATCACGAGAATGGGTCGAGAGACAAGTTAGCTCATGTATCTCGTAAGCATCCGTCGACCTTGCGGTCTTGCTCGAGTTATAAGATACGACAAGAAAAACAAAAGAGGACAAAAGTGTCAATTCTCGGATGCGCATTCGGTAATCATCAATTGCGTCACCCCTGTCGCCCCTGTCTTCAGTCTTTCTGGCTCTCACTCTGCGTTCGTCTGAGACCGAAAGAGGATCCCCAATCGCAAAGGAAGATCGATCGCGCGCGTCAATTATTGGAAGCTATTTTGCTCGATGGCTGCTGCTAATCTCTCGAGCCATTCTGACGGTAAGAAGGAAAAAGACGATAGAGATGAAACCCTAAGCACCTCTCCTCCGCCTCCGCCTCCGCCTCTCCTTTTCCCGCGTTCGCCAGCAGGTCCGGCGACCTGCCTAACATACTTGACGACTCGCGACTCGGAGGGCGTCATGGACCGAGTTCCGGCAATCCGAGGCCTGGATTCCGTCGACATGATATGGGGAAGCCATCTCAGCGATTTGCCTTCGCAAGACGAACGGGAACCACCTTCGAAAGAAAACGGGGATTCTTCTTCAGAAGACAATAGTAGGAGCAGTGACGAGGTATGTCCCCTTTGTCTTGGTTCCGGAAAGAGGAATGGAAGTCTTGACAGAGAGGACAATCGACTCTCTTCAGAAAATGAAGGTGCTAGTAGGAGCAATGATGAACGACAGACGAATCTTAGGAAGGGTCGTCGCATTGGTAGTCTCTTCATATCAAGTGTAGAAATCGGTAAGGGAAGTAATGGTACCATCGTGTTCCAGGGCACTCATGGAAAAGGGGATGGTGAGAAACGACCCGTTGCGGTGAAACGACTTGTCAAGGGTCATCATCATCTTGCCTTCAAAGAAATTGAGTCTCTCATTGCATCTGACAAACATCCAAATATTCTTCGGTATTTTACAAAAGAAGAGGATCAGAATTTTGTCTATCTCGCTGTAGAGCTCTGTGATTTCAGCTTAGATGATTTCATTCAAGCACATTCAGATTCTTCAAATAAGCCTGTCTTCCCCCATGAGTATAAAATCAAATTGGATTCTGTTAGGGATGCGATGCAGGATGGTGAGTTGTTGAAGGCAGATAGACGTCCTTCACCTTTGTTACTGAGACTGATGAGGTAATTTTTTTTTTATGTTTTGATGTGTTTGAATTGAGAGACAACTGCAGTATCTTGCTTGTTGAGACACTCCAAAATTCAACTGTCACATTTTTTGTATTTGTGTTGGGCTTCTGGACATGTTTTACATGACTTTGAATCATCTCATAGATATCACTACCTTCTTGAACTATTCTTTGCTGGCTTATGTGGGTATTAGGTATTAGTCGAAGGTCAAAATGGCTCTACTGCAAACAACTTCCTGGTGATGTATGATTGAGGGAATTATTAGGCCACTAATTTGACTCTGGTAATGCAATCAACATTTGGGATAAGTTTTGAACCTTGCAGCATGAAGTGAAGTTTCGGCATCCTTACTTTTGTTAGAGAAGTTCCTTAATTATGTATCCAATGCCTTCAAGTGACCTGCACCCAATTTGGTTCCTGATACTTTGTTGCTTTGAGTCATACTGTCAACTTTGTATTATGATACAGGGATATAGTATCAGGACTCGTCCATTTGCATCAATTGGGAATATTTCATCGGGACTTAAACCCTCGAAATGTGTCGATCACTAAGCATCCATCATTATGTGCCAAGCTATCTGATATGGGAATCAGTAAAGACCTTCATCGGGATAAATATTATCGTCCCTCCAGTAAGTGTTCATGACAGCTTTCTCCAGCCCTTTGATCTGGTGGTAATCATCTTCATATTCCTGACTAAAACCTTCGGATCAATAATCTTATTTGTTAGAGCAATCTCTTTTCTTGAAGTGTACATTATGTTATAAGTTAGGTTGCTTTGTTGTGGTAAAATTTGTGAAAATTAACAGTTTTTGCCACTCTCTCCCTTCGTTGACTGGTAAATCTAATATGATATCCATATGTATATTGTCCCAGTGATGATGGCTTTTTTGTTGATCTTTGATGTCTTATAGGTAGTGGAACCAGAGGATGGCAAGCACCTGAACAGCTTCTTTGTAGTGGGCGCCAAACATGCAAAATGGATATGTTTAATTTTGGTTGCGTCTTGTTCTTTTGCCTCACTAGGGAAGCCATCCATTTGGTAGAGATCGAGCACGCGACATCAATATTGAGGAGAACAAAATGGACCTGTCCTTAGTGGAGTTCATACCAGAAGCTCATGATTTGATATCATGTTTGCTAAACCAGCAACCTGAATTGAGGTGAGTGTGTTTTCATCTTTAATTTGCATCACTCCCACTTTCATTGTTTGATAAATTTTGTAACCATGATAATTTCCATTTTCATGTATCACTCAAATTTCACGAATTTAATTCATCCTACTTGGCTCAAATATCTGTCCTGCTGGTGAGGCTTTACTCAGCAAAAATGTTTCCAATTATTCTTTTGGCAATTGACAGTAAGAGCCAGAGAAAAGGTCGACGAAAGGACAGCCTAAATGCCTTTGACAATTGTGTTCCAATAGAAAATGATCATTTTAGAAAGCTTGTTTATTAGGGCTATAAGTTTATTACTTACCAGGAACATAAAAATGCACTATTCTTGCTTTACATCCACCGAAGAGGATTTCGAGGGTTTAGCATATGGCGTTAACTACGAAGTTGGAGAATATCACTTTCACTGCCCAATTTCGTCTTGAAGAATCCTAGGGGCTGAACGATTATCTTGCTAATCTAGTAAATCATTCCTGGCTTCTTTTCATAGTGAAACAACTTCCTTCATCCTAGAATCATGAGTTGTGAAGCGCATGAAAGTTTTCAGACATTTTGGCGACTCTCTCATTGAGCTAAGGCAAGTTTATTTGTTTTAGAGATCGCACCAATGCTGTATCTGTGATGCTTATGATTCGGGAAGTCAAGTCCATGTCAGTGTTGTTCATGTAATTGATTTCTTTTGAGCATGTTGGGCTATAGTTCATTTTTTGTGATAATTTTCCTAGGCTCAGTAGTTAATTTCTTTTACTTACCCGTAGGCCAAACGCATCGGAGGTGCTTTGCCATCCATTTTGGTGGAGTTCAAAGAGGAGGTTGTCCTTTCTTTGTGACCTTAGCAATAGATTACAATTGGAAAGGCGGGCCAATTCAGATCTTTTGAAAGCATTGCAGAACACTGCGCGAGTGGTTTTTAGTGGGAGATGGACTGACAAGATAGAGACTGAAGTTATGGACCACCTTAACGAATATAGGACCTACAATGGTCGCCGTGTCCAAGACTTATTGCGAGCCGTGCGAAATGAGTCTATCCACCTTCGGGAAGGCCCGAAAAAAGTTCAGGTTCTCTTTCTTTCTCTAGAACTGGGATGATTTCTGCATCTGGTGCATACGAGGCTTCTTCAGTAAATTTGTATATTTTGGATTGGGTGTGGACTTGTGGCTCACATTTGTCATTTTTCATTGCTTTGATGGTTCTGGCAGGAGATTGTCGGATCGGTTCCTGAGGATGTGGAAGCTTACTTCACCAAACGATTCCCGGGTCTCTTGATGGAGTCATACAAAGTGGCGTTCCAGTTTTACGAAAAAGAAGACTGGTTTCAGAAGTTTTTCTTGTCAGATCAGCTTCCAGAGATGTACTTACGCTTTGATCCTTTGGCCAACTTTTTGCGTTGATTCCTTCTTCCATCCTGCCATTGGTGCATCAAACAAACATTACAAGTGCATTCCACCAGTTGTTTCGTAGTGTCTATTTGTCTTGGTTATGATGATCGAGCTGGACGGGCTCAGGGCTCTTGTTTGTGTGTATAATGTATAGTTTTAATATTAAATTTCATATACTTTCAGTGCACAATTTATCTCGTACTTTAAATGTATAATTTTTTGCTTTCGCAATATCAAAAATAATATCTTTTATTTCAATTTCGTGCGGTTCCTTCAAATAGCGCAATTTATAGATTTGTTTTTCTGTATTTTATTGAAAATATTAATTTTTAGAGTTTAAAAAAGGCTCGGGCATATGCCTGGGCTGGCAGGGCCCAGTGGTCAGCCCTAGTAGCAACTTTCATCAACGGAAACTACCTTGTCACCCATACTAGTTTAACAACTATCGGCGTAACTAGTACTTTTCATATATTTGTTTATTCCATCGTAAATGAATGATTTGAAAAATATTTTCATTAATAGGATCACTTGTATTACTTAAAATAATTTGTCAAGGAAAATATTTTTATTATTCGACAACAATTTATAGCTATACGTTTTCGTTGATTTGTTTTTCTTTTATTCATTTTTATAAGCAATACAAGCGATCGGTTTTAAAATGATATTTTTCAAATCATTCACTTTAGAGTCAAAATGTGTTCACAACAAATGTTGGACCTATAAAAGTTCTCTCATTTCATTAACCGGGTAAAGTAGAGTTAAGATTAGGAATGAATCTTCAAAAACATCAAATTGTGAGTAAGTCTGCGCATAACTTGCCTTACAAAGCCAAGTTAACATCAGTAGTCACTTTTGTGTCCACCCTTCTATGAGGTAGATGTATAAGAGCTATTAGCTATTAATGCCTATAAATCAAGACAACTTCTAAAAAAGAAGAAAAATACTTGTATAAAATAGCCGGTTCAACTGGCTAGGTGACTGAAAATTCAGAAGAATAATTTTTCTTTTTTTTGTCTCATATGCACTTTGAAAGGGGAAAATTATTCATCACTTTTAATAATTCGGTCCAAAACTTTTTGATTTTGTTAATCAAGTTCTAAACATTTTCATTTTTTATAAATTGAGTGAATAAGGACAATTTTGGCTAGAAATTATTGAAGTTGACGATCCTACGTGGTACGATCGGTCTGGCATGAATAATTTTTAATTTTTTTTCAATATTTTTTCCTTCTTTTCTTTTTCTTCTTTCTTCTTCCCTTCGTTGGCCACCATTGGGCCTCGTTAATGGGCAAGGGCCACCCTCGCCGGCCTCGCGTTAGGGATGCCCAAGCTTGGGCTAGCGAGGGCACCCTCGCTTGAGGCTTGTGGAGGTTGTTGACCATTGGCAAGGCTTGATAGTGGCTGGCGCAGGGAAAAATAAAACCAAAAAAAGAAAAAAAGAAAGAGAAAAGAGAAAGGAAAAAAAGGAAAAATTAATAAAAATATTTGATAAAATTATTAAAATATTATTAAAAATTACTAATTTCAATGATTTTTTATTAAAATTGATCGGACTCAATTGGCAACATATGAAAAATATTTAGAACTCACTTGGCAAAATTATAAAATGTATAACTGAATTGGTAAAAGGGTAATGGGATAGAACTTCTTGAAATTTTTTTTTTTTAATTACTTTGAAAGCCACATGATTGTGATTAAATAAGATAAGCTTGCATCAACTGAATAACACGGTTGTGCTCTTGCCCCTCAGTGGGACATGTATTCCATTGCCCTCTTAGACTCCAAATTGATTGCAGCATATAAACACAGGCCTCCAATTAATGACAACGTATCGAAGCTATGCTCCGGGAGTTTTCAGCTCAAGAACAGCATGATCGACCCCTGCATTACACCTTTTGAAGAGATCTCTTAAGGCTTCAACAAACTTCCCGTGCGCCTCGTTGACCTGCCAAATGGATTTTGAGATGATAAATGATGGTATAAACCACATGGTAGGTATCAAATTTTGTCAGGTCACAACACTAAGACACGCTAGGCATTCGATTTTTGGAATTGTTCAAAAGAATCTGTGATGGGCTCTATTTTTATTGTGTGAATGTGAAGTCGGGTAAAAGAAAGTTGCGTGGTCGAAAACCAACAAATCGTACATCTTCCATGGTGGGTTTTGAAATTTTTTCAAACTAAATTGGTCTGCTGACCACCACACACATCGAATTTTGGAAGGGTATAGGAGACCTGTGAAGAGAAAACCATGTGAAAACACTACAGGATGGATATGTCGGTTCATTACAGTTCTACTATAGACACGCGACTCATGGAAAATCGTCAAGGATCCCACAATCTCATCTTTTTAATTTAGCAAAGAGAGTCATACATACCCAAAGATTCCGCAGAAAAGAATCAAGGGAGACTTAGGCTGCTTTTGGTAACGCTTTTGAGAACGGGCGTTTCTATCCTTTTGTTCTTGGGAGTAGAAATAGAACGGATCAATAAGTTTTTTATTCCCGAGAATAGATTTGAAACAAAAACAATAAATTAACAAAAAAGTTGTTTCTTGTTCTTAGGAACAACTCAAAAAACAAGAATCAAGAATCAAGCTTTTTTTTTCCCTTTTCTTTTTTTTCTTTCTCTTCCTCCCTTGTTCTCCTACTAGTCACCGGCCGCCAACCAGCCAAACGAGGCCCAACGAGGCCCCCCAAGCCTCGCCTAGCCACAACGAGGGCGACACCGACCTTGTGATGGCCAGGCCAGCTCAGCCTCACCCTGGTTGGGCAAGGCGACCTCACCTAGTCACGGCGAGGCTCCCCCGAGGCCGATGAGGTTTGGCCAATCGCCACTTTTGCGCCGCCACCGGAGGAAAGAGAAGAAAAAGAAAAAAATGTAATAAAATTATTAATAAATTTAAAAAAATTAAGTCATAAAAAATATATTGAGTCATACTAAATGCATTTCTCTCTCGGGAATAAAAAATTTGTATAGTTGCCGTACGCTCAAATGCTTAGAAAATGTTTTCGGGAACAAAAAAATATTACTAAAAAAAATGTTCATCAGAATAGAAATGTTATCGAGAGCACTCTTATATACTCTAGAAAAATGCATATACAACTCCGTCGGGCTTCCACCACTTGTAGACATTTGACTGTAGCAAGATAAGGGCAAAACAGCTGTGTGAGATCCAGTATTCAAATCAAACAAGTGGCATGAGACATCGAATTGTGGGCATGGCCCGGTAAAAAGGAGCGGAGAAGAAAGAAGATAGAAGTTACTCGACCGTGGCAGAAAAGTGGAACCTGGGGGCAGCCCGTCTCCACGGCTATGCGCACAAATCCTTTCCTTGACTGAACAAATGGAATCTACGAAAGGAAAAGATTGCGCATCTTAGAATTTTCACTGAGGATTGTCAGAAATTTAACCCAAAAAGAGGAACGTCCCAAAACTGACTTTTTTTCTGCTTTTTCAATCGCTAGAAAGGACAAACCATCATTTTCACCACTTCTTCACTATTGTCGGAAAAACGAACTGTCCCTAATTGCCAACAACACCAATATTATTTTTCCACGAATTACTTAAAACCCCTCATTTGTACTACACATTTAAGGTACTTTTGGTAACATTTCTTTTTTCGAAATAATTTCTATTCAATTTTTTTTTCTATATCTATTCTCAAAAACACAGAAATAAATTTATTTTTATTTTTATTTTCATTGCAAATGTATTCTCAAGTTATTTTTCTATTTCAGAAAATGAAATAATTAGCTAACATTATCAAATGCATTTATATATATATATATATATATATATATATATATATATATATATTTTACGATGATTATCAAACGGATATTTTATTTTTTCAATATAAACAATGCACATACCATTTAAGTGTTAACAAACACAAAAATGACATCTTCAGTCTGCTCTTTAGATAAAATTCCATTGTATAAGATTATATTGTACATAAAGACCAATGAATCTGTAATATTCTCTCTTGCATCTCAATCGAGACACACGAGACAGGACAATTGGATCCATAGGTATGCTATCACAACTCAAAGGCATGCAATGAACACACAAGAGTGTGATCCCACAAAATACCATGCCATCATTTCATTGGTTCATACTAGAATTACCTCAACTTAAACCACGAGTCCTCATCTTTCCTCAACTAGAAGCGTCATGGCCAAGCCCTTACCATTGCAAAGCAACTTCAACTCTAGCAGATTGGGTTCATCTGCCTACTTTACACTCCCACAACGAATAACAACTATCCATTAATTCAAATTGACCTTAACCTGCATATTCGGCATTGATACCATATTCATCAAAACTTTTCATCCAACCTATTTCATTAAAATCAACCGGAAGAACAAGAAGAATGTGCTCGACTGACCATAGGCGCAATTAGGATCGAAGGCTTCTATTATATCCTCCACGTGCAGAGTAACTGGGAAATAACTGCAAGCATGTCTACACATGTGCCTGAAGACCAAACCCACCATCAGAAGATCAATCGGATTGTACAAAACTCATATCTTAGAAAATCAATTCACGAGCTTTGAAAACCTGACCAAAAGGAGGGGAAAAAGAAATAAGAAGCTATGGGTACCTTGGCAACTTTCTGCCTATTTTGCTCCTATCATTGATTGGAATGAACATAAATACCACAAACAACCCAAAGACCCTGATAAGTAAGAAAACCCTGCAGCTATAAATGACCCACAAGATGTAAACTGCCAAAAAGAAAAGATTGAATAATAGCAAAGAGCAGAGAGAGCTCGCAGAAGAGCTTTGTGGGGAGAAAGGAAGAGGAGAGAGAAGAGGACTAGTACGGCGTCGAAGTGAATAGCACCCAACCAAATCCCAAAAGCCACTGCGGTGTGCAATATATTGGACGATGGAAACCTCTCTTCCATTGAACACTCTCAGCTTCTTCAAATGATATTCATCAGTCTCACTCTCCTCAACCATCATCCCCGAGTTCAACCGGACAAACACTCCGAAAAATACGAACTTTTTCCGCTTTTCTATTTTCTGCAACAGTGATGAATTGATTTGATACTGGGAATTCACAGAATTTTAACCCGAATAGAGAAACGTCCCAAGAATGAGTTCTCTCTGCTTCTTCACAAGAAAAGACACGTGACCATTTTCACCACCATCATTTTCTTGGAAACACCGACGGTCTTTTGGGATTTATCACCTCCACACTCCAGTGGAAGTCTCTATCACGTGATCACCCTTACACCAGAATGCAGGTGACAGATTGTCGAGAACAACTAAATTTTTTAAACTTGGAATAAGTTGATATCTAGGTGGATCGAAGGACCCAGTTACTGCAATTTGCTATGCGCATGTCAGTTTTTCAGTCCGCTACTCAACCGGACGCAAGTAAGATCGAAACTTTGGAGATTGTCCGTCCACGTTTTGCTCTGGGATGGGACGCGTGTCCGCGTTAATGTCGTTGTGGAGTTGATGGGTAGTTCCAGACCGACTAACGCTGTATCTCAAAGAGGTTCCACTAGGTGGCTTCGATTGAAATAAGAAAAAAAGAGTTGTCATTGTCGATTTTTATTTTCTGAGAAAAGTACTCCCACCCCACCAATCAATCGCTTCTAAACTCGTAAAAGTCACGTACGTCAACACACGCTAATGAAAAAAATAACTGAGGATCGACTGCTATAACAAAATAATAGTTCAAGGATTAACGTGTGACGGTAAAAAGTTTAAAAGTAAACGTGTGCAAATCCCAAAGTTCGGGAGTGTTTTATACACTTTTATTTTCTTTGATATGGATTTTAATAAAGCGGGTAACCAATCAAATAAGAAGAATTTATATCCATCGTTTACTCAATTCATTGACTCTAGCTTGGCCATTTGAGAGTTGAGGGAAGCTATAGGGTTCGATTCTTGATAAACCCCGGAGATTTATTGAGGGTTGTTTAGCTAGCTAAAAGTTGCAATAAAGTATCGAAAACATTTGGCGTAACTCTTTTCAATGGAGAGAGATTCATTTCTAAAATACCAAATCTTTCAATGGGAGATGAAAGTAGAAGCTGAGTCTATAAAATTTCTAACTCCTTTCGTCAATCGGGTAGAATTATGAGTTAAGATTAGGCTTAATTCCCTAAAATTCTCTCACATTTAAATTTAATCTCAATTCTATTTTGAACATTGAACTATAGTCTAAAATTTGTCCCATGCCAAAAATTGCCACTAATTTCTTTAAAGTAATTAACATTAGGGTCAATTAGAGGTTTATTATCAGAACTTGCATTTTTATGGAGACGATTGCATTCAAATGAAATAACAGCAGCCTGTAACATTGATAAGTTTGAAAGGACCAATGTCGATTTTGGGTTGCAGGGTAGATATGGGACCTGAGTGAAGTATGTAATTTTTTTTAGACAAAAAAATAGGGGTAAAGTTGGGATCGAACCTAAAATTAGGCTTTTTAAAGAAATTAGGCAATAAAGATTATGGATTAGTAAGCCAAGTTAACATCAGTGCCCACTTTTGGGTCCACCCTTCGATGAGATTGATGCATATCCATTCCCACACGTCTCTCCATCAAGAGCTATTAGAGTTAAAATGCCTTTCCATGACCCACTTAACTATGTAAATGCATTCACACTATCAGGTAAGCATCCAAAGAGTGATTTTGATGTGGTGCTGCAAATCTTTAGGATTTGACAAGATCAAAGGAAGAAAATTGCACCAATACCATTTGATCTGTTCATCTCTTTCTTCTGTCTTGGTCACCAGGAATTCATACAAAGAAAAGAGGGGCATAAATGGTTATTGCAAATGCAGATTCAATCCAAGCTAAATCCCAAATGTTAAAACTGTAGCCATGAATTTGAAGAGAAAAAGGCAAAAGGAACTGCACTGTTGAAAGTGTCCTTATTGAGCATACCCAGGAAAAAAGGAAAATTGGGCATATTAAAAGTTGTTCAATTTTCAGAATTCAGGCGATTTTGCGCAGAGAGAGAATCAACATCCCACTCTAGACCACCACACAAAGAATTTACTTCTCCCCAGCATCGACCGCCTCTTGCCTTTGTGGCTTCCCGCTGTTTTTGTCTTCTCAACACATGCTTCTGCATCTACGCAGTCCTTTTCCTGAAACCAGTCAACATTATTACCGAGCTGAGTCTTAGTATAATGTCAAAATTGCCAGGTCAAATTCATGAAGCTAATGTTGCTATGGTATCTGCAGCTCACTTGTGTTGAGAAAGGATGTGGATTCTCTTGTCCGTGTTCCTTCGAATCCACACTCTCTGTGGCTACCACAGCCAATTCCGGAGTGTGCTGATTGACATTTTCAGCTGTTGTCTGGATGACAGAATAGCTTGACTTCAAAACGTTTCCAACTCCAATCTCTAGGCTCAACTATGACCAACGAAGAGCTATAATCAGCTATTAGCTCTTTAAACAATATTAGCATTTCCAAATCAGATAAGTGCCAAGGAAAAATAACTCAGGAGCCAGAGTTAGGGCATGAACTTAAAAGTCATTTGCAGAACCTGTAAGACTCGGTCCTTGAGCATTGCCACTCGATCCATCAACGTCCCTTTGTGATGAGCTTCCTCTAATGCAGATGATATGGTCTTGCAATGATCTTGCTCCTTTGCTCTGATTTTCTCTGCAACCAGGCCTGAAGGAAATCTTGCTGATGAGCTCTTCCTCTCCTCCAGAACCTGTAGCTGTTTCATCAAGGCACTGTGCTTAGAAACTTAAAACATCAGAGGGCAAGAGAATTTGCTATGACCTTCTATCAGTTCTACCAGTTCAATCTCTTTCCATTAATGATCAGAAGGGCAAAAACAAAAAAAAACGGAGACAATATTTATTGCTGTTACCAAATGGTCGAGGCGGTCTAGTCTTTGGAGCACGGATAAAGCCGGGGCAGGACTCTTCTCTCCTTTTTCCTCCTCCATGAATTTTGTTTGCAGACTATTTTCAGATTCTTTGCAAGTAAGTTGTTCCAATGCTCGAGCCCCCATTCCCTTCTATACATCTGCTTGAAATTATGTATTCCAATGAAGTCACCAACTGCAGGTCCAAGCACTCACCAGCCACAAACTTTTAGCTCACGGCTGACAGTGAGAGTCGTGGAGTAATGGACAATTTTGTATATAGAAATGTAGACTTTGAGGCAGCTTTTATTGAGTTTCTTGTTGCAGAGAAATTAAATGATAACCACCTTGCCATGCTTTCTTGGAACCATTTACACAAGTTCCTGATATGAGTTCGTGTTTCGCTGTCATATCCCATCCAGAAAATTTTAGTGATTATAATATTACAAGCGTCTTCATTCAATCGAACCGTTTGTCTCTTCTGTGTAGATAGTGCAGATGAGTACAAGACGTAATTCGCCTTTATTCTATTATAATCTCAAACTTCAAGAACAACTGCTCGAGCGATTTTGTTTTGTCATGCAATCAAACTAGATTGATATTTTGTCTAGCTGTCTCTCATTCTTCATATTAAAAATTAGCCATCAGCCTCTCAAGAGATACAAGTAAAAAAAAGTACCATTTTTGCTTTTCTGTTAAATGTGAAGCCATACGGTTAAACCTGGAAAATATGCAAATTGAATCACGAATGAGTCATTTTGGTTCCATAAAGGTTCATCAGATACATCTGAAACTCTCACCCTGGACTATTGGACTGGCTAGTCCTAGGGACGGGGAGCTAAATGATAAATTTTTTCTATAATACTATGAACCCGCTTCAAGTTTCTTGAACAATACCATCAGGTACGCCTGAAATTCTATGACGATAGAATGAAATTTGCACATAAACCATCATTTACAATTTAACATTCTGTACCTTGCAAAACTGACTGCAAGAAACACGGCCTTTAGACCTTATCTAGACACAACCATATTCCATGAAGAATCGTCATTCTACCCTGGCATTTATGCAAAGCACTTGACTCTACAAAAAGCCATCCCTCCTGTCTTGCTCCTCAGCTTCCTTGTTCGCAACTTGAACTGATTTGAACCATAGAAACGCCTGTATTCGGGCAGAACTTATTAGCTGAATATTTCCGCCACATGGCAAGAATCCACAACTCATTAGAACTTCAAAACTTACCGAGGTGGGGATGCCAGTGAATGCAAAGAAGCCGAGCAATGGAGCATAAAAGATGCTGTTCGAATTCAAAACTCCAAAAACGGGCCTCTGATTGACGTACTCGAATATAGAACCTACCTGCAATTGGATTTCATAAAGATTATCAGCCAATTCTTTCTGTATTGAACAGAGCAAGGAAAGCAAAAGAAGCTTACTGCAGCAATTGCCGTTACAGCGGAGGCCAATAAGTAAACAAAGAAGGGCACTTCAAAGCTCTGTTGAGATGCATTCTGTGCTCCTTCATTCTGAGCCCATGGAGGAGGCTCATCCGCATCTGGTTTAGCCCAAGATGGAAGAGTCTCTTCGGACTTGCTCGACTCCGTAGAACCTTCCGTGACAGCAAATACTCGGGTTAACTTCTTCTCTTGATAATCATGTTGGACTTGGTATCTTGTAGTACAAATAAGATTCTGGATATTCTGTCCAGCACCGAGGAATGTCTTGGCATACCATTGATTCTGTCGTCCAGGATGACGGACTATACATGGATTGCATGAGGAAACCACGGTCACAGTCATAGCTCCCACTTCGGATGCTTCTACAGATACTGGTTATCCTAACATCAAAGACGACAACATAAAGCAAATTAATTCGAAAGGGAAATTGGCTACACGTGCTTTCTTTGTTTTGGATCACTATTAAGCTGGTTTCAAGAGTACCCATACTAAACATATAAGATCAATCGTTTCCATTTGCCAAGTTCCATAAAAATCCATCCTAAACAGATAAGATCAATATTTTGCATTTGCCATGTTCCAAAAATCAATCCTGATCAAGTGATGAGATCAGTCTGACTACAGATTCGGAATGAGAATTACTCAATCTAGCAGCCACACCTACCGAAAAAGGCAGGTTATTCGATCGCAATAACATAATCTGTTTTCTGATCATATCAAGAGTAATATCCCAGTCTTACTCGATTAATATGTGATTTCAGAATGCACTCGATGCACTCATCACAGAAGATGAGAACAAACAGAAGCACAACCATCGAACGCAAGCATCCGAATGCAGTGCGGGGACAAACCCGAACACTCCCAAGTTTCTATCACCAAACAAGGAAGACCCGCCACTCAATTCCCTCCACTTGTTTCAAGAAACTAATCAGCAGCAAAGCTCAGTCACAGCGAAAAACATCATACCCATCAAGAACCAACTTTCGAATAACAAAAAGGAACGACCTTTGAACACAAGAAAGTGCCGAAAGCGGCCATTGGAGCTCACCTTCTGCACACATTTACCAGAACTCCAGTCCAGACAGAGCGAGAGAGAGAAGGGGGGGCTTCGGACCGTTCGTTGGTTTAGCCACTCGATTTTTTCCCTGGTGTGTTTGGTTGCAGACTTACTTTAGCCAGTTACTGGATTGGGCCATGCTCATGCTTGTCATGCGTCATGTTCGGTCCATGTGGAGAATTGAGGCCCGGTCCAATTATTTCCATGGACCGGCCCGGTTTGATTAGAAGCCTTTTTTTGAAGTCCTAAAGCCTACACTATTGATCTCTTCCAATTAATGTCCCAAGACTTCATCAGTTTTTGGGTCATTTTCCATTTATTCCACTCCGTCGTCACCGGGGGCCGAGTAACTCGAGCATAGGATGTCGATTTTCTAGCCATGGAGGCTGACTAGCCATTCTTATGGAGCTGGGGCACCGCGCTCGGTACACTCTCCCTATTTCCATCGTCCAACATATGGAAATGAGATCCAACTCCAATCGGTAAAAACCCAGAAAAAAGAGAGAGAGAGAGAGAAGTTATTTGGGTATATTACTATTTCTCTCCTACCTATTATTGAAGGAGAATGATTGTAAGGGGACAAACATTGCTTGTCATCCTTGTCTAATCAGGATTTCTGGACAAGTAGTTTATTTGGATACACACTGAAATTTGGCAAAAGGAGGGGGAAAAAGAAGAGAGGAAAGAAAGGGGAAAAAAGGTAAGAAATCAATTGGATGCCTTCAAAGGTTGCTGTTGCTTGTAGCTATTAACCAAAAGCAATCATTAAAAAAAAAAACAAAAGAAAAATAGGGAAAATTTGCCAACAACCGCCCTCTCCCTATGAGTCCGTGACAACATCACTCAATAAGATTCTCCAAAATCTCCAATCTCCATTTTTCTTTTTTATCATTATCATTATTTTCTCCTTATGAGTCATGATTAGTGGCAATAATTACCACAGTGCCCATCTTCAAGATCTTACCAACATGGAATTTATATATATATATATATATATATATATATATATATATATATATATATATATATATATGTATGTATATCTCTTGATTCCTCAATCGACAAAAGATGTGGTGATGATTGAGTTGTGTCCCCCCTCCTTTTGTTTTCTCACACGCCACAGGCATCACTTTCTTCTGCGGCTCATCATGTCTCCATCCCAATTCACTACGCTTGCCGATGCGAGCCAACCTTTTCCCACGTCATTCAAGATGCTTGTATTTGCTCCAAAAATGGAGAAAAAAGAAGAAGAAAACGTTATGACTCCATTTTCTTATCGAAATGCTTATTAATGATTATTTTCAAGACATGAATAATGAGTAAAATAGAGTAGTTTTCAAATTACAAAAGAAACAAAATCGGATATACTGAATAAAAGATAACACACTTGCACTGACTATGGAAGATAAAGAATGACAGGTTTTATGTACACGTGAGAGCAATGAAAACTCTTATGGAGGTAGAGATCCCAATTTTGCTATGGTTTAGCTATAGGAGTTGTTCTTGTCCAAAAAAAAAGACAAAACTATTAGGAGCTAGTGAGAAAGAAAAAGACCTTCCGCACCTATATGAGATATAAAGCTAGTCAACCAAGTCACCCAAGGATAAACACAATAACATAGTGGAAACAATAAGAGAGCATTCAAAGAGAATAATAACACCGACGTTTATGTAATAAAAAATAAATTTACGTGAAACGAGAAAAGTCACGGATAATATAATGAGGTTTAGTCATAACAAGAACTACTACAAAGACACAAGCTCCCCCTTCTACAAGACACGACACCACAAAACTCAAATTACAAAAAACATGCTGTCGCTACTCTCTAAAAGCAACCACAACCTACTTGAAAATTGATACAACCTTGTAGAAGAACAATGGATATAACAAACTCTTGCGTCTTCAATTTGTGCAATGCAACCTTAATTGTGCAGAAAACCCTGAGCTTCTTTCTCTCTTGTGTGCCTCTCTTTCTTTTATGTCTACTCTAATTTTTGCAAGACCACATTTCAAGGCTAGCAAGAAGCTGTCTTAGAAATTGACACTCTACAACACCATGGACTTAATCCTTATTAATACATCCACTTCGCCCAGTAGATAATATAACCTAACTAAAATCATTCACTCATTTAGAAATAGCTAGTTTTTTTTTTTTTTTCAGAGATCAATAATTTTGAATATTTGGACTTTCAACTCAATCTAGTCTCTAAGAACGCTTAAGAACCATCATATCTACATGCATAGAGTCAAGTTTCATCTCAAGATAGTAGGCGCGACTCTTGGAGTTACTTTTACCAATAGGTCTTGTAATTTGAACACAATGCTTATCTCATAATCCTTTAGGTCATATCGTTAATTTGTCCAACACTTTGGAGGAAAAAAACCAATTTAGTGTCATGTATCATATAGAAGTTGCATATTTTAAACCTATAATTATTTCCAAAAGATGGAAATACACATTTTCCCCCTTGTGAATATAAAGAAAGGATCTTCTTCTTTCCCCGTGTACGTTTCTTCCAGTTGTCAAGGACAAATGGCATATCCACATATATTATTGGCAGAGGTTCAAGAATTTTGACTGAATGCAAGAGTAAATTGGCCAATCGGCATCAACATCGTTCTTAGCATATGCACAAAGAGACAAGAAAATAATAAAAGGGATAACGTTAGGTATTTAATATGGCCACACACAAGCAAATGCAAAGAGACAATTTTTCTGGTATTCTCTCCTTTTCTGGGATTTGTAGTGTAATTGCTCATTGAAAAAGCACACAAAATATCAAGGTCAAGAAGATGCCAAATGGACACCCAATTGACAGCTACATTTGTTAGATTTGTTGCCACCAAAATCCATGAAGAGAGAGAGAGAGAGAGAGAGATGCTGAATTTCATCTTAAGCAAAGAGGAGGATTCAGGCAATGTGGTGTGTTTGCATATGTACATTGAATTGTGTTCTGTCTATATACAACAAGCGTGGAGGCTCATTAAAAGGACAAAAATGATTGGAAACTGACAAATGTGGAACTATTGGAACCAAAAGATGATAAATTGGCCTTATTATTTGAATGGTAGTTACGTACATCAAGATATTCTTTTCAATGTCTTACATAAAAGCTGGCAAGTAAAGGGAATGAGAGGAATCACATGTGTTTTTTCCCCACTGAAAATAGTGCCTATCTCATGTTAACAATCAAACAATTAACTCAAGTGTTGAAAGAACGACGTTAAAATTAGAAATCAAATACATCACGAGCATCTAAGAACTCGATTTTGATCTTCTTGCGATCTCACCTTTCAAAAGTAACATCGAACGAACGGAGCCGAAAATGAGGTGCCTTGATCTAGTGATTTAACACCGCCGTCTCCACACTATTCCTAGTTGGTTAGATATCAATCTTGCAAATACGTGACCTTCCCCGACAAGGTATCTTAAACACCCTTTTCTGATTGCAAAGCATATGCAGCTCTTGATAAGGTTTGCTTTGATGATGTGTGATGATGACCTTGATAATTACACTTACCCATTAGTCTCTCCTCGCACTAACTCTCATGGTGGGTTTGTTTGACATCTTGATATTTTATTTGGCAGCCTTTTCTTTTTTGGATGGATGAATGATGATGAGGGGTGTGGGGTACTCAGTTGATTCTGATTACATATAATAAGAATTGAAGTCAGTTGAGTTATCAAGATTATTAATGATGATTAGGATTTATCAGAGATTTACCCCCAGTGATCACATGCTTCGCCTGGCCATGTTGAGGGGGGCCAAGATGGGTTTCCTTCTTGAAGTGACCTTTTTGTCTTCATTCCCCCTTTCCAAATAGAGTGCCAAGTGCAATTTTAGTATAATTAATCATCAATGAACAATGTAAATACCTTACTTGGCATGGTATAAGTGAGTTTCAAGATGTTTTCTTTTTGGCTCTTCGCTTCTACAATTACTACTTTAATTTTTTTTTTTTGAATTTTTCCTTTTTAACATCTGAAGCCTGTGCCCCGGTACCTGCATTTAGTGTCGATTTAAAATACCTGTATTTTAACCCCGAGAGGATGGTTAGATGTTTTCAAGCGTCTGGTTCAAGATGCACCAAATCTTGCATTCAAATCATAATATATCTGGCTCAGAGTAATTCAAGAGTGTCACATTGCCTTTAGATAACATATATGAGTATAAAATGAATCATAATTGGGTTGGTTATATTCAGTAAATTTGTCATAAATTGACTTAAATATAATATGAACGTTAAATGGATCATAAATGAGTTTACAATTTATTTAAACTCAATCCACTTCTATAATGCTCTTTTCATTCTCTTCCACCCTCACTTAACCTAGCCCTCATTCGTGCCGTATTCTCACCTCAATTTGATTATGAGTTTTCGTAAATTTAGTCAAATATCGAAGTGTTTTAGTAATATGAATCAAGTCGGATGAATGGGTAAAAAACATAAGGCTAAAAAGAAAGCAGAAAGATTGCATTGCACGGAAATTAATTGAAAAAAGTTAAATGGTCTATTTAGGTCGGACTATTTTGATTCAACATAAACATAACTTGGCCCATCCATTTGATGGGTCTGGCTGGAACCTCATGCTACCGAGCACAATTCGAACGGGCCCACCTATATCCCACACGGATCTAATCGAGTTGAAAATCCTCAACACGCCAACCGCCAACGTACTCCTTGGCAACAATGCTCGATACGGGCATTTATGCTAAAGAAGTGAATCAGAAAAAGCCGGTCGAATTAAATAAGAGACCCAAAAGTGAAAAAATGCTAGGGGGGCGTGGCGTGCGCGCGCGCGTGCCTGTGCATGTGCATGTGCGACCACTATCGACGCATTGACGTTTGTTACTAGGTGCACTTGTCGTGCTTGCCGTTTGATCTTTTCTAGCTCCGAGGTCGTGGAAAAATATGGCCGTTGGCCCGATGTCGTCTGCTCGAATTTCCAACGCCGACTCGGCGAGTCACGGGTGAGTCGGGGGGTGGGGGGGAGCGAGATGGCGACTGTTGGTTGGTGCTTTACGGCTCGACTTGCAATAATTCTGCCGTCCAGCTCTCTTGTGCCTTTCTCTCTTTCCTTTTTTTTTGCTTTTTAACGGTCTTGTGGATTCAAGCGGGGCCCGCCCGGTCAAAGTTGGGTTGACCGGAAGGGGATGGGATGGGCTGGAATTATTACTGAATATCCTTGATCTTTTTCTTTTGTGTGGTTGAACTTATTTTAGGAACCCCCAAATCGGCATCCTCGTGTGTATATGCCCCAAACTAAATTTCCCTCTCACAAGGAATTACAAAACAGGATCCGTAACCTGAATTTGTACTTTCTTAGTATTTCTCTGATTTTTTTTAAAACGTGTACTTATTGACATATATGTATTTAATGGAACTGTCATTTTCTAAGTTGAAGTTATTGACAAGCACGCATTTTAAAGGGAAATCAAGCAAATTGCTAGTAGAGAGTAGATTTGGTTTATGGGAAACGGCTTAGGGATTTTGTGTGCAACGGAAGTTAATATGAAGTAAACGTCTCATAGAAGTATTGGTTCGATGTTGACCCTATTGTCTCTGAGAAAAGGTGGACTTCACATGCGGTGTGCAAATAGCGTAGACAAAAACCTTTTAGATCTTTGTTATTAGTTATCGAATTTGTGAAATTACTAAACGAGGTCATCCACATAAAAAAAAAGAGTTTCAATTTTTTTTTCTCATGGATATAAAAGAGAAAGTAATTGGCTTTCCTTACATGTATTCACGGGATCAAACTGTTCACCAGTACACATAGCAATTCAATCACGTAATCTTTTCTTTTTTGCTGTCAATTTGTTGCTGCAAGCAAGATCCATGTGATGATAATGCCACGGGTCACCTTCAAAAAGGCCAAGAAAAAGGAGGAAAAAAGCAGAAGCCAAAACCTGTCAATCCCGCTCCGAAAACATCACCACCACCCATCACTGGCATCAACCGCACCACTATCCCCACTGTAAAATCTCTGCGAGTTTGTATCCTCGTTCACGTTAATGCGGAGCGCTGCAAGCGCCCCCCTTTTTGGTCCCTTTTCTTTGTATAATTTTCACTTTTCATCGTTTCCTCTTTTCCCAAGAAAAGCTCGTGCTTTTATACGCTTGCAAGCTACTCCTACAATAGCAACCCCCCACGGCATCCCTGTGAAAAAACATTCCGCCTCTATCTTCTCGTCCTCCTTCTCTATCTTCCACATCATTCGTACTCTCTCTCTCTCTCTCTCTCTCTCTATCTCTCTATCTCTTTCATTTATAAAGCTTGATTGATTGATGCCCTCTGACTCTTAAACCACCAGAGGCCACAGGCTTGATTCGGCACGGAGGCGCTGGACCAGGCACAGAAAGTTGAGCATGGCTTCCCTGAGATTGAACAGCGGGGAAAGTTGTCTCCTTTTTCTGTTTCTCTCTGCTTTTGCGGCGGAGATCAGCACTTGCCTCGGTTCCAAGGTGAGATGGCGGGACACCCACTTCGATAGAGTCGAGACCCGCGTGGGTTTAGTCGTTTTTTCCGGCTTCCTGGAGGTATTCATTTGTGGGTTCTCTCTGGTTCTTGCTTCGGTTTCAGGTGTATGTGGTGTACATGGGAAGCGCGAGAAATGAAGACCCGGATGAGTCCGTGTGGCGAGACCACCAGATGCTTGCTTCTGTGCACAGTGGAAGGTCAGTTTTGTGTCGTGAACCAGGATCCTGTGGGGCAATAAGTTGCTCTGTTCTTTGCTCTCTTCTGTGTAATGTGTTGTATTGCTGTTGGAAATCGTGTTGAGCTTCCTTCTTGTGAGTGTATTCAAGCACGTGTCGATGTTGTTTAACAGAATGGAGGAAGCACAGGCATCGCATTTGTATAGCTACAGGCATGGTTTCAGAGGCTTTGCGGCGAAGATAACTGATCAGCAAGCTTCTGAAATTGCTAGTATGTGATAAAGCTAACGGTTGAACGCTTCTTCTCTGTTGCGATGTTATCGAATTCCTGCGGCTTTTGTTTTGTATGATTTTCGCCGGGACTAAGAAGATGATGTTGCGGTTGGGTGATTGACAGAGATGCCAGGAGTGGTCTCTGTGTTCCCAAATACCAAAAGGAAGCTACACACTACGCATTCCTGGGATTTCATGGGTCTTGTGGGGGAAGAAACCATGGAAATTCCTGGGTACTCTACCAAGAACCAAGTGAATGTCATCGTTGGTTTTATCGATACAGGTGAACTTTCTTAAACACAGTCCTCTGTATACATCGGATTCTTGGACCATTGCCTGTTTCAGGACTTTATGGCTGGACAAGCAGCTATCTATTCTAAAAGGAGAACCTTGCTCTAGTTGTTACTCCAGTCCTGGCAAATGCATCCGTTTAAACTAGTGTTGCCGATTAGCTTGGTTGTGCCTTTGTTGGGGAAACACAGCTTTTAATTTCAGGGTCTGAATTTGCTCTTTTAGGCTGAATAGATGTCTATGTATTGTTAAGTAAATTGCTACGATAAGAAGAAATATTTATTTCTACATGATGTTGAGCAAATTATCAGTTAATCTACAATGATATTGCGCAAATTATAAGTTAGCTATTATCCTTGCATCCAAATCTTGGATGTAATCAACGAAAAAAAAAAAAAAAAGGTAGGCATGATCCGTGATGTTACTTTTCAAAGCAGGAATATGGCCTGAATCGCCAAGCTTCAGCGACGAGGGAATGCCTCCAGTCCCGACTAAATGGAAGGGGCAATGCCAGTCTGGAGAAGCATTCAACGTTTCATCCTGCAACAGGTAATTTTCTGTTTTGGCCTTATTATAAGTCAAGTTCAGCAAATTGATTGATGTCAAGGACTATTGGTATTGGTTAACAGAAACTCCATAATGCAGGAAACTGATTGGAGCAAGATTCTACGTAAGTGGCTATGAAGCTGAAGAGGACATGACCAGCAAAGTTACATTCAAGTCTCCCAGAGATAGCTCTGGCCATGGGAGTCACACAGCCTCTACCGCGGTTGGCCGCTATGTTCAGAACATGAACTACAATGGCTTGGCGGCAGGTGGAGCCAGAGGCGGTGCACCAATGGCTAGGGTTGCTGTGTACAAGACGTGCTGGGATTCTGGTTGCTACGATGTGGACCTACTAGCCGCCTTTGATGACGCTATTAAGGACGGTGTGAACATATTGTCTCTGTCACTTGGTCCCGATGCTCCTCAGGGCGATTATTTCAATGATGCCATCTCTCTCGGGTCGTTCCATGCAACCAGTCATGGAATTTTGGTGGTTGCCTCTGCTGGAAATGACGGGAATGTGGCTTCGGCAACAAATCTCGCACCATGGATGATTACCGTTGCAGCAAGCTCGACAGATAGAGATATCATATCTGATATCATGCTGCAAAATGGTGCAAATTTTACGGTAATACTTGCTTTTCCAGTGATTTCTGAATTCCTTAGATCTATGGGGCCAAAGGACATTAATTGTTTATCGTGGGGTAATATAGGGTGCAAGTCTGTCAGTCCTTGAAATGAACACTTCCGCAAGAATCATACCTGCCTCCGAAGCCTATGCTGGATACTTTACTCCTTATCAATCCAGGTGAAGCAGAAGGTACTTGAAAATGTCGCAATAAAGATGCTAACGATAAGCAAACATAAGAGTCAATTCTTGCTTTTATTGCTCGCAGCTTCTGTTTAGAGAGTTCCTTGAGCCGTGCTAAGGCCAAAGGGAAGATTCTGGTGTGTCAGCATTCAGGAAGCTATACTGAGTCGAAGATGGAAAAGAGTGTGGTTGTAAAAGAAGCAGGTGGGGTTGGAATGATACTGATTGACGATGCTGATAAAGATGTTGCTATACCGTTTGTGATTCCTTCGGCCATTGTTGGAAAGGGAACCGGGAGGAAGATCCTCTCGTATATAAATAACACAAGGTTCGTTTTATGGCCTTGTTGATTGTGAATTTAGAATTGCCAAAGAGTGCAAACTTGTGTATTTCTCTGACAGAACTCACTTTTTGTGATGAACAGAAAACCGATGTCCAGGATCTTCTCGGCAAAAACAGTATGGGGAGGTCACCCTGCTCCCCGGATTGCTGCATTCTCTTCAAAGGGTCCTAACTACATAACTCCTGAAATCCTAAAAGTAAGTTATTCCTTCTCTTCTTTTTTCAACTCTGGGTATGAGGAAGCGTTGTCCTCTTCATCATCAAACAACATTAGGCATTCACATTCTCATCAAGTGCTTTGGCTTTTAGCCCGACGTCGCGGCTCCTGGACTAAATATCCTTGCAGCCTGGTCGCCTGCGGTTGCAAAAATGCAGTTCAACATTCTTTCGGGCACTTCTATGTCTTGTCCTCATGTTGCTGGCATCGCAACCCTGATAAAGGCAGTTCATCCAACCTGGTCGCCTTCAGCTATCAAATCCGCAATCATGACAACAGGTAAAATTCTCAACATTTCAAACTTCGCAGATAACCATCTCATTTTTTTAAAGCTACATTTGTTTAAATCCCATATATTTGATTTGCCAAGTTTATGAACAAGTCAAAAGTGGTGCGCATTCAGAGAAACAGGACAATGGATAGCCTTATTTTCTTTTGTCGTTAACCTTTGGCATTGACGTAAAAAATGCAGCTACTATGCTCGATAAGAAGCGAAAGCCCATCACGGTGGACCCTGATGGCCGGAGGGGCAGTCCGTTTGAATTCGGGTCTGGTTTTGTGAGCCCAACTCGCGTCCTCAGTCCCGGGCTCGTTTACGATGCGCAGCCTGACGATTACAAGGCCTTCCTGTGTTCGATTGGTTACGACAACAAAAAGCTGCGCCTGCTTACAAGAGACAACAGCACATGTGATCCCAGACCCGCATCAGCGACCGAACTGAACTATCCATCCATCGTGGTTCCTCACCTCAAAGACGAGATCTCGGTAACTCGGACCGTGACCAACGTTGGGGAACCGAGAAGTGCTTATGTAGCCATGGTTTCGCATCCTAGAGGAATTAACGTCACGGTGGTGCCGAGGCGGTTGGTTTTCGAGAGGTATGGACAGAAGATCAGCTTCACCGTGAAGTTCAAGGTGGCTGCGCCGACGGAGGGATACAGGTTCGGCTTCTTGGCCTGGAGGAACAAGAAGTTGTTGGTGACGAGCCCTTTAGTTGTCCGCCGCGTGTCCTCGCCTTCCAACATGGGGTTAATATGATGAAGCAAATTGCCGGATGTGAAAATTAGTCTTGTAGGATCTGTTAAGAAATTCTCAAAGCTTTAGAGCATACGGAAACATATACAGTTGTAGAATCAATCAAAGTGAAGATTTATATCAAAAGCCAGAGAATCAGGAGGGGCATCACGTGAGTCAAGGGGATGATTGCTTCAATTTTTTGGCTAAGTTCTGGCAATTTTTGAATCCTTTTCTTGCTATTGCAAATTTCTTTATAGCAAGGGAAACGACAAAGTTGAAGACTTTTTACTAAGGTAAAAGAGTTGAACTTTCTGGCTACTCCCCGATTTATAAAATACTTCACTGACCTCATGAAAATCGAATATAAGAGTTTGGTGACAAGCGTCCCTTTGAGCTACAGACTTCCTCTCGAAGTATTAAACTAAGCTGATAAATATTTAAATTTCAAACAATTATAGATTAGAGTTAGCATGAGCTCACTCAGAGGACTTCTCTATCTTATATGTCATCCTCTTTTAGCAAAACTTAAAAATTTTAGGAGTGGCCAATGTCTTCTCTAAATAATTGACTTGATAAAATCAACGAGAATCCTATTTGTGTCTATATTGTCAAAAGAATAGATCTTTAAGGATGATTTACTCGCCGAACCTTTTCTTTTTCATTTGAAATCATGAAGATTGAAAGCACCCCATCTATAAAAAGTTGATTGAGTACTTGATATATATATATGACATGGACCTTTTATTCGAATTACAGCTTCTCCACTCAAAATATCCATGGAGCAACCATCGTCTATTCAGAGACACATAAGCAGAGAGGTTTACACGTACACTCATGTGGGGTTGATATGAAGTGTAAATTAGTTTTTTAGGATCTCTAAGAAATTGCCAAAGCTTTAAAGCATAGAGAAACATATACAGATGCAAAATCAAAGTGAAGATCAATATCAAATGATGTCAAAAGTTATAGAATCAGGAGCTGAAAGTGGTTCAGATCAGTCTATAATGACATCACATGAGTCAAGAGGATGAAATTTTCTTCGTTCAATTTATGGCAAATTTCTCATTATATTGAATTCTTCAATCATACTTTTGCAAATTTAGTTACTTTTATATAGGATAGGAAGCAACAACTTTAAGTGGAAGACTTTTTGTTGGCTTTATCAATGGAAGAGATTTGAAGTTTCTGGCTAGTCTTCAAATTATAAAATACTCCGTTAGCCTCAGAAAACGACAAGTGTTCCTTTCACATACAAACCTCCTCCCAAGTGTTAAGCTAAGCATATAAATAGTCAAAGTTCAAACAATTATATGTAAGAGCTAGCATGAGCTCACTAAGAGAACTTCTCTATCTTTTTTTTCTTTTTCTTTTTTATTGATTCTTCTCTATCTTATACGTCATCCTATACTAGCAAAACATAATAATTTTAGAAGTAGCTGACATCTTTTATCAATAATTAATTTGATAAAATTATCGAGAGTCTTACTTGCTTGATGATTTACATTGTTTTTTTTAAAAGGCAAATTTTTAAGCACGCTTTACTAGTCAAACTTCTTTTATCCTTTTGAAATTATAAAAATCTAAAATACCTTATCAATAAAAAATCGGTTAGCCTATACAATTCAGATCTCTTAAAATGACGTCTTCTCCATTTAAAATATCCATGGCACAACGAACGACTGTCTGTTACATTGCAGACAGACATGGAGGTTTACATGTATTCATGGAGTTTTTTTTTTTTTTATCAATATGTATCCGTGGAGATTAATCGAGTCAAATGTACCTCCGAAAATTATTTTTTTTTTCCCTGAAAAAAGGTGGAGAGAGAGAGAGAGAGAGAGAGAGGAGGAGGAGGAGGTGCTTTTGGGCAAAAAGGGGAGATGGGGATAGTGATGAAGTTGGGGGAGGGAGTGGGGGAGAGAGAGGTCGGTCTAAAATCCAGGGAAGCCTGCAAGTTAACACCGTGAACGAGCGCGACTTCCATCGACGTAGCCGTAGTCCCCACCATTATTCATTATTCACCACCATCACGACCATCCCCTCACCATCCTCTCTTTCTTTGACCTCTTATAACTTCCCCTCTTTCTCTCTCTCTCTCTCTCTTTCTCTCTCACCCTCCCCCTCCCTCCCTCCATGCTTCTCTTGGAAGTCACATGGAGGCGCGAGCGACCCGGGCCCTCCTCTTCCGTTCCTCGTAGCCAACAAGAAGCAGAAAGAAGCAAGAAACAAGAAACAAGAAAGAAGGAAGGAAAGAAGGTGCCGCGGCCCTTTCCCTTGCCGGCCCTCTTCGTCTCGCGGGTCGTCCCGTTTCGCTCCTCTCAGGTTACCCAGTTGCGAATTTCGCTTTCTCTTTCGATTTGGCTTCCTGGGTCTTTCCGTAAATTCGATTTGGGGATTTGGGTTGGGAACCCTAGAGCTCGTTTCGGGGGGCAAAGGTGGGGGATTTGGGGGTCGGGTCTTGTGGGTGTCGATTGGTCTGTCGGTCCTTGCCGTGCGCCGTGTGCTGGGGTGGGGGGAGAATCTCGAGGCTGGATCGTGGGAAGACACGAAACCTAGGGTGGTGGTTAGGTGGGGTGTTTCGAGTTCCCAATCCGAGCTGCTCGTTGGATTTGTTCCCTGAGCTGAGCTTGATCTCTGAGCGAGCAGAGTCGACCGCATCGGTTTGGATTGATCGGTAGTTTGCGTATGTTTTTGCAGGTTACTTTCTTCGTGGGTAGCGGGTGTCAAGGTGGTGTTTTTTTAAGTTTGATTTCGAACAAGAATTTATGTCTTGCTTCCTATATACTGCCTTTTTGTTGCTGTTGATGTCGTATTTTCTTGGTTCTTGTTTGGATTCGTTGTTCTTTCGTCCCACATTGCTTCCATTGATTCTTTTGGGTACTCCATGATCTGTTCACCTTGCTTGATTCAATTGTTATTTGGATGAACTGCCTTCTTTTGGCGCATTGTTTTGGTGTCGAACCCCTGAAGTAATGTGCTTCAACATGAACATCACAGATGGCCTTATACCTTTGCTCACTTCTCTCCTCAGCTTTATGCGTTTTCTTATCTAGAGTGTCAATGCGTAGGGGTATGTTCTTGCTAAGGATTCTTTTATTTTTAGTACTTCAGGAAGTTGGACTGTTTATTGATCTCTTTGCTGTATCATTTTATATCTGTTTTGCGCTGTAAGTGAATAATAATTTAGCTCCATGAGAAGTGTTCTAGTGTTGGGGGCCTGGCGTTAATGTGATTGCTGGAATTTAGTAAATGTTGTGGTTTCTAAAGAATTTATTCGATGACATAGGATTTTGGTGGTGCTAGTTTTTCTCCTCTTTTTCAAATTCCATATTTTGAAAGAGATTATGCATCATGAAGGTATGCTCCAAGTGTGCATGCCTTTTGTACTCGTCTGCTGGACATTCCTTTGGTCCAAGTTATTAGTTCTGTCAAATATCTTGTACGATTTGGCATATGAGTATTCTGGAAAATTGCGCTCTGTTGATATGTAGCAAGAGCCTCCTCTCTCAGTTGAAGTTAACTTTCCTTTTTCTTATGTTCGATGAAGTACAATCAGTGACTGCAGTCTCCAAAGAAGTATAACACTAATGATAATAATACTTATAATGATAATAATTATAATAATAATATTATTACTATTACTAATAAAAGAAAAGGTTGACCTCTATATTTTGCATCTTGGTTTGCTTAATTGCCTTTTATCAGATGGTCATTGGCGTTTGTGCTTTTAACAGTTAACTTGAGCCAGTCAAATGCAAGATTCAAGAATGTTATATGCTGAGGAAGTTTCAGATGTGAAGCCGAGGAAGAAGAAAGCTCCTTCAAGAAGGGCAACTGTGCTCCAATCGCAAGGTAATGGTGTTCATGGGGTTCAACAGCTGAAGGGTGCTCCATCAGCGAAGAATGGACAGAGGACCTCCAAAAGAAACCTGAAGAATGATGTCTCCACATTGCTTCATCAGCAAGAGAGATCAAATTCAGATTCATTGCCAGACTCTTCTACATCAGGGGATGAGTATCGAGCACTGAGGAGGAGATATTTGCTTCTAGAGGAAGAAAGCTTTTCCTTGGGGAACGAGTTGAGGGAGGTTGAGAAAGAAGTTAAGGTGCTTGAAGAGGAAAAATTTGCACTGCTGGATAAACTTGTGGTGCTAGAAGGCTTGATCGATCCCTCAGAGTTGCATGTGTAGGGCCTACACCAAAGATTATAGCGAGATATGATAATGGCAGACAAAGCAGACGGTCTATATAGTACAGATGATGATCCTTGTTCATAGTAGAGCTCAACCTCTCAGTTATGTCGACCCACTTAAAGCTTGGGAGACAGCAAATGATAAAGTTAGTCACAGTTTGGGTTCTAACTGATTTGAACACCAATGTTGTAATGGTTTCGTGTCAAAAATTATAATTTTAAATATCTTTGTGGTTACCTCTTTTTTGTCTTCTTTATTTTTATGGAGAACTTTTTGGAGCTCTTTCACAGGTCTTATTTTATTTGACTTTGAGATACTTCAAAAAATTAATTCGTGATTGTTACTTTGAGAGTATGGGGCGGTGCTGTTAGTGAGAGAAGCAGGGGTCCTCACATGGAGATGACAGCAGATTTCATGGTAACATTGGGAGATTGAGACCAGAAACATGCATAAAATGGAAGACCCTGCTGTTTGATGAACCGTCAAGGACGATTAAGCCTACAAGTGATGATCCGGAAACCATAGAGGCCGTACCGCATGACCCGGATCAGGCGGACCGGAGTTTGATTGACGCAAGCACGGCCTTTTAAACCAATTTATGGAGGTGATGCTATTTGGCCACGGCATCCCTCTCGTATTTCGCTATCAGGCACCCAACGTCAAAAATGTTTCTCAAGCCAAAGCAGTTTATTTCAGGGTAACTCTCGGAAAATTATTGCGCGATGGTGATTCGTGTCCCTTTCTTGTCACGTGGTCTGAACTTTGCTCATGCAGGACCAAGGTCTCACTAAATGACAGGAGCATACTCAGCGAATACCAAAAAAGTCTTGGATCTATTGCAATTATATCGATTCAGTCCTAAATTTATTTTTTTGGTCAATTGAGTCTTAAACTTTTTGTAATTGTGTTAATTTAGTCTTTTTGGCCAAATTTGGTTGACCGGCACTGATGTAGATGCTTGTTGGTGCCAATGGATAATATTTTAATATTTTAATATTTTATTTTTTATTTTTTTAATCTTTGCATTTTTTTCCTCTTTTTTTTTTCCTTTTTTTCTCTTCTCCCTCCTCCCTCCTCCCTCCTCCTTCCTCCTTCCAGTGACCAGCTAGAGGGGAGGGCCAATCGCCGGACTGAGGCAGTTGGCCAGGCTCGATTGAGGGCAAGCTCGCCCCACCATTGCTAGTGGCCCTCCTCACCTTGTCGATGGCTGAGTGACAGTGGGGCGAGCTTGCCCTTAGTCAGGCCTGGTCGGCCGCCTTAATCTGGTGACCGGCCCTCCCCTCCGCCAAAGAAGAAGGGAGGAGAGAAAAAAACGAAAAGAGAGAAAGAAAAAGGAAAAAAGATTAAAAAATTAATAAAAAAATTGAAAAAATATAAAATAACATTAAAATATTGTCCGCCGTTGTTGGTCGACGTTCATGTCAGCACTAGCTAGCTAAATTTGGCTGGAAGGACTGAATTGACACAATTGCAAAAAGTTCGTGACTCAATTAGTAAAAAAAATAAGTTCAGGACTGAATTTGTACAATTATAATAGGTTTAGAACTTTTTGGTAATTTTTCCTACTTGTGAAATATCCTAGTTTGTTTGTAAAATCTGGGTTTCTGATTCTTTCTGGTCGATTTTTTTTTTCTTCCTCTGATGGGTAATAGCTATAGGTCCGCATCAGACTATGAAGAATCTTTTCTAGCTCGACCCGTCAACATACGTAGTTTCTCAGCAACTTCTCAAACGCGCTTACTTGTGAATTTGGCAGCTGTTCCTATTTGCAGCAGCATGTTTGACAGAAGGAGCTTCCTCTCGATGGCAAAAACTTCATGGCCACCTTCCTGAAATGAGTTCTATGAGAGAGCTGAGCGGCGCTTTTTCTGTGATTGTTCGCCCCCACAAAGTTGAATTCGACTTGAAGTAGGTATCATGGGTGAGGCTAATGTTGCATTGACTTGTAAAAAGGCGTGATTCTATCGCAGGATATGAACGAAATTTTCAATCAACATATTCTTAAAAGAACCCCTACCACCGGAAATTTGACGTCATTTCATTCCAAGACGGTCATGGAGGAATTTAGGGGGAAAGTTCCTAGCAAACATATGGATCCAAATTCAATTTTCCCTGTAAACCTTGATTTCCTCGACAAGCGATATAAGAACGTGCATAGGGCTCTGCACTTTCGATTAAAGGCTGCGACTTCAAGCAATCCACTTCATGAAATGGGTCTGCGACTCAAGCTTTTCATCTTGATCTTCCTGCTTTCAATGGTATTTTTAGAAACCCAAGGCCGTCGCACAATAGAGAAGCCAGGGCCGTTTGATAAATCTGACCACGATGTATTTGAAGTCCTTGGACCGGGAGGTATCAACAACGGTGCCCTCCAAGTGACCCCGGACTCTGGTGGGGATTTCGATCTCTCAAAAAAATCCGGAAGAATTATGCTCAGAATGAGTTTCAAGCTCCATGACAAAGGAGCAAGAGTGGCCTCATTCAACACCTCCTTCTTCATCAACATCCAAAATCGTATCAGTACTTCAAGTCACGGAGAGGGCATGGCATTCGTGATAGCGCCTGATCTCGTCCTTCCCCAAGGTAGCGAAGGGCGGTACTTGGGCCTTACCAATGCCACCACCGACGGAAAGGCCACCAACCGCCTTGTGGCTATCGAGTTTGACACCTTCAAGCAAGATTTCGACCCCAACGACAACCACATCGGTCTCAATATCAATAGCGTAAAGTCAGAACTAAATGTGTCCTTGTCCGATTCTGGCATCCAGCTTGTGCCCGAGGTTGCAAAAAATTTCACTCTCTGGATCCAATACGATGGACTGAACAAAATTCTGCAGGTTTTCATGGTGGGTGAAGAAAATCCTGAACCTGCCGAGCGGAGACCAAGCGTTCCTGTAATGACTAAAAAAGATCTTGACATTTCAAAATATGTGAGTGAACACTCCTATTTTGGTTTCGCTGCATCGACGGGCAGTGCAATAGAGTTGCATTGCGTGCTAGGATGGAATCTGACGGTGGAGGAGGCACCGGAGGATGAGGGTCTCATGATCGAGGCAAAGATCGCCTTGGGTGTTGGGGTGGCCCTTTTGGTGATTCTCTTGGCAGGATGGTGGATACAGCGTATTCTGTACAAGAAGTACAAGACGGCCAATGACCCAACGATACGGGGGACCCTCCAGTCCCTCCCGGGGACTCCAAGAGAGTTCCGGTACAGGGATTTGAAGGTGGCCACGGATAACTTCAATGAGAAGAACAAATTAGGACAGGGCGGTTTCGGTGTGGTTTACAAAGGATTATTGTCAAAGGAGAGCCTGCAGATTGCTGTAAAGAGATTCTCCAGGGACAACATCAAGAGCAAAGATGATTTCTTGGCTGAGCTTACAATCATCAATCGGCTGCGCCATAAACATCTCGTAAAATTACTTGGTAAGTAAATCAAACTGCTCCTCAATCTATGTAGAGCAATTGGTGAATCTAAGAGAGTTAGAACCCGATGATTAATCAAATAAATTGAGTTGAATATAACCAAGCAAAAGGTGGCCAAATCAAAGATTGGTTATACAAGTCAAATTGAGTTACTTAAGTAATCCTCCATCATACCACCCAACCGATATTGTTTTTCGTTCTCAGGGTGGTGCTACAAGAATGGGAAGCTTCTCCTGGTGTACGAGTACATGCCGAATGGTAGCCTAGACGCGCACATATTCTGTGGAGCGGAGAAAGAAACCTTAAGATGGGACCTCAGATACCAGATCATATCAGGCGTTGCATCAGCTTTGCACTATGTGCACAATGAATATGAACAGAAGGTTGTGCATAGAGACCTTAAGGCCAGCAACATCATGCTTGACTCTAGCTTCAACGCCCGGCTAGGCGATTTCGGTTTGGCCCGAGCCATAGAGAATGGGAAGACCTCCTACGCAGAGCTCGAAGGTGTACCGGGTACTCTTGGCTACATTGCACCTGAGTGCCTGCACACAGGTAGTCCATCATAGTTCTTGAGACGATTAAAAGTTGACATATTTGTTCATTGGAATTCTGAAAAACGAGCAGGCACAGAAACGATGAGCATTCTAATGCATGGTCTGACGGTACCCCCATTCACGATGCAGGTAAAGCCACTAGGGAATCTGACATCTATGGCTTTGGAGCAGTGGTTCTTGAGGTTGTGTGCGGCCAGCGACCATGGACCAAGATTGGTGGATTCTGCTTCTTGGTGGATTGGATCTGGTCGCTCCATCGCGATGGGCGAATACTCGAGGCAGTTGACGAGAGGCTGAGGGGAGGTTATGTGGCAGAGGAGGCAGAGCGGCTGCTGCTCTTGGGTCTGGCATGTTCACACCCAAATGCAAGCGAGAGACCCAAAACACAGGCCATTTTGCAGATTGCTTCAGGATCGCTGCCAGTGCCATACGTCCCACCATTTAGACCAGCCTTCGTGTGGCCCTCTGCAGGTGCTGTGGAGGAGAACATCGATTCAGAATATACAGACGACTTAACTGTCACGATTTCGCATTAGGCCATTGCTCGCTAAGAGTCTTTCTTGATAAGTGGGTCACAACTCATACTTTAACGGAGGGTGGCATCAGTGCATCACGTATATATTCTAGAGTGTTTGCCTGCACATTGACAGTCATTTTATCTACCATGTAAAGAATTTTCTTTCTTTTTTCCTTCAATATGCGGTTAGGATACGGTGAGCTATTGTCTAATTTTATTTTCCCCTTTTTAAGCCAGCTATTATGTTGGATTGGGCATGCTAATCTATTGTAATTATGCCGATTCAGTTATAAATTTATTTATTTTATCAATTGAGTCTTAAACTTTTTACAATTGTCTAGTCTTTCTGGTCATATTTGGCCGACTGACGTTGATGTAAATGCTTATTGGTGCCAACGGACAATATTTTAATATTTTATTTTTATTTTTATTTTTATTTTTTTAATCTTTGCATATTTCTTTCATTTTTTTTTTCCGTCTTCTCCCTCCTCCTTCCGATGACTAGCTAGAGAGGAGGGCCAATCACCGAACTAGGGCACTTGGCCTCGATTGAGGGCAAGCTTGCCCTGCCGTTGCTAGGCAACCCTTCGCACCTTGGTGATGGTTGAGTGACTGTCTACGAGATATGATAATGGCAGACAAAGCAGACGGTCTATATAGTACAGATGATGATCCTTGTTCATAATAGAGCTCAATCTCTCAGTTATGTCGACCCACTTAAAACTTGGGAGACAGCAAATGATAAAATTAGTCACAGTTTGGGTTCTAACTGATTTGAACACCAATGTTGTAATGGTTTCGTGTCAAACATTATAATTTTAAATATCTTTGTGGTTACCTCTTTTTTCTCTTCTTTATTTTTATGGAGAACTTTTTGGAGCTCTTTCACAGGTCTTATTTTATTTGACTTTGAGATACTTCAAAAAATTTATTCGTGATTGTTAATGTGAGAGTATGGGGTGGTGCTGTTAGTGAGAGAAGCAGGGGTCCTCAGATGGAGATGACAGCAGATTTCATGGTAACATTGGGAGATTGAGACCAGAAAAATGCATAAAATGGAAGACCCTGCTGTTTGATGAACCGTCAAGGACGATTAAGCCTAGAAGTGATGATCCGGAAACCATAGAGGCCGTACGGCATGACCCGGATCAGGCGGACCAGAGTTTGATTGACACAAGCACGGCATCCCTCTCGTATTTCGCTATCAGACACCCGACGTCAAAAATGTTTCTCAAGCCAAAGCAGTTTATTTCAGGGTAACTCTCGGAAAATTATTGCGCGATGGTGATTCGTGTCCCTTTCTTGTCACGTGGTCCGAACTTTGCTCATGCAGGACCAAGATCTTCTTAAATGATAGGAGCATACTCAGCGAGAAAAAATTACCAAAAAAGTTCTAGATCTATTGTAATTATGTCGATTTAGTCTTAAATTTATTTTTTTGATCAATTGAGTCTTAAACTTTTTGCAATTGTGCTTAATTTAGTCTTTTCTGGACAAATTTGGCTAACCGGCGCCGATGTAGATGCTTGTTGGTGCCAACGGACAATATTTTAATATTTTTTTTAATTTTTTTTAATCTTTGTATATTTTTTCCTTTTTTTTTTCTCTTTTTGTTTTGTTTTTTTTTCCTCTTCTCCCTCCTCCTTCCGGTGACTAACTAGAGGGGAGGGCCAATTGTCGGACTGAGGCACTTGGCCAAGCTCGATTGAGGGCAAGCTCGCCCCGCCGTTGCTAGGCGGCCCTCCTCGCCTTGTCGATGGCTGAGCGACGGCGAGGTGAGCTTGCCCTCAGTTAGGCTTGGTCGGCCGCCTTAATTCGGCGACCGGCCCTCCCCTCTGGTCGTTCGGCAGAAGAAGAAGGGAGGAGAGAAAAAAAACAAAAAGAGAGAAAGAAAAGGAAAAAAAGAAAAAGAAAAGATTACAAAATTAATAAAATTTTTGAAAAAAATAAAATAACATTAAAATATTGTCTGCTGCCGTCGGTTGACGTTCACGTCAATGCCAGCTAGCTAAATTTGGCTAGAAGGATTGAATTGACACAAAAAAAGTTTGTGACTCAATTGATAAAAAATAAATAAATTTAGAACTGAATTGGTGCAATTATAATAGGTTTAAAATTTTTTTGGTAATTTCGTAGAATATCCAGTTTGTTTGTAAAATCTGGGTTTCTGATTCTTTCTGGTCAATTTTTTTCTCTCTCTCCGTGTCCGATGGGTAATAGGTCCCGCATCAGACAATGAAGAATCTTCTCTAGCTCGGCCCGTCGACATACGTAGTTTCTCAGCAACGTCTCAAACGCGCTTACTTGTGAATTTGGCGGCTGTTCCATGTTTGACAGAAGGAGCTTCATCTCGATGACAAAAACTTCATGGCCACCTTCCTGAAATGAGTTCTATGAGAGATGGGCGGCGCTTTTTCTGTGATTGTTCGCCCCCCCAAAGTTGAATTCGACTTGAAGTAGGTGTCATGGGTGAGGCTAATGTTGCATTGACTTGTAAAAAGGCGTGATTCTATCTCATGATATGAACGAAATTTTCAATCAACATATTTAGGGGGAAATTTTCAATCTCATGACTGAGTTCTGACTACGTCATTTCATTGCAAGACGGTCATGGAGGAATTCCGGCACATTGAAAAGTTTGAATAATCTTTAGGGGGAAAGTTCCTCGCAAAACATACGGATCCAAATTCAATTTTGCGTGTGAACCTTGATTTCCTCGACACGAGATATAAGAACGTGCATAAGACCCTGCACTTTTGATTAGAGGCTGCGACCTCAAGCAATCCACTTCCTGAAATGGGTCTGCGACTCAAGTTCTTCATCTTGACCTTCCTGCTTTCAATGGTATTTTCAGAAACCCAAGGCCGTCGCACAATAGAGATGCCAGGGCCGTTTGATATATCTTACCACGATGTATTTAAAGTCATTGAACCGGCAAGTATCAACAACGGTGCCCTCCAAGTGACCCCGGACTCTGGTGCGAAGGACTACCCTCTCTTCAACCGATCCGGAAGAATTATGCTCAGAGAGAGTTTCAAGCTCCATGACAAAGGAGCAAGAGTGGCCTCATTCAACACCTCCTTCTTCATCAGCATCCAAAATTATGGCAGTACTTCAAGTCACGGAGAGGGCATGGCATTCGTGATAGCGCCCGATCTCAACCTTCCCCCAGGTAGCGAAGGGCAGTACTTGGGCCTTACCAATGCCGCCACCGATGGAAACGCCACCAACCATCTTGTGGCTATCGAGTTTGACACATTCAAGCAAGATTTTGACCCTGATGACAACCACATCGGTCTCAATATCAATAGCGTAGAGTCAGAACTAGATGTGTCCTTGTCCGATTTTGGCATCCAGCTTGTGCCCGAGGTTGCAAAAAATTTCACGATCTGGATTCAATACGATGAAGTAAACAAAATTCTGCAGGTTTTCATGGTGGGTGAAGAAAATCGTGAACCTGCCGAGCAGAGACCGAGCGTTCCTGTAATGACTAAAACAGATCTTGACATTGCAAAATATGTGAATGAACGCTCCTATTTTGGTTTCGCTGCATCGACGGGCAGTGCAATAGAGTTGCATTGCGTGCTAGGATGGAATCTGATGGTGGAGGAGGCACCGGAGGATGAGGAGGCACCGGCGGAGGCACCAGAGGATGAGGAGGCACCGGAGGATGAGGGTCTCATGATCGAGGCAAAGATCGCCTTGGGTGTTGGGGTGGCCCTTTTGGTGATTCTCTTGGCAGGATGGTGGATACAGCGTATTCTGTACAAGAAGTACAAGACGGCCAATGACCCAACGATACGGGGGACCCTCCAGTCCCTCCCGGGGACTCCAAGAGAGTTCCGGTACAGGGATTTGAAGGTGGCCACGGATAACTTCAATGAGAAGAACAAATTAGGACAGGGCGGTTTCGGTGTGGTTTACAAAGGAGTATTGTCAAAGGAGAGCCTGCAGATTGCTGTAAAGAGATTCTCCAGGGACAACGTCAAGAGCAAAGATGATTTCTTGGCTGAGCTTACAATCATCAATCGGCTGCGCCATAAACATCTCGTCAAATTACTCGGTAAGTAAATCAAACTGCTCCTCAATCTATGTAGAGCAATTGGTGAATTTAAGAGAGTTAGAACCTGATGATTAATCAAATAAATTGAGTTGAATTGAACCAAGCAAAAGGTGGCTAAATCGAAGGTTTGTTATACAAGTCAAATTGAGTTACTTAAGTAATCCTTCATCATGCCACCCAACCGATATTGATTTTCGTTCTCAGGGTGGTGCTACAAGAATGGGAAGCTTCTCCTGGTGTACGAGTACATGCCGAATGGTAGCTTAGACACGCACATATTCCATGGACCAGAGAAAGAAACCTTAAGATGGGACCTCAGATACCAGATCATATCAGGAGTTGCATCAGCTTTGCACTATGTGCACAATGAATACGAACAGAAGGTTGTGCATAGAGACCTTAAGGCCAGCAATATCATGCTTGACTCTAGCTTCAACGCCCGGCTAGGAGACTTTGGTTTGGCCCGAGCCATAGAGAATGGGAAGACCTCCTACGCAGAGCTCGAAGGTGTACCGGGTACTCTTGGCTACATTGCACCTGAGTGCCTGCACACAGGTAGTCCATCATAGTTCTTGAGACGATTAAATGTTGACATATATGTTCATTGGAATTCCAAAAAACGATCAGGCACAGAAACCATGAACATTCTAATGCATGGTCTGACGGTGCCCCCATTCATGATGCAGGTAAAGCCACTAGGGAATCTGACATCTATGGCTTTGGAGCAGTGGTTCTTGAGGTTGTGTGCGGCCAGCGACCATGGACCAAGATTGGTGGAATCTGCTTCTTGGTGGATTGGGTCTGGTCGCTCCATCGTGATGGGCAAATACTCGAGGCAGTTGACGAGAGGCTGAGAGGAGAGTATGTGGCAGAGGAGGCAAAGCGGCTGCTGCTCTTGGGTCTGGCATGTTCACACCCAAATGCAAGCGAGAGACCCAAAACACAGGCCGTTTTGCAGATTGCTTCAGGATTGCTGCCAGTGCCATACGTCCCGCCATTTAGACCAGCCTTCGTGTGGCCCTCTGCAGGTACTGTGGAGGAGAACATCGATTCGGAATATACAGACGACATAACCGTCACGATTTCGCATTTGGCCATTGTTTGCTAAGATTCTTTCTTGATAAGGGGGTCACAATTCATACCTTAACGGAGGGTGGCATCAGTGCATCACTTATATATTTTAGAGTGTTTGCCTGCACATTGACAGTTATTTTATCTACCATGTAAAGAATTCTCTTTCTTTTTCAATTCAATGTGCGGTTAGGATACGGTGAGCTATTGTCTAATTTTATTTTCCCCTTTTTAAGCCAGCTATTATGTTGGACTTGGCATGCTAATCTGTGCCTTTCACTTCGATTTGTTTATTTGAATTTCAGCAATTTCATAGGAAGTGTCGCAGAATTTCCAATTGTAAGATGAATGTCCATCATGATCATACTTGTGTATTTGACTTGGCCGATAACCACTTACAGATCAGATAGTGTCTACACTGCAACAAGCACGAATGCAGACCCAGTATTACGTTGTCTGCAGATAAGCGCAAATCAACACTACTGATCGTCATAGACCTGCATACAAAAAACATAGTTTTGCCTATAGCACTCCATTTTATTTCTTGAACCCAGAGTCGACGATTAGGGGTGCGACGCATCCATGTCATATCTCAGACACCACTCAAAAAAGTGCAAGAACTTCACCTGTGTGCAATTTTTTGACAGACCGAAGTTTCTTATAATCCGTGAAAGTAATAGGGGCATAGAGGTGTGGGTGTTCAGCATTCACAAACTCTTCTGGGGCTTCAGTATATGCCTCCTTTGGTGCCATTACAAAAGTTCCAATTGATACCCGAACTCTTCCTTCCTTGCATTGAACTCGATGCTTCAAAGTGTACAATCTTGCATTGCTCCATGCCTAGAACATGTAATGAGAGGAGTAATCACTATTATTAGAAACCATTAGACGAAGGGAATTCTACAGCTAATTCATAGATTCTCAACCAGTCAAATAAAAGAGGGATAATAATATGGCATTCATGCTGTGTTTGTTGGTTCCCATCTGAACGGCACGTGTCGGTTGAACTTGCACCGGTGGACACTACTACAACAATTCCGATGGACCCGAATTGATGAGAAGGGATATACGACAGCCATGTCTCCCAAATTGACGAGAAAAGTGCCTGGCCAAGGATCAATTGGTACAAACGAACTAGGCTTGTCCATCACTGCGAGACCACTCACGTCGTTGTCATCTTGAATAATGGCCAGGAATCCCATATCTGTGTGTAGTACTGCACCAGTAAACCAATAGTTTGAAGCTGTATTTGTTCAGCCTGAGTTGGCAGGCCCAATCTTCAACCCGGCTGCTGCTCAGTCCCATGCTTCTAGTCAGCTCGTCTGCCATGTCCATGGCCAGTTCATGTACTGCTTCACGATAGATCTTCATCATTTCTCTGAAGAAAGCGAGCAGAAGATTCAGTATTGTCGCAGGTTGGAAACAAGAGACAGACAAACTCTTAGGGCTTAAAGATCACAAAGCAATGTTGACTGTTTTTCAGCTTAACTCATGCTTCGATTGTTTTGTTAACACAGATCTATGGTAGGCATGAAACACCAAAACTATGGAGTTCCGAGACCTGGAAGTTCATCAAACGTAGAATACATATTTTGGTTCATGCTTTAGATTTGAAGGCAGCGAGGGTTAAAATCATCGCTCAATCTGGGAAAGAAGTACGCATCCATGCCAATTTGTTCTCGAAAACCAAAATTTTCACTGCGAGAAAGAGAGAAAGATCGAACCTTTGATGAAGAGAAGAATTCGACTGGGAACAGAACTCATCCACACCTTGAGCAGAGCCCATGTCCCACAGCCCCAAAGATTCATGGAGAGGATATGCCTTGTCGGGCTCCAGGTACCCACTCCCTTCCACCACATTCTTCTTCTTCTTCTTCTTCGCCTCCATGGGAAGATCGAGCAGTGACCTCGCCACCTCCTTCATCTCGGCCATCAGCGCCTCCGAGATCCCGTGGTTCAGCACCCGGAAACACCCCCACTCCTCGCAGGCTCCTCTCAGCTTCTCCTGCTGCGATGGAAAGCGTTGCAGATCGATCACCGAACATTTCTTCCTTCTTGGTCCCCCATCTCTTTTCCTTTTTGGGTCAATGCCTTGTTTGCAATAAGGAGCAAGAGGGATCGATTCAAGCCCTTCTTGAGGTTCTTGTGTTGCGCAGGTGATGGACGGTCGTTAGAAGCTATCTCTCAGCGATGACAGTTGACCAACCGTTGTTTTTTCGCGGGAAAAAAACTTCAGGATTTTTCACCTCCACATCAATTTTATTCATTATTTCATTTTGCTTTCAAATATCGAAAATGAAGTGGTTTATGTTTTTTTCTCAAATATTTAAGGTTATTTCGTGTTAACTATAAGTCGAAGTATAACGAACGAGTGAAGATTGCCAAAGAAAATTATATTTAATGTTTTTTTTTTTTTGGTGAAAGGTAATAATATATTGAGGAAAGATTTACTGAACAAAAAGATTACGGCATCAAAACCCACACTCAAAACAACAGATCATAATGAGTGGAAAGATGCCGGGATAAAAAAGCCATAGTCGTGGTAACTCACTAACAACTAGAAAGGAAAAGCATGGCATGAACAACCGGCGAACGGATACAAAACTCCCTCAGGTAGGAAGAGAACCATCCTTAGGAATCAGGAAGAACCACTGCACCAACTCCCTTAATCAAGACGCACCAGCTCAAAGGAAGGGAATTAATGCTCCCCAGAAAAGATGATCGGGTTAATGCCCCAGCTCCGCTGCAACTTTCTATTCCTGATGTTATCCTCAACATTCCTAACAGTGATCGCCTTATCTTTGACCACTTTAAAGAGATGGTTCTTCATAGCCGGGACAGAAAGAGGTTGTTCTCTGAAGAGAATGCCGTTCCTGTTGTTCCAAATAATATGACATAGCGCCCCAAAGGAGAAGCAAGCTATGCATTTATAAAACTCCTTTCCCATAAGCATGGTGGTGGCCCAACGGAGATTGTCCTCCCACGACCTGTTGCGCCAAGGCAGATTGCATTTGGCCGCCCAAAAGAAGGCAACCCCGACTGTGACACGACACCCAAAAAACAGATGGTCAATAGAATCTGATACATCATTGCAAAAGACACAAGCACCACTATCTATTCTACCATGCGACAATGAAAGTGTCTGGGTGGGTAGCTTGCGTTTAGCTATAAGCCAAAGGTTTACTTGATACCGTGGTGTAATTTCGTTGTTCCACACGAACGTATGCCACATGACTTGATTCCTCTTCCGCCTAAAGGTCTCCCAAGCCATCGCAACAGTGAAGCATCTTGATGATTTCTCCTTCCAGCAAAAGCAATCCGAATTCTGAGAGAGGGTCGGGAGGGGAAAATCCCACGACTCAAGCATCAACTTGAGAGGTTGCCCAGCATCAGAGAAGAGATCAGCCACTGTTGCCTGCCTAGAAAGCCCTGAACTATAGATGAACGAGTCCGAAAAAATTAAGTTCAAGGGGCCCCTAGGGTGTTAGTTGTCAAACCATAAGGAGGTAGAGAGGCCGTCTCCAATCCTCCAATAGAAGGTATTACGGACCTCGCTTCTGAATGATAGGATTTTTTTTCCAAGCCCAAGAACAGCGGGTGGGTTTCTTAGCAACCCAAAAATTTCTTGATTTTAAGAACATTGAATGGATCCACTTGCACCACAAAGCTTCCTTGTCTGAAAATAAGAGCCAGATATGCTTCAGCATCGTAGCCTTGTTGTAATCCCTAAGCCTCCAGATGCCAAGGCCTCCTTCCTCTTTTGGTAGGCACACTTCACCCCAGGCAACCTTAGTACCCTTTCTCCCTAGTTCCGGGCCTTTCCATAGGAATTGCCTAAATACTTTCTCAATCTGTTCCAACACGGTTATAGGTAAAATAAAAACCATTGTCCAGTAAGCTTGAATAGCATGAAGGACTGACCTGATAAGCTGAAGCCGGCCAGCAAAAGAGAGAAAGCGATGAGTCCAAGATTGTACCCTCGCAGTAATACGGTTAATAAGAACACAACAGCCTGCCTTGCTAAGTCTAGCGGTAATGATAGGAACTCCCAGGTATCGTACCGGTAGATTGCCTTCCTGGAAGTTGAGGTGGAGGAGGATTTGCGTCCTTAAAGCAAGCGATCCACCAGCTAAAAGAAAATTAGCTCTTGGAAGGGTTTGGGCACAAGCCACTCCAAGTCGAGAAGAGCTGGAGGCCTTCTTTGAGGAGACTTACCGAAATCAAGTCTGTCTCACTAAATAGGAATACATCGTTTGCAAAGAAAAGATGCGAGAGATTTGTCGCCTTGCATTGCCATAAGAATTTAAATTCCGACTTGGAAGAGGCCCTCCTCAGGATTCTAGATAGGACCTCCATAACCAATGTAAAAAGGTATGGAGAAATAGGATCACCTTGGCGTAGGCCGCGCCCACTTGCAAAGTAGCCATGAAGTTCCCCATTCAGAATAATGGAAAACATGGGCGTATGCACACATGTCATAATAAGTATAGTCACGAATTCGGGAAAGCCAAAAGCAAGCAGAACTCTCTCAAGGAACCCCCAATCGACTGTGTCATATGCTTTTATGAAGTCAACCTTAATCTCACACTTGGGAAGGTATGGTTCCAAGTGGAAACTAGAAAAGAGTTCTTGAGCCATCAAGATATTGTCTCTGATCTTTCCGCCCTTCACAAAAGCGTGCTGAGTCAAACCAACAACATCTTTTAGAAAAGCCACAACTCGATTAGCCAGCACTTTTGTGATACACTTATATATAGGGTTGCAGTAGGCAATAAGCCTATAACCATCAACAGAAGTCGCATTGGAGACTTTGGGCACAAGCACCGGAATAGTGGTGTTTATCTCCCTCAAGAGCTTCCCCGTTACGAAGAAATCCCTCACTGCTGCTGTGACCAAATGTCCAACTGTCTCCCAGTTCTCCTTAAAGAATTCAACTGTGAAGCCATTCGAGCCAAGGGACTTGCCCCTAGGTAGAGAGAAAAGTGTATCCCAGATCTCCATCTCGGTGACCGGTCGAGCAAGAAATCTACCCTAGTCGTTCGTAAGAGGATGCTGGATAGTCTCCCAAATCTCCCCAATGGACGGCCCTTGTTGCTCCACTCGCGGCGCCAGGAGATCCTGGAAATGCTCCATGAAGCGCTGTTGAACCAGGTGCGGTTCAGTAATTTGGTTACCAGAGGAATCCAAAACAGAAAGAACTCTATTCCGAAGTTGTCTTTTGTTTACATACTGATGGAAGAACTTGGTGTTGCGATCTCCTTTCTTAAGCCACCTGACTCTTGATTTCTGTCTGAAGAATGACTCCTCACTAGCCTGAAGGTCAACAAAGATACTTCGCTGGTCCTTTTCCAGCTCTGCAAGATTAGTCGAGAAAGGATCCCTCTGAAGGTCGGCTTGCATGCTCTTTAAGGCGACCCTTGCTTCTGATATCCTGGCAGAAATATTATAGAAGAATTCCTTATTAAGCTACTTGAGCTGATACTTGAGCGCCTTAACCTTGCGCACAAGCCTAAACATGGGAACCTCTTCCCCCGAGTCCTCCCAAATTTGAGTAACAATTGCATTGAACTATGGATGCTTCATCCAAAAATCAAAGAACTTGGATGGTAATGTTTTTTTAATTCGAACGTGATTAGTAGTGAAATATATTTTTGTCTCCATCTGTAAAATAAGAATAAATTAAATAAAAACATAAACTAAAAATTTCAAAATATGAAAGCAAAATGAAGTTAGGATGATGATGAAGCCAAAAGGGCCCTTGATATCGTTCGCGACATGGAGCCAAAGCTCTTGATGGAGGCTCTTCAACTGATATTGTCTTTCCATGCTCGAGAGAATATTCAATGATTTACAAGTATAATGTCATAGGCTCATAGCGTGTAATTTTTATACACTTTGAGCCAATTAAAAATTGACATGTATATATTGATATGTAATTAAATAAAAAAAATTAAAAATCTTTTTCCACCTCTATCTCCTTCTTCCATGTACGATGCAGCCACCACCACACTGGCGGAGTAACCGGTGCCTCCCTCTACCGTGGTTAGTGGCAAAGTCGCCATGGACCTATCTCAAGCTTCTACTGATGTGATGAAACCAAAACCAAAGAAAGAAAAGGAGAAAATTCCTTACGATCATCACAAGGAATCGCTATAGTGCCTCTTTCAATGTCGGTTTCTTGGAAAACTTGTCCCCCTGCATTGAAGAAGAACCCTAGCCATTGATTTGTGTTGTAGCCGCTAGGTTTAGAAAGCGGAACAGGTACACGGAGAAATATTCGAGATTCATCTAGATAAGATGTTGTCCAGAACTATGGGAGCCATCTAATGCGACCTTCTGAAGTACCCGATAACGTAATTTCTTAAACTCGCAGGCACAGAGTTTGACAAAGCAAATGATGAAGACGATTCACAATTGGGCTGAGAAAAGCGACTTAGTGTATCTGTATATAGCTCGAAGGAGATGAATTAGTCATCATCTCCGCAGACGTAAGACCGAAGGAACATGACGCGTAGGATGTAAACACGGCGGCGGCGCCGCCATTCTCAAACCAAGGGAGCACACTTACTAGTCAGGCCATTGATCCTTCCCTTCCTATATTATTACATTTCCACGGACATGGCTAAGAGAACGGGAAGAGAAATTATGTAAAATATGGGTTTTGACCCAGTCAAAGAAAAAGAAAAAGGTAGAAGGTACAGGAGAGAGAGAGGAATCGAGAGTTTTCCGGAGAGAGGGAAAAGAGAAGAGAGAGAGAGAGAGAGGAAGAAAATAAAGAAAGAAAACAGAAAACAGAAAAGGGGGAAGAGATAAAAAGGAAAGGAAGCCCACGTTCGGGCACTAGAAAGAAAAGAAGAAGAAGAAGAAGAGAAAGGGGTTTTGGCACGTGCACGTCATGGATGCCTTGCCAAGTCAACTCTACTCCATAACGCAGCACCCGGTAAGAGATTAGACTTATCGTTCGTCTAATTGAAGTAATTTTTGGGTTTAGGGCTCAAATTTGGAATTGTTGGAAAATCAAGTGGCGAAGTCCGATTTTGGAGTCGTTGAGCCGCATATTTTTATAGTAATGATGATGTAGGGTGTTGTGGAGCCGTGGGATTTTACGAATTGTGATTTGAGCTTGTGGTTTGTCCGAAACAAAATTTCAAAATTTCCCGCGCACAGTGAACAGTACGCGTCCAGCAGCTTTGAGCCTGTATTTTGTCACCTTTCGGCTTGATTTTGGGACGATGAAGTTGGGATTCTTGTAATATTTGTCAAGGGCTCTCTATTGACTATAAATACGTCCGGATTGGGGTTCGGAGGAGAAAGTTAAGGCATGATCAAGTTTTGCGCTTAAACTCCGTATTGCGAATAGCTCGATCAATCGCTTTGGTTATGCGATTTGTTAGCGCGTAAAAGTCCTTTTGTTAGAGTTAAGGCGTAATTTAGTCGTTTCGTAGTTGAGATAGAGTTTTCTTAGATTTTAACATTATTCCTTGATTATTTGATAGGGCCTTGAGTTCGACGATACCGGTATCGTTCGTCGTTTGGTCGTAAACGACGAGGTGAGTGGTACTATATCTTCTTTGGTTTTGAAAAATTCATGTCTTGAAGTATATATGTATATATATTGAATTGAGGAGAGCATTTTTATTGCATAAAAGCCAGATCGAGCAATTGCTACTTTTTGGTTGATTATGAATGTTTGAAAAGTGTATTATACAAAGTAAGTGGAGAAATATATATATATATATATATATATATATATGAAATTGCTTTGCGATTGATTTATGGAAAGGTTTATAATGATTTGAGAAATTAATATGAAATGGATGATGGGCTATGCTGCAATTGTTATTTGTTTGATTTAAGATATTAATTTCTGGATTGGATTTCTGGTATTAGAGAATGGTTATTTATACTCAATATGACTGTGAACCCAATGAGGGATTTTTGGGGTATGCATACCAGGTTTAGGATATCTTTCTGGGCCTAGCCATCGGCTTTGTAGGTGGAGACATTGCCAAAGGGAGAATCTTGGTCGCCTTGTCACAAGGCGTTGTGTCGTGACCATGGTTAGTTATTGAGCAAAAGATTAGTCGATGGATGGACCATCGACGTGTGTTTGATATGAGATGAATCAAAGGATAGACCATTGATGTATTTTTTTTGGAGACTATTCAATGGATTTAACCATTGATACTTGACTTTCGATGGTAATTTAAATGAGTTTTCCATATTAGTATAAAACTTTGATGATAAGAAATAACTTTTATATGATTTGATATGTATTTTATATATTGAGTTGGCGTTATGAAGTTTGGTATTGCTTTGTATGCATGCATAGTGGTTATTCGATCTGCTTAGAAGATATGTACTACTCACTGAACTGTTGTTGCTCATTCCACTCATCATTTAATCTTTTCAGGTTCCTCGGTTACCGGCGAATAGAACAAGTGCACCGTCGGTGGGAAACTTTTTGGGGAGTTCTATTTTTGGGTATGGTCAAAGGAAGTGGTGTACATATTCCTTGCTAGTGGTTGGATTGTCTGAGTTCTAATTGTATATTTCTTTTTGGTGGATTATAGAAACTCTGATGTTGCAACCAATATGTTAGTCTATCTGATATGTATATATGGTTTGATATATATATATATATAAGTTGATATCAGATTGTTGGTTGTGTTTAAGGCTGCGTCCTTTGTGTGGAGGGACGGCCGTGTCATCCCTATTCTTTGTAGTTTTGGGGTGTGACAAATTAAGCAGTCAATTTGAATGGCTGCGTTGAGCATGAATGTAGGAGAAGTTGCCTAATGAAGACGAGGCAAGATGATTGGGGTTCCACAGATAGGATTCTGGGCATACCTTTTCTTTTTGCCCATTATTTTATTTTATTTTATTTTTTTAATTTTGCTAATGACGTGTTTTTATTTTATTTATTTTTTGTTTAATTCTCGTCCTGTTTGCTTATAGGGAAAATTTGACATGATTTTCCCAATGTTTAAATGGCTAGCCGATAATCACTTATAAAAGGTGAAATCTGAAAAATGTAGGCTCACCGAACATATGTCAATTAATGAATGGAATGATTTATTCAATCGGTACTTCGAAATTAGCTGAGTCCACTATGCGCATTTTGTTCATTACAATTTCCTTTCGTTGTCCTTTTTTCTCCTCTGCCGCTTCTTTTACCCCAATACACCCATCACTCCCAAAAAACTAAAGCTCCGTCACCATCCTCAGCCCCTCCGCCTCCCCCGCCTCCCTCAGCCCCTCCCTGGCCCTTTCCGCCACCATCTCCCCGGCCTTCGCTAGCGGGGACTTGACAACGCGGAGAGCGTCATACAGTGTAAAAATGGGTAAAAGAAATGGACAGTCGATAGACTTTGACCAGTTGATCTTTATATGTTATATACCTGACGATTTCCCTCATTTTCTAATTGCATGTTGGTTGACTTCTTTTGCAGTTAATTTGCTCGGTTGATTAATGTGTTTCCATCATTTTCTAATTGCATGTTGGTTGACTTCTTTTGCGGTTAGAATTTGCTCGGCAGATATAGTGTGGTTATCAATTATTTAGCAAAGCTTCTTCAAGACAATATACAAACTATTTTCTCTATTCATCAAGGTCAAACATATATGCCAGTCCCATGCATGTGTCATGGAGCCCTAGTCTATGAATATACATAATGATATTGCCGACACAAGAGGGTATTATAATTTGATCTTCTCCCAAGTTTCTACTGATACCAAAAATAAAGAAAGAAAAGGAGAAACATTCCTTACAATCATCACAATGAATGTTTTTTCACTTTCCATGTCCGTTTCTTGGAAAACTTGTCCCCGCGAGTGGAAAAAGAACCTTAGCTTGTGATTATGCGACCTCTCCTGGAGTCCCCAATAACGCAATCTCTTAAACTTGCCTGCATACGGCCTGGTGAAGCAAACGATGAAGATGGTTCGATCGGGCTGAGAAAGGACACTGAGTGTATCTACATACAGTTCAATTGGTCATCATCTGTGCAGATGTAAGACGCAAGGAGCATGTTTGCGCAACGGTGTAGACTGCACACACGGGCGCGCCATTCTCAAACCAAGGAAGCACAACTCCTAGTCAGGCCGTTGAATCTTCCCCTCCTATTGGTGCAAGCCTTGGCCTCAGCATATTTCTGTTGATGAAGCTCAGCCATGGCTAAGTGTGCTTATATAACCCGTGGAATGAAAGAGAGTTGACTGGAGGGAAACTAAAGAGGACGTGGTGAGAATGAGATTAATTCCGGCAATATCTATTTCTTTTCACCCATTAGTTTCTTTTCTTTTTATCTTGCTAATGCCACTTTTTTATTTTTTTTATTTTGTGCAATTCTCCTCTTGTTTGCCTTTAGTAAAAATTATGGTTGATTGACAGGATTGTCTAATCGAAAAACAAGTGTCTACCACGGTCATCTCATTCGTTTGTCTAGGCCAAGGACCACTTACAGATTAGACAGCGTCTGCACTTCAACAAGCATAGATGCGGACCTAGTATTACATGTTCTGCAGATGTGCACAAATCAACACAAACAACCGTCTTAGACTTGCATAAAGACACAAAGTTTTGCCTATAGCACTTTATTTTATTTCTTGAACCCGGAGTCAATGACACGTGGTAATACTCACGTCCATATCACATCTCAGATGCTGCTTGGAATAGTGCAAGAGCTTCGCCTGTGCGCGATTTTACTACCGACCGGAGTTTCCTGTAGTCTGAATGAGTAAAAGGGGCGTAGACGCGTGGGTGTTCAGCATCCACAAGCTCCTCTGGGGCTTCAATAGCTGCCTTCTTTGGACTCAACAGAAAAGCGCCCACCGATGACCGAGCTCTTCCTTCCTTGCATTGAACTCGATGCTTCGCATGGCCCAATCTCCCGTTGCTCCATGCCTAGAACATGTAATGCGAGGAGTGATCAACGCTATTGAAAAACCGTCAAGACAAGAAGAATTCTAAAGCAGGCTTGTTCAGCTATTTTATAGGCTCTCAACCGATCAAAATGGAAAGAGGGAAAACAATCTGGTATTCATGCTTTGTTTGTGGGTTCCAGTCTGAACGGCAGGTATCGGTTATACTCGGACTGGTGGACACTATTAGAACAATTGCAATAGTATCTCGATTGATTAAGAAGGCATATACCACAGCCATGTCTCCGAGAATCACAAGAAAAGTGCCTGGCCAAGGATCAATTGGTACTAACGAACCAGACTTGTCCATCACTTCGAGACCACTCACGGCATCGTCATCTTGAAGAATGGCCAGGAATCCCATATCTGTGTGCAGTTGTACACCAGTAGAGCCAACACTTTCAGGGATGAAGCTGTATTTGTTCATCCAAAGTTCGCAGGCCCAATCCTCGAACATGCAACTGCTCAGTCCCATGCATCTACTCAGCTTGTCTGCTATGTCCATGGCTAGTTCATGCATTGCTTTACAATAGGTCTTCATTATCTCTCTGAAGCAAAGCAAGCAAAAGATTCAATATCATCTCTGGTTGAAAACAAGACACTGACCAAGCAATCTTATGACTGTTTTCCAGCTTGACTCATGTTTCCATTGTTTTGTTAACACAGACACATGTATGAGTACAATTCCAAGGGCTGGAAGTTCATCAAACATAGAGTACATATTTTGGCCTGTGCTTCAGCAGTGAAGGTACTGAGTGTAAGAATGATTGCTCGAACTGGGAATGAAGTATGCATCGATAACAATTTTTTTCTCAAAAATCAAATTTTGCGCTGTGAGAAAGAGCGAAAGATTTAACCTTTGATGAGGAGAAGCATTCAACTGGGAACAGAACACGTCCACAGCTTGCGCTGAGCCCATGTCATCCAACCCCCAAGATTCATACAGAGGATTTGCTTTGGTGGGCTCCTTGTATCCACACCCTTCCACCACCTGGCCCTCATTCTTCTTCTTCGCCTCCATGGGAAGATCAAACAGTGACACCACCACCGCCTTCATCTCCCCCATCAATACCTCTGAGATCCCGTGGTTCAACACCCTGAAACACCCCCACTCCTCGCTGGCTCCTCTCAGCTTCTCGTACGGCGATTGGAAATCTCGCAGATCGATCACAGGAATCTTCGTGCCTTCTCTTTCCCCCATCTTCCTTTTTTTCTTTTCCTTTTGGGGAGCCTTCTTTCACTGAGCTTGAGTCCTATGTTTATAGCAGTGAGAGCACATGCATGATCTACATCATTGACGTATGAGGGAAACACATGCAGGCAAAGAAGAGAGCGTAAGAATTTCTAATGCGCGTTAAATTAATTGATATTGTAATTTACCGTTATACGAAATTAGTCTAATAAGGTGAGATAGAAGGTTTCTTAATTAATCTAATATGGGGCTGGCTAATATGGGCCGAGTTGAACCCAATTTGTAATAAGGGAGAGGACTTGGCTGAGAACTCTATAGATAGTATTCAAGTCTATCATCTAACCCTAATGCACAAATATCCTCATACTTAACGTTGATGGGTAGTCTCATTAAGCTAGTAATACAAAAAGCAATAGAGGAGAAGCACTTGAATTTAGAATATCACTATTCTGCATCAAGAAAAAAGAATTCTAAATCAGGTGTGCAAATCTCTTTACTTGATTATATGTGTGTTCTTAATTCTAATTATGGAGATCTTGAGATTGCACTTTTGCGGCTTCTATGTGGTATCATAGCAATGATAGCCTAGAACTTGAATATATCGATTTGACTCTTTTTTGTATTTTTTGTGCAATAAAAATCAATTTTGATTACATAAATGACAAGAGCTCATCGAGACGAGTATTTTGAGTGGTCACATGCTACTAGGGGACATCGCACGCGCCTCCATGTGTTGGGCTTTGGCACGCGTCAAATAGGTGCCACCACACAAGGAGATGCCAGCACGTGCCTTGGACAAACTAGGGCTGACATCTTTGTGACGTCAACCACTAGGGTGACCGACCCAACCCAATCAACCATTGACCCAACTCGTTGACTCGCCCGATCTGATTCTCCGTTGATCAGACCGATTAATTGGTCAGACCAGTTGGATTGGTCAAGCCAGTGGTTTAGATCGGCTCAAGCGATGACGTGTGCATTACATGCATCGTGCATTCCGAAAGCACGTATGAATGAGTCCGAGTTTCGATTTGGACGTTCTTGGTACCTACATGCTTGTATGGAGATGCTCTACACTGTGATATATTTATCTTTTATGTTTGATGATTTTATGAACGTGAAAAAAAAAAAAACCCTAAATAAGCTCATTTTTTTGGGTATTTTTGCGTATTTTCCTGTATTTTTCTATAAGTTTAGAAATATAGATGCTGGCTCACATGAATATTATCACATAAAGAAGGTGTAGAATGTGATTCATTGATAACATATATAAGATTCAACATGTATCAATGAATAGAGCATGTAAGTTGCATGACATGTGATTTTATTAATAAATTGCCTCTATCATCAAGTCTTAAATCATATGAATAAAGTAAATGTGAGGCATAAACTTTTATATCCCTATTATTGGAGAATTTTAAGGATTCAATCGAGTTGTGATTGCCAAAGTGGCGCATTTAATTGGGTTTGAGAAATATCGGTCTCATATTATAGTAGGATGCCTCCTATACTAATACGTGGTTATATTCTCAAAGAAGATGACTGTGTATTAGTTCATAAAGGAATACATGAACCGCGTATGATTGAGGAGTGACTAATCATAATGGTTCATATACCCAAAGATGGTGAATTTACGAAGGTTAGGATATATTCTTATGGTCGCTGTCATGTGAAAAGCATACAATGACATGTCATATATTCTGCCCAAAGGTAATTATATGATGATTCTTATAAATCTTTGGATGTTATTTATATTTTTTCAAGCTACATAATACTCATGATGCTAATTACACACATTACTTTTTTCTTAGTTACCTTCTCTATAAATTGCGACTCCATAATTATTGAGATTCTTATTGATTCAATCTTTTAAGAAATAGAAAGAGGAATTCTATTTTTGCGATGGAGCTGGTGGATGTTGATATTGCTGTTACTAAGGATAGGTCGGTAAATTACACTACCGATAGTACGAAACCCTAAAATAAACATTTTGCTACTATGGAAAAGAGCATTCGAATTTGCTTATCATCTATAAAGCGATCCATTTAGGAATGCTCAAAGAGTGTTTTGCCAGCTAACTGCATTGGTAAACAAATTATGGAAGCCTTGGCGACTTGGAAGTGTGCCTTGTCTAACGCCAAGATTGGAATACATCTACAAGAACTCTTCAATAAAAGGTATAATAGTTCTAGTAAATTTAGATGTTACATCCTAAAGATGTAAACTTGAAGTTCAAAGATCATACTCATAAAGGAACTCATGAAACCTCTGGTTATTCTAGCAATCTAGATCCTAAGAAACTATCCTTAAAGAATGATGGTGACTATTGCTTCTTTTGTAAGAAGAAATATCACTTAAAGAAAGACTGTCATAAATATATAAAACTTGGTTTTTCACATGTAAGCCTACAAGTAATTATTCTTTAGCATTTGTATATGAATTTAACTCATCAAAAGCCCCGTCTAGTTCTATGTGACTATATAGGGTTGCAACAAATTATGTTGATTATATATGTGTTCTTGATTCTAGTTATGGAGATCTTGAGATTATGCTTGTGTGACTTATAGAGAGGAGAGAAAGAAGAAGAGAAGAAAAAGAAGAAGAGAAAAGAAAAGATAAGGAAAAAAATGACGGGTTTCAGGACTATTTGCCAAAGTCAAAGTTAATTCGATTCGCAATGCTCGATAAATGTTCACACCTATCATTCTTTCAATCGAACTAGTTTTCGAGGTTTTATGGCTTAAATTCGGAATTATGCAAGATTCAAGCTGCGAAATTCAATTTTTGAGTTGTTGAGCTATGTAATTTTTATCAAAATGATAATTTAGGGTGTTGTAGAGCAAAAGGATTTTACAGAAATTGATTTGAACTTATGATTTGCCTAAAACAAAATTTTGAAGTTTCCCACACATGGTGAATAGTGCTCATCCAGAGAATTTGAGGTTGTATTTCGTTGGTCTTTGGCTCAATTTTGAGTCGGTCAAGTTGGAGTTGTTGTACTACATTAACAGGGCTATTGACTATCAGTACTTTTGATTCAATGAAGAGAGTTATGACGTGACTAAGTTTTACGTTCAAGCTTCACATTGCAAATAACTTGAATACACTTTGATATGCAATTTGTTGATGTGTAGAAGTATTTTTATTAGTGTTTAGGCATAGCTTTTGTTAATTGAGGTAGCGTGTTAATTAATTTTAACATTATTTCTTGCTTATTCGATGATCAAGTAACGTTTGTTATTTGGTCATAAGCGTTCTGAGATGAGTGGTGCTATCTCTTCTTAATGAAAAGTATGAAACATATTATGTGCACATTGTGAATTAGCTAAAAGGCAAAAATAATGTCCATAGTATATTAAATGCACAACTTCGGATCAAGCATTTATTATTTTTATATTCATTTGAATGGCTTGACAAACTTGTGTCTGGAAAGTGTCATGAAAGTTCAAATGTGTGTATTACATTGCAAACTGATTTATGGAATATGTTCTTTAATGATTTGGGAAATATTTAATTACAAATACATTTCGAAACGTTACTGGTTCATAAAATAAATTGTGAAATGGTGTAAGAAATGCATTATATATATGTACATATATTGTCTAACGAACGGAGTTGGAAAAGAAGATATATTTTGGGTTTGCAAAATCTTTTTGTGAAAGAATTGCGTTGATTCGAGTATGGTTTATGAAAGGTGGTTTGATACGGTATATGAAACAGATTTATGACACGGATTCCGAGTTAGTTTTGTGGAGATAATTGATTTGTAAAAGACTGTGTTTTGATTTGTGAAACCAATTGTGATATGGACCAATAAAGAATTAAGTACGATACGATAATATAACTTCATGGGAGCCACCTCTAAAGCCTTATAGTCAAGAACAAAGTGACATATAATAACATAATATCGTGAGAATCACCTCTAGAGCCTTACTATTAATATGTGTTGGTTAAGGGCTAAGTGCTATATAATGATGCAATCTCATGAGAGCCACTTCTAGGATTTTGAAATGTGATGTGATACGAATTTAGATCAATGGAATGGACCACTAATATGTGATTTTGATAAGATTGATTAAAAGACTTGACCATTGTTGCGACCTACCTCTCGAGAGGGAATTGTAGGTTTAGAGGTTTTGTTAAAGTCAGGCCAACGGCCTTCTGTCAGCACGAGTTCTCCCACACTTATACCTCGCATGACATTGGACATGCAATTTTCATTTGATTAATCCTATGCAAATTCTATATACGGAGGCACTATTAACATATTGAGATCGGTTAGAAATCAAGTGAGATATGATAGTATCTTACTTTTTGCATACCCAAAGATCTTTGGAACGACGATTTGATTACACTAGTTCTAGAACTGATGCACTTTCAATACCTAAACTTAATTACATGATGACCAAATAACAAGGCAACCTATTGAAGATTTTTAGAGTTCATCTTATCTATTCTAAAAATGAAAATAAATAAGGGTGCGTAAAGAAATGTAATCGAAGTAAAAACACACAAATAACTTAATATTGTCTCTAAAGAAAAAGAAAATGTCATACAAAAATCCCTATAATAAAGCCTTAACGGCTTATCCAATTTCGGCTTTTAGTTTTTGAAGAATTTTCCACTTTTTAAAAGAAAAATACTCAAAAGGCTAATTTTAAAGCTTTTTTCAAGGATTTCTATTTTTTTTTTCCTTATATTTTTGGAATTTTCTGAATCTTTATGAATTTTCTGATTTTTTAATTTTTTAGTTTTTGGAATTTTATTTTTTATTATTTTATTAATTTTAATGATTTTTCAAAAATTTATGGCCTTTTTAAAAATCTTAATCTTTTTCAGTATTTTATATATTTTCAAACGAATTTTGATATATTCATTATTTTTAATTTTTTTATGACTTTTTAATGGACTCCGGGGCCCGGCCCGATTTTCTGACCCGAAACCCTGGTGGTCCGGGTTGGGTCTTCGGGTCTTCGGCTTAACTGGGCTCAACCAATGAGCCCAATTCCTAAAAACCAAAGCCCAACCGAAAGCCATCGCCAGCCCACACCAAAAACCAACCCAACGGACTTAGCCCACAATCTCATCTCAGCTTCTATCAACACCCCAGCCCATATTTCTATTCTTTTATTATTTTCTTTCTCTGTCATCTATTTTTCTTATTTCTTTTCTCTTTTTTTATTATTTGTTTTTTTTAGTGCCTTCTTCACCAGGCCTTCTTCATCGACACTCCAACCCTTTGACCAAGCTCTCGCCAGAGCTCTAATGGCTACAGAATCATTCCTACCGTCAGTCATTCACCGATGCCGATCACGCCGACGGTGACTACAATCTAACGCGCATCCTTTATCAAAACAAAATTTCCTTCCAAATCAACAGTCACATACGGCAATCTCCAACAAAACAGAATACACATACTTGAGAAAAAGTACAGAGATCTAACACGACTGTGACTAATCGATAATCGTATTTAAAAAAGGAAAAAAAAAAGGAGGCGGATTTGAGACTCCAACCATGGACGACCAGCACCGTGAGCATGATATGCATCCAAGAAGAAAGAAACACAGCCTTACTCCATTCGGCCATGAATAACATGAACAAAAAGCTATACCTGGCTAAACCTTTGCTAGATAATTTATTTCATGCAATCGGATTCAAGATTTCTTGCAAACAAATCATCGAACATTGGTGGGAATCTTTGTATATGAGTTTTCGAAGCGAGTTTGATGCTAGATTCAATCTGAATACGATATACCAACCTCCAAATCAGCACGATTCGTCACAAAACGATCTCGGATTGGAATAATTGCTTCATCAGTTCATCATCGAAGCCGCACGCTCCAAACTCAGCGAAGTCAAACAAGCAAAAGATTACCTGGCTTTCAGGCAGTTCCACCGAGGTCAGGCAAGGCGGCGGCCACCGACGAAAATACGTCAAAAAAATAGGCACCTCCCCTGGAAAATGTGCAGAAAGAGACTTCGTGGCGGGGACTTGCGGATGAGCAGAAGGGCAGAGGATTTTTAGTGCGAGGAGCCTTTTGCACATGAGGGGCGATGCGTGCCGACAGAGTGCCTGAGACACACGTCTCGGAATTGTGTGTATTTGTTTATTGTCTAAAATAGCAATGAGATAAGTGTTGAGGAGTTCAGTGGATCTGTTTATTGGGGGTAGAAAATAATGGGTACGACTCCAACGTGGCAAATAAGAAGCCACCTCAAATCGCACCACGTGTCCAACGTGGGCCACGTTGTCAGCCAATTTTTTCGCACTTTTCCCTCTCCCCTCTCTTCTCTCTCCCTCCTTCGCACGCTCTCTCGCCCGACTCTCTCTCTCTTCGCCGTAGTTTCTCTTCGCCGGCGCGGACGAACAGCCGGCCACTTCGACCTCCGCGGTGACCACCTCCTCCCGCATGTCCAGAAAGCTGCCAATGGGGTGAGCGTCTCGGAGGGCGTGGAATCGAAACGGGAAGAGAGAAACCAGCGATTGGAATCGAAACCAGAGACCGGAGGTCGAAGTGGCCGGCTGTTCGTCCGCGCCGGCGAAGAGATTCTGCAGCGAAGAGAAGGAGTCGGGCGTGAGACCGTCCAGAGGAGGGAGAGGGAAGAGAGAGGAGAGAGAAAAGTGAGAAGAATTCGAGTGAGAGAGGGTGCAGAGGAGGGAGAGAGAAGAGAGGAGAGAGAAAATGGAAAAGAAATTGACTGATAACGTGGGCCCACACGTGGGGCGAGAGGAGAGAGAAAATTGAGAAGAAATTGACTACAACGTGGGCCCACGTAGGATATGTGATGTGATTTAAGATGACTTCTTATTTGTCATATTGGAGCGTGAGTCATACCCAATATTTTGTAGCAGTGGGGACGGTGCCTATAACGTGAACGATTTTTATCATATACTTTTTTGTCGGTCGATCTTTTTTATAATTTTGTTGTTATTGTTGTTGCTTTTACCTTTTTATTTTTATTTTTTTGCAAAATGGATGGACACCAATAAAAATTTGAGTATCAGCAATCATTGATATTTATGATGATTTAAATGAGTATTTTTTGAATCATATAAAATTTATTGAAATGAAATGATTTGTACATGACTTTTTTTTTGTCACTATACATGACTTGATATGTATATTAAAGTGTTAGATTATGAGGACCTTTAAGGTTCTCCAAGTGCAGTTTTGACAATAAGATAAAGAAAGGGTCATATGATCTACTTGCACAAAGTAGAGCAAGCTAGACAAGGAATTATGCTGTAAGGAGAAATAGAGTGGTTCTTGGCAGTCAAACTATCTTAAACAGTGATTACTATCTTAGTTGTCAAAACCCGAGTTTGCCAGAACAGTCAAGGGTGCCCCTAATTTCAAAGAAGTTCTTGGGTTTCTTATCTTTGGAGCTGCAAATCCAACTACTGATGGCATTAGATCAATCATATGGAGGATTTGTAATGGCATATGGGGTCGCCCTGTCTTTTGGCATAAGATGAGAGGAGAATTGTTATTTACATCAATGGAAAGCTTATTGTCCTCCGTGAAGTAGAGAGACCATACAAGAATGTGCTGGAATACTTGGGAATTGATTTAGAGAGAGTGGAGAAAATGGAAGGTTGGATAAAAGAAGACATTCTTAAAGAAGATGAAACATATACGGGTGCTATCAGGATTATCCATGAAACAGAAGATGGGTAGATTTTTATGTTTGGGAATATGTAGATTCTTCTTTTGCATAGGTACCTCTTGAAGTGTTCGAAAACTTGGAATCTGATGGCTTACCATTAATCATGACGAGTGCCAATAACTGATGGTAAAGCATCGAAAAGTTCTTTGACACACTGAGGATGAACATTTCTTCTGTCTCCAAGGACACATCGTCTTTTTTTCTTTTTTAATTGCCAGATGGGGAGAGGAAGGATGACAATAGGAACTACGATTTGCTTGCCTTCAAAAACTTAGAATCAGTTATAGTAGACCAATTACAATTCTATTTGTCGATGCGAAGCAGAAAAAGATGGATGATGACACCTCAAGAAAATGGTGGTAATGGGGCCGCCTCTATTGTTGAAGATATTGTTGCTGATGCTAATTGATCTTGATTGATTTTGATTATAAGGAATATTTTGTGGGAATATTTTGTACATCTTTGGGATATCATGTATATTTTTCTTCCCTAAATTATTTAGACATCTTGTATTATAAATAGGTTGTAATTACATATTGAAAGATCAAGTGAAAGCAATATACAATTTTTCCCAAATCCCAATAGCTTTCTATTTTTCTGACATGGTATCAGAGCCTCTCGTCTTGGCCTAGCTTCCGCAACGCCCCTTTTTTCTTTGGGGAGGTATCTTGTCGAAGATCGAGGATTCAACTTTTGGTGTATCTAAGGGAGATCAACAGTCTCTCGACAATCAAAGTAGAGGCCGTGTCCCTACAGAGCATCAAACAAATCCATCAGAAAATGAAGGTCAATCGGGCCTCGTGCAGCCCAACTTAGGATTTCATCCTAGAAATGTATTTGCAGGTCCATATATTCAATAGGTACCTGTACCAATTTAGCCGAACCAAGGAGGCCCAACTCAGAGCCCAACTCAAAACAAACCTGGAAAAAATGGTGGGTCAGAAGAAAGCCCATCGCACGTCACTGGGGCAGGCCCTGGAAACGGGGCGAGTTTGTCCTTCCAGAGTCACGGTGGGTCGGGTCCACCGGGTTTCGGAGGGAATCCCTACCCGACCTACGGGCCCAGTTTTTTTCCTTTTGCAGGTCTCACCGAAGGTGGCGGCCGGCTGGAACCTAGAGACCTGTTATACACTGCCACCACCGACGGGCCAGAGGTGCAACTGATCTCCCAGCAGCTGTCGGGACCGAAGAACTATTCCTTGTGGTCTCGCAAACTCCAACAAGTCCTTGTGACCAAGGATAAGGAAGGCTTTTTGGACAGCATGATCCCGATCTCGTCCGACGACCAACTTGCACAACAATGGCGAAAGTGCAACCAGCTCGTTCGGACCTGGATAGGGAATTGTCTCACGATGAAGGTTGCCGCCGGCGTGCCACCAACCGAAGATGCGAAAATTTTCTGGGAGAATTTACGGGAGATGTACGGGAAGTTAGATAGGGCTAAAATCTTCACACTAACTCAAGCCTTATCAGATCTCAAACAGGGAAATTTGTCGATCTCGGCCATGTACAACAAGCTATATGCCCTATGGAACGAACTTGAAATGGCAGAAGAGAAGTTGGAGGGACCCGAGTCAACCTTAACTCAATACCGAACCATGAAGGACCGAGAGAAGGTCACAAGGTTCCTACTCATTCTAAATGAGTCATACTTACCGTTTCGCAGCCAGATCTTGGCCATGGATCCGGTTCCTTCACTCGGCCGCAAATACCAACTTGCGGTTCGGGAAGAATCTCAGAGGCTAGCGTCGTCCGAGTATGTGAAGACAGGTGACCGCGCCGCACTCACGGCCAAGGCTTCGTCGGAGCACCGGCCAGCAACTTCCAGACCCGACCATGGAGGACAGACGAAAAACCAGGGGTGCTAGGGTTTTGGGAGGAAGAAGAAGATGGTTTTTATTTCCCTCAAATAGATGGCCAGGATTATTTCGGGAGATCGAACGGCTTGGGCGGCTCACAAGGAACAAACGGCCAAGATCTGACGGTGGAGGCTCCTTCACAAGATCGAACAGCTCACCCTTCGTCCTTGTAGCACCCCTTTCCGACGGCCCATCAGCATCCGTATTCAAGCGATCCAACGGCCAAAATTCGGCCACATCGTCGAACATAAATAATTCAAACAAATGGAAAGCTAAGTTTTGTGATTATTGCAAAAAACCTTACCATACCAAAGAAAATTGCTGGAAATTGCATGGAAGACTAGGGGAAAAGAAGGAACGAGATTTTTCTGTTGCAGCAAATGCTAAGGTGAATCAACCCATCAATAATGATCAACTCCAACAAATCATGAGGGCCCTGAACCAAATGAGAATTCAAGAAAATATGCCTAGCTATGCAGGTATTTCTTACTGTTTAAGTAATAATATTTCGAGCAAAGCATGGATTATTGATTCAGGTGCTAGTGACATATAATCTGTGATGAACGTTTCTTTTCAAAATTAGACAAGTCCTCAACTCATACTTTTGTTCGTCTTCCAAATGGCAGTGATATTTCGGTAGATAAAATTGGGGATGTTGAGCTTAGCCCTTCCATCACACTAAAAATGTCCTTTTCATTCCCAATTTCCAATTTAATCTCATTTCCGTATCTAAAATCTGTGAAGACAACTTCTGTCAAGTCCTTTTTGATTCTGATGTCTGTCTCTTTCAGGCCCCTTTGACTGGGACACTGATGGGCTTGGGTAGAAATTTCGAGGGACTTTATTTCTGGACAGCATTTCCAAATAACTTTCCTTTCAATAAGAGCATCTTATGTAATGCCAATTATAATAAAAATGTCTCTTTATCTCATCAGCGTCTATGCCATAGTGCCGCTTTTCCTCATCCCAAATGCCCTATATGTCCATTATCTAAATAGTCCAGAATGCCTTTTCCACAAAGTACATCACGTGCTAATAGAGTCTTCTCACTCTTGCACATGGATATTTGGGGACCATATCACACCCCTCATCGTGATGGGTCACGCTTCTTTCTCACTATCGTGGATGATCATGCTCGAGCAACTTTGGTTTTTTTTATGCAGTCCAAGGCCCAAGTACTTTCACATTTCAAAAATTTTCTTATCCTAATCAAAAATCAATTTAACAAATCCGTACAACGGATTCACACTAATAACGCTCGTGAATTCTTTAATCATGAATACTCTTCATTGTTTGTTTCCAATGGCATTCTTCACGAGAGATCTTGTGTCTATACTCCTCAACAAAACGGGATTGTAGAAAGAAAACACCGTCATCTGTTAGAAGTTGCTCGAGCCCTTAAGTATCAAGCTTCAATTCCCGAACGTTCTAGGGGGACTGTGTGGTCACAGCAGCATACCTAATCAATCAAATGCCATCTCGAGTTTTAAATTGAAAGACCCCATTCGAGTTATTATTTGGGAAACGTCCCAACATTCGTCATCTCCACGTTTTTGGGTGTTTATGCTATGTATCTACCATGGGCTCTCGGGACAAATTAGGTCCCCGCGCCGTTCCATGCATATTTATGGGATATCCTACCCTTCAAAAAGGATACTTGGTTCTTGATCCACCTACCGGAAGATTCTTCATTAGCAGAGATGTCATGTTCCATGAAGATGTTTTCCCTTTCAAGGATGGGCTATCTTCATATCAACAAGACGATTCCCCTACGTCTTCTCGTCCCTTTCTGAATGAAGATGATCCTCCACAAGCACTTATGATTGTGCTTCCGCAGGTAATATCGCCTGTAACATCTCCTGATGTCAATACAAATGCTGCACCAAAAGGGGATAATGAAATATGTAGTCTTCCTTCAACAATGTCCGAAAGACCTGAATCCTCGGAATACTATATTCTGGCAGATAATCCTCCTATAGATCCACATGTTGATGTTCCATCTGAACTAGTTAATCATCGGCGATTGAAACGCACAATTCAACCACCAACATGGACAGCGGATTACATTTGTTCCTCTTCAAAAAAATATGGTACACAATATCCTACTTCCTCTTATATTAGTTTTGCTCATCTCTCCCCTGAACATAGATGCTGCGTCAGTAGAATTTCTGAGCAACAGGAACCCTCATCCTATGATGAAGCCACCAAGGATCCTCGTTGGCAACGAGCTATGAAAGATGAGTTACAAGCTCTCATGGAGAAAGAGACTTGGGAAATTGTTTGTTTACCTCCCCATCGTAGACCCATAGGCTACAAATGGGTATACAAGATCAAATACAAAGCAGATGGATTCATTGAGCATTACAAAGCCCGATTAGTTGCGAAGGGATTCACCCAGAAGGAAGGATTTGATTATACAGAAACTTTCTCTCCTGTTGCCAAAGAAGTCACCGTACGATCCTTTCTTTCCATTGCCACCATTCGTGATTGGCCTCTTCATCAAATGGACGTCCACAATGTTTTTTTTACATTGGGATCTTAAAGAAGAAATTTATATAGATATTCCATCGGGATTTTGCAGACAGGGGGAGGGCAGCGTGTGTCGTCTCCGTAAATCCTCTATATGGGCTCAAACAGGCTTCTCGTCAATGGTATGCCAAGTTTACCAATGCACTTGCAGCTGCAAGATTCCAGCAATCTAAGCATGACTATGCTTGATTCACATGGAAACAAGGTACGCCGTCAATCTACTTATTCATATATGTTGGCGATATACTCATTAAGGGAAATGATGCGCCTGCCATTGAGAGATTCAAGGAGTATTTGCATTCTACATTTCATATTAAGGATTTGGGATCTCCCAAATACTTTCTTGGGATAGAAATTGCGCGGTCAAATAAGGGCATCTGTCTTAGCCAACGGAAATTTGTCTTAGAAATTGTATCGGAAGCAGGTTTGTCGGGATCTAAACCAACTATTATTCCAATCGATCAGAATATCAGGTTAACAACAGCTGAAAATGACAAAGGATTGTCACCCATGAACAAGGATCCTTTGCTTAAAGATCCTTCTGCTTATTAAAGAGTCGTTGGGAAGCTTATCTATTTGACCATGACCAGGCCAATCATCTGTTATGCAGTCCAGATTCTTAGTCAATTTATGCATGCTCTGAAACAGCCTCATATGAATGCAGCATTGAAGGTCATAAAATACTTGAAAGGATGTCCCGGATTGGGAATATTGCTGTCTCGAGACAACAATACGGAGATGACAACATATTGTGACATGGATTATGCTACTTGTCCCATGAGTAGAAGATCAGTTACAGGTTTCTGTATAAAACTAGGGGATTCTCTAATTTCATGGAAGACAAAGAAGCAATCAACCATATCCTTATCATCCGCCGAGACAGAATATCGAGCAATGGTAAAGACTAGTTGTGAGATAGTCTGGATAAGAGGCCTTCTTTAAGACCTTGGCGTACAGTTAAAAGAGTCCACTATCCTATTTTGTGATAATGATGCTGCATTAAAGCTTGCAATGAACCTAGTATTCCACGAGAGGACGAAGCATATAGAAATTGATTGTCACTTCATCCGAGACAAGATCCAGAATGGAGTGATCAGAACAAGAGGGATAAGAACGACAGAGCAACCCGCGAACATTTTTACCAAGGCCCTATGTCAAAGGCAACATTCGTATCTACTAAACAAGCTAGGCGTCTTTGATGTGTATAGACCGCCAAGCTTGATGGGGAGTGTTGAAGATATTGTTGCCAATGCTAATTGATCTTGATTGATTTTGATTATAGGGAATATTTTGTGGGAATATTTTGTATATCTTTGGGATATCGTGTATATTTTTCTTCCCTAAATTATTTAGACATCTTGTATTATAAATAGGTTGTAATTACATATTGAAAGATCAAGTGAAAGCAATATACAATTTTTCTCAAATCCCAATAGCTTTCTATTTTTCTGACATCTACTTCTTAAGTGTCTAAAGAACAAGCTCATGCTTTTAGCATAAATGATATTGTACTACTATGGAAAAAAAACACGACTATTTAATATAATGATTTAGAGTGTTTTGAAGCCTTAGATGCAATCACAGATGTTTTGCTCTACAAAACATATGTCAAGCTATTTTACTATACAGAGATGTATTCAACTAACATCATGTCGAGCCTTGAGTAAGGTGAGTGGCACGAAATCATGGTGCTGAGTATTTGGAGAGAGAGTTTTACTTGATTGCTTTTACCCAGAAACTTTAAGTACTAGTAAACACTACATGACTCTTGTCCGGATTAGCTCGTGACGTTGATTCATTTTACTCTGTGTTCAGTACAAGCTGGGGAAGTTACAGATCTGGGGTTCAAGAAGTCGCTTGGAGAGACATCGCATTCAATCTTGTTTCTTGGAAATGGAAATGAAGAGGGGAAAGGGTGTGAGGTTTTATTCTAATGGACAACAGAGGAAAGAATCGAGAAGGGCAAGTTATAATCCTTCGAACTTGAATATGTCGTTTAAAAAGTACATAATTTCCTCATCATCTTTGCCGAAATCCTTCGTATGAAGATGGAGTTTGGAAAATATTTTGATCGTCTAGATGTACTAGGCAGTTGTTTCTCGCCCAGCCATAGAGGTATGCTTAAGTTTGAAAACAATGCAAGAGCCACTTGGACAACTTGGAGGAGACAAAATTTATGTGTACCAAAATCGTTTCATGCATACTGTCATAGCAATAATGCAATTTTCAAGCCTGGCTATTTATCTGTTGCCACGTATGATGATTTGAGACTACTTCAGCACAGATAAGTTGGGTCACATACACCTAGGGGTAGTTCTACTGGTTTTCTCTTAGGGCAGGGCATACATTATTGCTTCATCGGCAAAACCGAGGGACTTGAGTTAGAAAAGAACCGTTTTGAGTTTGTCTGATGAAGATACTAAATTGAGGGTGCCTAAAAAAAATTTCCTGAGGTTTGTGATGATAGGGTGAGAAGTCTTTTTCATGTGGGTCTTCATGGATTAGAAGTACATGGACAAAAGAGGAGGACCTTCTTGGTGTGATTGCATCGGTAGATTGTATGAGTGGAAGAAGTAGGAATCTACATCTCCAGATGGAGGAGGACCTTACTCTGTTGCATTGTATTATAAGTCAACAAATTAACAAGGAAGCCATCAGAAAAATGCAAATTAACAAAAATAAAATTCCAAAGATATACACATGAACAATCTATGTTCAATACAAATTCATTGCCCGATATCTTTGAGCTTCTTCATTATCACCTCGAAGCATTGACATTATTTTTTGCATTAATAGAGATGAAAAGAAAGGTCCCCTCATGATGTTTAATCAAAGTTAACACAAAAAATTGTGATTGACCTTTCACCTATGTTAGCTTCTTTTATCATGGATAGACTCTGATAAATTAATTTTGTTTTTTAATGATATATACCGAACGATTTCCTTCATTTTCTAATTGCATGTTGGTTGACTTCTTTTGTAGCTAGCATTTGCTCGGCAGATTAGTGCGATTACTAATTATTTGGCAAAACTTCTTCGTGGCAAATATACAAATTATTCTCTCTATTTATCGAGATCAAACATATATAAGTCCTATGCATGTGTCATAGAGCCTTAGTTATATATAATGATATTGACTGTATTTAATTTTGTAGATAGACCCATACGATTGTATTAAGACAATAACTCTACAGTGTTCTTTATACAACAACAATAATAGAGGTTTCAAATGGTCTAAACATACAGCAGTCAAAGTTTTTGATAAAAAAGAGGTACAGAATGATGACGTTATAGTAGAGCATATTTCCATAGATGATATGATTGTAGATCCACTAATTAAAGGCTTTCGACCTTGCATGTCTGAATGACATGTCATTAGCATGGGTTTAAGAGCATTATGAAATACTATTGTTTAGTGGGAATTGTTTCGATTTTTCTCTAATAAAGTTTACATCTATCTTTATTACATTTAGTAATATGTAAACTCTTTTGCATTCAATAAATGATTTTGAATGCATTGTTGTCAAGTTAAATACATATATCTGATGAAAATCTCAAGATATTGTGTAAACCTTGAGTAAAGGCTAAGAGCATCTAGTTATTAGTCTTAAAGATATGTCTTGATGTATATAAAAAAAGGTTAACCACAAGAACAAGACATATATAAGTTCATTAGAATTATAAAGATATTCTCTAATAGCACAGATTCTTACTTTAAGATAAGAGAATGGTGACTGACAAATGAGATGATATATAAGATATTACTCTCTATGAAGGGTGTTGTATATTGAATCCATATCGGTAGAATTAAAAGCATGTGTGATCATAGAAAACTCTGTGTGTATACATGCAATTATTACCATGATTCTGTGTTTGAGACTTTATGAGAATCGAATTGACTGTTAAAAATTATCTCTAGATCAAAGTGCACACATAAAATACAAATCCAAATGGTATAATATAAGAGTTTTTCTGATGTGGGTTATATTAATTGATATTATAATTTATCGTTTTATAGGATTAGTCTAATAAAGTGAGATAAAAGATTTTTTAATTAGTCTAATATAGTGCTGGTCAGTGTGGGCCGTCATAATAAGAAGGCCTGGCCGAGAACTCAATAAATAGTTCCAAGTCTCTTCTCTAATCCTGACACATAAATATCTTCACATGAAGGGTGTTTACTCAATGCAAAGGGTGAAGGGAAGTCTCATTAAGCTTGTACTACAAAGGGCAATAGAGAATAAGCGTTTGGATTTAGATCATTGCTATTCCGCATCAAGAACGTCAGATTCCAAATTAGGTTCGCAAATCTCTTTATTTGGTTATATGTTTTTTTATGCTAATTATGGAGATCTTGCGATTTTTCTTTCGTGGCTTATAGAGAGAAGATAGAAGAATAGAGAATGAAAAAAATGAAGGGTTTCAAGACGAGGGTACTCATTAAAGTCAAAGTTACTTCCATTCGCAATGCTCGGTAAATCTTCATGCCTATCGTTCTTCCAATTGGACTAGTTTTCAAGGTTAGGGCTTAAATTCAGAACTACGCAAGATTCGAATTGTGAAATCCAATTTTTGAGTTATTGAGCTATAAAATTTCATGAAATTTAGGGTGTTGTGGAGTAAAGCGATTTTACAAAAATTGATTTAAGCTTATGATTTGCCTGAAACAAAATTTTGAAGTTTTTCGCGTATGATGAATAGTGCTCATCCAAAGAAGTTGAGGCCATACTTCGTCGGTTTTTGGCTTGATCTTGAGTTGGTGAGGTCGGTGTTCTTATACTACGTTGAAAGAGCTATTGACTATAGTACTTTAAGTTCAATGGAGAAAGTTATGGCGTGACTAAGTTTCACGTTCAAGTTTCACAATGCCAATGGCTTGAATACAATTTGGTATGTGATTTATTGGTGTGTAAGATTACTTTTATTAGCATTTGGGCATAGCTTTCATAAATGAGGTAGTGTGTTACTCAATTTTAAAGTTGTTTCTCGCTTATTTGATAGGACCACAAGTTCCACGATTGAGTAAGGTTTGTTGTTTGGTCATAAGCATTTCGAAGTGAGTGGTACTATCTCTTTTTAATGAAAAATATGAGATATATTATGTGCACGTTGTGAATTAGCTAAAAGGCAAAAATAATGTTCATAGCATACTTGGTGCACAACTTCTAATAAGGTATTTATTACTTTTTATTCATTTGAGAATAGTTTGAAAAATGTGTTATGAAAAGTATCGTGAAAGTTTAAATATTTTGGGTATCACGTTGCGAACTAATCTATGAAATGTGTTCTTTAATGATTTGGGGAATGTTTAATTAGAAAGAAGTTTTGAAATATTACTGATTTATGAAATAAATTCCAAAATGGTGTGAGAAATGTGTGTGTGTGTGTGTGTGTGTGTGTGTGTGTGTGTGTGTGTATGTGTGTGTGTATATATATATATTATGTCTAATGAATGGAGTTGGGGAAAAGGATATCTTTTGGGTTTGCAATTTTTTTTGTAAAAAATATTTGGGTTAACTTGAGTATGGTTTATGAAAGGTGATTTGATTCGGTATATGAAACCGATTTATAACACGGATTCTAAGTTAGTTTTGTGGAGATAATTGATTTGTGAAAGGCTATGGTTTGGTTTGTGAAAGCAACTGTGATATGGACCGATAAAAGATTATGTGCTATACGACAACATAATTTCATGGAAGCCACTTTTAGGGCCTTATAGTCGAGGACAAAATGCTATAAGATAACATAATTTCTTGAGTATCACATCTAGAACCTTACTATTAATATGTGTTGGTTAAGGGCTAAGTGTTACATGATGATGCAATAATGGGAGCCACCTCTAGGACCTTAAGATGTGATGTGATTCAAGTTTGGGTCAATATAATAGACCATTAAAATGTAATTTTGATAAGATCGATCAATAGACTTGACCATTATCGTGACCTACCTCTTGGGAAGGAAGTATAGGTTTAGAGTTATTGTTAAAGTCGGGCCAACAGCCTTCAGTTGGCACAAGTTCTCCTACACTTATATCTCGCATGACATTTTACATGCAATTTTCATTCAATCAATTCTATATAATAAGTCACCACTAATTTATTGAGGTCGATTAGAAACCAAGTGAAGTATGAGATTTTCTTACTTTTTGTGTACCCAGAGATCTTGAGAATGGTGATTTGATGACATTAGTTCGAGAACTAATGCATTTTCAATACCTAAACTTGATTATGCGCCAACCAAATCCTAAGGCAACTTATTGAAGATATTTAGAGTTCATCTTATCCATTCTAAAAATGAAAATAAATTAAGGTGAGTGACCAAATGTAATCGAAGTCAAAACACACAAATAACTTAATATTATCTTTAAAGAAAAAGAAAATGGCATCCAAAAATCTCTGTAATAAAACTTCAATGGCTTATTCAATTTTAGCTTTCAGTTTTTGAAGAATTTTCCGCTTTTTAAGAGAGAACTATTCAAAAAGCTAATTTTTAAGCTTTTTCCAAGGATTTCTATTTTTTTCTTATTTTTTTAAATTTTCTGAATCTTTATGAATATTTTGTTTTTAAATTTTTTTAGTTTTCGGAATTTTCTATTTTTTATTATTTATTATTTATAATTTTTTAAGATTTTTTAATGGACTTCGGACCGAGGGGATCCGGCCCGATCTTCTGACCCGAAACTCTAATGCTCCGGGTTGGGTCTTCGGGTGTTACGCTTAACTGGGCTCAACCAATGAGTCCAATTCCTAAAACCAAAACCCAGCCGAAAGCCATCGACAGCCCACATCAAAAACCAACCCAACGGACTTAGCCCATATTTCTATTCTTTTATTATTCTTTCTCTGTCATCTATTTTTCTTATTTCTTTTATCTTCTTTTTTTTTTTTTTTTTTCGTGCCTTCTTCACAAGGCTTTCTTCACCGCTCCAACCCTTTGACCAGGCTCTCGCCGGAGCTCTAATGGCTATCAAATCGTTCCTGCCGTCCATCATTCCCCGACGCTGATTGCATCAATGACGACTACAAGCCAACGTGCATCCTCCATCAAAACAAATTTTCCTTCTAGATCAACAATCACATACAACAATCTTCGACAAAACAAAACACACATGCTCAAGGGAAAAGTACAGACATCTAACATGGCTGTGACCAAACGTGAATTGTCATTAAAAGATAAAAAGAGAGGCGGATTCAAGACTCCAACCATGGACGACCGGCACCATGAGCATGATATGCATCCAAGAAGAAAGAAACACAGCGTTAGCACTCGATTCAGCCATGACTAACATGAATACAAAGCTATACTGGGCTAAATCTTTGCTGGATTATTGATTTCATGCAATCAGATTCAAGACTTCTAGTAAACAAATCATCGAACATTGGTGGGCGTTTTTGTATATAAGTTTCCAAAGCGGGTTTAGTGCTATATTCAATCTGAAATTGAGGTACCAACCTCCAAATCAGCACGACTTGTCACAAAACAATCTTGGCTTCGAATGATTGCTTCATCAGTTCATCATCGAAGCCGCACAATCCAAACTCAGCGAAGTCAAACAAGCGAATGATTACCTGGCTTTCAGGCAGTTCCGACTAATTAATCATCCCCTGGATAATGTGTAGAAAGAGATTTCGTGGCGAGGACTTGCGGACGAGCGGAAGGGCAGAGGATATGAAGTATGAGGTTCCTTTTGCATATGAGGGGCAAGACCCAAGGGTGCGTGCGGACAAAGTGCCTGAGACGTACGTTTTGGAATTGTGTGTGTTTGTTTGTTGTCTAAAATGTGAATGAAAGGAGTGATGGGTAGATAAGGAATTATGCTGCTAGGAGAAATGGAGAGGTTCTTGGCAATTGAACTATCTTAAAAGGTGATGACTATCTTAGTTGTAAAAACCTAAGTTTGCCAAAGCGACTCAAGGGTGCCCATAATTTCAAAGAAGTTCTTGGGTTTCCTATCTTTGCAGCAGAAAATTCAACTATGATGGCATAAGATGAATCATATGGAGGATTGGTGATGGCATATGTGGTCGCTCTATCTTTTAGTGTAAGATGAGAGGAGAACTTGTGATTTACATCAATGGAAAGCCTATGGTTCTCCATGAAGTAGAGAGACCATATAAGAATATGCTGGAATACATGCGAATTGATTTAGAGAGAGTAAAGAAAATGGAAGGTTGGATAAAAGAAGACATTCTTAAAGAAGATGAAACATATACAAGTTGCTATCATGATTATCCATGAAACAGAAGATGGGTAGATTTTTATGTTTGGGAACACGTAGATTCTTCTTTTGCACAAGCACCTCTTGAAGTGTTCAAAAACTTGGAATCTGATGGCTTATGACAAGTGCCAATTGATGGTAAAGCTTCTAAAGGTTTTGACTTTGACACATTGGGGATGAACATTTCTTTAGTCTCCAAGGACACATCGTTTTTTTTTTTTTTTAATTGCCACATGGGAAGAGGAAGGATGACAATAGGAACTACGATTTGCTTGCCTTCGAAAACTTAAAATCAATTATGTTACACAAATTAAAATCCTATTTGTTGATGCGAAGCAGAAAGAGATGGATGACGACACCTCAAGCGATGAGGAAAATGGTGGTAATGGGGCCTCCTCTACTTCTCCAGTATCTAAAGAGAAATTTAGCAAGGAACAAGCTCGTGCTTTTGACATAAACGATATTGTACTATTGTAGAAAATAACGAGACTATTTGATAATGATTTAGAGTGTTGTGAGGCCTTAGATGCTAGCTCAGATGTTCTGCTCTAGAAAACATACATCAAGCTATGTTATTAAATGGAAAGGTATTCAACTAACATCATGTTGAGCCCAGAGTAAGGCGAGTGGCACGAAATCATGGTGCCAAGTATTTGGAGAGACACTTCCGCTTGATTGCTTTTGCCCAAAAACTTTAAATACTAGGAAACCCTATATGACTCTTGTCCGGATCAGCCTGTGACACTGATTCACGTTACTCTCTGTTTAGTACAAGCTGGGGAAGTCACAGATTATGGGTTTAAGAAGTCGCTTGGAGAGACATTGCATTCAATCTTGTTTCTTGGAAATGGAACTGAGGAGGGAAAAGGTTGCGAAGTTTTATTCTAATGGACAACAGAGGAAAGAATCGGGGAGGGCAAGTGATCTTCGAACTTGAATATGTCGTCTTCCAAGTACATGGTTTCCTCATCGTCTTTGCTGAAATCCTTCGTATGAAGATGGAGTTCGGCGAATTTTCACATCGTCTAGATGTACTAGGCAGTTGTTTCTCGCCCAGCCATGGAAGTGTGCCTAAGTTCGAAAACAATGCAAGAACCACTTGGACAACTTGCAGGAGGCAAAATTCATGTGTACTAGGATCGTTTCATGCATACAGTGAAAGCGATAATGCAATTTTCAAGCCTGGCTATTTATTTGTTGCCGCATATGATGATTTGAGACTACTTCAGTAAAGATAAGTTGGGCCACCTACAGCCAGAGGCAGTTCTACTGATTTTGTCTTAGGGCAGGGCATACATTGTTGCTTTATCGGCAAAACCGAGGGAAAATAGCTTGAATTAGAAAAAGAACCATTTTGAATTTGTCTGATGAAGATACCAAATTGAGGGTGCCTAAAACAAATTTCCTGATGTTTGTGATGATAGGGTGAGAAGTCTTTTTCATGTGGGTCTTCATGGATTAGAAGTACATGGACAGAAGAGAAGGACCTTTTTCATGTGGGTCTTCATGGATTAGAATTACATGGACAGAAGAGAAGAACCTTTTCATGTGGGTCTTCATGGATTAGAAGTACATGGACAAAAGAGGAGGACCTTCTTGGTGTGATTGCATCGGTAGATTGTATGAGTGGAAGAAGTGGGGACCTGCATCTCCAGGTGGAGGAGGACCTTACTCTTTTGCATGGTATTATAAGTCAACAAATAGATGAACCCTTGAATGATGCTAAAGGCACGTTTGGTAACGATTACATTAAAACGATTCGACAAAATGATTATTTTTTATTCTCATTAACCGATTCTCGAGTAAAAAGAATCGTTTGGTAGAATCGTCGGAAATTTCGATTCGGATTAACATTGCGTTTGATGTATCGTGTTAATTAATTATGTTCCAAATCAATTTCTTTTAATTTTTAAATAATTTTTATATTTTTTCCTTTTGTTTCCTTTTTTTCATTTTCATTTTTTTTTCTTTTTTCTCCCATTCTTCTTCTTCTTCAGGCCGGTCGCCGGACGAGGGCCAACGACCTCACCGGAGTGTCGCCGGCCCTTGTCGGCCAAGCCTCGCTGGTGGCCAAGCCGGCCTCGCCGGGGCTGGGCGAAACCTGCCTGGCCATCGGTGGGGCTGAGCGAGGCCCGCGTGGCCACCGGCAAGCTCGCCAGACCAATTGCCGGCGACCGCCGGCGGTGACCGGCAGTGACGGACGGTGGCGGGTGGCGGCGGACGGGGGCGAGCGACGGCGGGCGGCAATCGCGGGATGGCGATCGATGAAGAAGAAGAAAAGAGAAGAAAAAGAGTTTTGATTCTCAATTTTGTTCCCGGAACAAGAATCAACTTTTTTTCTTATTCTTGATTCTCTTCCCAATCTGTTCCCGGGAACAAATATGGTCCCAGGAACAAAAATTTAACCAAACGCGATTCTCGTCCCAAACTGATTCTGGAAACAAAAAATCAGAATCAGGTATTGTTTGGATGGTTACCAAACAGTGCCTAAGTAATATATTTGACAGTAAACACATCGAAGAAAAAAATTAAAGACAACATTAATGAGTGTTTTTCACTTCAAAACTAAGGAAGCCATCCGAAAAATGCAATTTAACAAAAATAAAACTCCAAAGATATACACATGAACAATCTACGTTCAATACAAATTCACCGCCTGGTATCTTTGAGCTTCTTTATTATCACCTCGAAGCATTAACAACATTTTTTGCATTAATAGAGACGAAAAGAAAGGTCCCCTCATGATGTTTAATCAAAGTTAACGCAAAAAATTGTGATTGACCTTTCACCTATGTTAACTTCTCTTATTGGGGATAGACTCCGATAAATTAATTTTTGTCTTTTAATGATATATATACCGAATGGTTTCCTTCATTTTCTAATTGCATGTTGGTTGACTTCTTTTGTAGCTATTATTTGCTCGGCAAATTAGTGTGATTACTAATTATTTGGCTTGCATACAATATACATAGTTTTGCCTATAGCACTTTATTTTATTTATTGAACCTAGAGTGGATGCCACGTGGTCTGACTAGCCTCCATATCACATCTCAGATGCCGCTCGGAATAGTGCGAGAGCTTCGCCTGTTCGCAATTTTCCTACCGCGGAGTTTCCTGTAGTCTGAATTAGTAAAAGGGGCATAGAGGCGTGGGTGCTCAGCATCCACAAGCTCCTCTGGGGCTTCAATAGCTGCCTTCTTTGGTCCCAACAGAAAAGCACCCACCTATGACCGAGCTCTTCCTTCCTTGCATTGAACTCGATGCTTTGCATGGCCCGATCTCCCGTTGCTCCACGCCTAGAACATGTAATGTGAGGAGTGATCAACACTATTGAAAAATTCAGGACAAGAAGAATTCTAAGTCGACTCGTACAGTTAATTTATAGACTCTCAACCGATCAAGATGGAAAAGGGAAAACAATATGGCATTCATGGTTTGTTTGTGGGTTCCACTAGTATCTTGATCGATGAAGAAGGCATATACCACAGCCATGTGTCATTGGTCAATCGATTGGGACGATCAAACACCCATGCGGCCTTAGGATTTTACTCCCAAGTCAGCCTCACACGCACACGCACAAACACGAGGATCATATTAACAAAGGGGCGAGTGTATTTGCTATGAACGAGCTGAATAAAATGAGGGGGAGAGATTCCTATTTATACAAGTATGGGTCTCATCTCATCCGTTGATCTTCCTTCCGATGCAACGGCTGTGTTTAAATGTATGTCATCATTACAAGTCTGTACATTAGGCCACTCAATAGCTCTTGGCCTGAGAAAGCCCAAGGCGTGTGTCAAAAGCAAGGGCAGGGCCGCATGACATGGAGTAGGTGAACGGTCATAGGCTTTTGTCCGCATTGCACATGGGCCGATCATGCATTGATCATGGGTCATTCATGGATCGATCGTGGGCTGCTCATGGGCTACCCCTCGTGCGTGACACGGCCCCGTCCGGTCGGTCTTGGATGATGCTTCGTCCGTGGACCGTATCAATCTCCCCCACCTAATCAAGCAATGTCTTCATCACGTCTGTGGCATGGAAGGCATCAATGTATTTATTGAACTATCATAGAGTCTCGGACGGTTCCCAACTCGCTTCATTCTAGAGAAGGCCCTTCTATCAGATAAGGTATTCCTTCTTTGGTGCACAATATCTTTTCTATATAATGCGGTCCGCCATGATGCATTCAACGTCCTGATCATAGGAGGTTTTTGCTCCAAGGGGCACCCATTGTGATTCGCCTCGATTCGGATCATCCTCATCTGCATTGAAAGGCTTCAGCATACTCACATGGAACACGAGGTGTACCTTGAGTATGGCCGGCAAGTCCAGCTTGTTCGCAACCTTCTCGATCCACTGCAACACTCAAAAGGGGCCTTCATACTGACGGATCAGCCCTTTGTGCACATCACGGTATCGGAGGACCAAGTGTAGCTTGGCCAACACCAAGTCCCGACCTAAAACTCTACATGCTATCGCTTCTTGTCGACCCACTTCTTTATGTGCTTTGTAACCTTATGTAGGCACACATGTGCCAAGTCCACATGTTCGTCTCATTCTTTGGCGAACTTGTACGCAGAGGGACTGCTTCCTCGATATCTCGAGGCAATTGCCCTTGGTGTAAGCGGTTGTTGCCCGGTCACAATCTCAAATGGGTTTTGATTCGTGGACTCACTACGCTGCAAGTTGTAGGAGAATTAGGCCACGTCGACTAGCCGTGCCCAATTCACTTGTGTGTTACTCATATAGTGCTGGAGGTAGATTTCTAAGAGCGGGTTCACCATTTCTATCTGACCGTCGGTTTGAGGATGAAGGCTCATGGAAAAGTTGAGGTTCGTCCCCAACAGCTTGAAGAGCTCGATCTGAAATTGCTTGGTGAATCGAGGATTGCGATCGCTCACAATCGTGCGTAATATGCCCCAGCATTTGACAGCGTGCTTGAGGAATAACTTGGCTGCTTCCTTGGCTAAGCAATCCTTCATGGCTGGCACGAATATTGTGTACTTGGAGAAGCAATCCACCATGATCATGAGGGTCCGACACCTTTCGGACTTCGGCAAATTCACAATGAAGTCCATGGAGACACTCTCCCATGGACATTCCGGGATAGGCAACGGTTCAAGGAGCCCCACTAGTGACCGCTACTCTATCTTGTCTTGTTGGCACACAAGAAATGTCCGCACACAAGAAATGTCCACACATAGGCTTTAATGTCGTCCTGCATGTGTGGCCAATAGTATTGATTCTCGACGAGTACCATGGTGCAATGGATTCCCGAATGACTCGCCCATTTAGAGTCGTGGTACTCGTGCAGGACTTCATTCATGAGTTTCCCATGGAGCGGCACATAGAGTCGTCGTCCCTTGGTGTAGAAGAGATCATCCTCGCACCAGAATCATCTCATCCTGCCCTCTCATGCGTACTGAAGGAGGGCTTGGGCCGTTCAGTCGTGTTCAGCCCCTCCTTGATACGGTCGATCTATGGACAGTCGGATCGACTCATCATGTTGGCCAACTCTAGCTTCCTACTTAAGGCGTCAGCCATGGAGTTGGACTTTCTAGGCTTGTGTTCTAACACATAATCAAACTCGGCTAGGAAGTCTTGCCACATAGTTTGCTTCGGGTTAAACTTCTTCTAGATTTGGAAGTAGCTTGTGGCCACATTATCAATCCCTTCGACGAACCAGGATCCCAAGAGATAGTGCCTCCACGTACAAAGGTAATGCACCACCGCAGTCATCTCCTTCTCTTAGATCGTGTATCGTCGCTTGGTATCGTTCAATTTCTGAGACTTGAAGGCAACCGAGTGTCCATCTTGCATAAGGACACCACCGATAGCAAAGTCAGAGGCATCAGTTTCTACCTCGTATGGCTTGGCATAGTCGGGCAGCACGAGCACTGGCTTTTCAGTCATGGCCTGCTTCAATCGATCAAACATCTCTTGACACCGATTCGTCCACTCCCATAGTCTTTTTTTCTTCAACATGTCTGTGAGTGACATGGTGAGGCTCGAATATCCACAAATGAAGCACTGATAATAATTTGTGAGACCAAGGAAGGATCTCAATTCCGTCACTTTGGTCGGCAGCTCCCATTCAATGATGGCACAAATCTTGGCTGCATCCATCTGCACTTGTCCACCCCCGACGATGTGCCCAAGGAAAGAGACTTCATTTTGCGTGAGAGCATTCCCATACTTCATGTATAAGTCATTTTCCTAAAGAACCTGAAAAACTCATCTCAAATGCTCAACGTGTTCCTCGAGCGTCCAGCTGTACACGACAATGTCATCAAGGTAAACTACAATGAATCGATCAAGAAATGAATGGAGTACCTTGTTCATGAGAGTGCAAAATGTGGCCAACGCATTAGTCAAGCCAAAAGGCATGACAAGGAACTCATAAGATTCGTAATGGGTCACGCACACGGTTTTCAGCTCATTTCTTTCTGCAATCCGAATTTGGTAGTATCCCAATCGAAGATCAGGCTTGGAGAATCATTGGGCTTCCCCGAGCTGATCAAACAAGTTTGCAATGAGGGTGATCGGATACTTGTTCTTGACGATAAGCTTGTCCAATACCCGATAGTCTATGCACATGCGGAGGGATCCATCATGTTTCTTTTGGAACAAAACCAGAGCACTAAACTGGGCCTTGGATAACCGAATGTATCCCGCGTCGAGCAATTCTTTGAGTTGTTTCCGCAACTCTTCCAACTCAGGCGGGCCATGCGATAGCGTGCCATGGCCGGCGGTTGAGCATCGGGCACGAGCTCGATCCGATGATCAACTTCTCTTCGAGGAGGCAACTTCTTGGGCAGCTCGAGTGGCATCACATCTTGGAAGACGTCAAGAACTTGGGTCACCTCCCTTGATACCCTGCTTTCTTTCACGTCATCCTCCTTCAATGCTGTCAAGAAGGTCACCTCGCCTTTCTTTACTTCCTTCGACAGCTACATGGCTGATAGCATCTTCCCATCGCATCCCGACTCGCGGTAGATCGGAACCATGCACTGGCACTGCTTATTTAGGATGCAATTACAATCCGTGAATGGCATAACGCCCGCATTGATCCTATCGAGGAATCTTAGACCAAGCACGAAATCATAGTCGTCAAGGGCGATTACCTCGATGTCCTCTATGCTGGTCCATGGACCAAGGTGGAGCTTCACGTCCTTAGCTACGCCACTAATTGGGACTTCCTTGGAGTTCACCGTTTTGAGCCAACCGGTTTTCCCTTTCTCAACCGGAAGATTTAGCTTCTTCACGGCCTCCTGGGATATGAAGAGATCGAACGCCCCAGTGTCCACGAGTACACTCATCATGGTACCACCGATCTTCACATCCACAAACATCATCCCTTTGGGTTTCTTAGCTTTCTTGGCCTTGATCAACTTAAGGATCCGTAACAATCCTAACCGTGTCTCCTCTTGCAGTTCATCCTCCTTGCACAAGGCTACCAGCTTTTCTCTTTTCGGACAATCTCGGGCCATATGTAGACCGTCACAAAAGAAGCACTTGTAGGTGCATACCTTGCGATGATATCCTCCATTACTCGATTCTGGTTGAGTCCTAGGAGGGATCGATGGTGGTTTACCTTCGTTCGGATGGTTGTATCGACTCTGATCTCCCCCACCATTGGCCTTTTCTCTTAGACGAGAGTCTGGCTTAGCCGAGGATGGTGACTTGTATTCCATGAGAGACTTGGCCACGGAGGTAGCCGTTGCAAGATCCGCCGCATGACATCGTTTGAGCCCTTGTTTGACCCATGATTTGAGTCCGCTCATGAACTGATGATATGCCTCCGTCTCGGTAATGGACAGGATTTGGAGCAATAGTTCCGAGAATCGCTTTACGTACTCATGAACTCCGCCTTTCTGCTCTAGGCCCTTGAGTTCCCCACGAGCTTCCTCCTCCGCATAAGTGGGGTAGTTGGTTCGCCGAAATTCTTCCACGAACTTCGTCCATGTCGTGATAGGGTCACCACTCCTATTATCCGACTTGTGACACCACCACAGCAACGCATCATCAACTATATACATTGCTACAGTGTTTATCCGGATCATGTCGTTAATAATTCCCATGGTTTGGAAGTATCACTCCATGTACCATAGGAAGTTGTCCACGTCCTTTGCTACCTGGAAGCCCTTGAATTCTTTTGGCTTTGGTGCATTAGGATGTGGTTGCGTGGTGATTGCCCCGTTCACACACATCACTTCAACCTCAGCAAGCTTCCCTTTGAGCTCAGCAACTTCAACGCACATGGCCACCATCGTAACTTCCCATGTCTCATCCCGTTGTCTCAGCTCGTGGATCAAGGACCCCAGCAACTTGCTTCGAAGCTCTCCCATGCTGGCTTTGAGCTCTTGCATCTCGGCCCAGAGCTCCTCCTTTCCGGCTTCCGCTCCTTCAACGGTCTGGCACAAGTCCTCAACCTACCCTTGGACATCCGAGACGATCTCCTCTATGACCATCACTCGACGTTTCAGGTCACCCACTTGATCCCTCGAACTGGTTGGCCCACAGGCACCTCTTGAAGTGTTCAAAATGTTCAATTATATCACAATTTTTCCATCTATAATTAGCCAACTCAGTTATCATCCTTGCAAGTCTCGCTTTTTGTTCGTCCATTCTTAGGAATATAATCCATGTAAAACGCATCATTTTTTTTTTATGACCATGGAACCGCTTCGCGGCCAACAGCAGTTACGTGTAAACCACGGGAGGTGCTAGCGTAGGGACCCACCTCTCACAGCTCCCCACTTTAGTCGCGTATCATGACGAGTTGGGGAATCGAACCCCGGCCTTGCATGTGGCCAACGTGCGATTCCACCAACTCGGCCACCACGGGTTGGGTGTAAAACGCATCATTATTCCTGCAACAAATGCAAACAAAAGGAATTACATATAATCCATAACAAACAAAATTGAAAAACACATTTTCCTTTTCTTTTCTTTTTTTGCCGTCAACATCAGTCAACATTGGTCAACAGCCGATCGACGGTCAACAACAATCAACGAATGATCGGGTCAAGTCAATAGGTCATCCGAGTCGAGTCAATGAGTTAGCTAGGGGCAAAACCGTCATATTATAAAGAAAACAGGGGCAAAACAGTAAACTCACACAGGTGCATGCCATGCACACACCAGTGGTTACGTGTGTGCCGTGCATGCACTCAGGAAACCACCTTGACATGTGCAACACTACTCTTTTCAGCCACACGTGGGGGTGCGTCCAGCAGCATGCCACTCATCATTTTTCTCATCTCGATAAGAACTACAACTCTGCACTTTCAAAAATGAGTTTTGACTCATGGAAAATCAAAAGGGAGGGGTGAACAATACACAAGTGTCAAGATTTCTGTCCTTGAATGTCTGACGACGTTTCTCAAAATTTCAGCAAAAAACAAATTATAAATGTCAACAATGATCAAAAAATATGAACAACATTGCTCCAATACCAATGTTAGAAACGGATTTCTGAAAAACCAACCGATACTCGAACGATCGAATACCGAAAACAAAACACGGAAACATGCTCGGGAAACATGTAACACCGATCGAAAGGTGTATCACGAAAATTGACATATCTTGTTTGCCACAGATTAAGTACTCATTGCAGTCTCAGAAGAATTGATTGAAGCCCTGGAATTTTGTTCTTCAAGAAAGAGTATACTATTATCTGGAGGGAAGGAAAAGAACGTAATATGTCAAAACTACTTCCTACGTTCTTCATTTTTCATTTATATATTGCAGTTATTTTCACTTAAAAAATAACTATCCCATTTCTCTCATGGGTCCTTCCCTTATGGACCGGGTTTGGTCTAATATGGATAGACGGACTTGACTTCTTTCATCAAATAAAAAACCCATTAGAAAGAAAATGAGAAAAATCCCTTGCAATCATCACAGGGAATGCTGTTTCTCTTCCCATGTCAATTTCTCGGAAAACTTGTCCCCGTGCGTGGAAAAAGAACCCTAGCCTGTGATTATGCGACCTCGTGGAGTCCCCAATAACACAATCTTTAAACTTGCAGGCCCGTGGCTTCGTGAAGCAAATGATGAAGATGATTCGAACGGGCCGAGAAAAGCGACCGAGTGTATCTACCTACAGTTCAATTAGTCATCATCTCTGCAAACGTAAGATCAAAGGAGCATGTTGGCGCAATGGCACAGACCGTAAACACGGGCGCGCCATTCTCAAACCGAGGAAGCATACCTCCTTGCCGAGCCACTGATCCTTCCCTTCCTATTGGTACATGCCTTGGCCTCAGCATATGTCTATTGATGAAGCTCAGTTATGGCTAAGTGTGCTTATATAACCCTTGGAATGGAATGAAAGAGAGTTGACTGAAGAGAAACTAAAGAGGCCATGAAGAGAATGAGATTAATTCCGGCAATATTTATTTCTTTTCACCCATTATTTTCTTTTATTTTTTATCTTGCTAATGCTGCGTTTTTATTTTATTTATTTTGTGTTATTCTCATCCTGTTTGCCTTTAGTAAAAGTTACGGTTGATTGACATGATTTTCTAGTCGAAAAACAAGTGTCTATCATGGTCATCTCATGCATTTGTCTAGGCCAGTAACCACTTACAGATTACTAGATAGCTTCTGCACTGCAACAAGCATAGATGCAGACCTAGTATAACGTATTCCGCAGATGAGCACAAATCAGCGCAACAAATCGTCTTAGACTTGCATACAAGACACAAAGTTTTGCCTATAGCAACCTGGAGTCGATGACACGAGGTGCAACTCGTGTCCATATCACATCTCTGATGCCACTTGGAATAGTGCGAGAGCTTCGCCGGTGTGCAATTTTCCTACTGACTGGAGTTTCCTGTAGTCCGTATGAGTAAAGGGGGCCATAAAGGCGTGGGTATTCAGCATCCACAAGCCCTTCTGGGGCTTCAATAGCTGCCTGCTTTGGTCCCAACAGAAAAGCACCCATCGATGCCCAAGCTCTTCCTTCCTTGCATTGAACTCAATGCTTTGCATGCCGCAATCTCCCGTTGGTCCATGCCTCGAACATGTAACGCAAGGAGTGATCAACGCTGTTTAAAAACCGTTAAGACAAGAAGAATTCTAAAGCAGACTCGCACAGCTAATTTATAGACTCTCAACCGATCAAAATGGAAGAGGGAAAACGATATGGCAATCATGCTTTGTTCGTGGTTCCAGTCTGAATGGCAGGAGTCGGTTATAATCGGACTGGTGGACACTATTAGAACAATTCCAATAGTATCTTAATTGATGAAGAAGGCATGTACCACAGCCATGTCTCCAAGAATGACGAGAAAAGTGCCTGAACAAGGATCAATCGGTACAAACGAACCGGACTTATCCATCATTTCGAGACCACTCACCGTGTCGTCGTCTTGAAGAATGGCCAGGAATCCCGCATCCGTGTGCAGTTGTACACCAGTAGAGCCAACACTTTCAGGGATGAAGCTGTATTTATTCATCCAGAGTTGGCAGGCCCAATTCTCGAAAAGGCCGCTGCTCAGTCCCATGCATCTGCTCAGTTTGTCTGCCATGGCCATGGCCAGTTCATGCATTGCTTTACAATAGGTCTTCATTATCTCTCCGAAGTAAAACGAACAGAAGATTCAATATCATCTCTGGTTGGAAACAAGACGCTGACAAGCTCTAGGGATTAAAGATCACAAAGCAATCTTATGACTGTTTTCCAGCTTAACTCATGTTTCCGTGTTTCGTTAACACAGAAACATGTTAGGCATGAAACAGCAAAACTGAGTACAAATTCCAAGAGCTGAAGTTTAACAGACATAGAATACATATTTTGGATTGTGCTTCAGCAGTGAAGGTACCGAATGTAAAAATTATTGCTCGGACTGGGAATGAAGTATGCATCGATAACAATTTTTTCTCATAAACTAAATTTTGCGCCGTGAGAAAGAGTGAAAGGTTTAACCTTTGATGAGGTGAAGCATGCGACTGGGAACAGAACACATCCACAGCTTGAGCAGAGCCCATGTCATCCAACCCCCAACATTCGTACAGAGGATTCGCCTTGGTGGGCTCCTTGTGTCCACTCCCTTCCACCACCTGGCCCTCGTTCTTCTTCTTCGCCTCCATGGGAAGATCGAGTAGTGACCTCACCACTGCCTTCATCTCCCCCATCAACGCCTCCAAGATCCCGTGGTTCAACACCCGGAAACACCCCCACTCCTCGCCGGCTTCTCTCAGCTTCTCGAACGGTAACAGGAAACCTCGCAGATTGATCACGGGAATCTTCATTCCTTCTCTTTCCTCCATCTTCTGTTTTTTTTCTTGTTTTGGGCGAGTGCCTTCTTTCACTGAGCTTGAGTCCTGTGTTTATAGCAGTGAGAGCACATGCATGATTTGCACCATCGACGTACGAGGTGCATTCCGTGTGGCGATAGGACCCTCCATGCTAGGGCAAGAAGGAGAAAAAAACAAACAAGTCAAGCCCTTTTTGAGGTTCTTGTGCTGTGTTGCCTGACTGATATGCAGTCGTGAGAAGACTGTCTCTCCCTGCGCCCCTCTGCTTTTCGTTCGGCGATGCCTCCTGTCTGCGTCATTCCCATTTCTTCGCCAGCTCTCGATAAAAAAAATAACTTCGGATTTTCCAATCTCCTCATTGATTTTATCCATTTTTTTCCTTTCATTTTGCTTTCAAAATTTGACAATGAAATGGCATTTTAAATATATATAATAAAAAAAATCAATCAACCATATTACATGCGAATAATTATTTTTTTCAAAATGCTTCAGATATTGCTAGTTAAATTTTAAATCGAAATATAACTGGTGAAACCCGCAAAAAAAACTTGGATAAAATTAAAATGATTAAAGCTAATGCTTTTATCATTCGAGCCTGATTAGAGGTGAAATATTTTCTTTTTTTTTAATTTGTAAAAGAGGAAAATATCAAGTAAAAAATATGAGGGACAACATAGATAAGTGCTTTCCACTTCAAAATGCAGGAATCGATTGAAATAATGCAAAATAACAAAAAATAAAGTCCAAATATATGTGTGAGCAATCTATGTGCAATTGAAATTCACTGCGTGGTATCTTTGAACTTCTTCATTATAAACTTGAAGATTCGATACTATTTTTTGAATAGACGTGGATGAGAAGAAGAGTGCTCTCTCTATGGAAAAATTATTTTTTGCTTAATCGAGCCAACGCAAGAATCTGTGGCTGAAATTCCACCCGTGTCATTTTCTCTTATTGTCGATCGACTCTGACCAGTCACCATGATCGTATATTATATTCAGTCATTCAAGACCTGGAGCGAAAGCTCTTGGTAATGGGTCTTAATTAATAGAGGGCCAATTTGATTTTGTCTTTTACTGATACAGACCGAATGCCTTCTCTCATCTTGTAATTGTATTTGCTCGGCAGATCAGTGTGATTATTGATTATTTAGCAAAGCTTTTTCAAAATGATCAGGCAGATATACATCCCATGCATGCATGTTTCTTGCAATTACAGAAGACAAAGAGGGAAGAGAGTACTGACATTCCAAAATATATAATGACATTGCCGAAATAAGGAGGGGTATTACAATTTGATCTTCTCCCAAGCTTCTTCGGAAATGAAGAAACCAAAAAGAAAGGAAAGGAAAAGGATAATGCAAAGGAAACAAAATCAAGGAAACAAGAGAGAAACTTCGCGGAAAACTTCTCCCCGTGCGTCGAAAAAGAACCCTATCCAGTGACTCGTGTCGTCATCGCTAGGGTTGAAAAAGGAAAACGCACGAGACGAAGTACTTGAGATTAATCTCTATGAGGTGGAGTAACCAGTAGGTAATCACTTAAGCCTGTAGGCGCCGGGCCTGGTGAAGTAATAGATCAAAATGACTCGATCGGGCCGAGAAAAGCGACTAAGCATATATACGTACGGTTCTCGAAGGATATGAGCTAGTGATCGGCTCCGCAGATGTAAGACCGAAGGAGCATGGTGGCACAACGGCGCAGGATGTAAACACGGGCGCGCCGTTCTCGTACCAGGGACGCACACTTCCTAGTGAGGCCATTGATCCTTCCCTTCCTTCTGCTGCACGCCTTGGCCTCATCACATTTCCATGGATGAAACCCAGCCATGACTAAGTATTGAAGATGACAGCAAATTCAACAGGAGCCCACAAGAAGAGTGGGGTTAGGACTCGAGAGTATTTATATAGTCCTTGGAAAGAGAGAGAGTTGACTAAAGGGAAATTGAAGAGGACGTGACGATAATGAAATTAAGTAGTCGATTTGAATGCATCGTTTTCTAGGAGGAGACTAGAGACGTATATTATGCAAAGGCAAATGAATTTTTTTGTATTTTTTTTCCTTTTTTAGGTTATAATTTAAAATGAATGTCCATGGGATTATGATTGGGGACTAGGAAAATGGCGAAGTGGAGCATGAAAATAGGAGAAGTTGCCCTAATGAAGACAGGGCAAGGTGATTGATCGAGAATGGGGTTCGTGAGACAGGGTCCGGCAGTATCTCATTCCACGTTTATTTTATCTATTTTTGTTTAGTACTCCTTTCGCTGGCTTGCCGGAGAAACCATTGTGGATTGACATGATTCAACCCACTTGCGTGGGCGCAACAGTGATCGAAATGTCTCTTGAAAAAATGTTATCTGGGGACAAGAAAATGCAAATTTCAAATCTCTTGGAAAGGAAAAATAAATAGATATATTCATAATCCTAATTTTCGCTTTTCTCATCCTCAATAACTATGTTAGACGAAGGTTATAAAAATATTTAAATAATAAATCACATATTCATATAACAATCTAAACTTTTAAAATAGATGACAATGACTTTATAAAATCTCATAATGGTATTAGAATTAGAAGTTCTGAATTTAATTTTTTTTCCCAGGTCTTATTTACCTCTTATTTAACTCATCGATTAAATTAACATCTTAACCAATGTTTGAGGTTCGACAATATGAATGAATAGAGTTTTTATCAGCATAATATATTGGATTACCGATGAGTCAACATAATCCATCTTTGATAAAATCAAATAAGTCAATCTCATAAGATTGTTTGGTTGGATCCGATTAAATTCAAGACCCTAGTTCCAAGGTTCATGTCGATATCTGCCTCCTTTCAACTGAACATGCGGGCTTATGTTGGAACTTGGATCCATATGCATTTGCCACGCAAGAGAACCCAAGCATTGTCGCTTTTCTACATTTTCTCAAAATGAAAAAAACAACTTATTTATCTCGCAGGGCATCGCTCGTAAAATATATAGAAGAGAAGAGAAGAGAAAAGACATTCCTCGATTGCAATGACAATCGAGACAGAATTTCTTGAGGTTGGAAAAAGAGAGCCAAACTGGTAGAGAATCTTGGCACGAGTGCGGTGGTGTTCGCAAAATCATACACGATTCCACACGTTCGTAGTTGAATATTCTGAGAGGTTTTAGGTTTATTGGGTTAAATAAAAAAAAAAAATTAAGTGGAAGCCATGGAATTTACAAAAAGTGAGAAATTGAAAGCAAACGGACTTTAAACAGACAAAATCAAATCTAGAGATATATCATTACTTCTAGTTGTATTAGATGAATCGGAGATGACCATAACATATTATAGTTCATATACAAAGGAACTTCTATTGAGAATATGTCTTGAATTTGAATAAATTTCTTAATTCGAATAAGTTTCCTAAAAGGAGTTACTTATACATAGGAATATAAATTTATATTCTACCATGATATGAGATAAAGCAAGCACAAGAGATATTAAATTTATTCTCTGTGAGTTTTCTGAGTAAGTTTTTTGTCGGAGATCGTGATTTAACACTTGTGGGTTTGTTATGGGTATAATTGAGAGATTAGAAACATTTGAACAATTGAGCGATTAAAAACTCTGTATTCTCTGAATTCATAGTGGAATTCTTAACGACTAGCTCTCCCCATGAAATAAGTGTAAACACTCGAACTGAATTATGTAAGTCTCTATTGTTCTTTATCGTTCGTCATTTATTACTCCGGTAATTTCATTCTCTCACATTTGACTTGAAATGCAAAATCTTTTAGCTTTTGTGTTATTTTCACAACAAATGCTATCAAGGCTAATGGTTGATTGGTCGCTCCTTCTAATATGTATTAGTGTTTGGTGAATATCTTAATGAAGAAATCTAACCAACATGATTTTTAGGCAACTTGGGTACCATGGTGTACTAACGTGATCCTGATGGTAGCCTTCATGATTTGATTTGAAGAAGAGACTACAGATAAATTCAAGCATTGGAAATTCAATGTGAGACATGTTAATACAGAAAAATACCTAAATTAAAGAGAGTAGATTTCACATTAAGCTCACAAATGAGGTAGAGATTATCGAGATACACTTGTGAGTTATATTGGAAAATTCTCGCATCGGAAGATTGATGTAATGTAAAGTAGTTAATATATCCCAATTTTCCCACAATTTCTTAGCTTGAGTTGTTTAGTAAAAATGGGTCCAACTAAATATATTGACGACTTCAAAATCAGCTCCCTCTTGGCAATCTACCTAGATGAAGGTATTGTGCTTCTATTGTGCGTTCACAAGAATTGGTATTAGAGCTAACGTTAGGGCTTCTAGAGTTCGTTTGGGGATTTCTGTTTGCATATCTAATTACTATTTGCATGTTTAAACACTGTTTGGAATAACAACTTTGGGTTATGGAGCATTACATTTGACGAAGATATTAGATGGCAAGGATAAATTGTCAAAAACGATGAAAGAGGCCCATAAGGTAGAGTTGTTGGAGACGGGCAAAAGGCATAATCTTATTGGATATGTGGGATGACTATTGATTGAAGTGGCCGAAGATAAGGATTTGGCATTCTCGTGGACAAAACATTAGGCACTTTATTTGATGAAAGGTTTGAACGATCACTCATATATGCGGAAAATAATGTTTCATTTTTGGTTGATTGAAGGTACATCTATCAGAACCCATTTAGGAGTTTAATAAGCTTATGATAGACTTAAAAAAACATTGGTGAGGCTTTGCTTCATAAGAAACACGGCATGACAATGTCGACGTCTATACCAGATTCTTTTGAGCACTTATTGACTGCTGCAACAAGGGCGCTCCCAACAAACTTTTAATTAATATCAACGCACTTATTGACTCGCTGCAACAAGGGCGCTCCCAACAAACTCTTAATTAATATCAACTCCAAACTTTCTTTGGAGAAATCCTATGAAGCTCGTGCATGTCGCTCGAATTAAGATCCGCTAGATAGAATGGACAAACAAACGCATACGTTTTTCACGGCCCATCCAGCCATGCAAGGCCTTTATTCAATCCGTCCTTCCGTTCAATTGACCATCCCATTGCTTGCGCCATGGAGAGACATCATATAAGTCGGAAGAAAATCGCAACACCCGCATCAGGTGTTCTGCTTCTCCTTTCTACCTTGGCAAAAAGAGAAAAATTCGCGGCAGCCGAGTTGGTATTCTTTCTAGAAAATAGGCAGGAGGACACCATTACGATGAAATCGTGATCTTTCCCCAAAGACAGGAAGATGATTGTTAACACGAATTGTATTAGCAGAAGATGGCAATGGTTCCCCATGTGATATATAATAGGGCAAACTATCGGAACCCGAATGCGGATTTGCACTTTTGCGACAAGCAATTTGTCAAACTGTCTCGTTAATTAGCAGCTTTCTTTCTTTAAGTCTCAATGGCCATCAGATGCTTTAGTTAGCAACCGAAGGCGGGATCAAGGTGGGAGGGAAAGAGCCAGTGTGATGGTCTCCCGTAGAGCTTGTCAGCTGGGGCGGATCTATCCGAACGTCGGACCGCCCTACAAAACAATTTGCATTTGCCAACACAAATTTTAAATAGAAAAAAAAAAACGTCATTAACGCAACAATGGAATTAGTGGTGTTAGAGATAATTAGAGATTTATCTATGATAATTTCCTATATTAAAGATATTTGATAAATTTATTCATCCACTGTATCTTTCGATATTTTGCGTATATCTTAATTGATATGTTATCTTAGATAGTCATCGGATAGGCTCATATACTTTTCTCATATAAACATATCAAATTATAAAGAAATTTCTCATTTCGCTTTTGCGCTTTATTCTTGATTAGTGGCCTCAATTGCTCAAATTAACATTTTGGGCATGATGCCTCTCCCCACAGGTTCTAGGCCCTACTAATATAAAAACGTTCGGGGAGTTTTTGTGCGGATGTAGACACCTATGATGAACGAAATGTGTGCACAGCACTCCATGATGGGAAAGAAAAGGAGCCCCAGGAGAATAAAGCAAACCCCACTTCTAACATAATCATGTGGAGCTCATTTGCCACCATTCTCTGCAGCATCTCTACTTTGCCCTCCTCATAAGGCACTCCAGGTATATAATCACGTATCAGCAAATATGGTCTTGAATTACCCCTAAATGTAAACTCATGGTGAACAAGATCAATCGCAATATCACCATATGCTTTTATGAGATCTTATGCGGAATCTTAGGGTTCTTGCTATGTGGCTGATTCTATCTGAGAGCAAATTGTGAGTTTTGGCCGAGCACCATGCTGAACAACCTTATATGCGAGTTAGGGATAAATGACATAAATGGTCTCTAAATTTTTGTCCAATATACAATGTGATCCTTGAATTTTTAATTTATTTGATGTAACCCATGAACTTTATTCTAATGTGCAATATTGTCTCTAAACTTTTAATTTGTTCGATATGATCCCTAAAATTTTTGTTTATATTCATCTTAGTTCCTAAACTTAAATTAGTAAAAGAACAACATTGAACATTTTCATATAGTATAAGAACTAAATTAAATATATACCAAAAGTTGAGAAACTACATTAAACAAATTTAAAATTTAAGGACTGAATTAAATAAATTTTAAGTTTGGGGACGACATTGCACATTGGACTAAAACTCAAGAATCATACTGAATAAATTAAAAATTTATATACCACATTACATAAGATTATTTATGCCATTTTTCCTTAGGAGTTACATCTGTCCATATGTTCAAGAAATGAAAAGAAAACGTGGACAAATTCATAATTTTCGTGGAAATAAAAAAGAGTCGACGAAATCTTAATCTTTTCGGTACTTTAGTTTTCTCTCTGTACGTTCCTCAACCTACACCAAAAGCAACTATATCACATCAAATAACTAAATTGGAATTTCTCGTAAAAAAAAAGTCAGAAAATAAATAAAAATAAAATAAAAATTAGCTGAGTCCGCTCTAAGACCAGACACGAGGCAACTGACCGAACACGAAGAAAGAGGAGGCCCATGAATAATGACATACAACTTATGCATTTCGGACGAGCTGTCCCCGTTTGATCTTCGTGGCACCCAATAATTTCAACGCTTTGGCATATGACGTCACCCCGTCCAACATTCCCTTTACCTGTCATTTTCCGTCCCTCAATAATTATTCAATTTAGTATGTATAAATCCACTTTATATCTAATTACAATTTTTTACTTTCACTCTTCTTCTTTTTTCCCTGTTCCGAAACGCATCGTCCGCGCGGCGCGTGTCCTTCCCTCCCCGTCATCACCCAAGCATTTTGTCGTGTAACATCGAACAAGACATTGGCACGGACGGCGGTGGTTAATTTAAGCACATGAAAACGAATTTTTCATTAACTTACGCTAAGTGCCTGATTCTCAATCGCTATCACGGGTTCTCCTATCTTCCCGACAGTGATGTCATAATTTAATAACTTTCACCAACCCGCAAATAATTATTGGAGAGTTAGGTTGCGTTTGCGTGAGTAATCCCATTTCTCTCTATTTTTTTTTCGCAAATATCATTTCAGTACGTGTCATAATAATTTGTTTTTCTTTTGAAAATTAAAACTCAATACTCGTTCGTTAAACAATACGTGAAGAATGGCAATTATTGCGAAGGGATTCTTTCTTTTAATAGAAGTTTCAATCATAATTCATCTTTTAACATAATCCAAATATCCAAATAACGAGATCTCAAATCTTTTCCTCGATTGCATTGCCACATGGGTTTCGATCTCGCCGAGCAAGAAATTCCATGCTTTCGAGTTCTCATCCCACGTCCCGACGCCAACACATGTCATTGTACTTGACATTATCGCTTCATCGAGAAGAATCATTGACATGCGCTTCATTAACCCAACTAAAAACCAAACCCTTCACGTTCAAAAGGAAAAATCGTTTTCATCTGTACTCCCTAATCTTACACGGGAGTGGTCCTCGATATGGCGTGACCACAACAACTAATAAATGCCTTTCAAAAAAAGCAATGCCAAATTGCCAATACTCTTGATCGCTAGTTTTAATCGCCGACGAATTAAAAAAGCTAAATGGAGCCGTTCCCAACCCCATCTTTGTTATACAGTCTGCCTTTAGTTAGTGGTGGGTCATCTAACTCTTTAACGGATTCAATGCGCATTCAATAATTTCCTAATCTCGTTCTATTTTTTTTTTATTTTGTTGGTCGGATTCTCTCTCATTCTGATTTATTTGGTGGGCCAAAGTGCAATGCAGAAATAAAAAAAGAAATTTGCTAACCTTAATATGATATTCCTAATTACAGCATTTGACCAAGATCAAGGATGATAAAATGATTAATATTTTGTTGTTTTATGGAGAACTTAATTAAATTTAATTTGAATTTTGTTGTCGTTTGGTATTACATGATTGATGAATATATGTCTTTTGTCTTGTCACGAAATGCAAGCCACGACAGACAGATGTGCCCTCTAATGGAGGGCAATAGTTGTGTGCCATACACATTCTCTTCAATTTCTATTTTATCAGAGAAAAAGAGAATGAAAACTTCTTACCAAAAAAAAAAGAGAATGAAAACTTAGAGATAGAAGAATTTATTCTCAACACAAAAATAGGGAATTTCCGTTGTGTCGGCCTCCCTAAATTCTCCTTGATTTTTTTTCTTTAGTTTTTTGGCCTCCCTAAATTCTCCTTGGTTTTTTATTTCTTTAATTTTTTTTTTTGGTAATCCAGGGAACCTCGTAAGTCAACAGCCAACGAGCAAATCCTGGGAAATAACTACAGGACTCACCACCACAGTACTCCAGGTAAGAATCCTAACGACGTCTCTGGAATTCGAACTTCTCCATTTCGTGAGGGGGAGAGAGCCCAAGCTAGCTCCGCAACGATGGTTTATTTCTTTAATTGTTCATGTTCAGTAAATTATTAATCGGAAGGGCCGGCTGAATTGGTCAAGATTATGCTGTCTAATTTCTGACTAATCCCATTCTTCCAGGAGTCCTTTTTGTATATTTACTCGATATCATCTCGGGAGGAAGGAAATTCTGACAAATTGCAGGAGCATTTAGAGTATAAGACAAGTATCTTTTGTTCATTCAGTCACTTTAGGGCACCGAGGTAACAGTAACACAGTGCAGCCAAAGCGTCAGAACGCGCACTGTTTTGTAAAAAAGGAGAATTGGGGGGTCCCAAATGGGAAAGTGGAGCAAAAGCAGGGGCAAAAAGAGAAATAGGGAAAGCAAATGCAGAAAGAGAAGTGCCATCCCACCTACATCTGCTCTGGCACCGACGTTGACTATAATCAGCACTACCCAGTACCAACCAAGAGGAGACCTTTTCAACGCCCGCGCGTTTCTGGATTCCCTTGCTGTAGCGCCTAACGCAATCCAAGCATTCTCGCAGATCTAACTCGGTTTTACTTTACTGGGTCGGTCAGAGATCTACCACCTTGTCTTGCGCCGGACGTTCGGGGGTGTAGTTGATGGCGAGCGCGAATCAAAGACTGTTCTTTGTAGAGAGTTGAGAGGGAAATGAGTGAGCATCGACGTGGAGACGATGAAGGGGGTTTCGTACTTCGAATGTGAACAAAAGGGTTGGGTTCTAATACGTACAAGAGTCTCGTGACTGTCTCTCTCCCGTAGCCATGGATTTGGCCAGCTTGCAGGAGCTTGAAAAGCAGGGGAATTCATTTCGTCCGTCCCAGTTTTTTTACCATGTTTATTTTCTCAGTAAAAAACGTCACTTCAGTCTAGAAGATCCTTACTGTTATTCTGCTGCCATAAATTTCATTTTTTTTAATTTTTTAATTTTTTTTTCCGTGTAACCAAAGTGAGTAAGACGTAAAGCTTGCGATCCCTGTGAAAGTTACACATCTGCTGGACAGCTCCTTTTATCTTTGTCAATGACTCGTTGGATTTAACTCGCTTTTCTTTAATGGGTTAACAAGAAAGGCGACAAAATCCGGCCCTTAGACGATATACGTGTGTCCATACACGCGTATTAACGCTCACCCACGAAAGCTTGCGCCTTTCCTTGTCTGTACTTGTATTTCTCACCCCGAGAAAGGCAGAAAGCGTTTAATAATTATTTGAGGGGAATTAAGAAAACCTGATGGAAATAAGTTTTTAGGACTTTCTTTTCTGTGGCCTTGGATTCTTCTGGCAATTCGTGCCTGCCAGCTTTTTCCTTGGCACGGCTGAATGGGCATAAAATCTATAATTATATAAAGATGTATATGTCACGGAAGAAAAAAAGATTAATAAGAAAAGGGCTGGTTGATACATCCTTTCTGGTACTTTTGGGTGAGTGATTTTGGAAGAGAGAGAGACAGAGAGAGGGAGGGAGGGGAGAGAGACAGAGAGAGAGGAGAGAGAGAGACAGAGAGCGAGAGGGAGGAGAGGGTCATCAAGAACACTCGAGAGGAGTGATGGAGAGTGTGAGGAGGAGGAAGAAGAAGATGATGTCGGTGTTCTTGATAATGCTTGAAATCTGCATTCTGGGCTCTACATTCACTTCCATTAATGCTGATACAGATCCATCTGACGGTGAGCATTGACCCCATTTCTTTCTTCTTTTCTTTTCTTTGTTTTTTTTTTTTTTTTGGCAGCTGAAAGCTCCTCTCATGTCTCACTGCTCTGCAATCTGGAACATTATCCTTCATTCCATAAGCTTCTTTTTATTGAAAAAGGAAAGTTCCTTCTGGGTCACTGGATCTTGCTTCTGGGTTGAAAAATTTGCTTGAAATTCATCACTCACTGAGCTTTTTGCCTTTTCTTATCCCTGGATTTGTATGTTGTCCGCTGCCATGGAGGACAGATCAGATCGAAGGATTTTTAGAGCCAGCTGATGGTGAAGAAAAGTTGGTTCTTTAGGGAGTTCAGATAGATTTCTTATTACTGAGCACTGTTATGAGTGCAGGCTCACATAGGAAGTGATTTGTGTCGGTGCAAATGTCAAATACTAGTTCATGATTCCATAGTCGGCCTATTATTCATATCAAACTCGCTGAATTTCAAACTCAGGTGGGAGTTTGCTTGGTTGATGCTTAAATGGAGCTTGTGGCCAGTATCAGACAATGAAAGATATAGAATTTGGTTATTCTTTAAGGATAGGGAGTGATGATTTGAAAATATAGGTTTTAAGACCATTCAGAATTTGTATTGAGTCCTGCTAATGGTTTGGCTAAGACTAGCAGTTTGTGCCGAAAGGTTCAACATTGTACATCATCATCTACGGTTTGATGAGATTTTATGTTGATTGAGACTGTTGCTGCAGTGTAATAAACATTAAGTGAAGTAAATAAGTGGATTAGCAAAGAATTTTATGTTCATCGGTCTGATTGTCATCACATATATTACCGGAATTTAATTTATGGAAGAGAAACAGACTAGAAGTGTAATAGGCAATTTCTCATGCTCCATCTTGTTACCTTCAGAAATGCTGTTTTACCTGTCGAATGATTTTGACTATGTTTCCTAGAATTCATAATTTTTATTGACAGCAGGTCAGGCTTTATGATTGACTTTCCATTGCTAAATCGAAGCATGTCTGAGAGATTCTCAGTTTGACAGCAACTAATTTACTAATCAATTCATTTCATATTCTGGTTCAATCTTACACCAGTTAATTTTTCTGCTTGTGTTTTGTCCGATGCACAGCTGCTGCTTTACAGGATATGTATAGCTTTCTAAACCAACCTTCTCAACTGACTCAATGGAGTAGCAGCAGTGGTGATCCATGTGGACAGTCATGGAAAGGAATTACTTGCTCGGGCTCCAGGGTCACTGAAATGTGATATTCTAATGTTGACCTTGATTCATCTTTAGCTATCTCTATACAATTTCTGATCTCTAATATGTGCTCTGTCGTCATCTTTTGTCAGTAAATTACCGGGTCTTGGCCTCTCTGGGTCGTCGATTGGTTACAAGCTTCAAAACATGAAATCAGTGACAAATCTGTAAGATGGATGACCTAATTTGCTCTGCCTAAATTGGTTATTCAACAAAATGTTTCATAACATTTTGTTTTTTCACAGAGATCTCAGCAATAACAATCTTGGACCACAGCTACCTGTTGGAGTTCCTCCAAATCTACAAAGATTGTATGTTAAACGTGCTCTTCATTTTCTGTCTTCTCATTTACTTTTTCTTTTTAAAAGATTTTTGTATCTGCTATATTTATCTTTCCAACCTGAAGTGGTTGCGTTAATATTTTCATTTTTGTGCAGAAACATTGCTAATAATCAGTTTACTGGGCAAATCCCGTGGTTTATTTCTCAACTGACCTCTCTTCAGTACCTGTAAGTGGACTCGATTGTGTTATCTGTGGTCAATACTGTTGGAATTTATAACTTAGGATCTCTTTGTGTTGAACTGTAGAAACCTTGGCCACAATCAGCTTCAAGGCTCATTGAGCGATGTGTTTGGACGGCTTTCTTCCCTCGATACCCTGTGAGATCCCTTTCTTACCTACACTTATGTCGGTGGACTGTAGAAAATTACTTTTGCTTAACTGAGGATGTTGAAGCAGTTCTTCATCCTCCTTTAATTAATTATTCATTGGCATTCATTTTTACATACACTAGTTTGATGAGTCTTCAGAGATTTCATCAGCCATAAAAATACTTATTTTTTTCTTTTGAACATCATTTTACAAAGTGTCTAGTACCTCCTTGGTTAGTTGATATAACTATTTCCCTCGTTGGTCTTCTTTGATGTTTCAGGGATCTCTCTTCTAATCAACTATCTGGTAGTCTGCCTCAAAGTATTAGTTCCCTCTCAAGCATGACAACCATGTAAGTGCTGGCCACTGATTTACCTGTAAAACTTGGTCCATCATGATGATGCCTTCCTTACCATCCTCATTCATCCTTGTGAAGGTACTTGCAAAACAATCAGTTTACTGGGGATATAAATGTCCTTGCCAATCTTCCCCTCGATAATCTGTGAGTAAGAGTATCACCATTGCAAGTTCACCGTGCATCTAATTCTGGCTCCTCAATGACCTGATTTTGCACTTTTTTGTATCTTAGGAATGTCGCAAACAATCACTTTACAGGATGGGTACCGGCACAGCTTACAAATATTAATCTCCAGTGAGCATCTAAATTTAAGTCAATTCAGTATTTTTCTCTTAAATGGCAACTTCGTTGCATTATGGGCCTGGATCTTCTTCACAGGAAAGATGGTAACTCTTGGAGCTCGGGCCCTGCACCCCCACCTCCACCTGGTACACCTCCAGCCACCAAACCAAACCACCATAAGAACTCTGGCTCTGGAAACAGCCCATCAAATGGCGATTCTAGCAGTGGAAGCAAGAAATCGGGAATAGGCGGTGGTGGCGTAGCTGGAATCGTCATATCAATTCTTCTAGTTGGGGCAGTCGTGGCATTCTTTGTTGTGAAGAGAAGATCTCAAAGAAGGCCAGCCTCAGATGTGGAAAAGCTTGATAATCAACCCTTTGCTCCCCTTACTTCCAGTGAAGTGCCAGGTGATTTATCTGCATCCAACTCTTAATGTACGCTACCTAATGGGGATTACCACTCATTCATCTCCTTGTTTCTACTATAACTCTAGCAGAAAAGGATGATGATCTTGTCCTGAGGTCGAGTAGCTGAATTAACTGCCAGAGAAGCAAACAATGCTAGTGGTTATTTTCTCTCATAGATAATTGAGCATGATCTCTCTTTCAAACGTGAAAGCCTAGAGGCTTCCTGTTTTAGAGTAGCTCAGTTAAAACACTCGCAGAAATATTGTCCATTATATATGGATTTTGACTTAATACCCCGGCCATTAAATATCAAAATCTGCTGATCACTAGGAGTTCCGTTAGTGTTAGTGAACTCTTTACATAAATTTTGCTTTGTCACTAACATCAACAACTATGGAGTTGAAGATGGTATTTTTTGTCTTATGCACATATTGGTGCCCAGCCTTCCAAATCTGGTAAAGACGAGCATTCCATAATTTTCTGAAGTATTGTCAGCTGAATAGATTTCTCCTTTAAGTGGTTCGCAGTCCATTGCAAGTGCAACTCATTCTCCTGATCCTTTACTGCTTGTGAACATTATTGACCTTCGACACCATGTCACCAGCGCTTTTTTCCATTTATAAAACTGGCAAGAATCCATGTAAACTGTACTTTTGACGTTGTCTGAATAACCAGTGAGATAATTATTATTTAGTGAATTTAGCCAAAGTCTACATCTGAGTTTCGTTGAAGGAGCAACCTGTCTATTTCTTATATCTTTCTAACTGCCTTGTATAGATAATTATTGTCCCTACTGTTTATTGATTTTCTCCAGTATCAAATGATGAATAGCAAATGTTTTCCAAATACTTAGCTTGTTCTCTTTGTACTTTTGTGTCTGCATATTTCTCAGAAATGAAGTCCTTTCAGACAGCCTCCATAATGAACACAAAATTCGATCCGCCACCGCCGGCCTCAATAAATCTCAAGCCACCGCCTATTGATCGTCACAAGTCATTCGATGAAGAGGATTTCGCAAAGAAGCCCGTTCCTGTCAAAAAAGCTATTAAAGTTCCTACGAACTTAACTTCATATTCAATAGCAGACTTGCAGGTGGCTACTGGTAGCTTCAGTGTTGATAACCTTCTTGGTGAGGGGTTCTTTGGACGTGTTTATCGGGCTCAATTTGATGATGGGAAGGTGCGCCACTGCTTACTTTTCTCTTAGTTTTTCTCTGTTAATTTCCTTACCAGCTTTATGATTGATGTTTATGTTTCCTCCATTACCATAGTACACGAATCAATTGTAAGACAAATACAACATGCACTGCAGGAAGAGTGCAAACAAGAAGAGATAGAAATGGATAGCATGTTTTTAGGAGCCCTGGCAGGCTTACCACCCACCCGCTTAACTAGTACACGCACCCGTACCCTCATACATGCCTGTGCGCATGCACACACACAGAAAAAAGTTTCGGAATACCACAACAATACATGCTGCCAGTGTAATTGAGTACCTACATGATTTGATGTGTCACAAACTTCGCTCATCAGTTCTTTTCCTCACTATGGTAGGTTCTTGCCGTGAAGAAACTAGATTCAACTGCCCTTCCAAATGAACTTTCTGAAGAATTCCTGGAGATAGTTTCAAACATCTCCCAAATGCATCACCCAAATGTGACAGATTTAGTGGGTTATTGCGCAGAGCTTGGGCAACATCTTTTGATATATGAGTTCCATAAAAGTGGGTCATTGCATGAGTTCTTGCATCTGTCAGATGAAGATAGCAAGCCATTGACATGGAATACACGCGTCAAGATTGCTTTGGGAACGGCACGTGCATTAGAGTAAGACTATGTAGTTCATGAACAAATGATACACTGTGCTCCATAACATACAGTCAACTGTAAATCCAGCTCCCTTTATGGGTCTTTGTTTTCCTCTGATGCGGATAATTGTATTATTCAGGTACCTGCATGAGGTTTGCTCTCCTTCCATAGTTCATAAGAACATCAAGTCTGCAAACATCCTGTTGGATGCAGAGCTCAATCCTCATCTCTCGGATTGCGGATTAGCAAGCTACCTCCCTAACGCAGAACAGGTGAGTTTTCAGCATCCACCATGAATGATTTTCTTCTAATTTGTGTCCTTGGTGTGGTTTCTTAATCTACTTTTAACTGGGAATCGTACAATTTGGATAAACTAGTATCAGAATTTCTGTAAGAATTCCCAGGATGTTCTTTAGGGAAACTTGGCTGGACACATGCTTTTTCTGCAAAACACTGAAGAGCCTGCTAATTTTCTCTCGCACTAGTATCAAAAACACCCTCAGCATTTCCCTGGAATAACATTCTCTATAGGACTTCAAGTTCCGTACAATTTCTGTGGCGTGTGTTTAAATAAAAGTAGATTCTTAAGATAATTTTGAAAAACTCAGATTTCCTTCCCATGCAGATATTGAACCAAAATATGGGGTCAGGATACAGTGCTCCGGAGGTCGCGATGTCTGGTCAATATACTCTAAAGAGTGATGTCTACGGTTTTGGAGTAGTCATGTTGGAACTCCTCACTGGACGTCAACCATTTGATAGGTGAGTTTTACTTTAGAGACTTGTAAAGCTCTCTCATTTGCACCCGAGATTACACTCTCATTGTTGCACCGTCAGCTCAAAGAATGCCATGAGGAGAAAAACTGTCTCTTATCTCACAATTAAATTGTTGAAATTTCTGATGACAGCTCAAGGGGAAGATCTGAACAATCCTTAGTTCGATGGGCTACACCTCAGCTCCATGACATCGATGCTTTGGCTAAAATGGTTGATCCAGCCCTCAAGGGGCTTTACCCAGTGAAATCCCTCTCCAGATTTGCAGATGTCATTGCACTTTGCGTGCAGGTAATTATCTTACCCGTGAAAGGGAGCTGAAATTTCCTCTTAAATGTTTAAGAGTCCTGTTTTTGTGCACTATGCGATATTGATCATTGTGTCAATGAGTTGGTGCAGGCAGAGCCAGAGTTCCGACCTCCGATGTCTGAGGTGGTGCAAGCATTGGTTCGATTAGTTCAACGGGCGAACATGAGCAAGAGAACTTTCGGGAACGAGCACAGGGCATCCCAAAAGTTCGATGATGCAGATGCCTACGAGAACACATCCTAGAAGACCGATTGTATCCATTCGACGATGATCGCGACTGTCTATGCTCCGAGTGTTCCATGTTCAAACCCTCCAGAGGGATCTCGTTTACATTGTTCATCTTCTTTTTTCGAGTCAACTGCTGTGGACGTGCTGTTTGAAACGAGAAATAGCTTGGTTCATGTAGCTTGTCAATATCCATCGCATGGTCGAGCTAGTTCTTGCTCTGTTGTCTTTATTAGTTGGCCCGTGCCAATAATCCGTATTCAGAATTTGGGTTGAACCTTGTATTTTTGCCCCTGCAATTTCCTAATATTTACCATGTCCAAAAGTATTGCGCCAAAAGATTTACTCCTATTTGTCTGCTTTTTATTTCTTCAGCCTATCATAAGTGGAAAAGAAAATGTCGCTAACATGTTCGAGCGGCTGGGCTCGAAAAGTTATTTTGCTTGCTAAAAGAAGTTGAAGTCGGATTGGGTCATGTCTGGACGTGGAGGGGGTTTTGAGGCTCTGAAGATTGAAAAGATTCAAAATAAGGATCTGCAAGAGCCTTCTTAAGAATTTGTGATTTTACGTATCTTCTGCAACCTGAAATATATGGAGAGACTATAATCTCCAGAAAAGATGCTGCATCTAACTGCCCTGGGCTCTATTGGTCGGGCTTAGAACTCGCAAATATGTGCTTAGAAGAAGGTACCATCACTCTACAACATAAGGAAGATTGGTAGGGATCACATGCCACGAAAAATAATAATAATAATAATAATAATAATAATAATAATAATAATAATAATAATAATAGTAGTAATTGACTGTTCCTTTAAAATCGAGAATATCTTTATGCTGAGGATGTCTCTTTTATGTGATCAGATGTTTTTCTGGTTCAATTTGCATGATCATAGTTTTGCTTGTCTGGTTATTGATAGCCCAGAGGGTATGAATTCAATTCTCCCGTTAAAAAAAAGTTGACTTTTACAAGCGCATCCTTTTTCGTCTCTGTGTGCCAACTGTATGAGCACGTTGGTCCTAGTTGATCAAAACACCTTTTTCCAACATTGGGTGGCCGAATCTGGCACTTTTGGATGTTCAGTGTCTCTTTTCCTTCCCCTTATATATATGAACGTGAACTTTCATGTAATGGAGAGAAACAACGACTGAGTGCTGAACTCCGTCAACTTCCTTCATCCGTTGATCGTCATTCACCTTTGCCATCTAAAGATTGCCAAACTTGTGATGGAGCGGTGTCATTAACCTACTACTTGTGGTTAAAAAGCAAAGAACTCTCGATTTTTCACGAGTAGCCATTCTTATATAGATTGTGTCCTATATCAAGATGGATTTACCTCTTGCTATAATTCTCTAGGATCAGAAGTACATGCTAATAAGAGAACCAAGTTGCGTGAGCTATAGGTCTTAAATTTGAAGGAATCCGCACCCATGACTCAAATTTTGTTTTCAGATAGAGGGCTAGCAAAGAAATGGTCAAGTATGCAAGATATGTCAACCTCGCCAACCTATTAACTGCCTCTATGTCAAAACATCATTCTTTGACTAGGGAAAATGCCGGCGTGAGTAATAAAAGAGGGTGAGAATCCACCTGGCCGAATGAGTGAGGTGGTTAGTCAATGGATAATAGGTTAATCTTCCTGTACTCACCGTAATTAGCGAGGAGTGACGGAGTCAATTAAGATAAGCTTAATTGGTCTAAGTGTTTCCACTCGTTGTAGGGGGTCATGGGCTATCCTAAATACAAACACAAACTGTAAGAATTTTCCTAATGTAGGCTACATTAATTGAGATTGTAATTAACCGTTTTTACGGAGTTGATCTAATAAAGCAGGATATAAAATTTCTTAACAGTCGAATATGGGCCTGGCTTGTGTGGGCCGAGTTGGGCCCGACCCGTGATGAGAGGGCCCGTCCAAAACTCTATAAATAGCGCTAAGGTCCCTCCTCTAGCCCTCACTTCTTCCAAAATTCTCTCTCAACTCACATAAGGAAAACTGAGAGTGGCGGTCTCATCGAGCCAGGAACCGAGGGTGATAGAGGAGAAGATCTTCAACATTGAAGCTTGGATTGCTGTTATTTTGTTCCAAGAACAATGAATTCAAAATCAGGTACACAAATCCTCGTCTTTAATCTTAGGATGTTCGAGTTTCTAGCTATGTAGATCTTGGGAAGCCGTTTAGTCGGCCTACATTTGGTATCAGAGCCTGCATAAACTAGAACTCGAACATATTTATTTGTTAAAATCAGCTACCTATACCCAATTCGGACTTGGCTCAAGCTCGGACCTTTTTGCTTGATTTTCATGATTTTTGGTCCGATAAAAGTGATTTTTTATTGCATATTTGGCTTCTCCTCGTCAATACGAGCATTTTGGTGGGTAGAACGCCTCAAGACGATGCCGGAAACGGCCACACGCGCCGAGATGGAGCTCGGAGGCGAAGCCACGCGCCGCCAAGCCACCTCGCGCGCGCATGCGCGCCGACACGTGGACCGACACGCGTCGCAGCGCGCGCGGACCGCCTCAGCGGTTTCGCCACCGCCGACATGTGTCGGTGATGACGTCACATAAGCTGCCTTACGTGCGGCCACCACGTGGCATGTGACGTCACCGATGACGTCAGACCCGACCGATTGTTGACGGTCGACCCGACCCGGTTGACCATTTACCGGGTAACCCGACCCGGTTGACCGTTGACCGGGTGACCCGACTGTTGACCGTTGATCGGTTCGACCCGTTGACCGATCGGATCGGTTCGACTGTTGACCGGTAAACCGGTTTTCGAACCGGATTGGTACACCAGCGCGTGCCGCTCACGCGCCGCACACTCCAGCGACGCGTGAGGGCGCGTGCGATGTCCGTTCGGCGCGTGGTTGATGTCGTCATGCTTGTATGTGAATTTCCTATCTTGTGGTGAGCTTATGTGCATTTTTTGATGCCTTTAAGGATGTAAAAATGCATGTGAAACCCTAAGGTACGTGATTTTGGGGTAATTTTGGCGTATTTTCATGTATTTCTCTATATGGTTTTGGAAATACAATTGCATGCTTATAATTATATCATCACTTGAGGAATATGTGTAGTGTTGATTTATTAGTAGTGTGTATTAGTGGATGGAGCAATACAATTAGCATGGCTTGTGGTTTTAGTGACAAATAGCCCCTGTCATCAAGTCGAAAATCACATATAAAATGTGAATGTGAGTCATAAAGATATATCCCTTATATGATAGAGTTTCGATAATTCGGTTGGGTTGTGACCGCCAAAGTGGCACACTTGATTGGATTTGAGAGACATCATTCTCATATCGTAATGGGATGTCTCCTGATATGATGCATGATTATACTCCCAAAGGAGGTGATTGTGTATTAGTTTATGGAGGGATACATGTACAGCATATGGTTGAAAATTGACTAACCCTAGTGGTTCATACATCCAAAGATGGTGAATTCGCGAAATGTTAGAATATATTTTCATGGACCACTGTCGTGTGAAGAGTATACAATTACATGTCATGTATTCTGCCCAAAGGTGTTTATATGATAATGTGTGTAACTCTTGAGATGTGTATTTAGCACTCACATGATGCTAATTATATGTATTGCTTGTATAAACAGTCACCTTCTCTGTAAATGGCAATTCCATTGCGATTGAGGTTCTTACTGGATCAAACTTCAAGAAATGGAAAGAGGATTTTCTATTTGGGATGGAGTTGGCAGATGTTCATATTGCTCTTACTGAGGATAGACCGGCAAACCTTACTGATGCTAGTACAGAAATCCAAAAAGTACGTTTTGCTGCTTGGGAAAAGAGTAATAGAATTTACTTGCTCATTATGAAACGATCAATTCAGGAACATTTGATGAGTGGCTTGCCAACTAACTGTACTGTAAAGGAAATGATGGAAGCTTTGGAGGCCAGGTATCGTGTCTCTTCCAATGCTGAGATAGGTACACTTATGCAGTCACTTTTCAATATGAGGTATGATGGTTTGACTGGAGTTAGAGATTATGTGATTAGGATGGTAGATCTTCAGACAAAACTCCGAATTCTTCAGGTTGATATCCCTGAAGCTTGCATTGTGCATCAAGCATTAAATACTCTTCCTCCTGATTTTGGAATTATCAAGACAAACTATAGTTCGCAAAATGAGGCTTGGTCAATCAATGACCTTATAGTGAGAGTGGTGGCAGAGGAAGAAAAACTAAAGAAAGAAAGAGGGCATCTTGCCTTGTATGCCTCTAGTTCTGCCAGCAGGAAGGGTAAATGGATCGCACATCATAGAGGAAATCCTAAAGCCATAGGGACTTCTAACTATATAGCTCCTAAGAGGGGAAATCCTGAAGCTGCTGCCCCCTCCACCTCTATGGCTCCTAAAAAGCCACCTTTTAAGAGGGAGGGTGTCCTTTACTACTTTTATAGGAAGAGGGGACACATAAAGAAATACTGCGATAACTATAAAGCTTGGTTGTCTAAAAATGAGCATAAAGGTAATGATTCTTTGGCACTTGTCTGTGAATCCAACCTATCTAAAGCCCCATCCAGTTCTTGGTGGCTAGATAGTGATGTGACTAATCATGTTGCATTTACCATACAGAGATTCACAAACATAAGGATGCTAAATCAGGATGAATCAAAGCTCACTATGGGAAATAACGACAAGATCGACGTTGAGTTCGTGGGAGACGTCATTTTGATTTTAGATATTGGTTTTAATATGCTATTAAGAAACACTTTTTATGTACCTTCCTTTAGACGGAACTTAGTTTCCGTATCATATTTGGACATGTGTGGTTACTCTTTTGAAATAAAGAACAATACGATCTATGTTCTTTAGTTCAAATAAGGTTGGATGCTGCAACATGTTCAATGGATTGTACAGATTGTGTTTATCTCCCAATGATATATACGTCGCTAATACAGTTGAAAGTGTCGTTCCCAAAAGACATCTACCTAAGGAACAATCTTATGCATTATGACATAAACGACTAGGTCATATATCCAAAGAAAGAGTAAAAAGGCTGATAAAGACAAACATCCTGCCTACTCTTAAAGGTGACTTAGAAACTTGCATAGACTATTGTAAAGGAAAGATGACTAAGATAAAAAAGAAAATTGCAGTTCGAAGTCTGACTTACTAGAAGTCATTCACACCGATATCAGTGGACCCTATACTGCAACTTTGTGTAGAAATTTTTATTTCATCACGTTTATCGATGATTATTCTCGGTATGGTTACCTATTCCTGATTAAGGAAAATTCTGAATCTCTTGAAAAATTCAAGATTTTTCGGACTTAAGTTGAGAAACAGTCAGGAAAGGTAATAAAGGTGGTAAGATCTGATCGAAGTGGAGAATATTATGGTAGACATGGCAATGTTGGGCAAATTAAAGGGCCATTTGCTAAATACTTAGAGGATTCTGGGATAGTAGCTCAATTCACAATGCTTGAAAGTCCTGAACAGAATAGTGTGCCTGAAAGGCGTAATCGCACACTCATGGAAATGGTAAGATGTATGATGAGTAGGACTAATTTGCCTGATTTTTTATGGGGTGAGGCTTTAAAAACAGCCCTTTATATATTGAATCGTGTTCCTACCAAAGCTGTTGCATCGACTCCTTTTGAGTTATGGACTGGACGCAAACCAAGTTTGAATCATTTCAAGGTCTGGGGATATCCTGCAAAAGTAAGATTGTATAATCCAACATTAGGAAAGTTGGGAGCCAAAACCATTTAATGTTATTTTGTATCTTACTCAGAATATTCGAAGGGATATCGGTTTTATAATCCAAGTAGAGGAACAAGGATTGTGGAATCACAAACGGCCAAGTTTCTGGAATTCGATATAGCTGAAGAGCATGATTGCTCACAAATTAGTGAACATGACAACATGATGAGACCTGCTATGTCTTTTTCCTTACCTATGCAGACAATTATGGAGCCTACAGTGCCACAAACTGAACCTGTTATCACTGAGGATCCTATTGTTGAAACGGCCACAGATGAAGTCCTTCAAGTTCCTCAGACTCAAAATGAAGTTACAGTGGCTCCATTAAGGAGGTCTACTAGGGAAAGACGTTCAGCTATACCACTGGACTATATAGTCTATTTAGGAGAACATGACTATGATATAGGCTGCATTATAGATCCAGTGACTTATATAGATGCCGTTTCTTGTCCTCAATCAATTTTGTGGTTGGATGCAATGAGAGATGAGATGCAATCTATGAAATATAATGGATTTTGGGAGCTTGTTGAATTACCGGAAGGTTGTAAGCCCATAGGTTGCAAGTGGGTTTATAAGACTAAAAGAGATTCAAAAGGAAAAATTGAGAAATTTAAAGCCAAACTTGTGGCCAAGGGCTTCACTCAAAGAGAAGGAATAGACTATGAAGCGACATTTTCTCCAGTTTCTTCTAAAGACTCCTTTAGAGTGATCATGGCGTTAGTAGCTCATTTTGACATGGAATTACATCAGATGGACGTTAAAACTGCTTTTTTAAATGGAGACCTCGATGAGGAAGTTTATATGATGCAACCTGAAGGTTTTGCAGCAAATGATCCAAGCAAGTTTGTATGTAAACTGAAGAAGGCTATTTATGGTCTCAAACAAGCTTCCAGACAATGGTACTTGAAGTTTTACAATGTTGTTACTTCTTTTGGTTTTGTTGAGAACAAAGTAGATCAGTGCATATACTACAAGGTCAGTGGGAGGAAATTTATTTTTCTAATACTTTATGTGGATGATATTCTGCTTACAAGTAGCGATATTGGATTGCTGTGTGAAACAAAACAAATGTTGTCGAAGAATTTTGACATGAAAAACCTAGGTGAGGCATCCTTCGTTCTTGGTATTGAAATTCATAGGGATCGTTCTCATCATATGTTAGGTTTATCTCAAAAGGCATATATTGATCGTATTTTGGAGAGATTTAACATGCAAGATTGCAAACCAGGAACTGTTCCTGTAGTTAAGGGCGACAAGCTGAGTCTCTCATAGTCTCCTCAATCAGATTTTGAGAAAAACCAAATGAAGGATGTGCCTTATGCTAATGCACTTGGAAGTATCATGTATGCTCAAGTTTGCACCAGACCAGACATTGCCTTTGTAACAAGGCTTTTAGGTAGATATCGGTCAAATCCAGGACACGATCACTGGGTTGCTGCCAAAAAGGTCTTGAGATACTTAAAAAGAACAAGAGATTATATGCTGATGTATAGATATGTCAATGATTTGCGATTATTGGCATATTCAAATGCAGACTTTGCTGGTTGTGAGGATGATAGGAAGTCGACAACAGGATATATATTCATGTTAGCAGGAGGTGCAATATCGTGGAAAAGTGAGAAACAGAAATCTATATCTTCTTCTACCATGCAAGCAGAGTTTATAACATGTTTTTTCAACTGCTACTCAAGCAATTTGGCTTCGGAACCTCATTAAGGAATTGACCATATTTGATTTTGTGGATAGACCCATACAGTTATATTGTGATAACAATTCTGCTGTGTTATTTGTCAACAACAACAGAAGTCTCAAAGGGTCTAAGCATATGGAGGTCAAATTTTTGACCATAAAGGAAATGGTACAGAATGGTGACATTATAGTAGAGCATGTTCCCACAGACGATATGTTGGCAGATCCGCTGACTAAAGGCCTACGCCCTTGTGTATTTGAGCGATATATCATGAACATGGGCTTAGGAGAATCGGTGGATACTGTTGCTTAGTGGGAGCTATTTCATATTTGCTCTAATAAAGTTTACGTCTATACTTTGTTGCTTTATGTAACATTTAGATATATGTCAACTCCTTTTGGATAAATTGTTGTTGAGTTGCGTACATATATCTAAGGAAAATCTCAAAATACTGTGTAAATCTTAAGTAAAGGCTAGGGGCATTCAGTTATTAGCCTTGTACATATGTCTCAATTACACATAAAGAAAGGTTAACCATAAAAATAAGACATATATGGGTTCATTAGAACCATAAAGATATTCTCTAGTGCCACATCCAGTTTTCTGTGATACTTAAGGTAAGAGAATAGTGACCAACAAATGGAATAACACATAAGGTAAAACTCTTTATGAGGTGTTATCGATTTGCCACACAACCATATTGAATCCATGTCAGTAAAGTTGATAGCACTTGTGACCATGGAAGGCTCTGTGTATATATATGCAGTTACCGCCATGATCCGGTGTTGAAGACTTTATGGGATCGGATTGACTGTTGAGAATTATCTCTAGATCAACATAAAGGTGCGCACATACAGTACAATCTCAATTAATATAGCCCAAGTGAGAGAATGTAAGAATTTTCCTAATGTGGGCTACATTAATTGAGATTGTAATTAACCGTTTTTACGGAGTTGATCTAATAAAGCAGGATATAAAGTTTCTTAACAGTCGAATATGGGCCTAGCTTGTGTGGGCCGAGTTGGGCCCGGCCCGTGATGAGAGAGCCCATCCAAAACTCTATAAATAGCACTAAGGTCCCTCCTCTAGCCTTCATTTCTTCCAAAATTCTCTCTCAACTCACATAAGGAAAACTGAGAGTGGCGGTCTCATCGAGCTAGGAACCGAGGGTGATAGAGGAGAAGATCTTTAGCATTGAAATTTAGATTGCTGTTATTTTGTTCCAAGAACAATGAATTCAAAATCAGGTACACAAATTCTTGTCTTTAATCTTAGGATGTTCGAGTTTCTAGCTATGTAGATCTTGGGAAGCCATTCAGTCGGCCTACACAAACTACAAGTCAAAAATTTCCGTAAATGATGTGAGTTGCGTTTCAAATCTATTACTCTCACGCAAATCTTCATAGATTGTTCTTATGTAATGCTTTTGTAGATTATGGAGCCTCCATGAAAAACCCTATAATTTCATGAGAAAAATGGACTACCTCTATGAGGCTAGTATACACCTATTGCCCCTTTCAAAATCTTCACTCATTTGGTGATATGCGTCCTCATTGAACAAAATTTTCAATGCAAATTGTTAAGTAAATGGTAAGAGATGCATTTAAATAGGAAAATGCTCAGCTTATTTATTTGCTTCAAGCTGTAGTTGTTACTCATATCTCGCTTGCTTTTAGTATATTTTGGTGAAAAACGCGCATATTAAAATCGAAATGTTTGGAATAGATCCTCCCTCTTTAGTTTGACAAACTTTAGTTGTAGTTCCTTTGTAAGGTGCTGCCCAACAAGCCCGCCAGGAAACTGCGCGTGAGCCCTACCGCGGAGAAAAGCTCGGAAGTCGAGGCATTGATGGGCCGCTTGAGTATGAGCGGCAGCGGCGATGCTCATGGAAGCGAGAGAGCAGAAGGAGAGTATTGAAACAAAGGGAGCGTCGTCAGCGCCAGGAAGAGTGGTGCCAAGAAGAGGCACGGCAATAGCATTGAGCAGCAGCAGCAGTGGTAGTGGGAGGCCATGAAAGCGCAACAAGCAAGGCAGGCACAAGCTCGATTCCCGGTTCATCATAAGCGAGGAGGACAGCACGGTGGCGGAGACGAGTTCCGGCGACTCCAGGACCACCATCGTGATCAAGAACGTACCCAACAAGTACAGGTGAGCAAGGGGTCGCTCTCTCTCTCGTTCTCGTTCTCGTTTGCTTCATCATACTTGCCATTTTTGTGAATGGATTTCGTCTTCTTTCGTCTTCTTCCTCTTATTTCATTATTAAAATGGGCAATTGTTTAATGTCGGGCGCAGTCAGAATCCTATCGCTATTGAGCCTGCGGATGCTAAGAAGGCTATATTGCAGCACCGATTAAATAAGTAAAATATATTGAGACTCTGGTAAACTTCATTCTCATAACTGGATATATAAATCACTATTCCCCTTCCACCCTAAAAAAAAAATCCTGTCCCATTACACCATATAATTAGATGCAGCAGCAACTCTAGGAGAAATTGTCCAGGATAGACTGTAAAGCAAAGGTATTCATCTTTCCATTTATGTTCGATAACTAACATTCTCCTTAAACATAAGTTATTGTACTGTTATTGTTCAATCTCCTTAGAATTGACATAAAGTTTCAAGTTTCTCTTTCTGCATATGACCCATACTCACAGATCTACGACTAGCTTGAAAGTAGTTAATAGTATCTCCTGAAAATTTTCAGGGAACTAATCCCACTCTTCTTTATCCATATCAGCCAACTTCACAAAACTGCTGCTTGCAGGTAGCTGCTCATTCACACTCCTGTTTTCAGATGATGTACCAGCCAAATAGCTGCCCGGTGCCAGGTGCTGTCAGCTCTTCTCTCTATTGTGAACACATTTTAGTGATTTGGACAACTTAGAAATGTGTGGCTCCAGGTTTCTTGTGAGGTCCGTGTGCTTGTATGTTCGTGAAGCTGTGCTATCATTCCCATTTTTAATCCCTCTTCTTTTTCATTGTCCTCTCTGCTCTTTTCCAGCTCTGACGGTGGGTTACGGACATTTCCAACTTTTCTGCCAGACCAAAAAGATTTCCTTTTCAAAATTTGTTCTATGTTAAATGTGTATTTTGGTTCTTTATCTCAGCATCAAACTGAAACTGGCCTAACCTCTTCAAACACCACTTCTTGCTTGTCTAAACGATGCCCTGGCAAAAAAACTCAAGTTCACTTGGTTGCTCCTTATGCCTCGAAACTCCCTACTTATCATCTCGCCAATTTCCGCAAGACAATCCAAAATCTGCTGCTTTCTTTAGGAAAATTGTGCAAATAATCATTGGCAACTCCATCCTAAGTATGTCAGGTCCCTATCCGGGTCAAGATTGCTTATACACCTGTGGCCAATGTATCCACTCAAAGCATGAGTCTTCTGGAAGACAGAGTCCATGATCAATGGGAATAAGCTCCACCTCAGCCAGGCTGCCAACTTGCTGCTCCAGTGAAGCAATCTTGCTGATCTGTTTCTTAAAATGACACTTAATTATACTCACCCCATCATTTACATTAAAGATGGAGTGGGTGACCTTCACAAGCACCGTAAAGGCCAAGTTCGCAGAATGATCACGGTCAAGTAGGTAAGCTGCCACTCCTCTAAACCCTCGTATTGAACGCTTCCCTTTGGTTGTTAGAGCATAAGGTTCCTCATCTGTTGGCTTCGCGACGTTATGTCCATCCGTGTTTTTGAGATAGTATGCACCACCAAGACCACCAGGGATTGGATCAATACCATTCTCCTTCACAACCTTCTCAATTAACTTTTTCTTTCCAGTATAAAAAATTTTAATATCTCAACCGGATCAATCTGTTCTTTCCCAGTTGTTGAGAGACATGGAGTGGAAGCGCTTCTGTGCAGCAGGGAGAAGCATTTAGATGTTGGGACAGTGCAAGCAGGTCTCCTCTTTACTGTATGAGCAGTATCGCTCCTTTATAATTCTATGCCAATTCAGTTTGAACATGCCTTCTACAGTAAGGCTTCCCGTCCAACCTATCCCCACCAGACTCGGCTCACAAAAAGGCCTCTGAGGCAGCAGCAGCCATTTGGTTATGTACAGATATGTCCAGATTGGGAAAAACAAAAGAGAAGTAAAGAATCATCCACCAGTGTCGGAGGAGGCAGCGGAAGAGAGCTGCTCTCTGAAACATACAACCATGCTCTCTGAAACAGACAACAAGCAACAAGCGAATCTGGATACCTTTCAGCTTGGTAATGGGTTGAATCTGATCAGAAATGCTGGGAATGTAGAATTAATCAGAAAAAAGGGCCACATTGGAGAATTCGGCAGATATAGCTGGCTTGAACAAGAAATACTAAGTGTCAAAAGGATTGACGAGGAAAGAGATATGGTGCAAATCAAAACATTTTACTTATTTGTCCGGTGCTACAATATACCCTTCTTAACTGCAAGCTCAACAGCGATAGGATTCTAATGCGCAGGCACTTACAACTAAAATTTGTCAAACTAAAGATATAGCCTTTATATCAAATATTTTGATCCTAATATGCACGTTTTTCACCAAATTATACTAAAAGCAAGCAAGGTATGAGTAACAACTGCAGCTTGAAGCAATAAATTTTGTGGTGTAATGGGGATGGGATCGGTTTTTTTTTTTTTTTTTTTTTTTTCATCTTTCACTTTATGCGTTTTTACAGAAATAAATTGAGAATAGAAGGGTGGAAGGGGAATAGTGATGTGTATATATCCAGTTATGAAAATGAAGTTTAACAGAGTTTCAATTTTTTTACTTATCTGTCTGGTGCTGCAATATACCCTTCTTAACATCTGCAGGTTCAACGGCGATAGGATTGTAATGTGTGGGCACTTACAATTAAAACTTGTCAAACTAAAGAGATAGGCTTTATATCAAATATTTTTTTTTTGGTAAGGACTTTATATCAAATATTTTGATCCTACTATGCGTGTTTTTCACCAAATTATACTAAAAGCAAGCAAGATATGAATAACAACTGCAGCTTGAAGCAAATAAATAACCTCAGCATTTTCCTATTTAATCGCAGGTCTTACCACAAGAAAGATGCCTTTTCTTAGAGTGCATAAATTCATAATAGCTTGCATAGAAAATCTTGTTCAATCAAGACGGATATCACTAAATGAGAGTGAAGAATCTGAAAGGGGAAGAAGACAATCAATATATACTAGTCTCTAGTTCATTTTTCTTGTAATATTATAGGCTTTCCAGGGAGGCTTCATAATCTATAAAATCAAAAGATTGTGAATGTAGTGCTTTCTTTGCAGATTCAATATTAGAGTAAAAGATTTGAAATGTAGCTCACATCATTTGTAGAAATTCTGACTTGTAATTTGTGTTTGCATTCTAGACAGCCCATGACTCCCTGCAACATGTGGAATCAAAGAAATGATGCTTTGACAGAGTGGTTTCAGTAAATATGTTGGCAAGGTTGACATATTCTGCATACTCCACCATTTCCTCACTAGCACTCTATCTGAAAGGAAACTTGAAGGAAAATTTGAGGTATAGAAAAGATTCCTTCAAAGTTAAGAGCTATAAGTCATGCAACTTGGCTATTTGTTCTTGGTTATTTGATTCTTGGCTAAGTTCTTGTTATTTGATTCTCAATAGCAACTTGGCTATTTGGTTCTTGGTGGAGAAGATAAAGAAACTCTAGAGAAAGCAGATCTATTACTTGTGAGATGGATACAAATGAAAGAAGAGGGCCTCTTTATATATAAACACGGGCCTAATCTTGACCATAGATTCCCTCCTTGATCTAATGGTGGAGATTGCGTCTCCCCATCTACCAATCACTTTAGAATAGGGTCTAATTACAATGTTGCCCACCCTCAAAATATTCTAGAGAACACTAGAGAGACTTATCTAGTTTTCTTGGATCATTCACGGTCCTTCGTGCGTAGGGAACCTCTGGACTGTGATATTCGTATTCATACCACCACACGATCCATTGGATTTCACATAGAATGATTTATTTTGATTTGTAGCTGAATGAGATGTTGGAGGAGAAGGTGCGCCCTTACATTCAAGACATTATAACAGTGTCCTTTTTCGGCCTATTGTATTACACTCAAAATCGCAAGATTAGAAGGTTCTCTCTCTCTCTCTCTCTCTCTCTCTCTCTCTCTCTCTCTCTCTCTCAAAAACATGTTCTAGAGCGTGCACTGTCCAGCTTGACTCGCGTTGGAATATCTGTTGCAGATAAAACCACGCCAATGGAGATGTTGGTTCTTTTGAAGAACACCGTTTCAGCTATTTGGCATATCCAGAAATTATCCTCAAAGGGCAGTTTTGGTTGGACCGATGGTCTTCTACAAAAGCGATTTTCCTATTTCAACTTATGTATGGTTTTCTTGCAGCTTCGCTTATTCTTTCCTTCTTTTTCTTTTTCGTTTTTGCTAATTGCGTAGAGCGTTAGAATGGATGACAGTTGAATATGGTCAACATAATGGCATTCTCGTTTCAAACAGCTTTTTTTCTTTTTGGGTTATTGCGTAGAGCGTTAGCATGGAGGACGGTTGAATATGGTCAACGTAATAGCATTCTCGTTTCGAGTAGCTTGGTACATGTAGTAAGAGACTGCTTGGTACTGTGGATATCCATCCCATGTACCGTACGAAACGAGAATGCCAACCCTAATTATACATTATGTGATGATAGGATTGAAGTTTGACACCGAACTTTCATCATATCAGCGTCAAGTGATTGAGCATGGAGACTATTAATCGACGCATCCAAGTAGCTCACGTCATGAACGGGTACTTTCAACTTCAAAGGAAATCTGTAGGTTCAGAAATCACTCCGGCAACAGGAAAAGATTTACATGAAATAACGAAAAGGAAGGTGAGTCCACCATCATAATGACCATCGTAGATATGAATATGAAAAAGGTGGAAGTCAATTTAATCCAGATTTTGGCCAAAAGAACAATGGTTATAGCTGGGTCGGGCATCTCATAACATCGAGTAATAGTCCCAGACGAACCAAAAGACCTGTTCATCCACCCGACGACAATGCAACTTCTGGTTTGCTTACCATTTCACCTCATCTCTTCAGACAGAATGAAGGAGCAATCAGTTATAAACCATATATTTGGGTGTCGCACTGAACTTCTGGTACCCTTTGATGACCTTATTCACTGCATCTAGGAAATCTTTCTCTGTCACAGTCTTCCTCCGAGCTCGGATGGCATACATTCCTGCTTCTGTGCAGACACTCCTTATGTCAGCTCCTGCAATTAGACAACCGTCTCAGAGAACCAAACGCAGCAAATATACGATGTATAAACCATTGACAATAACAAGTTGATATACGCTTTTACTGTCAACAAATTGCAGGCAAACAGTAGCAATGACCTATTTGGCTAAAACCAATAGAGAAGCACAGGAAAATCCTCAACAAAATAGTTCTTGCATTTAAAGGAAGTAGAGACAAAAGACAGCAGCATATCTACAAATCATGAAAGAAAGAATTTTACCAGTGGAATTTGGACAGAGCCTTGCTAAAAGTTCAAAGCGGATATCCCTCTCGCAATTCATTGTTCTTGTATGAATCTTGAATATCTGTGTCCTGCTCTCCAAGTCAGGAAGACCAAATTCAACCTTGCGATCCAGTCGTCCTGGACGTAAAAGTGCTGGATCCAAAGTATCAGGCCTGAATGACATGAAGACAAAACATTAGCAGGATATCCCTCTTAGAAAGACATTCAAGTGTCTAAAACCCACTAGCAACATTTTAAAACCCAACCGCACACATTTTTCTGCTAACTCCTCCATAGGGCAAGGGTAGGACAATCACACATTTCAATCACCAAGATGAGGTCAGTTATACCGGTTAGTAGCCATAAGGACTTTGATATTTCCACGAGCATCAAAGCCATCAAGCTGGTTCACAATCTCAAGCATTGTACGCTGGACTTCATTGTCTCCACCCACTCCATCATCAAAACGAGCACCCCCAATTGCATCAACTTCATCAAAGAACACAATACAGGCCTTTTTGGACCTAGCCATCTGAAACAAGTTTTTTATAGCTAGTTACAAATAAAGTATAAAGCACATACAATATCACTAGTGCAATACAAACTTTGAAGGCAACATAGTGTGTTGATCAACCTGAAACAATTCCCGAACCATCCGAGCTCCTTCACCGACATATTTTTGAACAAGTTCACTCCCAATTACTCGTATGAAACAGGCATCAGTTCTGTTAGCTACGGCTCTGGCCAAAAGCGTTTTACCAGTTCCAGGAGGACCATAGCAGAGAACACCCTTTGGAGGATCAATTCCAAGCTTGACAAATTTTTCAGGGTGAAGCATAGGCAGTTCAACAACCTAAAGAATGAACAAATTCAACCAGAGTAAGCATTATGATTAGCACTCATGCACCTTTAGGCTACCTCTCTCTCTCTCTCTCTCTCTCTCTCTCTCTCTCTCTCTCTCACACACACACACACGGGTGTATGCCACTGAAAACGAATAACAGATGAATAAAGCACCTCACGCATCTTCTCAATCTGCTCTTTACATCCACCAACATCATTGTATGTGACATCTGGCTTTTCTTCCACTGTCATCATTGTCACACTTGGATCGATCTTGGGAGGCAAGGGGATCTGAATTTGATATTTATTCCGGTCTACCCTGCAATACATAGTTAAGAATGAAATTATATCGAATGGAAAATTACAGCTAAGCTGAAAAATATGACAACTGAATCACAAAACAGGTTAGTGCACACAGTTTTACTATATTGTGATGGATCGAGTACCCGCGCCACTGAATATGTCCAGACTAACATACAAACTCTTCTCACATTTCTAGTTCTCAAATAAACTAACACTAATTGAATGAATGGTGAGCCAAGAAATATGATATCAAAGAATTGTTGAAAGAAACATCACAAGAAGCTCAGGACAATGTCTAGCTGAGATGAAGAGTTAACATACCCGACACGCATGCCTTCTTCAATATCAGTTGGAGAAACTTTGTCACCTAGTCCAACGACAAACTGCAGGGCAGAAAGAGATCTCATTAAAACCCAAAACTTGACAATGTAGAACTACTATTAGGTATAAGAAAGCTGTTCTAATGCTTTTACAATGATAAATTGAGAGAAGTTGAAAAGCCTTTTCGGGGAAAGAACCGAATCACTAAGCCTGGAAGACAAAAATTCATGACAGCGTACAAAAAACAGAGGCATTTAAAACACAAAATTACCTTTGCAATTTGTTTCACATTTATGACATACTTGGCATCGTCTGTGTTTGGGTTTATTATCTTTGTGCATCTTGCAACCTAAATGACGTAGCTGGTCATCAGTTCAGGTAGCACATGAAAGGAAAGTCAAAAAATTTAGGCAATTGTACAAAGAATTGCCTGAAGTGGCTGCTCCTCCTGCATCATTTGTTTATCAGAAACCAGATCCCACTGACTAGGAGCAGCCAAGCCTGTGTCAGACTCTTTGATACCTAAAATATAAGAAACCAAGGAAGAACCGATTAGAGGAACCTACAGTAACTCAGTGACAGGAAGATATACCAACAAGATCATAATATCACTCAAATTAACTCACTGTTAATATCATGATCTAACACATATAACCCACTTATACCAAAATAAGCAGTTTGACAATTAAAGATCTGACTGAAATGACGACTATTACCATCTGCAGACTATCTAGAAAATTCAAACGGAAGATCCATCAGAACAGCTCAGGCATAAGACTTCTTTAGATAGCTATTTCACATGCACAAGCATTTCTGACATTCCATTTACAAATAAAAGGGTCCCCATGTTGCACAAACCACGAAGTTGCCAATTGTTAGATCTCATGAGACAATATGCTAGACCATCAACCCACAAAACTTCAGCATGCTTTTGGAGAATTGATATGATAATCAATCGACACCATCTATAGGAAATTAATGGGACCACCCTTGACATTTTCTTTTCTTCTTTGGAATCAGTGATATAAATTTCAAGAAGTGGCAGAAACATTGAGTTCATCATCACAGAAGGCAATCAACACAATAACAAAGCAAATTAAGTTATCTTTATTGGCTCTCATATTGTCTTCTACTCTCTCAACACGAGAAATACAGATCAAAGCAAACAAAGCTAATGCACCTGGTGAACAAAATTGTCTTGATATACGACACAACCTATCTAAATGAATGATTAAGACAAATATCTCAGGACATATAGACAGATTTGGCAGAGTGACTGGTCAGACACGATTACAACTGCCATGTTCGACAAGACAAAGCCCGTAGGGCAAGGCAATTAGAAGAAGTTTTCTGGTCTTGCTAAAGGATCGCATCATGTCATCCATCCACCCAACCAGTCCCATACGGCAAAATATTGTCTCGGTAAACAGGAGTTAGTGACATAATGTAAATATATCACACCAGGACACTAGTGTGCTCGGCTTTATAGGCTCTTTACCTATGCCTGCTTACTATCAAAATGGCTGGCTTCAACTTCTAAACAGCCAAACCATTAATTCCAGCCCATCATAAAGTTAGATCCACATTACCAAAAGAAAACTCAGCTTCTTGATTAAATTCTAGGAAGCATAAGTCCACGAGCGTGATTGACCCACTCCAATCTCATTCAGTTCTTTTGCAGTCGGATAGGACTCATACGCAAGGGGACGAAACTGCCGAAAACCGAACAGCCAGATCGAAAATTGAGAAATCTCGCATCCTCCGAGCTCTCCTCAAATCACCAATAAATAAATAAAAAAAGAGAACTTTTTTTCCGAGCAACGTACCGCAGAGATCGTTAATCTTCTTGGCCATGTCCTTAATTTCCTTTTCTGCCTTCTTGATGCTCGTGGAGTAAGGCCCCAAACCCTGTCGGAACAATCAAGACGAAATTACGGCGAGCGCAGCGATAGAACTCGAACAGCAGCAACACAAGAGGGTAGAAAACCCCTAAATCGAGAGAAACAATTTCCGGCCAAAATCGAAGCCGAAGCAGGTTTGGAGCTGAATCCAACGGATCGGCAGCCGAGACCAGCCAAGTTCTACGGCAGAAGCGCGATTTCAAGCTGGGCACAACCAGCAAGCAGCTCGAGACGGCGATTCAGAAACAAGCGAAGGTGGATCGGAAGAGAGAGAGAGAGAAAGAGAGAGTTACGTAGGTCTTGAGGAGAGCGATGTCGTCCTCGTCGAGCGGGCGAGGGTTCTTCTCGTCCTTGATTTCGTCTTCGTGTTCGATCGCCATTTCCTCACCTCCTAATCACGACTGGTGCGATTCTCGCCGCGAGCTTTGCTTGTGTATAAGAGCCGTCGTCGTCGTCGTCGCCGCCGCCGTCTTCTTCTTCTTCTTCTTCTCCTTCTTCTCCTTCTTCGATTTCTTGAGGAAGAAGACGGGAGTAGCTTATCACGTGACGGGCGCGTGCGGGATGGAGCCCACACCCTGAAAGAGGCCCGGTGGGCCGGCCCGGCCCAAAGTTTTTGCAGCGTTCGGGCGGGCCTCCGCCTGTTTACCATATGGATGGCAAAAAAGATTTCGCTTTGAAAGAAGTTCAAATTTCTTTTAATTTTTCTTTCGAGATTTTCCGATTTATATATGTGATTTAATCATTTTTTATATATATTTATTTGTAGGTGGTTAGTTCTTTGTAAGAATCATTAGTGGGAATCGAAAAGATAAGTACTCGAGAGAAGGTGATGTTGCGAATCTTGGCATTGGGTTATAATATTTTTGTTGCGGCATGTTATCCTCACAAACTAGGGCAAGCCAATGGGCTGACGAGTCCGACCATGTTCACGCCTTCTATTGATAATTAATGCATTTTCAATTTCTTTTACTTCGATCGATAAAAAGAAAATTCGATAAAAAGAAAATGAAAATGAAACAAACTAAACTTGGATTGCCCGCCACATTTCGGGTCACCCCAAAACACTCGAGGGCTTTTAGTTGAGGTAATACCATAAAATAAAATAAAATAAAAAAACTCTAAATTGTATCTACTATAATATAAATATTCGAACTTTTTTTGTGTCATAAAAATCCTAAACTTACAATTTGACACATATACCCAAAAAAAAAATCATAAAGAACCCCAAACTTTTACCTTAGATGAAAATGAAACAAAATATATATATTTATATATGTATAAGTTTAGATTCTTCCGTGACAAAAAAAAAAAGTACAATGGTCAAATTTCTAAGTGACAATGGTCAAATTTAAGGTTTTTGGTGACAAAAAAGAAAAGTTCTAAGTGCTTTTGTTGGAGTTAAAATAATTTAGGGTTTTTTTATGGTATTTACCCAAAATGCAATAAATAATCTTTGTAACAGAGATTTGACCATGTACAAATGGATGGACGTACAATCTCTTTATGCTTATGACAATGCTCGGCCTTGCATGTAAATGAAAATAAAGTTGATTTCGAACGGACTATATAATTCGCTTCCATAATGCGGTTTTTCTTGTAACAATAATTATTCATTTGACAAACCTTCATCACAATTACAAAAGAAAATGGAGCAGAGATTGGTCAAGCCATTGACGCAATAGTAATAACATGGTTCTATAAACATGCGCGACTGCAAGTGAAGAACAAACCTCGGAAGCCTGACGCTAACCTTAACCTTTTACTAGAAAAAAACAAGCAGACATTATGGGACGCTAGTGTTGAATTTCGACCCAGCAAACCCAAACTTTATGAAAAACAAACCCCCCAAGCCCAACACGCTACCTTATTTATGAGAAACAAACTCCATGATGACCCAAATCGCTTGTCCCAAAATCAAATCATCACCCTCCAATGTTTGGAACGCCCTTATTAGGTACCGGCGGCGGCGGCGGCGGCGGGTCCAGGGTTTCGGCGGCATCGCAGTAGCCCTCAAGGATGTCGCCCTCTTCGGTTGTGTACCCTAGCGAAGACAACAGGCTAGGCCAGCACTCGTGCTCGATGGTCCTAATGGCTTGGCAACAACCAGGACCCAAGTAGGTCTCTCCGTTGAGGAAGAACATGATCACCTCGCCGGTACAGGCCTGTAGCTGGAACATCGACTCCCAGCAGTGCGATGAGTCCGACCCATTCTCCGCCACCTTCAGCCGAGCCGCGAGGCTCGCTGGGTTGTGCTCTAGGATGGCTCGGCCAGCTTCGGTCGTAATGGCAAAGTATGAAGATGCGAGTACGAGTAGGAAGATGAAAATCTTGGGAATTGGAGGCATTTCTCCCCCCCCCCCGATAAATTTGGCAATCGAGTAGAGAGATTGCAATGTGTGTATGAATAATATTTTTTGGTGGAGTTGACGTTTTTATAGGTGTATGTTGCATGGAGATGTTACGTTGTATGGGTAAGCAAAAGGGTTCGTGGAATTATTATTATTATAACTATGGGGAATTTGATGAGACAGCACTGGTCATAATTAGGTTTTGTCAATTAATGACATTGTAATGCTGGAGCAAAACCAATTTGCTGGAAAAAAAAAATTCTTTCCAGAAGAAAATAAATACCGGTTAGGATAAGCACTTTAGAATGCACCGCTTGCTAGGAAATATTTAAGTGTATGAACAAGAAGCACTATATACAAAATAAAATGAAAGATCATAATGAACAGAAAATTTGGATGCGAATAGAAGTGATCGCAAATTTAGCACGCGATCAATCATCAAAAAAGTAATTTCTCGTTCTTATATGATCGTAAAGACAAAATCTTTCCAAAATATATAAAATTTAGAAAACCTCATTGATTGTAACAAGTAAAAGAGAAGCGAAAGGTCTTATGCCAATGATAATGTGTGCAATAAAATTACAAATTTATAAATTAAAAAGGCATGAGTAAATCATTGAATCTTTTAAGTGGCTTCATTGCGGGTGTTGAATTAATGCTGAGTAGAAATGATGAAAGAGTTGATTTTAAGATAATTAGAAATTCAATGATGAGATCGGAGGGATTTCCCTAAATTTCCTTTTTGTAGTTTTGACTATTGAGTCCAGTAACGTGACTTCGGATTGGCCGGCCCATGGGCTGACGAGTCCGACCATGTTCACGCCTTCTACAGATAATTAATGCATTTTCAATTTCTTTTACTTCGATCGATAAAAAGAAAATGAAAAAGAAAATGAAACAAACTAACTTGGATTGCCCGCCACATTTCGGGTCACCCCAAAACACTCGAGGGCTTTTCGTTGAGGTAATACCATAAAATAAAATAAAATAAAACTCTAAACTATATTTACTATGATATAAATATTTCGAACTTTTTTTGTGTCATAAAAATCCTAAACTTGCCAATTTGACACATATACCAAAAAAAAAAAAAAAAAAAAAAAAAAAAAAAAAAATCATAAAGAACCCCAAACTTTTACCTTAGATGAAAATGAAACAAAAGATATATATTTATATATGTATAAGTTTAGATTCTTCCGTGACACAAAAAAAAAAAAAATTACAATATCTATCTCACAATGGTCAAATTTAAGGTTATTGGTGACAAAAAAGAAAAGTTGTAAGTGCTTTTGTTGGAGTTAATATAATTTAGGGTTTTTTTATGGTATTTGCCCAAAATGCAATAAACAATATTTGTAACAGAGATTTGACCATGTACCAGTGAATTAACGTACAATCTCTTTATGCTTATGACAATGCTCGGCCTTGCATGTAAATGAAAATAAGTTCATTTTGAACGGACTATATAATTCACTTCCATAATGCGGTTTTTCTTCTAACAATAATTATTCATTTGACAAACTTTCATCACAATTACAAAGGAAAATGGAGCAGAGATTGGTCAAGCCATTGACGCAATAGTAATAACATGGTTCTATAAACATGCGCGACTGCAAGTAAAGAACAAACCTCGGAAGCCTGTTCGATGACACCTTAGCAACATCTAAATGTTAGTCAGTATTGTATAGAGAAGAACGGTCAAGATTTTATATATTTAGCTCTGGAGCGCTGTAATTACAGTTTACCTTATTTAATCCTAGCACCGTTGGCCTTTTCGGTTTTCTCGGTCCTCCTGATGATCCATCATCAACCCTTAAATATGAAAGGAAGTTGAAATCCCTTATGCAAGATGTTAACCTGTAGACCGATGGTGGTCACCCTTCACTTTTGTTACTGAAATTGATAAGATGAGGTAATTATGATGATTTCAAATGGCTATGGTACTATTTGTTTTTAGAAGGATCGTTAGTTTAAGTCATGTTTAATGCCTACTTTATACTGTGATACAGGGAAATGGTATTGGGACTCGACCGTTTGCATGACTTGGATATAATCCATTGGGAATTAAAGCCTCAAAATGTCTTCATTACTGGGAAACTTTTAGTTGCTAACCTATGTCGGCATTATTAAATGCCTTCAAGAAGATGAATTTTCTTTAGGATAACAACCCCAGTAAGTACCCATGACGGCAACATTGATGAATTTATGCCGCTTAAACCATATCCATATCCCTATCTAAAAACTCAGACTTAGACCAATCTCTTATTTTAAAGAATACATTATATAAGAAGTTGGAACTGAAGTTATTCTATATTGCTTTTTTATATTGCGGCAAAGTTGGTAGAAATTTAACAGATTTTGTCACTTGTCTTTCTTCATTGATTATATCCATCTATATATGGTCCCTGTGATGGTGTTGATCTCTATTTGATAACTATATTCCAAGTTATGGAATTTGGGATGGCGTGCGCCGAAACAGTTCACTAAGTGCGTCAAACTTGTGGATTTATTTAGTTTAGGTTTGTCTTGTTCTTTTGCCTCACCTATGGACCTATTTGGCGAATGTCTATAGCATGATATCTATATTAAGAAGAACAAAATAGACCTATCCTCGACGGAATCGATGCTAGAAGCTCTTAATTTGATCACACGGTTGCTAAACGTAGATCCTGAATTGAGGAAAGAAATCGAGAGGGGAAGTAATAGGACCATTATCTTCGAGGGCATCCACGATGGTCAACCTACCGTGGTAAAGTGGTTAGTCCAAGGTCTAACGTTCACTTCTTCGAAGTTTGTCGTTCGATGACACCTTACCAACATCCAAATGTTATTTGATATTGTATAGCGAAGTACAACTAAAATTTCATATTTCTAGCTCTAGAGCGTTGTAATTGCAGTTTACCTGATTTAATCCTAGCATTGCCGATCTCTTCAGATTTCTCAGTCCTTCCTAGTGATCCACCATCAATCCTTAAATATAAAAGGAAGTTGGAATCCCTTATGCAAGATATTAACTTGTGGACTAATAGTGGTTATCCTTCATTTTTGTTATTGAAATTGATGAGCTGAGGTAATTCTGATGATTTCAAGTGGTCATAATACTATTTGTTTTCAAAATGATCGTTGGTTTAAGTCATGTTTAATACCTACTACTTCGTACTCGATCATCTGCATGACTTGGATATAATCCATCGGAAATTAAAGCCTCAAAATGTCTTGATTACTGGGAAACATTTAATTGCTAAGCTATCTGATGTTGGCATTATCAAATGCCTTCCTTGATGAATTTTCCTTGGGATATCACCCCACCAGTAAGTACACATCACAGCAGCATTGATTAATTTATACTGATCGAATCCACATTCCTGTCTAAAAACTCAGACTTAGAATAATCTATTATTTTAAAGAATACATTATATTGGAAGTTGGAACTCTAGTTGTTTTATATTGCTTTTTCATGTTGTGGTAAAGTTTGTAGAGATTTAACATATTTTGCCACTTGTCTTTCTTTATTGATTATAGTCATCTATATATGCTCCATGTGATGGTGTTGATCTTTGTCAGATGACTGTATTCCAAGTTGTCGAACTTCAGGATAGCGTGCCCTAGAATAGCTCACTAATGAGGGTCAAACGTCCGTTATGGATTTATTTAGTTTAGGTTGTGTCTTCTTTTTTTACATCACCAGTGGAAGAAACCATTTAGTGAATGTCTAAAGCATGATATCAATATCAAGAAAAACAAAATGAACCTGTTCTCGATGGAATCGATGCCAGAAGCTCTTGATTTGATTATGCAATTGCTAAACCCGGATCCAAAGTTGAGGAAAGAAATCGGAAGGGAAGTAATGGACCATTATCTTCAAGGACACCTACGATGGTCAATTTGTCACGATGAATAGATTAGTCTAAAGTCATCGTAACAATCATTTCTTCGAGGTTTGTAATCATTTCTTCGAGGTTTGTCATTTGATGACACTTCACCGATGTTCAAATGTTATTCGGTGTTGTATAGCGAAGTGCGAGCAAGATTTCATGCAAGATTTCATATATCTAGCTCTCAAGTGCTGTAATTGTAGTTTACATGATTTAATTCTAGCATTGTCAGCCTCTTCGGATTTCTTGGTCCTCCCTGTTGATCCGCCATTAATCCTTAAATATAAAATAAAGTTGGAATCCTTTATGCAAGATGTTAACCTATGGTGGTCACCCTTCACTTTTGTTACTGAAATTGATTAAAGGAAGTAATGGTATCATCATCTTCAAGGCCACCTACGATGGTCAACCCGTCGCAGTGAAAAGATTAATCCGAGGTCATCGTAACATTGACTTCCTCGAGGTTTATTCGATGACACCTTACGAACATCCAAATGTTATTTGGAATTGTAAGGTGAAGTACGACTAAGATTTCATACATCCAGCTCTAGAGCGTTGTAATTTCAGTTTACATGATTTAATCCTAGCACTGTCGACATTTTCGGATTTCTCGGTCCTGTGTGATGATCCATCATCAATCCTTAAATATAAAAGGAAGTCTGGATCCCTTATGCAAGATGTTAACCTGTGGACTGATGGTGGTCCCCTTCATTTTTGTTACTGAAATTGATGAGGTGATGTAATTCTGATGATATCGAGTAGCTATGATTTTATTTGTTTTCAGAAGAATTATTGGTTTAAGTCATAATAATGCCTACTTTGTACTGTGATATGGGAAAGTGGTATTAGGACTCGACTATTTGCATGACTTTGATGTTATCCATCGGGAATAAAAACAGTGGGAAACCTTTTGTTGCTAAGCTATCCAATGTTGGCATTGTTAAATGCCTTCCTGAAGATGAATTTTGCTTGGAATATCACCCCAATAGTAAATACCCATCACGGCAGCATTGATGAATTTATACTACTTAAATCACATCCACATTCATGTCTTAAAACTCAAATTTATACCATTCTTTTATTTTAAAGAATATATTATATTAGAAGATGGAACTCAGATTGCTCTATATTGTTTTTTTATATTGTGGTAAAGTTTGTAAAGATTTGACAAATTTTGTCACTTGTCTTTCTTCATTGATTATATCCATTTATATATGGTCTCTGCGATGGTGTTGATCGTTGTCTGATTACATGTTCCAAGTTGTGGAACTTCGAGATGGCATGCACGGGAATGACTCATCAATAAGCGTCAAATGTCCACTATAGATTTATTTAGTTTGGTTGTCTTGTTCTTTTGCCTCACTAGTGAAGGACACCCATTTGGCGAATGTCTAAAGCGTGATATCAATATCAAGAAGGATAAAATAGACTCAGTGGAATCAATACTAGAAGCTCTTGATTTGATTATGCGGTTGCTAAATCCAGATCCTAAGTTGAGGTGAGAGTCTTGTCATGTTTAATTTGCAGCACTACCAATACATTATGTTGTTTGATAGATTTTGGTCACCATTGTTAATTTCCATTTTCTTGTACCACTCAAATTTTATGAGTATTAAAGGTGGCCTGAACTTCGTTGAATTTGGCCAAAAAATATCTGTTCTACTGGTGAGGCTCGACTTGATTAGCAAAAAAAAAAAATTTGTGTAGATCCCATTCATTTCTTTTGGCAATTGGCAATAGAAGCCGAAGAAAAGGTTGACATGTGATAGCCTAAATGCCTTTGACAATTGTATAGACCAATGGGAGATGATAATCGGGAGCTTGTTTACTAGGGTTATGAGTTTGTTGGTCGTCCACGAACATGTAAATTTTAGTCATTTATAGCGCACTATTTAGAGGATTCTCGCTATACATAAACAGAAGAGGATTTTGCATGAAGATTCCGAGGGTTTAGCATATGGAGCTACCTATGAGATTGGAGAATAACACTTTGACAGCCCAATTTTGTCTTGGAGATTCCTAGGGACTGAATGATTACGTGGCTGATTTAAGGTATTTGGATTTAATCATTCCTGGTTTCTCGTCATAGTCAAACAACTGCCTTCATCTTGGAGCATCCTGGAGTCATATTTGTCATGAGGTGCATGCAAGTTTTCGGACATTTGTTCACTTTCTCATCTGAGCTAATGCACTTTTAATAGCTTTAAACATTGCATCAATGCCAACTTTGCGATAATTATGAATCTGGGAGTCTGCCATCTTAGTGTTCATGTAATAAATTTCTTTGAGCATCTTGGGTTACAGTACATTTCTTGTAATGATTTTCCAAAGGTCAATAGTTAATTGTTTCTTTTTTCTTTTTCTTTTTTTTATTACCGGCAGGCCAAAGGCATCTGAGGTGCTTCGCCATCCAGTTTTTTGGAGTTTTGTTAGTCACACCAGCGAGAGAGTGCTGCTGGAACTTGATAGGGCCCCCAATTCAGATCTTCTGGAAGCACTGGAGAACACTGCGCCACTGGTCTTGGATGGGAATGACTTTGTTAGCCACGTCAAAGACGTATTGCAAGTCGTGCGACGTAATTGGGCGAGGCATGTGACATAACTGGGTCCACTACTCAGAACCTTCAGAAAAAGTCATACTCTCTCAGTCTCAAATTGTTGATCGTTTCTCCAGCTGCACATTGCATGCAAGGCTTTGACAGTTTTGGCAGGAGCTCCTCGGACCGGCTCCCACATTTGCGGAGTGGTGTCCAAATTTTGCAAAGAAGAGGAACACTTCCGGGACTACTTCGGAAGAGATACGTTTTTTGACCCCTTTGGCCAACTATTGTTTGTGCTGTGTTCACTGTCTTGATTACGATGATTAAGTCTGGGCGAGCTTCGGCTTCTGTTTGAACGAGGAATAGATTGTTCCTAGTATCAATTGCGTAAAACTTTTTAGTACACTGTTACCTCATACTTTGAATGTGTAGTGTATTCTTCTTGGTATCGCAAAATGATGTTGAATTTCAATTTCGTGCAATTTCTTAGAAAACCACAATTTATCAATATAATTTTTTTTTTTGTATTTTTTCTCAAAATTAAATTTACCTCATGCATCGTGCCGACACCTATCATATTTTGCATGATTTGACTAGTGGACGCTTCGACATAGGTTACATCACTAGCCCGTCTACCGTCAAAGAAGTCTAATCCTGTATACGTGTATTAATGGAATACTTTCGGCCTTCGTGAGATTGAGAAATTGGCGCAGAGAGATGGAGCCAAATTTCCAAAAGAAAAGAAAAGAAACAAAAAGTGAGAGAGATTTCAAGTTCGTCAAACTCGAGATTTATTGGTTTTGCAATTCCGAATGAGTGGTTCTTATCTCTTCTTTAAAATTGTAAACTTATATCATGGAAGTGACTAGGATTAGATTTATTATAAGTTATGAAAAGCTTAGCATGTTATGATAATACAAAAAGGGAAAGAGTCGAGTTTGAGCATATTTATAAATTTTAGGACTCATTTATATTTTCATGACAAATTTTAGAACCAACAATGTATTTATCCCTATCTCTTAATAATATGTTAATAACAATTATGTTTGACATTGCATGTCCTTTGAGTAGGAGGATGGCAGTGTCATCTTCGCAATGTTAAGAGTGGTGGTCCAGGTTCGACAATTCTGATTTCAGAAAATTAATCTTCCAAGAGGACGAGAAGGTGTAAACTTAGATAGAGCAATGCTAAGTCATGAAAGCGAGGGCAAAGCATGTTTCACCGGGCAAACGAAGGCAAGCCTAGTAATATTAGGAGCGATGTAATTTGGCTTAGTCAATAAAAAAATGGTGAATAATAAGGTTTATGGCATGAAACGACTCGAAGCATGGATCGAGCATATTAATACGTCCCAAAAAAAAAATCAGGTATATAGATTTTGAATACAGTTAATTTTTTTACTGACAAAATGTCGTGGGCAAAAATAGAAGAATTAACCCGAAACCGGACCGGAAAACAAGATGCTGGCGCTTGCTCGAACCTTGCGACTTTGGAATCTTGGCTACCGAGCTCCGATCATAACACAGAAAAGCTGTGCAAAAGCCTAAAGGTAACACAAAGAAGCAGGCCCCGAGACGCGAAAATTAGCAATATGAGTTACACGGGAAAGGAATACAGTGCTAATCTAGCAGAACAACCTTTGAACAATGAGAATGCTTTCTTCTTTTTCCCCTTTTTCTCCATTCAGGGAGAACCAGGTTCAAAAGTGAAACAGGAATCAGTTTACATTGAATCTCTGTACTTCAACACATCGTTTGCGTTCAACTTGTAAGTTTCACAGATGCTTGTAATCACGGCTTTGGCCAGGCCATCCTGCTCTTTGCCACAGCTCGTTAATTCTTCAAGTTGCTTGGATGGCAGCAACACCTATGACAACATGGAAAGAAACAATTGGCTTGTGATGAGACTCTGCATGTATTGCTTGCTGTAATAATTCTTCCACACACTGCAAGTGACACCATCTTGAAGGAAAGAAAAAAAGCATCATCTTTACACTAAAACTTGTCCGGAGTGAAATGGAGGGAAAAAAAGGGCACTCCCTTAGATAGGAAGAAGACACGAGTACCAACAATCAGACATAATGCCCCCCATCAGGTGCTTATCTGAGGAATCATGGACAGTTGACAAGTATTTGAACTTACCCATTGAGATCCTACAGGATTGTGGACTCCATCCTTGGACTCATGGCCCTCCTGGTCTTTACCACCGGCACTTGTGGAAGGCGAAGTCTGAGCAACCGACGAATTGGACACTAGCTCTAGGAGTTTCTCACTTCCCTGTTGTCAATCAACAGGCGAAGTTGAAGAATACATCAATATAACAAGGAAACGGATGGATATTGACATGAGCTGAAGAAGATTAAAGAATGGAAGAACAAAGGAATCATGACAGGATGAGATATACATTGTGAACAACAAGGACAATCTGTAATGTTTATAGATAAGATCTAATAACCGTCAAATCCCAAAAAGAGACAATCACATACTTATTGTTCAATTAATCTTACAGAAGTACATACTTCAGTGAACTAAATATGTAAAAGAATTGCAATAAATCTATACCTGGAGAGCTCGCCAATGAGAATAAGTGCGAAACAGAAGCCAAAAGAAAGGGATGTTAGGCAGAGGTAAGACCTAAAAGTAAAAAGAGATGTAAGAACTCAGAATAAATTGCCTTCTGACAGAAAAAGGTATTTGGAAGTAACAGAGTGAATATACTCAGTCAACACCACAATTTGTTCAGCCTGAATAAACACCAACGAAGATGATATGCCACAACTTAATACTTACAGAAAGAGCAGTTGTTAGAGGCAGCAAAGAAGCAGAGCCATAGAAGTACTTCCTGTGGATAATGGATCCCCTGTTCATGGAAAAGAACTTCTCAGATGATTTTCCATAAACATGAGCAAGTAAATTTATGCAATTTAATAGATAGATGCATTCAGGTTCCTGAGAAAGGAAAGGATAAATTCCAGTAATGAAAGTTCTTGCCATCTTATCTCGGCAAGAGAGGACAAGTAGAGTAAACCATGTCCATGGTAAACATGCGAGTTTAGAAGTAGACATAACCTGCTAGGAATCTTAGGACCAAGTAATGCAAATGATGCATCATGTTAAATGTAACAAACCGATAAAACATCTATTGAGATGTAAATATATCACATTCCACAAATGACTATCTCACACCAAAATTACTTTTTCTGCATCTAATCTAAACTAGAATGTACACCAGTATACTTTCAGGCAATCACCTTCTTATGCCCACCTCTACAAATGGATCTCCATGGCAAGGTATACCATTATGCATTCAGATTTTAACAACATCATACCAACAAACACTGCTCCAACCAAATGCACAGATCATCAGCCTATTGGAACATGATTGACTCAATGACAATATGGGTATCAAGTTTCATCAATTTTTCAGTCCGAAACATTGATTGACCTTGCTTAGAAATGAATGAGAAACATCTCCATTGGCATATGATATGGTTCGCCAAGCTTAAAAGCCTCCAAGTAAAACTTCACATATATCTGGTGCTACTAACCAGAAGAAATAAATGATGACACAAATCTAGACTTTAGTAGGCAATTACATAGGAGTTCTCTTATAGAAAATAAACATCCAAGTACACAAGAATGCATGAGCTCTAGCTAGAAACAGAAATAAAATGTGCACAAATATGGTACCATCAACCTTGGCCAGAAATCTGAAGTTATCAGCTAATAATTTGATCAAATAGGCTTATAATGAAAATATTCCAATATCATAGTGCAAACGAGAATATTAGGAAGGAAGAAGCCATTACCGCTTAGCAATATGTCGCAACCTTCTGCGCACAAGGCGTGAGTTTAAACTGCAGCAAGACAAGGCCTATAAGTATTAAGTCAGCTGAGAAATTAAGCAGCATATAATACCTTACCAAATTGTTTCTTTCTAAAACTTATAAACAGCAACAGAAGGAATATGCAGTCGCCCGCCACAAACACATTCCTCGCTTAGAACACCATTTCCAACATGAAAATGAATGGTAAGGGACGTTGACCGATTCCAAGGGGAAGAGAGAAAAAAAGGCCAACCTTGAAGGGTAGATGACTTCAAGGGAAGAAACCTCCTTCGAAATGGATTTAAGGAACATTTCCGAGGGCTTCACCCGTGCCAATAGCTTCAATCCCAACCTACATTAGCATCCAAACGAATTCACCCAACAAAGTAGCAACTTCCCAGAATTTCACAAGCTCATAGTAACAAAAAGTGATAAACTTCCATGGGACTCACCCGTGCATTTTACTCTTGAGAGACCCCTCGGGCGCCGTCTCCAAACCCACCCAAGCTCTATTCATCTGCACAAACCAAGGCAAACCCAAGAACACGAATCACGAACGCACCCCGTCAATCAATCATCACTCCAAAACTCCAACCGCACCCGACGGGCAAAACTCGATTCAATCTCAAACGGGTCGACAGGGACAACCTTGTCGGAGACGAAATCGATGCACAGCTCGAGGTTGGACGCGCTCCCACCGGAAGACATCTTGTCGTAGAGCCCCCTGAGGGTGGACGGGGTCCGCGAGGAGGCGGGGTCGAGTGCTGACCGATCGAGCGACCTGCCGAAGCACCAGTTCCTGCCTCGGACCGGGAACACGACCAGCCTCGCTCTCATGGCTCGGATTCCTCCAACTTCCCGCGATACCCACCAACCGAAACCGACCCGGCGCGCAGTACGAACGCGAGAACCGGAGGGCGGAAGCGAACGGGATCTGTATCCGTCAAAGGGTAGCGGAATCCATTGGAAAGATGGGAACTTTACGGCGTATCCAAGCTCAACAGGAGGAGGATCGAATGGGGGGAGGAGATCTTGTCTGCGGGACTGAGTCGAGCGACCGAGTTAGGGGGTGAGTGCGCGAGCGAGTGAGTGCGGTGCGGCGCGAGATTTGAAGCTTCCGGTTTGCTTGCGATTTATACTGCCCTGAAAAGGTGAAGGCTGCGCTGGTCTCATCTTATGTTATATCTAGAGAGACAGAGAGAGATGGTTTGGATTAATGCAAGGTAACTTCCTGGTTCCTACGTACAAAAGATCTGTCTTCCTATGAAAATGCGAAGGATTGCTCTGTCTCGTCTTTGCATTATGGAGATATGCATTATGGAGATGGATAATTTTCTTTTTTTGGGTAATGCTTAAGGTATCTTCCAGGTAGCCTACATTAAAGTTTGTGATGGCTTTTTCCATTAAAAATGGTGGGATTGTTTTTTCGTGAAAAATAAATAATTTTGAAAATTATTTTTCTTAGAAATAGTCACTCGTGCTATCTCCAAAAATGAATGGACGAATCATATTTTTGTCATGTCCGAAAATATTTTGGATATAAATTATTGTCAATAATAAGAATATTTTTCATTAATTAATTATTTCATGCTCCATTTGTTTTTGGGAAAATGGACGATTTAGAAAACATTTTTCCAAAAAACGATCAAAATATTTTCATTGTTGACAAAAATGTTTAAGTGTGAATTGTTGTCAATAATAAAAACATTCTTTGTTGATCGATTATTTCAAGTGATATGAACGATCTTTTTTATAAAAAAAAAAAAAGAATTCTAAAATCATTCATTTCTTGCAAAATAAATAAAGCTAAATTTGAGATATTATTATAGTTATTACAAACACGTGCACTCTCCACTTATAAAAGTAGCCCGGAAGGGCAAACAATCTCCTCTTTTTATCATATAGGGTATTGTATTTATTTATTGCAATCCAGAGCAGGCATAACATTCTCAACTACAATTCGTCTCTTTCTTCCCCATTTTGGACCTTAGCTCCACGGAATCATATGATACCCCAAGAATTGAAATCTTAAAAAAATGTCATGTGAACCTAGATATGTAAATTCATATGTCATGAAAATTTCAAAAACTTAATACCAAGAAAGTCAAGGTGCAGCCGTTGTAAAACTTAAATTAGACAAAAATACAAGTTAAAAAGTTTATCAATTGGCTAAGTTTGTCATGTAAATGTGCAAAACATTTTTCAAAAAATGACTGCTTGAATAATTAGTAAATGAATAATTTTCATGATCAATTTAAGGTTAGACATTTTTGTCAATGATAAACGAGCTATTTTTAAGATAATATTTTTCTAATCATTCATATGGTGCGAAACAAACCAACTTAACGCCCTCAAGTCACATTTCATCTGCAATTGCCTTTTTTCTCGTTATTTTTATTTTCGACAACATTCACATGTTTAATTTATGAGATTATAACCACTTACAACAATGGCCGATGTTTTCTCTTTCCTTGGATTAGGGGTCCAAGTCGGGGGTGGGGGGAGGAACTTGGGGATTCGAGGGAAAGTCAAATGGAGACGGACCAACGTCTAAGAAACAAAGTCAAATGTATGACAAGTGAAAATGCAATCTTAATCCTCGACTCGAGCGAATAACTATAGCAAAGTCCCATGCTGACAAAAGAAAAATTAGCGTGATCAGCTCTACAGAGATCTCAATCCATCATCACCAGTCCAAAACACTATGAGCTACATGCGTTTTTGTTCCCAAGAACAGGTGGGAAGAACGGCTTCAGAGGGAGGGTTACTTTCAGGAGAAAAGAATGATCAGAGACCGCCGAGCGAGGACAGAATCGTATAAATCGAAAATTCTATGCACATATACAGAGATGCTATAGTACATTAACGTGCGTGTCACGCCTCCATCGACACACGATGTGTTCCATTTCATTCATTGCCTGCTATAAAGTTCGGATCTTCACCTTGGCACAAGTACTCGTCGCAAATAGAGGCCGATCCCCAGTCCTTCCGAAGCCGCAATATGTCCTCCGTAAATGTTGATCCGGAAGCTCCGATGAACACACTCGACATTGCACAAATCGTCTTGTCCAGCATAGCTTCCACCTTCAGTTAAAGACGTGATGTGTAAGTTTTTACCAAGAGATGATATGGTTCGAACAAGCAAATGATGACAAATATCAGATGCTCTCATGTATTAACAGCTTGAACAACTCGATGGTGCCCGGTTTCCTCTCATATTACAACCAACCAGGGTAAATAGGCAAGGCGCTCATTCAATTAAGGCACAAAAAGCATCTTCACAGCATTTAGGCTTTAAAGGAAGTAATGGCTGCTTATGCACCAACAGAAACTACAAGACATCCACATAGATGGACAGCATAGGAAAGCATTTGAGCTCCCCAAAGAGAGCTACCCCGTCTCAAATTCTAACAGGTGAAAAACATGTCAATCCCGGTGTAAACTTCATCAGTTGAAGATGATGATGCTCTTTAGAGACCATCATGCAGTAAAATATAAGGCTGTAAGGGTTCTTCACCAAATGACTTACCATCATTCTTTAAAACTGTTGGTGAAATTACAAGAGAATAAGATTGACAAATTACAGACATCAAGATTCCATCAAGGCTCGGACCATTGTGACATGGGAAGCCCAAACTACGACTTAAATGGCATATAACATGCAACACCAAGATCATTCAAGGTAAAAAGATCATGCAACAATGAGAGATTGATAGCAAATTCCTCAATTTTTGCACAAATTCTAAAGGTGAATAATTGACAGGTTTCATGATATTACCAGCTCAATGCCACAAATGCTTGATGTGATAATCTCCTATGCAGGGGTGTCAAAAAGCAAGTGAAAAGAGAAAAACAAAATGAGAAAAAACCACCAGCTAACCTGTGAGTCCCCCTGGAGGCCATGCCTATACAGAAGAGCATCCCATTTCTCCGCCGAATTACTAGCCGGGCGTTTAACAAGGGGAACGACTTTCCCATTCACCATAATTAGTGACTGCAGCAAGCCAGTTTCACTCTCTGCTGCATCCGTGGAAAGATAAATTACAGGTGTATTGGCTCTTTCAACCACCCGACTGATGCAATCAGCAGCTTGAGGAATAGGGTAAAAGCAACTTGGCTTCTTAGCATTGCTACCAGAATAAGCAAAGATCAATTAGAGTTTCAGCGACAAGAATTAGTAGTGGACTGGTAGAAACTTTTTGCCAGAAAAACGAATGGCAGTGGCACCAATGAAATGAACTGGAACTAAAGTTTTGACACATCATCTAGAACAACAATCTATAATCGAAAATGACCAATAAAGCTGCAAATTTGTCTGGAGTTCAACAAAATTAAGGTCAAATCATTGAAGCTAGAACTTACTCCATCAGGCTTAACATATTTATTTGTAACTTGCATTGGAAAAAGGAAAAGAAAAGGCCTCCTCCAACAGCTAGAGCATACAGTTTAGATATTAAGAAACATTCATCGAAATATCTTCTCAAACATTTTTATTTACAATTTTCATTCCAAAGGTAATATTACCATTTTTTCTATATTAGAATCTTCTTGTACGCAGAATTTATGAGTGACCATATCCACATTTTCCATTAGATTAACCTACTTGATGAAATTGAAGGGTGCACTATAATACTTGTGTCACTTCAATATTCTCCCTGAAGAATTGGCTGCCATGGCACAAGCCCCAATAGTGAAAATATATTTCAAACAAAGAGGCCAGTAATGAACTAGACATTTGGTCATCCTTCTTGAAGGCCGTGTAGAATTTAGATGAAAAAAATCCATCAAAAAAGATTCAGATAGCAGATGAAGAAGTTTAACATTCGAATTACTTCAGCGTTACTGAATTTGAGAGAGATTTAAAGAACTCCTTATTAATCCATGACGTAATGCTGCCAGCATTCTTAACGTAAGAGTAGATGCAAGTGACCAAAAGCCGTTGCACCTGGATATAGACCATGCTTAACCTACACTAAAAAGAGTTGCAAGCAAACCAACAGCAAGCCTAGTCCTATGACTAAGTCATTTGTGTTATAAAAATGATCGCAACTTCTTCCTGAACAAATCTATAACCGTATTCTCTCTGCACCTAACGACTATGTAGGATATACTAGATGGAAGAAGTAACTCACCAAAACTTCAAAAAACCATGTCGCCGAAAATGAAGAGCAATATAGTCCTTTCCCAAGAATGTCTGGATAAAACGTTCTGCTGTAAGCATAATCAGACGACTTGGTTCGATCAAAGTCTTGCATTTATGAGCAAGCGGACCACCAGGTTGCATCACCCATTCCTGCTCTACATCCGCGAAAAAAACATCTCCAATTGCAATAACATCATCATTGGATGCAAACTTTGCCTGGATGTCTTGGACTGTCCTCTTATTTGGCCTCTTTACATCTTCCTTCCAGGGGGACTCAAGCTTGCCCATTGATAGCCCCAGATTTTTCAACTTCTTTACATGTTCATCATCAACATAACACTGTTGTGGTGAAGAGAAATAACAAATGAACCTATCAATATGCAAATGTTTCTTTCTAATCTCTGAAAACTCCTCAAACGAAATGACAACCTTCCGACCCAAGCATTGATTTATATGATCAATATCCAGCACCCTATGGTACCGATAATCGACTCTAGAGCTTGGAATAACCAAAACCCGGTTGAGTACAGCAGCGAAGAACATGTGCTTCTCTAAGCAAATCAAATGGTTTGACATTTGACCCGACAGACAAATCGCAAGCAGAAATTTATTGGATTCTGGATTCCACTCAATCGTTCTCCTCTCAGAAAACCTCTGGTCCACCTTTTTACACAAGTCAAAACCAAATCCACCGGCACCTTCCACGGACAAGTTACCAGACTGATGTGCCAATAATAATACATCCTGAATCTCTTTAGTCAACGAAATTTGCTTTAGCACAGCGGACTTAAAATCATCGAAGGACGCGGATGACGACGCCAAGGACTGATGCCCCTTATTAATCTCACTAGAATTCGAGCCACTCAGACTACTATTCTGGTCAGCTCCTAAATCTCCAAAAGCCCGATTCCACAAAGTCTGAAGCCCTACCTGTTGCTGCTTCAGCAAATACAGAGCCCGCAACTCGGACTCCCTCATGCGATCGCCGAACGACTCGGCCTTAATCGACGAAACATCGTACGAGAACAAGCTGCGGAGGTCGGCGGTGAAGAACACGACGACGATGAAGACGGGGAGGAAGACGGCGAAGAGGTACCTCTTGTCGAGCGCGAGCTTCGCCAGCTTCGACAGCTTCGACCGGCGGTCGCCGCCGATGCGAGGCTCGAAGTCCTCGACGTCGAAGGCGGCCGCCCGATCCTCCACGGGCGGCGACGCCGGCGGTGGCGCCGGCTTGGTGTCGTTCTGGTGGATTAGGTTCCGACGGTCGTCGTCCTCCTCGTCGGAGGAGAAGGAGGTGGCGTCCCGCGCCATCCGGCGCAGACCTCGCTGGCCTCCAAACGAGAGTCGGCGAAGGCGACGGCGGTTGGCGGAGCGATGTCTCGCCGCCGATCGGCCGCCGGATGCCGGAGCTCGGCGGCGATGATGCGGGTGGCGCCGGTTGGAACAATGCGGCGGCGAGCTTGGTAACAGATCTGAAGACGAGGATCTTCGCGGTGAGAGAGTGAGGATTTTCTGGTGCAGAAGACGGGAGGAAGAAGGTCGTCTGTCGGTGAACGATAGGGACTGCGGAACGGCCCGTGACAAGGAAGGAAGGACTAAATCGAGAATGCGAATTGTTACAGGGGCCTTAGTTCGCATATGTTTACTTTTTGGGCCTCAGCTGCAAAATTTGAGAAAGTTATATAACTAATGCATAAATTTGGATTCACGGTACGACATCATTCTCTGAATTTTTATTTCATTCAATATACAGTCTATAAACTATATAAAATTGGTCAATGGCATCCATCCGTTAATCTTAGGTAATGGAATCTAATCATCATGGCCTCCAATCCATTAAGTTTGAATGGTAGATCGAATAAGAAGTTAAATGTGAATTGTCAACGTAAGATATCCATTGCAAAATTGAATATAGTAATGAACAAGTTAACACTCTTATTTGTTTGTTTCTTTCTTTTTTTAAGTAGATGGACAAAAGGAATGACATGTTGACTCATCAAATAATTTACATCAAATAATGTATCATCTATCTTTGGAGCAAACGGAAAGATTGAATTGAACATTTACCAATAATTTGAATAAATGAAAAGTTTTGGAATGACTTTTCATATTGAATCAAAATTTATGAATCATTTGTATCATTTTCTTTCAAGATTACTGAATAAAGAAAGAAATGAAAAAAATAGTTCTTTCTTAAAGTATAATTTGAACTTGGAAAATCATTTTGCCCAAACAAAGATATATTCATTTATATAAAGAAGAAGAAGTAGTGATGATCACTAAAATGAAATTCAAATTTCTTGATTCAATACTTAATAGCTAAAATTGCCTTGAAAGTGAAAAAGTAATATATTTTAGCATTTATGAATCTTGCTAATCACTAAAAAATAAAATTCAAATTTCTTGATTCAATTTTTAATAGGTAAATTTGCCTTGAATGTGAAAAAGTAACATATTTTAGCATTTATAAATCTTCCACTCTTGAATCCGTATACTCTTTTGCCATCATTTTCTTCAAAAGGATCGCCGCCCAATACTTTGAGTAGATCTTTGAACTTGATAAACACGAATACAGGGTCTTTCTATTTGGCAAAGGGAACTCGTCATCCTGAAGGAAACGATTGAAAGGTTGATAATTGGCAATCGATTCCCATTCTTTTCTCTGTTTTTGCTTAGTTCTAGCCGCTGACATTCAAGGAGAGTTAGGACATTGTAGCATAGGACACAGTCATACGCAGAGTGTAATAAGGCAGGTGATAGAAAACTCTCGAAGTGCGGAGCGTTTTCGGGCGCTTTAACACGTAGCTAGCCTCGCCGGTGGCTTCATCACCCACCTATCTAGATTCCTTTTTCTTAGCAAATCCTCAATCCGGAGCACAGAGAGAGATAGAACTATGCAGGCAAGGAGGCTCATCGGAAAGCCATGGACGTGGGCATCCCCCAAGCCGCCTCTCCCGACGCTGAGCCGCCTCGACCACCTGCGGCTCATGGTGATCAAGCCGCCAACTCGAGCCGCGGTCCATGGAGTGAAGCTTCCGGTCCCGGACATTCTCGACGTGTGTTTCGCAACCTCCTATGCACGTCCATGTTCGTTTTGGTGCCACAGAAGTTTTACAATTAATCAGTTTTTTTCCTCAACATCACTATGTGAATTGAACCTCTATTATTGATCAAGTTGCACCGTGACCTCTCTCTCTCTCTCTCTCGCTCTGTGTCACTCCTGTGTTGTTGATTCTCATGCCTTTAAAATGTTATATTAGTGATTGAGGGTTCATTGATTTGCAGAAGGAGGAAGCTGAGAAGGAGATAGAGAAAGGGAAGAGAGAGAAGGAAGAGAAGAGGAAACAACTGGAGGAGGCCGTAGAATCCAAAATCAAGAGCTCCGAAGTGTCTCACCGTCTTGTTAAATGACCCGTACTGTAACTATAAGAAAATAGGATGAGACATGAGAGACTCCTTAGTATACCCTCTCTTTGTAATGACAGGAAAATAGTTCGAGCATGCTGTGTAATCAGACATTCTAGGCTGGTCTGAACAAAGCTGTCTTCCAACTTCTGGTTTTAACCGGATTCTTTTCAATTTTCAATTTGGTTTTAAACTTGGGGTTCGGTTTCCAGGTTCTGTAAAAAGACAGAGCGCTCTAAAAATGAGTTAAATGTTTGTGTCAGAAGGACAGACAGAAAAACAAAACTCAAGACAACATAGAAGATGGCAAATGTATAGATAGCAGATACAACTCATTCTAAGACGTCCATTTTGGTCATCAACTCAATCTAAGATTGCTCCTACAGCAATAACAATGTCGAACAAGAGGCCCTTCGACAATCGTATCTCGAATGATATACAACGATATGTAGTTCCTCGCCCGCTGCGGCGTATCAATTCACTTAATAGTCCCGAATTCAAGAACCGGCCTCTAGCTCATAGATATGATCAATTTCAAATGGTACAATGTAACTCCGTTCACTATATCAGCAGGTTTTACTGTACTTGAGACCAAAAAATCAGTCAGCCACTTCCACCAGCCTACCACGTACCCATTTCTTCGTCGCTGCGATGGGCTTAGAGCATGATTCGCTTCCCATTGATTGAACGTTAGTCTCGGTTCCGTTTGGTGAAGTTCTGCTTTCACCTTCTGCAAGGCCATTTGGTTCCGGCATGTCATGCCGCTCTCCCGAATGGTCCATTCGAGCTTCCAAATCAAGGTCGAGGGGAATGAAATCCAGGTCGATAGGATTAAGTTCGCCTTCTTCATCCAGCACATCCGGCAAGCCAAAACCCCTGAAATCGAAGTCCCCATCACTGTTCTCCCATGTCTTCACTTGGCTTCCATTGACTTTTCTCCGGTTCTGTCGATTCCCAGAAACTGTAGCCGTTTCCTCCTCGATATGATTGATCGGATCTGGTAGCACGGCTAAAGGGTATGAACCGTTGTCAGTGGATGGCATAGATCCTGTTTCTATCGATTCAATCGATTGAATGGCTTCAGCTATAAGCTTTCTGGTCTCTGCAAGGGAAGCTCTAGCAATGGGACTCTTCATTGCAGCAACCTCCAATGCTTTGGCTGCCCTTTCAGCTTCAGCGATCAATAGCCTGCAGTACATTTTGCCAAAGAAGATTGAAAACATCAAAACAGACGGTCTGAAATTTTTGGAGACGCTTTGGAACAAGAATGATGGACCCAACTGCGGGTATTTTGTTTGAAATGTGATGCTTTAGAATGGTCTTGCTACTGCAGTGGCCATACCTCAGCCATGAAATACTTAAACCAAGAAGGATAACTCTTCTAAAGTCCATTTTTAGAAGCCTGACATCAATGACCTCTAGACTGATTAAGTTATCAAATAAAGCAAAGCATCATACTAGATTCTCTCACGCGTCCAGACAGCTCCAAGGTTCTGCTTATAAGTAATTCATTATAAATAAGCGAACAAACCTTGCTCGTTCTATGGCTTCTGTCTTGTTTGTTTCTTGAGCCGCTCTGCGTGCCCTGATACTCTTTATCATCTCCAACTTGGAACTAGCCAAAGGATCCTTAAAGAGAGGAGTTTTCCCTCTCTTCAGCCTCAGTTTTTGGATTTGGCTCTGAGGATCTTGTCTGGGAGTGTTGTCTACGTCACTGGATTTTCTCTGAGATGGGCTCCTTTTGTTTGGTCGTGTGCTGCCAGTGTCAGCTGGCCTTCTCCTCGGCTTTCTTTCGACTCCAACTGGTGTTCCATGATACTTAGCCAGGCCAGAATAGACTCGTTCACGGTATTCCTGTTTGGGAAAGTTAAACAATTCTCAGGAAAATAAAAGTGGAAACTCATAGTGAGCATGAATGCTAATGTTTTACTGAGAACAGACATTTGAAATACAGAAACTTTTATTACAGTGATGAGAAAGTTTGATATAAGGAAAGGGTAAAAAGCAATCAATTCTATTGCATTCAACTCCAAGAAGCTGAGGTTTACACAATTTCCGGGCCACCTAAGGAAACAAACATAATCAGCTTTTAGCCAAACACATTGCATAAATAACATAAGAACACATGGCTGCGTGGCAATTGACCCATAAGTATATTGTGTACTAACTGGGAGCCTGCAATTGAACTGAGGTCAAGACCATGAGAAAAATCAAAACCCAATGATCTATTTGGGATCTTCGATGGACCAAAATCGGTTTTGTAATGCATTCGCTCTTCCAGATTGGCATCAAGGAAGGTCAAATATGCATTGTACCCATAATTGGATTATGAAAGAATATATAGTAAGATTACATATATCGATAGATGGTGTGCAACTCTGTATTAAAATATGTTCCATAATAACAAGGTATGTCTGAAGCTCCTACTCGTTCATTTCAATCTAATCATGGACCAGCAGATTTATGTCAATCAAAATATAGTCAGCAGACCTGTTTTTCAACCAGATTGGACGATAATAATTCTCCCTCATACTCAATCCTTCTATTCACCATTTCATGAACCTTGATTCTTTTTTCTTAGAAAGTGATCTTACCTGTTCAATTGTTAAAGAATACGTTTAAGAAGGTGAACTTGTAAATAGAAGACATGTGGACCTATCAATAAAAGTGAAGTTTGTTCATCCATCTATTAACAGAATCAATCAATTAACCGACATACTAGGAAAACAAATTTTAAGAATCCAAATGGACAAATTATAATTTTCGAAGTCCATTTTCATGACATTTTATTAAAGCACTTACAGGATCTGTCCATTTTGCTGCAATTGCTTCAGCAATTTTTCTTCTTTGCTCTGGCGACTTAGGAGCTCTCTTGCTACCTTTTGGCCTAGGCATCGTTTTCCGCTGCTCAATGCTCTCTAACCACTCGCGCGCAAGCTGTTCATTCAATATGTCATACGAATGCCACTGCAACTCCTCCTCACCCACATAACCTTTTCTGGATGCTTCTGCAATCAAGTTCTGCCATTGATGATAGCATCTCTCCTGTGCCATCAACTTTTCACGGCGCCTTTGCCACCCCATTCGAACTCCAACGCCAATTTTCGTTCTCGTCTTCTCACTGGAATTTCGTTTTAAAGAAAGATGGAAAAATTTTCTGAGCATTCGAAGGCAAAGAGGCTAATATAAATTTGGAAGCATAAAATACCAACATGTTGTCATCATTGGTACAAAACCAGAAGAAAGCATGCATTACCAACCTCTGTGCATGTCCGAGGTTAATCAACTTCATCTTGACCTGCAAAGCCAATTTTTGTATATGAGACCAGAATTTTGTAAAATTGCAACCAACTATTCCATCATGGGAGATAATATTTTCATGAGGCAGCCAAAGTTTGCTTCCTTCCAAATGTTATAATCTGAGACTTTGTTTCCTCTTTAATATCCCAAGCTGGAATGCATGACAATCTATATTCATCCATAATGTATGGCCATATTTCAACAAAGAAACATATAATATTCTTACATGACATCACCTTAGGATTCTGCATTGCTAGTCTTGTTCTCTCTTTGATTCGTTGCAGGGTTTCTGCACATGAATTACGGCACCTTCACTGAGGGTGATGATCAAGGGTAACACGTACATTAGTCACTGGGGATTCGGAGTTAAAGCTACCTGCACTGTGCTTCCTGCCTTTATTCCATGGGGTGTTCCCCTTATTTGCCTTAGAAATTCTCATCCGCCTCAGCTTCTCTCTTTCATCCAATTCCATTTCATCTTCCTCAGATGACCCAAGTCGGGCACCTGATGAACTCGAAACTGTAGCCATCTGTGAGCTTTTGCGAGATAAGCGCTCATCTTCGTTCAGAACTGAGCACTTGTACTCTAGGGTGGCAACTGCCTTAACCACAAACTTCGGTGGATGCGGCTCGACGTGATTCTTTTTAGGTGCATTAGACAGTTTCCATGAGGCAAGCCTTTTATCATTCCCAAAAGCAAACGAATTAGAGAACAATCTAACGTGAACAAAGGCTTGAGCCCCGAGTGCACCCAGATGATTTTGGAAGTTAGGCTGCGCAGTGGCAATTTCTGCACACAAAACACAACAAATTCGAAGACATTGTACGTCATCATAACAAGAAATAAGAATCCATAATGCGTAAGCACAAAGTCAAGAATGCATTCTGCCCACAGGACACTCACTGATTTTCTCCAGCGACAATTACTCAAGTCCAGCCAATAAAAAATGTTGGGCAATTTTGGGGAACAAAAAGGAATTCACTTCTCGAAGTCACAGCCATCATTAGCAGCCTAAGTTGGCGATGTGACATCTACATGCTAATTTACATCATGTACTAGATTGTAATCTGAAATTCCCCGCTCACCAAAAGAAAGAACCCGGAATGCAGACAAGGCATTCAAGGCAGAGCAACGAACCAAACAGAGCTTTGCACCTAAGGAAGAAAACTAAAGACTACCCACGAAAGTAGAGCACAAAGGGTACCTAATAAAGGCATGGATGAGCGCTCATTCAGCCAAAAGCCACAGCTCCGGGCAAGCTACAGACCTTCCAAACACTGCGGAAGGCGCGTCTTCCGATTCTTCCACCGCCTTTTTTTATTGCAGAAGGCGGAGATTACCCGTTCACAGGCCGAGAAACGAGAGCGCAAAGCGCGGAGAAGGAGCGTCGGCGGAGGCAGAGATTGGAGGGAGGTGGAGATGGCGGTGAGAATGGTCGGAGAGACCCTGACAGCCACACAGCGAAAGCTGATAACATGGTTTTGGTTTTGGAGGCTTTTTTTTTTTTTTTTTTTTTTTTCTGGGAGAGAGGGAATGAGAGGGAGGCTCTGCGGGGAATGGGGCTCCGACCCGGATTGAAATGGACTTGCGCGGGCTCGGATTGGCCCGGTCCCGCAATGCCCAAGCCCAAGGTGCTCGGCCCAAGACGGCCCAGGTGAAAGAAAAACGAAGCTCGATTCTTATTAAAAGGGTAGATTGGTAAATGCATCTCTTTTTCCCTAATCTCTTGTGGCGTGAGTGATTTCATCAGATTATAGAGATATAAAAATGAAATCACCAAAGATCCTTTGGCGTCGCTTCAAGGATACTCGTTCCGTGAAATATGAATGGTTTGAAAAATACTTTTCAAAAATATAATCGCTTTCGATATCAACATCAATTTATATATAAACATTTTCGTGTACAATTAAAATAATTTTTCGTTTATTAATTTTCATAAACAATACAAACGATCTTTTTTAATAAAATATTTTCGAAATTATTTATTTTTCTGACCGTGGGAGCATGCGTGGGGGGGTGGCGGTATCCGCTTCAAATAGGAAAAAAAAAAATTAGGGGAGAGAGTGATGCCTAAATAAATAATTAGACCCTCATTGTGGTCGTTTTACCCTCACTGTCGTCGTTTTTCTTTGTTTTTAAGGACAAAGGAATCAAAGCAAAAGTGGAACACGGGATCTTTATGCTACTTGCATGCCACGCTTCACCAAGCTCGTTTGCAAGAATCTGATTGGAGCTTTGATCTTAGTTCAAGGCTGTCGTATGTCATTTGACTTTTACCGTTTGTTAAAAAAACATTCCCTTTTCAATATCAACGTCTCAAACAGTGGAAAATTGGAGTTCTAGATTGCCGGCTGCCATTGAATAACGCATCCTTACGCATGGCCGTACACAGTAGAAATGAAAGTGATCTTAATTTGTAATTACAATTATAACATTGGCGTTGCATTTTCTGTTGCCGGGAATTAGTTTTGTCAAAAAGAAAAGAAAAAGGGCATTTGGTAGTTTTAGAAACTAATGTAATATGCAAATTTCCTTTTGATTCGGCTTATTCCGAAAGTCCAAGAAAAGCTTGCTTTCACTATCACTCGATTATCGATCTTTTTAATTTACCATTAGATTTCAGCCAACCAAGATTACTGCTGCTAGGGACATACCTTGGAAAAATTTTCAACCAAATCGATGATTTTGGTGTGTTATTGATTTGTTCCGGTTTCAAACTGTTACTACCAAACCAATTTACAAGTAAGAAAATTTTAGCACGTGGTTTGACTATCTACCTGCAACGTCCAATATAAAAAATTAACAAAAAACTATATTTTTCTACTAGTTTATTGAAAAAATGAATATGATTACAATATCGCCAAATCAATTATAGACAATACTGAGAAATATTATTTTGATTAAATGCAAGTACACCAAAGACGATACGGAACTCTTTCATAGGTAGTATTTGCCGAGATTAGTAATCAATCAATAATGGTAAGAAGTAGAACTCTTTCATTCAATAGTACAGAGCAATATCAAATAAATAAGAACGTACTTTTTTAACTCACACCATAAATTTCATTTTTCAAGCTGAAATCAAATTTACACATTAAGTTTATCAGTTTCGTTTGGTTTTATCGATTTCCAAACTTAAAAACCGAAAAGTCAATCAAAAAGATCAATGATGAAACAAGTCAAAACTGGATCGATAAGTGGATAAACTGAGCTCGTCGATACGGAACTCACATGTATCGCTAGATGCATTGAAAAATATTATGAAACATCTAACTTTTTCAATTTCACATCTGTAAGGGTTATTTAGGAAAATTATGATGGCTTTTATATCTCTCAAGATTATGTGAATTTTCTATATGTATAGCCAAATGTCATTAGTAGCACTGACCCTTTTAATTGCCCCAGTGTATCCAACCCGTCATCTAACATATATATAAATTAGAAATTAAATGAAATTATCCTGTTCATGGAAGTCTAAGTGCATCCCTGGGTTATTTTAGTTATTTACGCTTTCGCATGCTTAAGAAAAGTTGAAACGAATAAGATAAATGTGCTACGTTTAACCGTGACATGCTGGGGCATCACAATTATAGAGCGAGAGAATAAAATATTCAAACACCCTTCAACACACTTCAAGGATACATTTGTTTTGCGAAAAATAAATGATTTGAAAAATATTTTTTCAATAAATAATGATTTATATCTCTAAAAGTAATCGGTCAATAAAAAATATGCATCTTTGTGCATGACTAAAATAATTTTATTTTTTCCATTTTCATTAGCGGTAAAAGTGATCATCTTTTGAAAAAAAAAAATTAAAATCATTTATTTTTTTCGAAATAAAATCCCAAGGCGGGATCTACGTAAGGCTCGCACGCCGCGCTTCGCCAGCCTCGTTTGCAAGAATCTGATTAGAGCTTTGATCCTAGTTACTTCAAGGCTGTCGTCTGTAATTTGACTTTTTTTCCGTTTTTCTAAATAAACATGCCCTTTTCAATATAGTCAACGCCTGAAACATTGGTAAATACTAAATAGGAGTTCTAAATTGCCGGCCGTACATAGTAGAAATCAAAGTGATCTTAATTTGTAATTACAACTGTAATATTGGCATTACATTTTCTGTTGCCGGGAATTAGTATTTGTCAAAAAGAAGAAAAAGGGCATTCGGTAGTTTTAGAAACTAATGTGACATGCAAATTTTCTTTGATTCAGCATATGCCCAGGGTCTAAGAAAACTTGCTTTCACTATCACTCGAATATCGTTATTTTTTTAGTTTACTATTAAATTTCAACCGACCAAGAGATGAAGTGTAATATCGCCGCTTATTAAAGGATAAAACCATGTTTAGGAAACCGATGTTCTCGGGTGTAATATCGGACAACTATGCGTTGTAACCATCACTAGCGATATTTGAGATGTGGTTTGATTCAATTTGGAGGTATTTCCAGTCCACACCTTGGAAAGATTTCGATCTATGCCCAACTCAAACCAAGAAAGATAACAACTCAAACCTAATCGATGATTTTGGTATTTTATCGATTTGGTTTGGTTTCAAATTCAAACTGTTAACACCAAACCAATTTACAAGTAAGAAAATTTAGCACGTGGTTTGACTATTTAACTGCAACGTCCAATATTAAAAACTAACAAAAAAAATATTTTTCTACTAGTTTATTGAAAAAAGGAGTTGGTTTTAAATGCAATATTGAGAAATATTATTTTGATTAAATGCAAGTACACCAAAGACGATACAAAACTCTTTCATAGGTATTATTATCCGAGATTAATAATCAATCAATAATGATTAGAAGCATAACTCTTTCATCCAATAGTTCAGAGCAATATCGAATAAATAAGAACGTAGTTTGTTAACTTACACCACAAATTTCACTACTCAAGCTAAAATCAAATTTAAACATTAAGCTTATCGGTTTCATTTGGTTTTATCAATTTCCAAACTTAAAAACCGAAAAGTCAATCAAAAAGACCAATGATGAATCAAATCAAAACCGGATTGATAAGCAAATAAACTAAGCTTCACATGTTTCGCTAAACGCACTAAAAAATATTATGAAACATCTAAGTTTTTCAATTTCACATTTGTTAGGGTTATTTAAGAAAATTATGATGACTTTTGTATCTCTCAAGATTATGTAAATATCTTCTATGATTTCGCGTATCTTAATTGATATGTTATCTTATTTAGTTTTTCATAAAATCTATAAATAACTTGACCAATCCTCATTATGAATATATCCAAATACTTTCTATTTCTCTCTTCTGCATTATTCTTAACTACATCGTTACTAAATCAATCAATTCACTTATTAACTATAAAATATATATATAATCCCAAACAATTCGATTAGGGGTTAGTACACAAAGATTTAAGGTCATTTCTTCAATTTACTCTCCATTTCTAAGTTCGTAACCTTCGCAATAGCTTCATCGATGTTACCTATCAAATAAAAGGCGTGTTCAAGAAGACCATCTAATTTTTCGAAAATGATCAATTTAAACCCTCTAATTATTTCTGCTAGACCAACATATTTCCCCGGGGAACCGGTATATATATTCATTATCTCAGGCCACACCAATTTAATTTCATGCAAAAAAAAAAAAATAATAATAAATAAAAAAGAAGTGGAGACTTAGGGACAACGTCGGCGACTCGGCGGTCGGGGACTGATTCTCCACCAAAGGAAAGATTCTCTTCCACTTCCACCGTGTCGATTCCTACTCCCTCCACTCTCTTCGATCCAGTCAAAACCTTCCCCCAACCCCAGCAGACCACGTGCGTTTTGGCTCTATTCTATTCCATCCACTCCCTTCGACCCCGCCTTTATAACATCCATCCACTTTCCCACACAAATAATCCCAACCCTCCATAAACAAAATTCTCCCCCATAAAATATCGCCATGGTCGCCGGCTCCGTCACCGAAGCCGCTCGCCGCGCGTCGCTCTCCCTCTCCGCCGCCCTCCTCCTCGTCGCCGCCGCGCTCGCGTCCTTCTGCTGCTCGCTCGAGCTGCCGCCGCCGCCCTGGACGATCCTGCGCCGCCGCCGGGGCCAGGAGAGCGCCCCCTGCGCCGCCGGCGGAGTCTGCACGGTCTGCCTCGGGGAGGTCTCCTCGGACGGGAAGGTCCGGAAGCTTGCGGAATGCGGCCACTGCTTCCACGCGGAGTGCATCGAGACGTGGCTCGGGTATCGCCGGACGTGCCCTCTCTGCCGGACGACCGTGAGCCCCCGCCTCGGCGGCGGGGCGAAGCTCCGCGCCGCCGCGGGTTGGCTGCTGCGGGTTCTGATGGCTAGCGCGTGTAAATGTTTGGACAGGCACTTCGACTGCAACCTCGCAATGGCGTTCTGCCGTGATTCCGAGGCGCTTCTCTCTTGAGGGATTGGAATGAATCTGGTCGTCGCTCGTCGCGGAGGATAAGAGATTACGTTCGTGTGTAGTCAGAAAGTAGAGCAAGGATTATTCATTTTGTATACAAAGATAGGTTATACAACAGCGTCTTGCCTTCATGCTGAACAGATTACAGACATTCTTTGTACCCCAAAACAACGTCGATTGATATCATATTACTTCGTTCCCTTTGCAACAGCTCGGATCGCATGACATGATAAGGTACAAAAACCATTCTCCTGTAAATGTATCGGTCGAGGACGCAAGGTACCCGCTGCCCTTTTTTTAAGATAAGAAGGAACAGAGAAAATGCTTCGAGCCAATGGTCGAGGACGGGGCGCTACAGTAGTAAATTAACTTATGCCACATTTCCAGGTAAAAGCTTGAATGACGTTCAACAAAAGGGTACGCCCGTGTACCAGATACGACAAAGGTGGATAAGTAGAAGATACTCACGTCCGTGAAACAACCCCTTCTAAAAAAGTCAGTAAAATAGTCACGTAACTTCAAGGAAAGAGGTACCTCCTCATAAAATGACAAGACCGAATCCAAATTGGTGGCGCATGATCCGGCAGTAGGTAACGTGCCTGCTAAGGATAGTTTTACTTTCAAGTCATTAGAGTTGAGCTTCAAAACCAAAGCAAGAAAACTAACTTAATCGATTTTTTTACTTCAGTGGAGAAAGTCTCCCAAGAGACCAGGACCGTCACTGGCCGTTATTTACGGGCCGAGCCCTCTTCACGTTTTCAGAGACTCGGATCGCGGGTCGTCACGGGCCAGCCCGGCCCAACTACCCCCCATTGGATCCGACAGCCCTTTGCCACGTCACCACTCTCATGATTCGTGCTTTGACCACCTAAACACATGATAACACTCCTAAAAATCATTTCTTGATCCATCATTTTGTCCGACCATTCCCCGTCCTAACTAAGCTGCAAACGGCCGTATATGCCCGGCAAAAGCCCCAAATTGAGGCAAACAATGTGGACGAAAATTGATTCCCAAGCCTCGTATTTTGGACACATCTTTATACGAAAGTCTTCGGTTGCATTCTTTATGCTTGATTCGGCTCCAAAGAGAGATCGCTAATTCAAAAGCCATGACAATAACCAACACTAACGTCGCCCTCAGACCCATGAAATCGAGCGAGGTTGTCTTCAACGCTGCATAAGATATTGAGATGGAAAATCCATTAACAAAATGGCGCGATCCCTCCAACTCTCACCTTCCCAACCACAAAAAAGTAATACTTGCCAACTGGTTGGCCCACATGTTTAGGAAGATGGTGGGTCTTGGGGTCCGGTCATCTTCCTTGTTATAATATTATTTCACATATTTCTCTTTCCAATGTTACATAATAGCGAAAATTATGTAGAGTTCATCGTTGATTTGATAGATATTCGCACGGATTTTCAGTCCTCAAAAATTTGAGCATGTCTCGGATAACATGGGTTTTGGAGTCTAATATCACGTGAGATGGCCCTCACCCTTAGTTTAATAACGCATTGAGATTACTAGTAATTGGAAATCTTGCAAATCAAGGTGATGCGAGGGATGGAGAGGAAAAAGAAAACCCAGATTTGGACATGAAAGCAAAGCAGCACCTAGGACAGATAAAGTCAGCATTTTTCTCGACTCGCCAGCGTCAAAAGCAGGTGGTAATTAGCGACTTTTTCGGATCTGTGAATCTCCCTCAAAACCTGTGTTTGGCCTCAAGATTGCGTGAATCGCTTCAAAGATTAGACCCCCCATGTGACGGTCTTGAATCGCAGACCCCACATACCCCTTGTGGCTCTTTTTTCATCCGATGGCTCGAATTCAATGGTATTTGAGATTAGACCCCCCCATGGACAATTTTGGCAACGCTTCCGTTTCCTGTCCTTTTCCTTCGGGGCAAAATCTGAGATAATGTTCAGCAAACTTGTCGATTAAGTGATCCTGCTGAAATTACTGTCAAATTTAATGTCTCTGGGTGCAGAATGGGTGGAGTAAGGAAGAGATCAAGGCATTGGCTATGTTGGAAATGGAATGAAAATAATTTACTCGGTGAAGAACAGGATGGCTCTTAGGGGGAGATACTTCGGGCAAATTTGGTCATGAAAGTCAAGGAGCTGGTGATGATGGTATGGTTCTTGCCTTGGAAATAAGAGTGATCAATTGACCATCAACAGATGTGGATTGTGGAGTGACTAGAAAATCAAGATGCAACACATTTCACTTTTAGAGGAACTTCAAAGGAGAAGATCAGATGCCAGAGAAAGAAAAAAGTATGTTGATTGAGCACGGCAACAGTGTGCAAAAGAATCAACCCATCATCACGACATGTGGGAAGATTTGATTGCACAACTGATATGTCACGCGTGGATAGTAGGGTTTCTAATCTTTCTCACACTCAATAAAAAAATTCCAATATATTAAAAGGAAAAAAGAAAAAAAAAACCATCAATTAGATTAATGTATCAACTGGACGTATGAGGCCAATTCAGAAGTATATTATCCACCACCGCCACTTGGGCAGTCAAGCTCAAGGTTGGATTAAGATTCTTGATTTCAAACGTTAATGGACATGACAGAAGTCAAGGACGCCAGAACCCGCATGACTTAAACGGAGGCCTCAAACTGTTTGGAAGAGAAAATGCTTGTTTTGGCTACCAAAAAAAAAGAAAGCAAGACCAAGACGAATAATTATATTTTGGAAGTTCCACTCAAAAAAATTCAAACTTTAGTAATTATCAATCGCAATCTTGGTCCCAGTTATTGTCATCTTCTTCTTCCTCCTCTGCCTCCGCGCTCTCCCGTCTAATAAAGAACAAGAAACTCTTCACTACCTCCGCAGAACTCCTCAGTGGAGAAGGGATGGAGTCGTGAGCTTCCTCGTTTGTCCTCTCTCCCGCACACACGTCTTCCTTTAAAACCCTCCGTTCTCGTTCCAGACTGCAAGTTCATCTCTCTCTCTCTCTCTCTCTCTCTCTCTCTCTCTCTCCACTGCAACATTGCTCTTCTCCTTCCCGACGCAGATTCTCATTCTGGACCCTTCACTGAATCTTGATTCGTTTTCCCAAATCTCCTATCTATATTTCAAGATCCGCCTGATCGACATTTACCCTTTTCGTAGATTTTGCAGCTTTGCTCAGCTTTCGCGCAAATTCGCATCTTTACCTTTCGTCCATCTCGTGGGTCGAGCTTGAACTACGGAAAGGTTCTCTCTTTCCATTACCCATTAGGGAATTAAGCTTCTTTTAGTTTGGATAAGTGAATCTTGGTAAGTGTTTGCTCGAGGATGGGAGGCTCTGACATCACGAAACTGGATGACGCCGAAGCAGTTGAGTTGACAGGCAAGATCATGTTGATTGCGGTGATACTTCTCTTCATAGTAGTCCTCTTTGTTCTGCTTCTCCATTTATACGCCAAATGGTTCTGGGGCCGCATCGAGGAGGCCTCCTCGGCCGCCGCCGTCCCGCCCCCGCGCCGCCGCCGCAGCCGGCGGTTCGTCTTCGCCCCCGGCCAGGATCCCACGGTGGCTGTGCGGACCGGGCTCGATCCGAAGGTCCTGCTCTCTCTGCCGGTGGTGGTGTTCAATCCCCAGGAGTTCAAGGAGGGTCTTGAATGTGCTGTTTGCCTCTCTGAGTTGGTTCAGGGAGAGAAAGCCAGGATCTTGACGAAATGCAATCACGGGTTTCATGTGGATTGCATTGACATGTGGTTCCAATCACATTCCACTTGCCCTCTTTGTAGGAAATGGGTTGGTCACGGTTCAGATTGTTCGAAGACCATTGATATTGACGATGATTTGGAAGAAGAAAATGGTGACAGTCAAACCGCGGAAGAGAATTTATCTGGTGGCATGCATCCCACTGAATCACCAAACTTTCCTACAAATGTGTTGTTCTGGGGGAATGAAATGCAGGTTAGCTCTGGGAGCGCTTGTTTAGAAGAAGGCGGTTCTTCTTCTTCTTCAGCTACTTCTCAGTCGTCGTCATCTTCGGCTGCACTTGCTATTGCTAGGCCGGCGATGGTCGTTATTGACATGCCAAAGCAGATGAGTGAGAATCCCTTGGCTTCTTCGTCTTCTGCGAACCGGGTTACTGAGGATGATCTGAAGTCCCCAGTTCCTACAAGACTGAGGTCATTGAAGAGGCTTTTGACTAGGGAGCGAAGAGTTGCTCCTTGCAATGCAAATTCTCTTGATGTTGAATAGGGAGAGGATTGTCTTCGCGATACAGTCACCATGATGTGCACCAGCTGTTTCAATCATAGCTAAAAACTTCAGCTGTTCTAGAGATATCTCTCGTTCTTCCATTGTCCAAACAACAGTTTGTTTGATGGAGACGAAGATGGAGAAAGTGGTGATAGGTAGTATTCACTTAATTGCTTGGCAGGATTTTGAGGACTGAATTGGATATCCGGAAACCAGAATTATGTTTCATACACAACGTTTGTTCTTGCATGTTGTTCTGAGTCAAGTGCTCCAACTTTTTTTTAGGATGAGAGAGAGAGAGAGTACAGTAAGAAGAAAGTTTTTGCTTCTCTGTCTCAGAGGGTGGAAAATCCTTCTAGTTGCAGAAGATGTAGTTTGTAATTTTTACTCTTGTAAATGTATTGATTAAATTTGCATCTCCTGAACGGTTAATCACAAAGGTCAGTTCTCTTCCAGTGGATGTTATTTGATTCACCCAGAGTTCTCTTTGAGGCTGTTCTCCCTATTCAGGATGCAGTAAGACATTGATGCGAAATGCAATCTGTAACAATCATCAAAATCACTTTGTTGAATCAGTATATGATTTCTGAGTTGTACTACATGATGGGAGGAGCTTGCCATTGGCTCATTGCTCCAATCTGGCAGTATAAATCTATACACAGAAGTTTTAGGAAAACTGAGGACTAAAGAGACCATGTATCCTAAATCAAATCAGTTGCAGCATTTGCTTTTTCCTTATCTGTTTTCATTGATCCAGTGCAGATAAACCATGTAAGCACCAGAAACTTAGAAGGAAACGGCATGATGATAATGATCAATAGTATTATCAGAACTCAAGGGACTGCATAAAGTGTATAATACGGTGAGATCGAAGTTATAATTTCGGCTTCTAAGAGTTTGTCAAAGTTCATTACAGAATGGAGCTCCTGATATACATCATTATTACAAAAACCTGCCCTTAATGTAGCCTTGAAGCTATTGACGTTAATCTGAAGCAAGCGTGACTCACGGGAAATTGTTGTTGACTCAGGAAACAACAGAAGAAATGGTAAGGGTTGCCAGCAAACACAATCAATTGCTATTTTTGAGCTCTTTTCAAGAAATTAACGCTATGCAATCGATGGCTCCGATATGAGTGCTAAACACTCAGGACATTCGCTTCTAAACAATCTTCATACTCCAGCAAAGTCAACGTCTTCTTTGTTGCAGAAACTGAGGACCTACTGTTCCAATGTCCCTAGGGTTAAGTTACCAAGTAAACAGGTCCGTAGTTCTTAACGGCCTGAGGTTTGTCCAACTCTTCTAGAGACATGTATCGCATTTCGTTCTCTGCTCTTTTTGTGGAATTGAAAAGAGTGGAGAACGACCCCGAGTTCAGACGCCGGAGCCAAGCATCAGATTCCTTACTTGCCCCAAAGATTGGACCGGAAACAATTTTTCTTGGTTTATGGTTATGATGATGACTTGCAGGTTCTGCTTGGGGCTTGCTCTTCTTCTCTGTTCTCAACCATGAAAACAGGGAGCTCTTCCATGACTTCTTGCTCCTTTTTTCTTCACCCAGGTTTTTCTTTCCCGCCACTTCTGCAGAATTTGGTGCGGAAGCTCTTACATTTGGTTCGCATATGTGCTGTCTGGCTTCATCCAAGAACTGAACAAAGCAAAGTCAGATTAAATAATCGGGTAGAACCAGTTGCAGAACCTTGAAGACTTGGAACAGAATATGCATTACTTATTTATCAGTAAGAAAAGTTGTCGCAATACAAAGTAAGCAAAAGAAGAAGAAACTTCCTTCCTTGAGACATGATTCGCCTAACCAACTCAGATTTTATAACCAAATCAACCTGCGTCCTTATCAGATTTACATCATAGAGTTTGATATCAGATCGTCTATAGTTGACTAAACATGTGAAATCGATATACTTACTTGAGTCCAAGAATATTGTGATCGAGTAGATTACTGAAAATGTAACTGTGTCACAACTTAATTCATTTTCCAATTACACATGAAGAGACGGCACTATAACTCTCGCCAAAAAAGAATAGGAAAAGACTAGAAATGAAAACGAACTTGATCGTAGTATTAGAATTACCCGGAGAAAGTCCATTTGTGGGTCAAATTCAGTAGCACCATAATCACTTGCCTCACATTTAGGGTATACTGGAGATTTCCTCATCTTGGCAGGCTGCAGCTAAACCAAATTATGCAAATTTCCGGACCATACAGTCACAAAACCATAAACAGAAATAATATGCAGGTGGCTTCCCCACTACAAGGCCAGATGAAATAGAATAATGTTGAGGTCTTTGAACTTTAATGTGTTACGAAAAAAAATCCTTCCTTGCTTATGGTTGTTGGTCAAAACGTCTCTTTATTTTTCCTGTGTCAATAAGATCAATTGCTAACTGCCAAGAAAAGCCTAACTTTTCTTGTAAGCTGTGTGGACGAGGGAAGATTTACCAGAAAGAAGAAGAAGATGATGAACCACAAGGTGTAATACCACAGTCAAAAACTATATCATGGAGAAAAAACTACAAAACAGACACAACAGAACAATTAGAGGTTCTAAATTACAATATATCTATGTTAAATTCTACTTCTGAATGTGGACTCACCTGCTTAACAAAGGAGAGAAAAAAATAGGAAGAAAGCCTACAACCCAAAAGCCTTTCAAAGCCACTTTAATAGGCATGCAGAATGAAGAATATAGAAAGCAGTGGCTGTTGAAATGGCAGTGTCAACTCTGTAGCCTTTCGGTCACAATTTTAGCCCACTTTGAGGGCCACTGACGTGCATATGAAGGTGAATCAATTGAGTGTTGTTCATCTTACACGCACCTAAAGGTGACGACCAACCACTAAGCACCAGCAAACGAAGAATGAATAGAAAAGAAAAGCAAAAAGAATTCAAGAAAGTAGAAACCCATCGATTGGATGCACCAAATCAAAAATGGGTAGATCATGATTATACTTGAGACGCGCTAAAAAAAGTCGAAAAGGTGGAGACTTTATCGAGCAAGTTAAGCATTAACGACAAAATTTCACCCAACTTGGAGCTTACTTGCCCCCTGTCTAGCGTGAGCAGCAAAGCCAAGATAGGAGGGGAAAAAGGCGAGGCAAAAGCACTTCTCATGTAGAGTCTAGCTTGAAATTTTGAAATCCAAAAACCAAGAAAAGGAGAGAGACCTGCTGAAGAAAAATGGGTCATCGGCGTGTGTGTATCATTTGCGTTTTAACGGTAGAAAATAAGGATGTCTTGTCCCCTAAAAAGATTCACTCAAAAAAGATTCTTTTGACATTTGGTTTCTGGGCATGAATGGGAGCGTGATTTGCGGCAGGAGATTCGGAATCTCTCTCTCTCCTTTTCCTTACTTGAGCTTTGGATCAATTACCTAGACCATAGAGTACGCGCACAAGCAAAGGAAAAGAAAAGATCAGCTATGTTTCGTTATACCAACTCTTGCACTTGGGGTCGTCTCTTCTTACGTGAAAATGAAAGGGGTCGTAATCATTCATGACCAAGACACTGCGTAATCCAGAAAGACTACAGATGATTTCATTCTTTTTTTAAAAAGAATATCTTTATTTTGACTTTTTTTTCCTTTTTCATATGGTGGGGTGGTGAGGGAGCCACCCTTTGTTTTTCCTTTTTTTGAGTCATGACGGTGATATTAAGAAAGTTTTTCAAATTGACTTGGCAACTTTATAAAAGATAAATTGGGAATTTCAGAATTTCCGAAATTCATGAAGGTTTTGAAATGGAAAATTATTCTGCCTGCGTTTTCTTCGTTGGATTTTGCAGATGATCTTTCTTTGTTTCCTGTCCAACCGAGCAGTGATGGGCAGACAACATCATTAGTTAATGGAAAAGGCTTCCCACGAGGAACGCTTTATAGTGTCTCTCAGCCCCACATGTAACGATCATTGCTGGAGTAAGTACTGAAGTATGATCCTACAGAAAATAACTAAGGTCCTCTTGCTCAATTTTGCTTCCATGTGGGATATTCACTTCTAAATTACGCCTTCGATCCAAACTAGAAACGATTAAGAGATCGACCATACTTCCGCTCGATGCATCATACTAGGACTTTTCCCGCCGCAATTGCACGTGCAATGCGGATGTCGTTAGCGACTGTTTCGATTACTTACTATCGCGTGTCTCGAGAATAATTGATCAGTAATGACACGACTGTATGTTACGCCGTAAGATACAAACATTGATAACTTGATGGACTTCTATGGTGGGCGCCTCTACTTTCTTCTTTCCAACCACGAAAAGCACGAGAAATGGGGGTGTCCCCGCCATCAACGCTTTTTGTTGCTCCACAGTCATAATTCAAGCAAAAAGCTGACACCCACATAAGAAAAGTCCATCCTGCTTTCCAGCTGTGCGAAGTATCCTCAGTTCGTATGGACGAAGTCAATGCATTGACTCTGATCATCATGAGTCAGTGGCGGTGATGCATGGGAAGATGCAAGTAACCCTTCCTTGAAATCAGTTTCATTAGCCATGAACACAATCTTGCCTCCTAGAGCAAACCTCATTTTGGACTTCATTTGGCTTCAACTACTCGCCTATCAAAGACAGCGGTGATCATGACGAGCGCTCTCGGAAAAGTCGCATCCTAGTTCGGCTTTTCTATGCCTTGTTCGTCTTCGATCCATGGGCAATGACAACCTGCTACCTATGAAGCTCAATAACCGGAGAAAACCGACAGCTTTTCTATGCCACGAAAAAAGTTGTATCCTAGTTCGTCTTTTCTATGCCGGGTTCGTCTTCGATCCATGAACAATGACAACCCGCCACCTATGAAGCTCGATAACATGAAAAAAAACCAACGGCATGACTCCATTTACAAGAGAAGCTCCAACTCATCTCAAATCACATATCACAAAATGTATTGTCTCATAAGATCGACTTATGTGAGCGAGATACAAGAGAAGGCAAAAGCATCATTTAAGCAACCAAACCCTTTCAGAATAGAGAAACCCTATATAATACACAGGTTAGGCTTCGCTACACGACAAAACTAAAGAAGCAGCCGTCCCTTTCTAGGTCTGGTTATACCAGAGAGCCGACGATAGGGAGATCAAAGTTGAAGCAAGGGAAGCGCCATCACTAGACCAAAAATGGAAATCAGCAACAACATCATCCAGGTGGGGAATGATTGCTTCCTGTTTCTTCTCATCTCCTTCGGGGTATTCAAGTTCTTCACTTGTGCTCCTGTGGTGTTGCCATCTCTATCTGTGCCGGTATTATCATCTTTAGGGTGCTCAGGTGCGACCTGCTCTGAGACATGTTGCTCAGCGAGCTGCTGTTCGTTATATTTCTCGACATATTCAGGGAAAATCTTCCTGAAGGTTTGGCTGTCGAAAGGAAGATAAACATAAGATGTCACACACAAGTTTGCCGAACAAAACTTTTGAGTGTCTACCAGATACCCCACCAAGGAAAAATATACTGCAAACTGACACAGACTCTTATTGCACCAATCGCCACTGTATAGGTAAAGCCTCTTGAAAATGCATATATCACAGAGCCAAACTAATAGATCCAAAAAGGGGACTTGCAGTCTCCTCAATGAGCATATTTTACTCAAATCAATAATATGAGGATATAAATACTGAACCAAGAAATATGAATGCACTGCTGGAAGAGATAACAAGAAAACAATGAGACATTTCTTCCACTTGTTTCCTTTTCTGTCCTAACATGTATACTTCTGGATGCAGACATTCATGCACGTTATTTTCTTCCTTCCTCCTTTTGAAGAGGGTTTGTTGGGCATTGGCACTTACTTCTTACAATTGAAAGCAAGAGATGATTTTGCCAGACGTTGCTTCTCCTCAGCTGTGGTGTTCACACTGCCAGTCGTAGGACTATTGTCCATCTGCAATGTAAATTCAATGGCCATAAGCAAGGCATGCTAAGATACTATTTGGAAAACCAGAATGCCCTTCAAAGAAACAAGGTCGTGTTTTAATTTGCTCTTCCAAGTATCTGAACGTCATGAACGAACAAGTATGTAGTAGCTTGCCCCAAAGTAATATAGGTAGTCATGGCGCTAATGAACTCACCATAAATGAAAGAAGCCCAGTGAGTATGCTGGAGGGAATAATAGACAAAATTAGAAAAATGCTCAAGGGTTTTTATTTCTAGATAAAAGACAGAAAGATATTATTTCATCTACAGAGTCAGGCAAGTAAAAGAATATGAAGATGAGAACGAGAACAAGGAAGCCATATGTAATAGATTAGCATCTGCAGTACCTTGAAACTGACCACATCGGGTTCCAACTTTCAGGATGAACTGCAAAGTGGGAAAATCAAACCTGAGAAAAGTTCATCCCACAGAAATGACCAACATACTTTAACTATTCAAGACATTAAATTCTTACAATCACTCATTGATAGACATATTTTCTTCTGAGTCATAAAACGACCATTGGGAGTGATCATGCTGCAAGAAGGGGAAACGAATTCAAATAAGAATATGTATTAGTTCAAGAAGGTGCGCCTATTAAACTCCATTAGAAAAAAAGAGGAAGCCATTTGAAAGAAAACTACGTGATCCCTGGAGGCTTATATGGGTACTCTGGAGGGAATTTGATCTTGCCATAATAATATCCACCTGGTCACAATGATAAACAGAATTTCACTATATGACCTCCAAAGTCAAAATGAGCACTAATGGGGAAAAGAAAAAATCTACAGTACCTACAAAGGGGGTTCCTGAGCTTCCCTCCAACACGTAATCTAGAAAACAAAATTGAAGAATGCCAAGTCAAAGTACAATAATAGTTCACACTATGACAGCAAATGCAGAAGACAGCAAGAATAAGCAGAAGGAAAGATGTCCAACAATTTCCAACAGGTCAACGCTTCATACTGAATCACTTGTTCAGAATCTTGAAGGAAGCTTAAAGGAAGATAAAAGTACAGAGAACGTTCTCAAAACTAGCCAACTAATGGAAGTTCTTAACAGAGTTCATTAACCAAAAACTCAGAATGCAAGATCAATAACCTAAATACACTATAACTAGCCTTAATTTTGCTCATGAGAAGGTAACATGACTTGTGCACCATAAATTGCAAAGCACTGCTAGACTACATTTCATCTGAATGAGGACTTACGCCATTCAAGAATATCGTTAGGAGAAGGACGTGCTATAACATTGGAAACAGGTTCCTGCAAATTCAAAAACAGAAAAGCTTTGTAAGTATAGATATACAAAAAGAATTGACAGGAGACTCAATGCAGCAAGAATCCTGTTATACTTTAATCACTATGGTCAATGAAGCCATCTCAACCAAAATTATTTTAATGTCTTGCCAGAAAAAAAAATAAAAAAAAAACTCTACAGTGTATCAAAATATTAGATATAAAGCCATTGGATCAGATCATGAAAACAAGGGAACAGCTAAAATGCCTACTCAACCTGCTTCTTAAACACTGAAAACACATTATACAAAGAAAATAGCTTGTTTGCTCCACTTATCCAAAGAATGTGTAGGGGAATTTCATTAAACAACCACCATGGATAAAGATATCAAAACGAATAGAGGAGGCAAAGAAGTCAAACAGTGAAAATGAAAATGAGAATGAGAATAAAGAACGAGATGACGACATACTTTACAGAGCGCTCTATATTCCTTCTGAAGACGCTTAATACATGCCTTCTCTGCCATCTCAGAGCTTCAATGCTGAAAATTACACAAATTGATGACTCCTTTCTCTCTTTGACAGGGAAAATACTATAAGCTGTGTAGCATGAGATGATATTTAATAAGATAACGAGACATACACGCAAGTACACCAAAATATAGTGAAAGGAATGGTTTGGTCAACAGAGAATTGGGGGAAGACGCTACCCAGATCAACATAACTCAAAAGATACTGACTCGCACATAACATTGCCTATATAATGTCACAAATATGCTGGCATGCAATATCAGAAAGCTGTTCAATTACATGCACCCTTCACGTGTAGTGCATATTTCGTACCTAGGAAAATCTAGAGAATCACTAACTGACACTACCATTCAAGACAACACTAGGAGCCACCACAATCAGTACCCATACAATGAGCCTGAACTCACTATAAAATGGGCAAACGGCAGACACATAGCTGTGGAGATTGTCAAATACATATGGGAACATTTTTTTTTTTTTTTTTGGTCTTGTTAGTTGTCAGCACTACTCACTCTCACTTTTGCCTTCCGCAGGGATCAAACACCTGCATCCTCACTCACACATCCCCTCCCCCGGGCCCTGAAACCCCTGCCACCAAACCATTTGCCTCGGAGGTAACATATGGGAACCACTGACGAGACTTAAGTCTTACCCAATCTGTTCACTTCTGACAATCAGCCTACTATAATCATAAACAAACTAATGTACATAACAACCAACCCATCTAAACTGCCAATATCCCGTTACATTTCTCCAGAAAGTTACATCCATGTGAAAATAATGAAACGATGACGAATTTAAAGTACCACACAGAACCCATCAGACCCCTGTTGCCACTGCACTCTCAAAGCAAACCGCGAATCTCTGCTAATTCCTCAAAAACTGCCATGCCACGCCACCTCCTTAACAGGGCAAACTTGTGATTTACGAAGCGCCCAACAACACCCTACCAGAACTACTAGCCGCTCGATAAACACAATACGAAACCGGCGAATTGCCCTACCGCATCTCCGCCGAGCAGCTCGAGCACTCCCGAATTCCGTCGAAACGAATCTCGCAGCAAAAACCGATGACCAAATCACTCGACCCAATTCAATCAAATCATCAAAAACACAATTTTCCCAAACGCCACCGACCCTCGCTAATCAAAGTCAAAGCCCCAAAATTCAGATCAGCCCACGACTCCCATCGAGACACAGACCTCGGAAGACCTACAGAACAGATCGATCTACAGACAGCCACCGACTCGGAAAAAAAAAAAAAAAACTGCAAAACGGAGGAATCCACACACCGACGACGAGAGGAAAAACCCCCGCCGTCGGGCGGCGGCGGAGGAGGGTTTTTCCGTTACCTGGAACGGCTGCCGGAATCGATTATCGGGCGGCGTGAAATTCCCGGGGGCGGATTTTTTCGCTATTCGCGGAAATTGAAAGGGGCCATCGGCGAGTGGGAGGAAATCGCGATCCTTTGGAAGAAGTGAAAAATGAATAGGCGAAAAGGTGTGTAGAGAACATGCGTCGCTATTTCCGACGGGCCGAGGTGTGGGCCCAACGCGTCCCCTAAAAAGAAGAAAAAACAAAAAACAAAATACAAAAAGAAAAAGAAAGAGAGAATTCCCTATAGTTTGTTGAATTATAATGTATTTAATATGGTTTTTTAGTGCAATAGAGCTAAAGCAATTGGTTTGACAATTAATTGTCTATTGTTTTCTCATTTGACTAGGGTTGTGATGTAACATGGGCTGGACAGCGTTATCTCTAGGAAACTGGACAGAGAGCAGGACATTGAATATGCAAAAATATATATATGGCTATCATTTTATGGCGTGAATGCCGCGGCTTCATATATATTGACATGATAAATCAATTAAAAGTATCGATTTTTTTTCTTCATAGCAGGCCTCATAAGAAGTCAAGCTTGATTTTCGTGGGCTTCAAATCTGTTAATATCTACGAAAATAAAGATACGTTGGAAAGCACGCCGATACTTGATTGACCACCCAATTCAGAATAGATCGACATTATGCTGGATTTAAAGCGGGCGTTGCCATGTCATGTCAATGTAAGTGTTATCGCTATTATGTTGATAAGGTCAGTGCTTTTTAAAGTAATTTGTTGGGCATTCAAACATTTAAGAAAAGTTGACTAATATAGCATTGATAATTCAAAGCTATTAGGATCATATTGAAGGTGACTCTCTATCTTTGGGTAGGACTCCTGCTTCTGTTTCAACCATATGGAAGAGCAAGCAATTGAAGAAAGTCGTACTTTCATCAGCGGCCTTATGTCTTTCCCATAATGTGCAATTAAATCCCAACTCCCACCAACCTTCCCAAAGGACATGTGCTCGTCAGCTGGTTCCATGCTCCCTAGATTGAGTTCTTGTCCTCATTATGTGATTTAGATATCAGTTCATCCAATCCTGTTAGGATTCGTAATGAAAGACAATTCCAACATCCTTTTTGCCCTGGGGAAAACCTTTAGAAAAATATAAACAACTTTAACTCAAATAAGTTTTCCAAAATACAAATTGTATTTGTTAAATTGTAATTTGAAAGTCCGTTATAAAGCAACTTCAGATAAAATAACGTTTCGATAAATTATTCTCATAAAAGACTTTTCTTATTTTTATTTTTTTAAAAGAATTAGGCCACCGGCAACCTACGTTAAGTGCTAGCAATTGTCGTCTGAGGTCATGCGACTTGAAGTGGCACCCGACCCAAACAACCATCGCCGATGTTGCACGATCCTTCGTGATCGTCACTTTGGGGGTTGCTTGGGTCACACAACCTTACTAACCTATGGCAACTAGATTTGGCCTCACTGGTTGTTCTCATGCGGAGAAGATAAAGAGTCATTATCAAGGGCAAAATCGAAAAACCAAAAAATTGAGTAGGTTTTGGAAGGAAAAAAATTACTAACCCTAGGACTTGTAAGCCAAGAAAGCTAAAAGTCCAAAGCATCCAAAACTGGCCTTTCTTTTCAAAGAACTTTTCTTTTTTGATAAATTATTCTCATAAAGGACTTTTCTTATTTATTTTTTATTTTTTTAAATCAGGCCGCCGGCAACCTACATCAAGTGCTAACAATTGTCGTCTGAGGTCATGCGACCTCAAGTGGCACCCGACGAGAATCGTGCGACCTAGACAACCCTCATTGATGTTGCACAATCCTTCGTGCTTGGGTCACACAACCTTACGGACCTCTTGCAACCAGATTTGGCCTCACTAGTTGTTCTCATGCGGGAGAAGATAAAGAGCCATTATCAGGGGCAAAATTGAAAAACAAAAAAAATTAAGTAGTTTTGGAAGGAAAAAAATTACTAATGCTAGGACTTGTAAGCCAAGAAAGCTAAAAGCCCAAAGCATCCCAAAACCGGCCTTTAAGTTGAGTAATTAATGAGTTATAAATAGGCTTATCCATAACCCATTTACAACCCATTTTTTCAATTGGGCTCTATTGTAATAAATCAATTTCAACTCCATGTTAAAATCGAACTATCCCATTGTCCATCCAGTCCATTAAATGCGCTTTACAATATAAGTCATTGACCCGTATGACCAGCCCTCGCAAAACCTCATCGGTAATTTCAACCATCACCTTACACGCTACGAATCCTTATTAAGAAATTGTTTTTTCTCGCATTGACTGAGACAGCGAGCTCGTTGTGCCTCTTTGACTGGGGCGGACCATTGCTCAAAAGACCCGTACACGTCGTCAGGATCCGAGGCAAGTGAACCAGTTCCTGCCCAAATCCCAGTCGTAATTGCTGAATTCGGACAGAACTGACCGAGTTCTTTAAAAGGACCTACTGACCGACTTAACAGTTCCTTTCCCACATGATCTTTCGAGGATCCGATGTGCACCGAGGACCGCGTACCCGAATTAACAATGCAGCAAGCATCGACCCCATTTGCACACGGATTAATTAAACTAATCACGTGACTCGTCACGTGGCTTCTGATGGGAAAGGGTTTAAATCTAAACCCCTCCTAGTCAGAGGAGATGGAACAGCGATATCAACAGTCAAACATGATCACATGATCCCACAGGCACCGGATCTCGTGAAAATCACTAAATTGACCTTAGTTTGAGGAAGTGGCGGATGACCGGGTATATAATTCCAAGAGATTAAACAGGCACGCCCATCATTACTTTGAAAAAACACATCCTCACCTTTGACAAGAAGCAGCAGATACATAGGTTGCTTCTTGTGTTTCTGAGAGCGTTTCTTGGAACCATGAGACTCAAATCAATACCAGTGGCTGCACTCACCTTGCTGCTGCTGGTTCTTTCTTCTTTACCGCATGAGCTTTGCGTTGAGGGTCGAGTTTTGATGCAAAGAAGCTCTTCGCAATCCGGCAAGGAGTCGGCGGCTTCTCAGGAAATGCCAACGGACGGGAAGAGTCCTTACAAGAAAGTCAGCTCGAGCTTCCAGCACATACCTCCGAGCACATCCAACCCTATACAGAACAAGTGATCATTCCTGTCACCCGCCTCAGCATTTCCACGCGTTTTGAAGGTCCCTTCCATCTTCTATCCGGGATGACTTTCTCATAAGGAAGGTCCTGCTTCCTCCAGGAGAAGGCTAATAGACACAGAAGCTGAAAGATCAAGGTCAATCACATAGATTTCCCAGCATTTCCTTTTCTATTCAGTAGAAACTTATTCAGTTTTGTAGACTCACAGTAGATTTCGACTTCTAGGCCACTTGTACCAAAATTTATAGTGAAAGAATACGATTTTCTTTTGTCTGGGGGAACTCTCAAAATGCCCATCTTTGACGAATGTAAATACATGGTTTTCTCCTATGAAATCTGACTCTCTGTGCTCATAGTGCAGCTGCACAATGATATGTGACCATCAACTATTTGTAAGCAGTAGAGACTCAGACTCTTGGCTTAACAGACTCGATAACTGAAGGTTACAAAAAAGATGCAAAAAAGTGGAGACGATATAAGAACTTAACAATATTCAGCTTAAAGGCAGATGTTACAACGTCTGGCAAAAGGAATGCCAAGTGATATCATTTCTTTGGTTTCTTTTTAGAAACCTTTGAAGGGTCATCCTGTCTGCGCCGTTTCTTATCTGACTTGTCAAAAGAGTCGAACGGTCTCTTATTCTTGGCTTCCTTCTCAGTAGCTCTACTGGCAACATGGGCACTGCTGAATTCACCAGTACCCTTTCTCTTCTTCCTGTCATTTCCTTTATAACTATGATGTTCAGCTCTTTCTTCACGCTGCCTAAGATCCGACTTCACTAAGGACGGTGCAGCAGAACTCAGGCGATCATCAATTTCTTTTCTAATTTGCTTTATATTTGCAGTGTGTGATGCTCGTTTGGAAGTATTAGTGTCTGTAGGAAAGCTGTCATCTCCAGAAGATTTGGTTCCACTCGAGCCAAATATGGCACGAAATTCATCATAAGTTGTCTGTTTTGATACTTGTCTTGACCTCCATTGATCCGCGTGTGAGGCGTATCTGTTGCAATAAAGCAAACACGATAAGGTTCAGTTTTTCACATCTCTGAAGGTGATCACCAAAAGGTAAATCAAGATCATAACTAGATACAAGATCGAGAGATGGGGGCGAAATTTCTAAAGACAAACTAAATATCATTACAAAGATACAGGACCAAATTTTGTTTCACCACCTTGATATAAGCAACCCACCACCAAAGGACAGAGCATCATTCAATCTCCATATCTTAAACAAGATATTTTAACTCACCCATGAATGTCAAGTTTTCTCAAGAGGTGAGGCCCATGTTTTGTCCTGGAGAGCTCATTCCGCACAGCTAACAACTCAGATACTATAGCCTCTCTGAGTGAGACATTACTGGCAGTGAAGCACTTTTCAACAGTAAAATAACCACTCGAGTGCATTGAAAGCTCTCCATAATGTCCCTGTAACCTTCATAAGAAAACCCAGGCAAATTGTAATTCCTCATGTGAAAGCCACATCAGAGTTCAATTAAGCAGATATATCGGAAGACAGAAGATTCAAATCCCAAGAAGTACTGCAAATGCATGCATGTGAATTTGTTGTGACCATGGAAGTGGAGAGACCACATACTTCAGAACCAGTTTGCGCTTATGTTTTCCAGAAGCACTTGAATCAAGAAAAGCTTCAATAACATGTGCACCAGCAGAATCCTTAGCTGCTTCCACCAGATGGTCCACTTCCATCGATGTAATGCTAGTGACAAAAGGCTGCATGTATTCCTGCACACCAGGTATTCCAAAATAATTATTTGAATAATGAGCAGAAGAATGTCAAATAATACTCATTCTCTTGGGAGCATAACATGAGTTTTGATGGACGAAAAACTAAGTGGATTTCTAGTGCAAGAAAGCTAAAAGATGCTAGACTGTCAGCAACAAGCAAATTTTACTATAAGGCACATAAGTAACCACAGTTATACATATAAAACCCAGCTGGTTGGGGAGATTGATACCAGGCAAAAGCACCAAAAAATGAAAGAAATAGAACTTACATTGCGACATCTGAATACTGCTTGCAGAATCAGAGAACCCATCACATGCATTTTAACACCGGCTGGCCATTTCCAACTGGATTGATCTTGGCAGCGGAAGTAACTATCAAAAAACAATAGCCGAGGAACAACACATGCTGGGGGGTCATCTGCCGAACAAACTGCAGAAGCGATAGCCTGACAACACTGTCAAACAAGAATCGGAAATCAAAAACCAATATACAAAAAAAAAAAAAAAAAAAAAAAAGGGAATAGTTAGTTCTCACTTGTGAGACTGGAAATCGACTTAACAAGCAAGATCTATTAATTAAGCTAAAGCCAAATAGGCATACAATAGAAAAGCATGTGCTTTGACAATGGTTACTGGACAAGGCTCCCTTGGCTATCTTGTTAGGCAGGAATGCACAAAAACTGCCTTGAATGTAACAAACCTTATGTTCATGGGTGTGAAGCCGGTGACTTGCAGCAACTAGCGAAGCAATAACTCCTGACCGTCCCATCTCAAGAAGATCCTTGAACTTTGTTCCAAGTTCCTCCCAGATCAACTCCATCTGATGGACAAGACAGAGAGAAAACTTATGTCGCTAAAACAAATTCACACTAGAAAGGATGTCGAAGGAGCAGTACAATATAGCCGAAGAAGAAGGAAAAGAAAAATCAGTTGATCAAAAGGAAGCATGCAATCAAATAAGTCTTCTCAGTAAAGATATGCACGGAAATGATTAGCCAAGCTCAAAAGTTTAAAAACACAAAATGGCCAGTGGCATCTAAGGAGGCATAATTGGAGGAGACAGAATAAAAATATATGTAACTAAAAAGCATCCACTCTAGAAAAATGTAAAAGGTGCAGAATAATATCGCTGAATAAAAAGGAAAAGAAAAACCAGTTGATCAAAAGGAACAATGCAATAAAATAAGTCTTCTAAGTAAAGAAAAGCGTCGAAATATATTATCTAAGGTGGAAAATGAAAAGGATAAATTGACCAGTAGCATCTAGAGAGGCATACTTGCTCTTGATGCCTCGCCTTGGAAATTAGCGCTTGAATGACAAAGCTACCACATTGATGAGAAGACATCTCAAACAATGAATTTCTATATATCTTGTTGAACATTTCATTGTACAAGTAATCAGGAGCCACTTCCAGAATGACCTGTGAGTTATGCAGGGAAAAAAGGAATGGTTCAGTAAATAGTACGAAAAGAGGCTACTAACAAAGTCAAAGGTACATGTGAAAGCATGTCTGGGACGTTATAGTGAGCATGTGGTTGTCAATTCTATCATTAGGCCATTAGCCTGTCAAAAAGAAGTGGACACTGATGATTGGGAACATAACAAGAGACTATAAATTGTCTAGCAGTGTAGAAAACTGCTGATGGTATAGATTTTTAGGCAGCACTGTACTTGCCTATATAAAAGTCAATGACGAGGGAATTACATAACAAAGACAAACTCACTTGAACCGTGAATTAATGGTCACCAAAGGAAAGACTTGCAATAAGATATAAGATGACAATTATGTAGAAATTTGTAGGCATCTTACCTCCAATAAATGACTGTATGAAGTTTCTACCATAAAATTTTTCACTTCACGCCCCACAGTCATATCAATGACATTCCCTTCCGCAATATTTCGTTTGTCGCAACCAAGAAGAATAGGTATTATCTGCCCCAACTCTTCATCATCCCCCGCTAATAGCTTCAAAACTGTCTGCCATGATAAAACCAGACATACCCAGGATGACCTTGTCAGTGGTAATAACAAACAGATAAAAAGAAGTCAATCAATCATCCATCCAAATGGAGCCACTCTTTCCCCGCACATTCCGCACGTGCATTCGCGCACATTCTTTCAATGAATTGGAAACTATTAGTACATATCCCAAGGCAACAAAAAGCTGTTATCGATGCTACGCCAGCTTTAATGAAAAACAGAGCAACATTATGAGGGTATACCAGAGACGTGCCTGGAGGACCAAACTGCCGAACCGATCAACTAGCAAGTTCTTATCATCTGCAGTGCAATTAAGCATCCCTGTGACAAGATCTTTCAATAAACCCGGAAATCCATGGCCAAGATTCAGCTGGGCATGCTCATTAGGGCAAGATGTCTTAAGATTCAAGCGCTCTGCTACATTTGTCGAGGACTTAGTTCCCTGAAATTCTGCAGAATCTAATGATACTCCTTTGCAAAGACAAAGAAGTCTTCGAAGAACGTGTGAGCCGTAGCAGTTATACATCAAGTCAGCAGGGTTCTCAACAATCACCTGACAGGCACAGAAGATTATTTTCCACAAAAGATTGCACATTTATATTAGTTCATCTTACCAATCATAGTCAGGAGAATGCACAATCTTGTGATGTGATTTACTGACAAAGAATTTCTGCAGAACATGTATAGTTCCGGGGGCTAGCTCTTTCATCCAAACAGAAAGAGAAAAAACTAAACTATACCTTGCATATCATTGTTAAGGTCTCCAAAATAGCAGAATAGGTCTCTTCATCTTGAAGATGCGTAGCTATAGACCTTAGAGCTGTTTCAGCCACATGAGAACCAGATCTATCCATTGCAATGAGAGGAAAGACCCTTGAACAACTTCGAAGAAAGCCACAAAGATGGTCTACATCACAGGCTTCAAGGAGATTTTGCAAAAAGTGGCTTATGATGTAATCAGTTGCCAGTTCATATTCTTTGCCTATAGTTTCTTCAAGAGCATTATTACATATTACAGATCTTTCCTCCAATTCAACTTCATTACTTTCAAAAAGATTCGCAATATCTGTGAAGTATTTTGTCGTCATAGGGTCGACTTGTTTCCTGCAAGGAAGTCAGTCATGCAATTATCATCCATAACCATAGAACAAATCACTAGAGCACGAATGGTTCAATAAGAAGCCTAACATTCACAAGTAAACAAATGCACCATCATCAAGCATCGAATTAACTCCAAAGACTAATCACCTAATGATTGAGGATGTCGCAATCTTAGCATCCTGTCCTTTCAAGAACTTTGCATGTTTCCCAGAGCCATGCGAGGATTTCCCAAAACCATCTCCACCGGATCCAAAATCGCGTTCTTTTGCTCTCCTGTTCATGCCTTTTTTCCTTGTCGCTGACTTATGTGACCTATTTTCCTCATCCATGGGTCTGTCTTCCACAGAACTACGAACTCTGTGCCTTCTCGATTGTAAAACTTTTGAACCAACAGAAACCATGCGCCCCTTGATCGCAGCAGCCTCTGTTTAAGACAGCATCATAATTGCCAAAAAAAAAGATAATTCAAGATTGCTGAAACTTAAATAGGCCAGCGAGAGTGCGTGCATGCGTGCGTGCCAATTTACGGGACATTTTACGCAAGAATACATGAGCAACACGAGTCTGTACAAGATATAAATGTAATCCGAATTCGGCAAGGATAGACATCCAAGCATAGTGCAATCTAATGCTTGAACACTCCAGAACCGAAAAATCTGCTTGTCTGATCAATCAACATATCGGAACCAAAATCCAAGCAATCAATGACGATGCGCGTATGATTACATTGCACTACAAAGAGAACACGTAACTCTCGAACTAGCAACACTTCGAAACTAGAAACTCCTCGCGGACAAGCAGGACCTGCAGCACAGCTACTACGACACAACTCAAACCGACAGCGAGCAAAGCGCGGACACCGTACAAGCTCCCCGACACCAACGAAACCACGATTACACGAGAGCGGAGATCGCGCAGCGTCAACTCAGCAGGCAACAGAAGCCGAAGAGAACGAACGAAGAAACGAAGCTACGCAGACGTAGAAGACGCCGCGGCGGGGGAGAACTGAAGGAAAAGGCGAACCGCCGGGACACGACGCCGACGCCGACGCCGACGGCGGCAGGTCGCCGGACGGGGAGCGAGGATTTACCTCCGAGAGCTCGAAGCTTGTTTCGGCGACGGAAGCGACCTCGGGGTTGGAACGGCGCGGTAATGAGAAGGAACGAGGAGGAGACGGAAGCGGGCAGAAGATCGTTCGAACCTTTTCCGGTTTTGCTGGGCTCGAGACCGAGCACGCTAACGGGCCGGTCCGTCCCATCGGCCCGTTATCGGCCCATTCCGATCATAGGCCCAACTTAACATGGCTGGACTTAATCCCATCCGTTCCACGGGCCTCCCCTGTCCTGATCAGGCCTGCGCCGGCCGGTTTAGATAATTTATATGATAAGCTAAGTAGGGAAGAAAAAAATTGTTCGGATATACTCCAGCTAAGCTAATTTAAATAAGTCATTTTCGGCGTTGACCGATTCAATTATCCTCTTTTTTTTTAAAGCGTCTGGTGGGTTTCGCATCATTTAAAATGTATATTAAAAATTAATAAATAGATAGAAAAATAAATAAAATGTGTGAGGTGAATGAAAAAAGGCTAATGGGGCAAATTGGGCACATCATTGGCAACGCGTGGACCGTCGCGAGGTTTTCACATTGTCGCGTCGTTCTGATTAATCCTCACGCGCATCGGTCCAACTCAGAGGAGCTACTATGTAATCAATAATGGTGACATGTGCTTGATTTACAATATCCATAGGCTATATAATTTTTTTTTCCTTCTAAATTTGGAAATCTTAATTAAGGGAATGATGCGCCGAGCGCCTGTTTGGTAACTCCAAATTAGTGTCGAAAATTAATACATCAACGGTGAATAATACGAACCGCGTCTCAAAATCGCAATTCAGTTTGACTAAGAAATTCAATTAAATGACAAAAAAAAACGCTTAATTTGCTAAATGAGATAGGGGTTACTTAGCTCATTCGATTAAGTAGAAATCTACCAACGAATTAAATTCTTGGCTATTTATCAGATCATTTGTCGAAGAAAAAGATGCCGATCTTAAATTAATCAATTGAGGACAAAACATGCAAAGACATGAAGTTGACATTGGCTAACCGGTGATTTTTTTATTGAAAGGATTTTGCATGAACATGCATGATGCACTTCAATGGCCAAGTTTCTAATTTCTCCCACTCCCTCTCCCTCTCCCTCTTTCTTTCTCATTTCGATCCATTAACTAGAAGAACAAATTCCTATGTGAAATTTAAGTTTTTCAGTAAAAATTAAATATAATACAAGTTTTAGGATCGCTCGGTAAAATCGCCCTGTGCATCTTGAAGATCTTCAAGTGGAATTCGCATGATTAAAAAGTTAAATATACATTTTAAAACGCAAATAAAAACTCAAGGGAGATAGCCAAAACACGATATTGATCAAATTCAGTGCTATTCACATCAACCCACGGTTGTACCCCTAGTCTGCTCGATTTTGCCTGTTTTCCGGGCACTAAAACCAACGCCATTAGGATAATGTTTCAGGATAACCAAAGACAATACTTAATTCACATTAAGCACCTTCGCTGAAACCTCGAGCTGTCGTTTTCAAGGCGGTTCGAGTGACACCATCCAACCGAAACTTCCGACAACTTTCGTAATCTAATTCTTGCTGCGTGTGAACGACAGACCTTATTCAGAATGCCACGCTGAATCGGATGCTGCGCGATGATCGGGAGAGATTGGGAGAAACGGGGTCGTTGCCGGTTGGTTTGGCACGATTCGTGCCGTTGATGTCCCGGACGAAAACCGGATTAAGGCAGAGTTCGCATCGGGAATTGGTCAAAAGAAAGTGTTTGAATGTGATGATGGGACGTTTGATGGTTTTTGGAGCAGATCCGCGTGAGCGCTGCCTGCTTTGCACATGGCTGGAATCCAAGACATTGCGCGGGACGCCAATTGGACTTTTGCTGGAGCAGCCCTTTCGTCGTCCCCTTGAAAAAGAATGGTTGGTAGCGTCGAAATTGAATTATTAAACAACTCTTCATGACTTAAGACGGGCTCATTCTAAAAGAAAAAGAAATGCCGTGTAAAACGATATGGCAGACTTTCATATTGAGTTTAACTCTGTAGAGGTGACCTGTCCGGCAAATTCTAATCGAGTTCTCGATTTGAAATTCTTGGAACGAACTATTATTGATCTGATTTAGCTCTTGGCATGGAACGGAACTGAACCAAGAAATCATAATTCTTTCCTTTATAATTTTGCCTTGCATATTGTATTCTTAAATTACTTCCTCCACCCACTATTAATAAAAGAGATGGTTTATTAGTAACAAGAAAAATTGGTCGGTTCTTGAGTAGACCTTGAAAAATGACCGAACTAGACTAAACTGAATTGACGGAGTTAATTGCAAAGTCTGAATAATAAATTCTAATTTTCTAAAATTGGGAATTAGTTCCAATAAAATTCCAAATCTAGAAACTATTCATCTTGAAAATCTAGAATTGCCCATTTATAATTATAATTAGATTTTTTAATTACAGTTTTCACTGGAATTGTCTCGCCCGAAAAGTAATGTTAGTTTTGCTATTCGAATAGCAATGTTACTATAAAAGGGTTGGCAAAGGACTTCAGGGATTTCGTTTACAGGGAAAGCAAGTTATGGCTCAACAATTTTTGTTCCCGAAAAAAACCAAAATTAGAGCCTAATGAAAAAGAAAAGGACAATTAGATGCAAGTGTAGGTTGGCCTCTACAAACAACCTAAAAACCTATTCTGTCATTATTGTGGTTGCTGAATGCTGACTCACCCTCAATTAATTTCAGGAAATGTCCATCTATTAAACTCTAGACTGACCAATGCACTCCCATGCAGGTTTAGACATTTGGAAAAGGGACGTCGTTGATCCGATTCCCTATCCTAATTCCTAGCTATACCCTCATTCCAAATGTCGGAAAAAATAAAAAAATAAAAAACTTTTTGGAGTGCATGCAGAACTCACTAGAGATTTGAAAGTGACTGTTGCGCCTCATATTGAGCTCAATCAAACTCGACTCTCTTGCATTTGACTTGATAGTCATGAGGAAAGAAACTGAATGTTCATATATACCTAAACTTGTGCCAATACAATCTTATGATCAAAAGCGTTTTTGATAGATTTATTATATATTAAATTATGTATTCATCTAATAATTTAAAATTTTTTTCTCTCAAATTAAATATATTCACGCTTAATAGGAGGCAAAAAGAACAAATTAACAGTAAATGAAAGTAATATGAAAACGCGTATTCATATAATAACTTAAATTTTTAGAGTAATTGATAATAGTCCCACAAAATTTTATAGGCTCTTTTGCCAATTTAGAACCGTTGGCGGTACGAAGAAGAGAAAATGGAGATCGAATAATTGCTGATTATGTATTAAGCAAGCGAACCGCGAGCTGCCAAAACACGGGGATCGAACAATTGCCAATTATGCGTTTCCGATTTAAGTTGGTCGGGGGAAGAGATGGATCGCCACGTGGCCCGTCCTCGATCGCCACGATATCCATGCACGACAACTTTCGCTCCAAAAGCGAAAAAAAGAACCTTAGCAATGAAGAATCGACCTACCCCAAAAAGCATTTCCAAGAATCACTCAAAAACTTCAATTTTTCTTCTTAAATTTTTATTTTTCTTTTTTTTCACTGTTTACCATCGTCCTCTGTTGTAGAGAGAGAAAAAAAGCATATTATTCTCTCTCCTCTGTCTCTCTGTCTCCACTATAAAATGGGAGGCTCCCCCAGCACCGAACCTTTCAAAAAACCCACAGCATCTCTCCTTCTCTCTCTTCTTTCTCTCTCTAGAACTTCCCACTTCACACGCTCACTCTCTCACTCTCTCTCACTGCGCGCGTGCTGCCGAACGAACTCGGGTCGGGTTTCCGGGTTTCGGATCCGGTCGGAGCTCCCCCTTCCGGCGAGGGATGGACACCATGAAGTCGTTCAAGGGCTACGGCAAGGTCGACGAGGCGGAGGAGCGGGCCTTCCGCCAGCGGACCCGCCGCCGCCTCATCATCCTCGTCGCCTCCGGCGTCCTCCTCCTCGCCGTCGTCGCCGCCGCCGTCGCCGGGACCATCATCCACCGGCGCAACAGCTCCGGCTCCGGCGGCGACGACGGCGCCCCCGCCTCCGAGCTGACCCCGTCGGCCACCCTCAAGGCCGTGTGCAGCGTCACCCAGTACCCGGACTCCTGCTTCTCCAGCATCTCCGCCGCCGAGACGGCCAACGCCACCAACCCGGAGCAGTTCTTCAGGCTCTCCCTCGGCGTCGCGATGGGGGCGCTCCAGAAGCTCCCGGGCTACGCCCGCCAGCTGGCGAGCAGCGTCGATGATGTCGGGGCCAAGGCGGCGCTCGACGTGTGCTCCGGCGTGTTCGAGGACGCCGTCGACCGGCTCAACGACTCGATCTCTTCGATGGCGGCCGGCGCCGGCGACGGGAGTCTGTCCTCGTCGAAGATCAACGACATGAAGACGTGGCTGAGCGCGGCGATCACGGACCAGGAGACGTGCCTGGACGCGCTGCAGGAGATCAACTCGACCCTAACCGACACCGTGCGGGCCGCCATGGAGAACTCGACCGAGTTCGTCAGCAACAGCCTGGCCATCGTGAACAGGATCATCAGCCTGCTGGCCGGTTTGAAGATCCCGATCCACCGGAAGCTGCTCACCTCGCCGTCGCCGTCGTCGTCGTCGGAGTTCCCGAGCTGGCTCGGGGCGGCGGAGAGGAGGCTGCTGCAGGACGAGGGGTCGGCGGCGGCGCCGCACCTGACGGTGGCGCAGGACGGGAGCGGGGACTACAAGACCATCCAGGAGGCGGTGGACGCCGTCCCGAAGAAGAACGACACGAGGTTCGTGATCCACGTGAAGGCCGGGACCTACAACGAGACGGTGCTGATGGACAAGAGCAAGTGGAACGTGCTGATGTACGGCGACGGGAAGACGAAGACCATCGTCACCGGCAGCAAGAACTTCGTCGACGGCACTCCGACTTTCAGCACGGCGACCTTCGGTGAGTGAAATTCTCTTCCGTCAGTTCGGTCACTTCGCTTTCGTCTTCTTCCGTCCAAATTCAATCCGACCCACAAGAAAAATGTCTAACAAGTTTCGAACTTGGAGCTTTCGGGAAGTAATTCCAGCTGATTAGCCCAACTAATCTTGGACTAACTCGTACCCATAGACAGAGCCGTGGAAGCAAATCCACTTGTGGAAAGTGACGTCTCGAGTTCAATCGAAATCGAAACACCGTCTGACTCGAATGTTGTGGCGGTTTGTGGCGGTTGTCGGGACGTGAAATTTGCTGGCAAGGTGGCAACTTGCGTGATGGGTTCGATCCTGTTTTGGTTTTCGGACGAATCACCCACAACCGTTGCTGTCAATGTCCTTTTCTGACCCTCGTCGCGATGTGAACCCGACCCCATCATCGTGCTCGCCGAAGGGAAAGGTGTTGCTCTGGTGGTGGGGTGGGGGCCCCATCGCTTAACCAGATCGACGGTCCAGATGAAGAATTTTGGTCTCGTGCCCTACCACCATGTGCATGCTAGGCATAAGTGAACGTGAAATACTGCGAAAATTACCCCTGTCCTGTCCCACATGGTCCCCATCCACTACCCCTTGATTGGTGCCTGGTCAACGTAATCGCTTTGCCCTAGTCAGGAAAAGCTAGATCTTCTACTTTTTCTGTGGGTTTATGTGAGGAGATTTTGGCCTATACTAGCAATCAAAAAGCTTCATCTCTCTTTCTAAACCGCCGACACTCTACCTTCAAAAGAGCTCATTTTATAAAACTACATCTGGGTCTTCAGTTAAATCGTGTGTGATTGCATTAAAGTTAATTTTGGTTTCCCCTGATAATGCCATGTTCTATTTACTGCTCTGCTTTTTTGATGTCGGAAAAAGTTGCTGAACAGCGCATGAAAACATGGGCCCGCTGTTTCGTGGGCCGTGGTGTCTTTTTGCCCGTGATCGCCGCATCCGAACACGGAAAACTTAGTACTTTTATTCGTTAAAATGATGTGGAGAGCAGGGCACATAGAAGTGCTGATTCCATTGTTTTATCTTATGTTTTTTGCGGGTAAACTGTGCAAATAATGCTGACTCGGGTGATGCCATCTTTGACCAGCTGTTGCGGGTAAAGGGTTTATTGCGAGAGACATGGCGTTCGTGAACACAGCCGGCGCGGCGAAGCACCAGGCAGTGGCGTTCCGGTCTGGGTCCGACCTCTCGGTGATATACCGCTGCGCCTTTGATGCGTTCCAGGACACGCTCTACGCGCACTCGAACCGCCAGTTCTACCGCGACTGCGACATCACGGGCACGATCGACTTCATTTTCGGGAACTCCGCGGTGGTCTTCCAGAGCTGCAACATCCTGCCCAGGCAGCCAATGGCCAACCAGTTCAACACCATCACAGCGCAGGGCAAGAAGGACCCCAACCAGAACACCGGCATCTCGATCCAGAAATGCAGCATCACCGCCAACGGCAATGTGACGGCCCCGACGTATCTCGGCAGGCCCTGGAAGGACTACTCGACGACCGTGATTATGCAGTCGACCATCGCCTCCTTGAACCCCAAGGGCTGGATCGAGTGGGTCAGCAACGTGGATCCCCCGAAGACGATCTTCTACGGGGAGTACCAAAACCGCGGGGCGGGGGCGAGCACGGCACAACGGGTCACGTGGGCCGGGTATAAGCCGGCTCTCACGGCGACTGAGGCCGGGAAGTTCACGGTGGGGACGTTCATCCAAGGGAGCGAGTGGTTGCCTCAAACGAGCGTGACGTTCGACGCCGCTTTGTAATACGGTAATTGGTAATGATCTAGAGCCGCGAAGTGCCTATAGAGAAAAGAAAACTATTTTCTATTTTCCCCTTCTTCCTTTTTATTTTATTTTTTATTAATCGACAATGAAATTTCTTTGTACCGTTTCGGTTTTCTGATATATGCTGTACACTAATTATGAAAACGATAAAAAGAGAATCAATAGAGAGATGGTACCACTTTCTAAGCTTGTTCTTCCTTATGTCAGCCGATATCCCATTATTTAATGAATGTGTGTGACAAGAGGCGAGGGGGAGGTTATATGGTTCACCGATGACGGATTCTCTAAGTCTAAACGGGTCGTAATACATTAAAATTCTTCGTAACTCCTGCACAAAATGTCATGACACATGAAAATTTCCGAACTTTAAGAGCGACACATGAAAGTATCCAAACTTTAAGATCCAGCATAAAATGCCGTAACGCGTGTAAATTTCCGAACTGTAAGATCGACACATGAAAGCATCCGAACTAAGATCAAGCCCCGGACGGAAGACAGTTGGATGATTTCTAATAAGAGCCCAGTAAGGAAGATGAGTACTGCATAAAATGCAATCTCTTTCGAGTTAAACATACACCCTCCCCTGTGCGACCCGAATGTATAAGCATCTGTTTTGTTGAGATGTCCTGAAAAGTTCAAGGGGGCCCATTTCTTGTACTTTTGCCCTCGCGTGTTAGGTTTCGCTAAGCACCAATTATACTCTGTAACTGCAAATCTTACCCAGGGCTGTAATGAGACACTACCTAAGGTGCACCCCAAAACTTCAAGTTTAGGGACTAGAAGTGCATATGATACCAAAGCTAATGCATGTGCACTTCAGCAGAGTAACTATGTCAAGAAGCAACACGAGCATTTTCGTATCAGCACAACAACAAATCAAAGCAAAAGATTTCATGGGCCATCCATAAACTGCCTGCAGTTGAAATTGTCTACACTGTATTCCATTCAAATTAGGGGCAGAAATTGTATAATCACAACATTAGTCCTGGAATGATAACCCAGCCAAAATAGGACGACAGTTTCAACTTCTGGCTTTGCAAAGTACAATTACAGGCAAGAATTCTTCAAAAGCACGCATGGGTGGGCACATGCCAAGAGCATTACTTTAAACGGAATTTCCATGTAGATTCTCCTCATAGTCGACTAATGACTGCCTCCACCTCAGCCGGTGTGTAGAGATGGTATGCAGGAGCCACCTTCGCGATGTCCACATTGTTGGGTGTCACCTAAAATTCATACCAAAATCCACTTACAAAGAGCACACGAGGAAGCCAACAATTATTCAACACTGAAAAGTACACAGGCATTTCAGTTGATGCATTACCCTTTCTTCCATGACCTGCTTGAGGATGGAAAGAGCAATCGTCTCAGCTTCCTGAAGAGTTAAGTCCTGCAGCAACCAATCTTAATTGATTCACCAGCACTTCTCAAGAGTATTCACCCAGGTAAGATTGTGATCACCTAGTATGGAAACTTCAACTTTGCTAAACCCCTATCAGATGCAAGCACATACCTTATTATATTGCTCCTGCAATGAGCTATCTGCTCCTTCTGAACCTGACCCAATGGCTTTTGCGTTGCACTGCCAAAATGTGCCAGAGGGATCTGTGTAGTATCTGTCAACCAAAAGGTCCTTTTCTGAGTAAATAACCCAAGGCCCTCATGGATTGCACATTGATAAGCACAGGCCAACAAGCGAAAAGACATTCAGAGTCTCCAAATGCATCTCAAGGATATTTTAAATAGTATCATAGTTCCGATCCAAACAATTATTCCTCTGTTATTTTCTCCTTTACCAATTGAGAGATAGAGCGTTTAGGGGGACAATAAGGAAAAATATGAAGCACTTATAGTTTACAAAAGACTTGACACATGGAGTGCATTGGCATCAAAATTTCATATAACCGACCTCACCTAATGATATAAGGTTCCATCTGTTGTAGTTGTTTAGAATTATGTGTGCAGTTTATGTTAAAAAGGATTATCTGTTGTATTCAGTAAACACTACCAGTATAACGAGCAGCTATTTCAAGTTTAAGCAATAATTTTAGGTAATTCTCCAAAAGTTGATTGAGAGAAGAAAATCTAGCCTGAAAATCTAGCTTGTTGTAATAATAATTGAATTACCGTACCATGACTCAAAAGTCCAACACAGCTAAAAACTTATTCTTGTAGTTTTTGTTATTTTGGAAGGAATTATTTGTGCAGTTCACGAGTAGAAAAGAAATGCTAAAACTTCAAGAAGAGAAAATATAGCCACCAGGCTGATGATAAAAAAAATTAACAAAGATTATTTTGTCATAAAGCCTAGTTATATACAAGATATGAATAAAAAAATGCAATTTAAACATAGTACTTGTGCAACAACAAACACTATACTCTGCGCTAGAAATGATAAGCGCAGATCATTCAATCTTGAAGTCTAAAAGAGACTGCCCAATAAAAACAGGAAACTAACTACATTGCTATAACAAAAGACAAGTTGAGACATTTTTCAGTTCAATGATAGCATGAGTAGACAGAATCTTTTTATTTTTATTTTTATTTTTAATAATGAGTAACTAGTAGAAAGGATACTTAACACTTTCATAGTAGATATGGCATTACGTTGCATTGTAATGAGGGCAACAACCATACAAGTAGAAGCTCTGACACACTGTCTTATTGTGGAAAGGAAAAAGCAAGAAAGTGCTAGTGGTTGTTTACTTGATCATTGAGTTTAAGTCATATAACGACTGAAAAATCCTCCGAGGAAATCACAAGAAAGAATTTCGAACTCTACACCAGATTAGATCCCATTAACTCCTCCACATCCAGCAATAAAAGATATTCAAGGCATGAGAAGAAAAGGAAATCTTGGATCTTGCAAGCTTTTGGACTGTGTTGAAATGCATAAAAGATCAAGTCTACTTACAAGCTGGGTCCATTTTCATCATGTCCAGCAATGAGAAGAGAGACTCCAAAAGGACGGGACTGCACAGCAGGATTATCACCCATGAGAAAGCATATAAAATAGACGATGCACATGCACTCATGAAGACAAAAAATAAAAGCAGTGCCAAATTGAAGCATCTTTTGCCCTCAAATTAAAACCCATATTTTAGCGTCACATTGCAGAATTGCAAACTAGAAATGACAGATGCACTTGTCTAGTGTATCCTCAGACACCAACTCTGCTAGAGAAAGATGGCCCTCAAGAGACTCCATCATCTCAAAAAACAAAGTTGCTATGCATCCTATGCCCCACCACCTGGCTTCTGCCCAAGTCACAGAATCTCCAAGCTGCAACTAGCAAAGTTTTTCACCCTAGGAATAAGACCTATTCCTTACACTTTTCTTTTGACATAGCAGGCTAAAGGAATAACCCCAGGATCATTACCATCAAAAGGACAAAAAGAAGCATATGAAGCAAGAAGCATCAAGCCATCAACTAAAAGTCTACAACAACGTTGACCATCCGCAAGTTATTTCTGAGAACAATGAGACGAAAAAGGGAATTTAAAAGGCAAAGCAAGCACCAACCATATCAAAATTGATCTTCATATGCAAAACTCAATGATGGCTATTTCACGCAAACATTCTGCAGAAAATGAAAAAGAATGCACAATCATTGAAAAAAACGTATTACCATTGTTTCTTCGTCACCCTCACCAAATCGCAAAGCAAGATCACAAATGGCTTGGGTTGAGGATTCAATTGTCATTGGCTCACCATATGAGAACCTATGATTCTGCAGACCATATCCAGCGTAATAATAAGTTTGAGAAACAATCAACTAAGGATAAGAAGGTGGACAAAAAATTAAGACAGCCCATACCTGAGTTTCCACCCGAGCATGTTCTACTAGAGTGCGGGCGTCGGCAATCAAGCCACTCATGGCACAGCCAATATGGTCATCGATTTCCATGATTTTCTCAACACTGCTCGGCTCCTGCCAGTGAGTGAAGAATTGTTCTAGTAAGAACTCTATGTAAATTGTCCACAACTACCATATTGTGAAAACAATATTTAGTATTCAAAATAGAGAAATGCTCTTCATGCATTTAGCTCACTGACTTGGGTTAAATTGATATAATCATACTCCAGTGAAAAACCAAGTAGCATCAAGAAAAGTCTTTACAATTTCTTGTGAATATATCATGTCATTTTAAGTAGTCATCTATCCCCTCACAACAGATGTAAACACGCATTCCATTCCCCATCACATGAATTGGCTAAACACTCAAGCCGTATATATTTACATTACCCGGCAAATTCTGTCAACAATTCAAGATAAGACTAGAACAACCAGCAAAGGCACTCAACAATCCCGAAAAAGCACAGCATCTCAAATGCGGGGCTACACTCGAAATAAAAGTAAGAAGTTAAAAAGAAAACAGACCAGCAGGGGCGAAGTAATACGCTTCTCGACAGCGAGCACAACACCTTCCTTCGTCTTCAATCCGATTGCAGTCGAACCCAGCTGCAGCAATCCAAACACACCCACACGCGTCCCAACTCATCATCAACCGTCTCAATAAACAGTCCCAATAAAAGCACCGTCACCGCCACTTCATTTCCACGACATTAACCGAGAGAAAAAAAAAAAAAAAACTCAAGCAGCAGCAGCAGCAGGAGGCGAAGGAAGCCCCGTTTTTTACCTTGATGGCTTCAATGGCATATTCGACTTGAAACAATCTACCTTCCGGAGAGAAGGTGTTCACTCCCCTATCGTACTCAGTCCTGCACCAAACCGAAAAACACCCAAAAACCGCTCAAGCTAAAAACTTTTCACAACCTTCCCCCCCATCCCAAAGCCCTAGAAGCTCCCCGGCCAACTCAAATGCAGCTCACCTCGTGAGAAACATCCTGGCGGCGGCGAGCTCGACTCACGGAACCTGCGACACGGCGAAACGAATCTCAGAATCCGCAATCGGATCGCGACCGGCAACGGCGCGCGATTCCCCGGACGGTAGCCCTCCGATCCGAGGATCGGGCGGCGAATCGCGACGCCGGAATGCCGGACGAGAAGGAAATGAAATCGATCCAATCGCCGGATTCCGGCCGATCGAGAGAGCTTACCTTGGAGTGATTGGAGAGGCTTCGTGCTTTCCTGGTTCAGTGGCTTTGCCTTTTAGCGAAGAACCCTTCTTGTGAAGCAAGTCAAGGTGAAGGTGGAGGTGGTGGTGGGAGCGGAATGGGCCTGGGATGAGGGTGCGTATCCAGGCCCAGTGGAGGCGTTCTTGTAGGCCCATCTTTGATAGGGCCCGTCCAGGCCCAAAAGGATCAGTGAATGATTGGTAGTAGATTTGTATATCATTTATTTATTTATTTATTTTCGCAGTTGGGCATTCGGCCAGGCTAGTCACGGATCCCTAGGAGGCCGAGATGCTTTTCTCGGATGCCTCGCGCGGTGGCGGCGGCGACTCGAGCGGAGGGAATCGATTGCGTGTGTGAAAATTGGGGCCAATCGGATGAGAAGGATGGGGTTCGAATTTTGGCTTGAGAGAGAAGAAATTTTGGTTGTCATTTTGGAGGAATATTTCCAGAGAGAAAAGGAGA